>CM051234.1:366814537-367414537 GCA_027917425.1 Gastrophryne carolinensis
AGCTGAAAGAAAGATCATATGGAAAAATGAAAAATAAGAATATGAAAGAGAAAATGGTAAACTGGAAGATTCTGCAGCAGAGCCAACATGAAGGGAAAACTGTCAAAATAAAAAATGTTTAGAGCAAAAAACAGGATGTAAACCCAAAAATCCAATTCTGAAATAAAATAACCCCCCCAAGAAAAAGAAAAACTGGTGAGTCTGAGATTTGAACCAGTGACTCTTTTCTCTCTGTTTTAGATATATGAGTTCTGGACAGGCAATGTTGTTATCTTAGAACAGCTGATACTGTGTTACATTGTTTCCCCCTCTCCTCAGCGTGGAACAGGCCAGAGTTAGTCTCTAGCTGCACAACACAGACATCATTTTTTTCTACCTTTGCAATTCTTACTCCAACATTTACCTACATTCAAAGTACCATTTAAATATGTCACCAAGAAAAATTCGCGATACTGCTCTTTTAAGTCCATTCCTGCTGAAACAGGCGTTCCTCTATGAGGGGCTCGAACATCCATTTTCCAATATATTATACTATCAATCTTGGCGGCATGAACACTCAAGTTACGAGTCAGCATGCGCATTAGGGGGGTGGTGGAGTCTGTTATTGGCCTATTATTAATTTTTTGCAAGGCTTCACTTAGATTGTCTTTCCATTGACCATACTCACCGGAGGGGTTAATTTTCTTCAGAGCTCCTTTTATTAGGCCAATCATTCTCTCTATTAATCCAGCTGCCTGTGGGTAATAGGGCATATGATATACCCACTCGATGTTACTATCACTAGCATACTTTTTGACTTGTCCCCCGGTGAAATGAGAACCATTATCCGTTTGAATTTGCAAAGGAACCCCATAATATTGGATAATTATTTCCAATGTCTTGATTGTTCCCCACTGGGTAGCTTTTTTACAGGGGAATGCCACCATTAACCCCGAGAAAGTATCAACTGCTGTGCATACATACCTGCATCCTCGACTTCCTGGCAATGGTCCAATATAATCCATTTGCCAAATTTGTGCCGGTAACTGACCCCTTCCGATGTGTCCCATAACTGTGTGAGGCACTTTGCGTTTTTGAATGTGTTGGCACACGGGACATTTACCTATTACCTGCTTAATCATATCCATTGTTAAGGGCACACCTCTCTCTTGTGCCCACCTGTAAGTGGCCCTTTCTCCCAAATGTCCGCTTTTTGGTGAGCCCAAACAGCGGTACCTTGAAGCCATTCTTCTCTTTGAGGGTCCACTTCTGCAATGGAAATAGACGCTGCTTGATCTGCTTGAGAATTAAACAAATGTTCTAATGAATCCAACGGCACATGAGCATCCACATAAAAAACAGTTACTCTGGTACTTTGCAAAAAGGTATCTATATCTTGCCACACTTCTTTTCCCCACAACTCTTTACCATGTATCACCCACCCATGCTTCTTCCATCCCGGAAACCATGTTCCTAACCCATTAGCTACTGACCATGAATCAGTAAAAAGATGACAGCATTGTCCCTGTTCTTGTTTTAATGCTAAGAATACTGCATATAATTCAGCATATTGACTGGATTTTCCTTCCCCTTCCATAGTCACTGTCTTGTTGGTTCGGGGATTAAAGGCTACACTTTTCCACCTTCTCCTAGCACTTACATATTTAGCAGATCCATCAGTGAACCATGCATGTAATTGTTCAGCTATTATTGGCTATTAAACTCTGCTCTTGTGCATGTCCTATTTTGTTGGACTTGGGGTCTGACATTACCCATTGCATTATGGGCACTCTAGGTCTAAGATACACATCATGTCCTATTGTCAGTTGTTCAGTCTCTACCAGAGTCCAATAACAAGCTGACAACTGTTGCTCTAATGGTGTGTACCTATCTCCTGCCTCTGGGAGTTTCCTATTCCAGAACCCCAAAGGGACTCGTTTCCCTCCTTGTTTTTGTCATAAAGACCAATTAGCATATTGATCCTGTGCAGTCACATGCAACTCTACCTCACCATCTCGCATGGGCCAAAGATCTACTGCCTGTTGTATAGCTTCTTTAGCTGCGTCGAAAGCAATTTGCTGCTCCTCCCCCCACTGAAACGAATACTTTTTCCTAGTCACCTTATATAAGGGAGCAAGCATTTGTCCTAGATGAGGTATATGTTGCCTCCAAAATCCAAATAACCCAATGTAAGACTGAGTCTCCAATTTGTCTTTGGGTGTGGGAAAATCTAAGATCTTCTGCCTAGCTTTGGGCAATATTTATCTGTGTCCCCTATTCCACTGGATCCCCAGGAATTTCACTGTTTGGGACGGCCCTTGAATCTTAGCCTCGTTGATTTCCCACCCCTTATTCCTCATGTGCTCTACTAGTTTTTTCAGGTAGCTCCTTACCTGTTCCTCTGTTCCCCCCCTGAATCATCACATCATCAATGTAGTGTGATATTCGCATAGTGGGAGGTGTTTTAAAGTCATCTAAATGTTCGGCCACCATCCGGTGACAGATAGTGGGGCTATGTACCCACCCCTGGGGGAGTCGGGTAAATGTGTACTGTCTACCGAGCCAGGTAAACGCGAACTGATCTTGAGCCTTCTCCTCTATGGGTATGGTAAAGAAGGCGTTAGCCAGATCAATAATTCCGTACCATCCCCCTTCATGTTTTTGTATGTTCTTAATAACAGTAATAGTATCTGGCACCGCTACTGTCAAAGGCGGGGTATGCTTGTTCAATTCCCGATAATCAATGGTCATTCTCCATGTCCCATCCCCTTTCTTAATTGGCCACACTGGGTTATTCCATCCAGTAGTGGCAGGCCTCATTACCCCGGCTTCACATAAATCTCTAATTGTTTCGGTAATTTCTTTATGTCCCCCAGGTATTCTGTACTGCTTCATTGAAATCATTTTAGTAGCAGGGGGAATATGTACCGGGGGCATTTTTAATAATCCGACAGTTACAGGTCTAATTTCAAAGACATCCATTTTCTTCACCCCAAAAGCATACCTACCTTCCTCCAAATGTAATGTCATACCTTTTTATTTATCTATTCCAATTATGTATTCCTCTATTGGAACTACTAATACTGTATACTTTCGTAATGGGAGGTTCCCTATTTTTAAAGTTACCTGGGTCTGTACTCCTTCTGTGATTTTTCCTCCCAAACCAGCAATTTTCACTTTAGGACCTTTGAATTTCTTAGCATTCCCACAAATCAAGGTAGCCTCCGCCCCGTGTCTATTAATGCTGGAACTTTTTGTATATTGCCTCCCTTCCAATGAATCCCTAATGGTACATACGGACGATCATCCCTCCTAATCCAGAAGGGGGCTTGGCTAGCTACTCATGCTGAATCCTCCTCCTGCTCAAGAACAGGAGCCGAAGGGCTTAAAGTCTCTTGAACCCTAGTGGCTACAGCCGCAGCCAAATCTTCCCATGGATAAACCTTCTTAGAATCATCCCATGATGGATAAGATATAGGCCTTGATTCACAAAGGGTTGGAACAAACTCTCATGGTAGTAAAAAAATTCAATTCATGAGAAAAAAGCCTGAGAATTTCACTGTTAGTGAATCACCAGATAGGAAGACAATGAAAGTCAATGGCACTTTTTTACTCCTGGAAAAAGTATTGAACTTTTTACCCCTTTTTTACATGTAGTAAAAAGTGCCATTGACTCTCAGGCTTTTTTCTCATGAATTGAATTTTTTACTACCATGAGTGTTTTTTTCAACCCTTTGTGAATCAAGGCCATAGTCTCATTCTTTGTCTCCTTCCCCGAATGTTTATCTCCTTTTCCTACCTTTTTGTTTCCAATCTTTTGCTTATACAGCTTCCACAAAATAGCAGTATCTTTCCCATCTATGGCTTCCTTACTCACCCCTGCCTTTAGTAGTGCCAAAAACATGTCTTTCCGTGAAACCCGGGGACCTTCTTCCCTCGCTGGAAGTCTATATCCACCCGGATTTCTCCGTACCTCTTCCTTGTCGGTTTGTCCCCATTCTCCCATATCTCCTAATTCTCTCATTTTGTCTAGAACATCTCCAAGAGGAGAGTTTGTGAGGGACAACAGTAATGTCATTATCACTGATTTATATGCTGGAGGAGCAGTTTTAATTACCTAATTTCTGATGCCAGTAGTAATAGGTAATTCCATCAAATTTTTCTCATGGAGGGATGAGGCATTCCTCTTCACTACTTCCTCCTTGAGCCTATCCATCCCATCCCTCAATGTATACCACATTTTATCATTAGTGGGCCATTCATTTTCTGAACTGTATTTCAAATTAAAACCTACCATAATGGTACTAAACAAACTACCATCCCCTACATTAGTCTCCTTATAAAATTTCCTTAAAGTCCCTTGAATAATGGGGTCTTTGGTTAGGGACACAAATTTTTAACTATCCCCCACATCTATCCTCACTCCATCTGCCCTGTTTTCGTATAACCTTACTATCCATGCAGCCTCACTTTCTCCAGGTCTTTGCCGAAAACGGGAGAGAATATCATCCAATTCCATTTGTGTAAAATCCTCTTTCCTAGTTTGAATTTTCTTTCTATCCTGTATCGGAACTACTACATCATCATAAATAGGAATTGGTTTATTAACTGCGTACGTTTGCAGTTCATCCAAAGGATATGGTTCTCCTATCAAAAAGATGTCTAAAAATACCGTTCAGACATCATTCTTATGACACACGTATCACAGGTGCCAAGCACGTAACACCTATGTACTGGCTTGTCCAAGACCTAAGAGACAAGCACGTAGGTGTTACGTGCTTGACTTTCCCCTCTGCTAGTTAAAAAAAATATTAAAAAATACTTGGGGCTCGGATGGCTCCAGGAGAACCCCCGGAATAGCGCTTCGGGCAAGGTCGCTGCTAAGTGTAAAAAAAAAAAGAAAAATGACATTTACGCACCTGCGGTCGCAATCCCTCTAGGCGGCTCTGCTCTTTACTGGGGGGGGGGCCCGGATCACCCCTAGGCTTTTCTGTGGTGAAGAGAGGGTGAGAAATCGCCCTCTCCCTTCACTTCCCGAGTCGCGGCTGCTAGCTATGACCTCACCTGGCAGCCAGCTTCTCTCACCCGCACCTGAGATAATCAGTCTTGCCGGGTGATCGGAGGAGAGAGGTTGGAGGGGGGAGAGGGCTGTGATCCCTCGCCCCCCCCAGCCGGAGGAGGAGGATTCTACAAGCCCTGCATAGCTGGTCCGGGGCCTGTTATGCTGGGTAGGGGGGCCCCATGTCATTTTTTAGGGATTTTTAAAGGTTTATAACCCTTAAAATTCCCATAAAAACTCCCAGGAAGGGGGCCCTATGTTTTATTTATAAAAAATTAGAAAGTTCTGTCACCCAGCAACTATAAAATGCTTCCAGCAGCAGCAGGAGAGCAGAATCCAGAGTGATTGGTGAGAGAAGGAGAGGAATGGGAGGTAAGTATTACAAAAAAAATGAGAATAAAATATTTTTTTCTCCGTGTGTGTGTTTTTTTTGCATTTAACCCATTGAGAACTGGTAAGGGGTCCATGAGACCCCTATACTAGTTCACAAGGTTTAGGTGCTGGCAAGTCACCTGCGGATAGCGGGTGACTTGCTATTAACCATCAGTCCCCCTATTACCTGCCTCCCCAAAGCCTAGGGGGTCGAGAAGGGTGGCGCGGGATTGTAGCCAGCAGGGCGGGGGGCCACCAAAGCTGGTGCTTTACAAGCCCTGCATAGCTGGTCCCGGGCTGGTTATGCTGGGTAGGAGGGACCCCATGTCATTTTTTTGGGGGGTTTTAAGGGTTTTTAACCCTTAAAATTCCCCCCCAAAAATGGGATCCCTGAGCTTTTAGCTGACAGGGCGGGGGGCCACCAAAGCTGACCCCTGGGAAAGGGACTGCCATTTTTTAACCCTTTATAGTGTGGATAGTAGTTATATTTTATTTGTAAATGTTATCAAGTGCTCTTTTCAGTTTGGGGGGTCTCCTGGGCAAGATCGGGGGGTTACCAATACATATGTGGTATTGTTGTAACCGGGAAAAATGGGGCTTTCACATGCAATATGGTTTTCTTTAATAAAACAAATGTTTTATTTAAAAGTAGACAATTTTCTAAAAAATATTTTTTTTCATTTTTTTTACGGAAAAATGCTTAAAAAAAACGTAGAAAAATTACAAACAAGACATTTCATGTTAAAGCCTAAACTCTACTGCTGCTGCTGCTGCAAAAAAAAAAAAAAAAAATATATATATAATATAATTTTCCTAGAAATTCCTGCATAAATCACAGCTAAACATGGCGCAAAATGGTGAAAAATGACCTGTCAACAGAGGGTGACAAAACTTCAAATAGGTGGGCAATTACAAGGGTTAAAGTAGCTATGCATGTTGGGTATTGTTCTGTTCTGAGGACCCTGCGCTTTCAGATTTACCTTGTTTTTTCTTTTTTGCATATTGATATTTTAGGAAAACATGTTTTTTATTCTGCTTTTTTATACATTTTTAGGGAAACCCTGTGCAACTTAAGAATTCTTCTAGAGATTACTTCCAGAAAGATGAAGCCACTACAATAAGCTGTGTACATCTAGAAAGCTTAACATGTGTACTTTCAGGGAATATATGGTTTGTGGGGGGTATTCCTAATGTAAAGTGTTGTTTTGGTAGAAAAAGCGCAAGGTGCGCACTTTGTCTGCAGAGCTGAAATTTTTAAATAAAATTACCATTATGCACATGCTTTACTTTGGGGTGTTTGACAACTCTTCCCTTGACAGTACCTATGCATGTTGGGTATTGTTCTGTTTGGGGGGTGTTGCTTTTTCAGATTTATCTAGTTTTTTCTTGTTTACATATTGCTTTTTTAGGAAAATGTGGCTTTGATTCTGCTTTTTCTTTTTTTAGGGAAACCCTTTGCAACCAAAGAATTCATTGAGGGATTACTTCCAGAAAACTGTGCCCACATCAACAGGCCTGGTACGCCTAGAAAGCTTGAGGTGTGTACTTCCAGAGAATATATAGTTTGTGTATTTGAAATATAAAGGGTAGTTTTTCTTGAAAAACTGCAAGGTGCGCATAGCGCATATCATAGTTGTATTTTATCTGAAAATCTCCTAAAGCGCTGTTTCAGTTTGGGGGAGTCTCCTGGGGAGGAAAGGGTGTCTACCAATATATATATATGGTACCGTTGTAACCGGGAGAAATTGGGATTTCACATGCAATAAGATTTTTTATTACAAAAAACACTACAAATCGTAAAAAATAGATTTTTTTAAATTTTGTGCACATATTTTACCTGTCACGACCACCACCTCACCTGTCCTACGCTCCCCCGCCGACTCCTCTCCGCGGGCTGGGCGTTTGTTGCAGCCGGCGGCGGGTCGGCGTCGCTCCTGCCCGCCCGCCGCTCGGCTGTCACGAGCAGCCGCTCGGGCGGCTTCCTGTTCAGCAGCGTCGGGAGCGGTCGCGCCGCTCTCTGTGCGGCGCGCTCCCGGCGCGTGTCCTCGTACGGGCGCGCGCGCGCGCCTGGCTTCCTCTTATGCCCTCCGGCGGCGCTGCGCACAGCGCGCCCGCCGGAGGTGATTAGTATGGGCCAATGAGCCCTTGCTGTTACAGGGCATGTGCCCAATAGTACTGTCCGCCTCCCTAGTTTAAACTGGGCAATCAGCCCAAAGTTCCCATGTCCACCAATCACTACATTCCCCCCTCAGCCAATCCAGTCAGCCCCCGTCCTATAAAGGTATACACCCTGCAGTTAGTCCTTGCCCGTTATAGCGTGCTACTGGGTGCGATTTTGATAGCTCTTCTCCTTGTGATTATTGCCGTGTTTTGACCATCCCTGATTGCCGCCTGGACCGACCTTGCTTGCTCTTTGACCACGATTCTGCCTGCTCCTCTGTACCGCGAACTTCTGACCTCCCGTTGTGACCCTTGGCTTGCCCTGACTATTCTTCCGTCTAACCCTTCTGTACCGTGCCTCCTCGGATTGACCACCCGTGTATGACCCCTGTCCGTTTATTGCTTCTCAGTCTAGTCCCTGGATTCATCTGCCTTCCCCTGCATAAGTCAGCATCCTTTGTGCTAACAAGACCTGGGGGCAACCGTGTCCGGTGAGGCGTGTCTAGCGTCCCGGCAAACGGGGGCTTACTATAGGCGAAGAAAGCAGCGGAGATTGGGGGTTGCTGATTTATTGGAAGGTGGGTGTCTCCGGGACTTGACATTATAACGGGCCCTAAAAAAGAAAAATACCTTCTAGATGGAAGAACTGATACAACAGGTTCAAGCTATGGCCACCGCCATCAACCAGCTGGCTCAGCGAGTGGCAACTCAGGAGAGCCGTCAGATGCCTGCGCCAGTGGATCCTAGTCCTGCCATCGAGCCCAAGATTCCTCTCCCGGAAAAATTTCTCGGGGAACGGGCGAAGTTTTCTAATTTCAAGAACTCTTGTGAGCTCTACTTCCACCTTCGACCCCACGCGTCTGGATCAGAAGCACAACGTGTCGGCCTGGTCATTTCACTTCTCCAGGGCGACCCACAGACCTGGGCGTTTGGTTTAGCTCCGACTGATGAAGCCTTGCAGTCGGTCTCCTCATTTTTCTCGGCTATGGAACTCCTGTATGCTGACCCAGATCGGGCTGCGACAGCGGATTCTAAATTACGGAACCTGAGACAGGCCAAACGTTCAGCTGAGGAGTACAGCGCAGAATTTCGTCGATGGGCTATAGATTCTAATTGGAACGATCCAGCTTTATGTAGCCAATTTAGGATTGGGCTCTCTGAGAACATCAAAGACACCCTGGTGAATTATCCGTTGCCTAAAAGCCTGGACGAATACATGCAGCTGGCCATCAGGGTGGATCGACGTCTCCGAGAGAGACGCCAGGAAAAAGGCAAGGACCAACCTTGGGGATCTTCACGCCAAGAGCCAAGCTTTAAGGGGGCAGCCATTTCCTCTCCTTCCTTGTCGCCTGAGGAACCGATGCAGCTTGGAGTAACCCATCTCTCTCAGGCGGAGAAGGTTCGGCGCAGATCCCAAGGCCTCTGCCTCTATTGTGGTAATCCAGGTCATTTTGCCAAGACCTGCCCAAACAAGGCTCCGGTGGCGGGAAACTTCAATGCCTAGATCCTGCTGAGGGACTTCATCTAGGCGGTCAGGTATCGTTCCCTCCTGATAATCGTGTACTCCTACCCGTTACACTCTCTTGGGGTCCTTCCCGGACTATTGCCTCCGCCTTCGTTGATAGTGGAGCGGCTGGCAATTTCCTGGATAGATCCCTAGCCATTACTCTTGGAATCCCGTTAATTCCTTTAGAAAATCCCCTTCGGGTCCTGGCGGTCAATAATAAGCCCATTGAGGGGGGGTTGGTCTCCTACAAGACTCCTTGGGTAAATTTAGTCGTAGGATCTGCCCACTCGGAAGAAATAGAGTTTCTGGTTATTGAAAGTCCCGTATCCCCTATTGTTTTGGGATTTCCCTGGTTAAAAGTCCATAACCCAGTGATAGACTGGAGGTCTGGGGATCTGGTGAAATGGAGCCCTTCATGTCAAATTCATTGTTTCACCATATCTCTTAGATCCACACCTATCGTCCTTGATGGTTTACCTCCAGTCTACGCAGATTGGGCAGACGTATTTTCGGAGAAATCCGCTGATATTCTTCCACCCCATAGGGCCTACGACTGTCCTATTGAGTTACTCCCAGGTACTATGCCCCCTAGAGAGAAACTATATAATCTCACTAGATCTGAAGAGCAGGCTATGAAAGATTATATTACCGAGAACCTCCAGAAGGGTTTTATCCGTCCTTCCACCTCTCCTGCTGGTGCTGGGTTCTTCTTCGTCGAGAAGAAGGACGGCGGCTTACGCCCCTGTATAGACTATCGAGGGTTAAATAAGGTTACTGTAAAGAATAGATATCCACTACCATTAATCAATGACCTTTTTAATCAGGTCTCTGGGGCCCAGGTCTTCTCCAAGTTAGACCTTCGAGGGGCATATAACCTTATTCGCATACATCAAGGGGACGAATGGAAGACAGCCTTCAATGTAAAAGATGGGCATTATGAATATTTAGTGATGCCATTCGGGTTATGTAATGCTCCAGCAGTGTTTCAAGATTTTGTCAATTACATATTTCGTGATTTTCTGGGTCAGTTTCTTGTGGTCTATTTGGATGACATACTGATTTTTTCCCGCTCCCTGGTGGAGCACCGTCAACATGTCAAAGCGGTGTTGCAGAGATTGCGGGAAAATCGTCTGTATGCTAAAATCTCCAAATGTGTTTTTGAAGTGTCTGAAATTCCGTTCCTAGGATTCATAATCTCCAAGCGGGGGTTGGTGATGGATCCCTCCAAGGTTTCTGCTATTATGGAGTGGGAACAACCTAGAACCCTAAAGGCACTTCAGAGATTTTTAGGATTTGCAAATTTTTACAGGCAATTTATAAAGGGGTTCTCGTCCATAGTGAGTCCTTTAACAGATCTCACTCGTAAGGGCGCTTTTGTTGAGGAGTGGCCTCCCTCAGCTAAAAACGCCTTTCAAGTGTTAAAAGAGACTTTCACCTCTGCTCCCATTTTGATACATCCTGATACCCGGCTTCCATTTCTATTGGAGGTTGACGCCTCGGAACTGGGAGTAGGAGCTGTTCTTTCTCAGTATGCGGGCAGTCCTGAGAAACTACATCCTTGTGCATTCTTCTCTCGTAAATTTTCACCCGCTGAACGCAATTACGATGTTGGGAATAGGGAACTATTGGTTATTAAACTGGCCTTTGAAGAATGGCGTCACTGGCTTGAAGGTTCCCTACACCCTATCACTGTATATACGGATCACAAGAATCTAGAGTATTTAGAGTCCGCCAAGAGACTCAACTCCCGTCAGGCGCGCTGGGCACTCTTCTTTTCTCGATTTAATTTTATTATCACCTATAAGCTGGGGAAGAAGAATGCCAAAGCAGATGCCCTATCCCGTAATTTCGGGGATTGTAAGGACCAGAGCGGTCCTCCAGAATCGATTTTGCCTTTAGGTTGTGTTGTGGCTACCCTTCTCCCTGACTTGTCTAGCTCATTAATGCCATTTCAGGTTGATTCCCCTCCTGGTAAACCCTCTGATTGTTTATTTGTTCCACCTCACTTGCGTCTGGCCGTTTTACAGGAACTACATGATGCCAAGTCTGCCGGTCACTTAGGCGTTCGGAAGACTTTGGCTATCGCCAAACGTCATGTCTGGTGGCCCACCATCCGACGCGATACTTCCGCCTTTGTCGAAGCATGTCCGGTATGTGCTCGGAGTAAGGCCACTCATGGGTCTCCTGCAGGATTATTAGTTCCTTTAGAAATCCCCACTGAACCATGGTCGCACATATCCATGGATTTTATTGTTGATCTTCCTCCATCACAAGGGAATTCTGTAATTTGGGTGGTGGTGGACCGCTTCAGTAAAATGGCACACTTTATTCCATTGATAAAACTTCCGTCGGCACCAGATTTAGTACAGTTATTCATTAAACATGTTTTTCGCCTCCATGGTCTACCGCAGAATATTGTTTCAGATCGAGGAGTTCAGTTTGTATCCCGTTTTTGGAAAGCTTTCTGCAATCTTTTAGGTATTAAAGTGTCGCTCTCTACCGCCTATCACCCTCAGTCTAACGGACAGACTGAACGGGTAAATCAATGTTTAGAACAATATCTACGCTGTTTCGCCTCCGATCGCCAAGAACAATGGGCGGAATTCATCGAATTTGCAGAATTCGCCTTTAACAATGCGCCGAGTGAATCTACTAGGTTTTCGCCTTTCTTTTGTAATTACGGTAGAAATCCTAAGGCATCATCTTTTTCTGGTCCTTCCTCCAACTTGCCCGCCTTGGAGGAATGGCTACGAGAAAGGACTAAAGTGTGGTCTGAGATACAGACTAACTTAAAGAAAGCCTCTAGAACTTATAAAATCTTTGCGGACCGACATAGGTCACTAGAACCACCTTTTCAGGTGGGTGATTGGGTCTGGGTCTCTACTAGAAATATTGCCCTTCGGCAACCCTCGTCTAAGCTAGGGCCTAAATTTATCGGTCCGTTTCCTATTATTGATAAACTAAGCGACGTTACCTTTAAGGTCAAGTTACCTTCATCCATGAGAATTCCGTCGTCCTTTCATGTTTCTTTGTTAAAATCTGCCAAAAATATTCAGGTGTCGTCTCCTCCTCCGATCATAGTGGAAGATGAGCCTGAATATGAAATTAATAGAATACTCGACGCTCGGGTGCTTCAAAACTCTTTACAGTATTTAATAGATTGGAAGGGTTTTGTTCCTGAGGAAAGGTGTTGGGTACCGGCCAAGGATGTCCATGCCAAAACCCTTATTAATAGGTTTCATCGGGAGAATCCGGATAAGCCTGGTAAGGGTCCAGAGGCCCCTCGTGAAGGGGGGGGTAGTGTCACGACCACCACCTCACCTGTCCTACGCTCCCCCGCCGACTCCTCTCCGCGGGCTGGGCGTTTGTTGCAGCCGGCGGCGGGTCGGCGTCGCTCCTGCCCGCCCGCCGCTCGGCTGTGACGAGCAGCCGCTCGGGCGGCTTCCTGTTCAGCAGCGTCGGGAGCGGCCGCACAGAGAGCGGCGCGCTCCCGGCGCGTGTCCTCGTACGGGCGCGCGCGCGCCTGGCTTCCTCTTATACCCTCCGGCGGCGCTGCGCACAGCGCGCCCGCCGGAGGTGATTAGTATGGGCCAATGAGCCCTTGCTGTTACAGGGCATGTGCCCAATAGTACTGTCCGTCTCCCTAGTTTAAACTGGGCAATCAGCCCAAAGTTCCCATGTCCACCAATCACTACATTCCCCCCTCAGCCAATCCAGTCAGCCCCCGTCCTATAAAGGTATACACCCTGCAGTTAGTCCTTGCCCGTTATAGCGTGCTACTGGGTGCGATTTTGATAGCTCTTCTCCTTGTGATTATTGCCGTGTTTTGACCATCCCTGATTGCCGCCTGGACCGACCTTGCTTGCTCTTTGACCACGATTCTGCCTGCTCCTCTGTACCGCGAACTTCTGACCTCCCGTTGTGACCCTTGGCTTGCCCTGACTATTCTTCCGTCTAACCCTTCTGTACCGTGCCTCCTCGGATTGACCACCCGTGTATGACCCCTGTCCGTTTATTGCTTCTCAGTCTAGTCCCTGGATTCATCTGCCTTCCCCTGCATAAGTCAGCATCCTTTGTGCTAACAAGACCTGGGGGCAACCGTGTCCGGTGAGGCGTGTCTAGCGTCCCGGCAAACGGGGGCTTACTATAGGCGAAGAAAGCAGCGGAGATTGGGGGTTGCTGATTTATTGGTAGGTGGGTGTCTCCGGGACTTGACATTACCCAGCAGTATTGAGAATGCACCTAAAAAATCCCTGGAAATCCCTTCAAAAATCACAGTTGACATGTGTAGAGCAAAATAGTGAAACACGGTCTGGCAACAGAGGGTGACAAAATCTCCAGGTAGGCTGGCACTTAAAGGGTTAAAAAAAAACTCCCCAAAACTCACTTGCCTCATCTGCATGCATGATACTGAAGCATTGTCAGCACTCACATTGTTCCTGCATCCACTCAAAGCTGAAATGCGCCCTTGCTGATTTTCTCCTGGTCACGCCCATGTTGAAGTACCCAGGAGGCCTCGCAGCTTCTCAGCCGTGCTGCTGCCTGGATTTAACCAACATAAACCAGAATGCCACAGGAGACCCAGCAGAACTCCCTCTTTGAAGGCTATTGGCAGGTTCATAGGACACCTAACTATGGCAGGAGTTAGAAAAAGTTAAATTAATTTCTATTTTTAGCAATCTGAATTGCCCTGGGGAGGGATGCATCTAAGCACTTGTAAGGGTGCTGGTCCAGTCCAGGGTGCAGGCACACACTAGCTCCCCGCCCCTTATCCCACTTGGTAACAGTATAAAATGAGCCATTTCTAAGCATCTCAAAATTTCTGTGTGTATACCCTATGCATTTTAAGCAAAGCTGCTTTTTGCGTGTCAGTTTCTGGGTTGTGGTTGAACTAGGAAGAACTTGTCATGTGGCACCTTTATCAGCATATTCTGCTGTGGTCAAAGACAGCTGCAGGACCACTGTGATTTGCTGTGCTTGCTCATGCTGAGAGCACCAAGAGACACAGTGACAACTTTTCTGCATGGTCCAGCAGGAATGAATTTGAGAGGAGGGCAAACTTTCTAGCCCTGCTACCGCTTCTACCCGCCCCTGCAGGAAATTAAGGGGAGAC
Source organism: Gastrophryne carolinensis (assembly GCA_027917425.1). Lineage (NCBI taxonomy): Eukaryota > Metazoa > Chordata > Amphibia > Anura > Microhylidae > Gastrophryne > Gastrophryne carolinensis. The sequence continues at coordinate 366,828,728 of CM051234.1, forward strand.
ATATGGAACAGGAATCAGGTGAGCTGCTTGCTGCCTAATTATTGCTGTTGGGTTTAGAATCACTGTCATGTCCTCCGGACTCCTGTATATCCATTTAAGTCTACAGGGCCAATTCAACACTATGTGGATAAATATTCTTATAATGTGAATATATATTCGCATGAGGCTTAAACTGGACCAACAGCCTGGCACAGTTGGAAAAGAAAGGTAGTAGCCATTTTGGAGCTTCCTTTCCCAACTGACATAACTGACAATGCACAGTAACAGGAAGTCCAGCATGACTTCCTGTTTGCAGGTGGCCTGCAAGCCCATGAGCGGCCATCCTGTTTTTAAAATTTACCCCAGCAGGCGTTAGATAAAGATACATTATTTTTTAGGTGCAGCAATCTAAATTGCTCCGGGGAAAGATGCATATGAGCACTGTTAGTTGTGCTGGTCTGATTTAACCCTTTAACTGCCAGCCTACCTTCAGATTTTGTCACCCTTTGTTGCCAGATTATTTTGCCCTATTTTGCGCTCCCCATGTTCAACTGTGATTTTTGAAGGGATTTCCAGGGATTTCCCAGGAAAGTGATATATTGTTTTTTTCAGCGGAGCCTGGGCTTTAACATGAAATGTTTGTCATTTTCTAAGTGTATTCTCAATATTTTTGGGTGAAAATTGTGCAAAAAAATAAAAAAAAACAATTTTTTACAATTTGTAGTGTTTTTTTGTAATAAAAAATTTAAGTTTGTCAATAAAATCTTATTGCGTGTGAAACTCCCAATTTCAGCTCTGCAGACAAAGTGCGCACCTTGTGCTTTTTCTACCAAACCAACCCTTTACATTTGGAATATCCCCCATAAACCATATATTCACTGAAAGTACACATGTTAAGCTTTCTAAGCGTACCCAGCTTGTTGTAGTGGGCTCATCTTTCTGGAAGTAATATCTCGAAGAATTCTTAGGTTGCACAGGGTTTCACAAAAAAATGTATAAAAAAGCAGAATAAAAAACACCTTTTCCTAAAATATCAATATGCAAATAAGAAAAAAACAAGCTAAATCTGAAAGCGCAAGGTCCCCCGAGCAGAACAATACCAAACATGCATAGGTACCTATTTAAAATTACCCCAAATCTCTGTGCAAGCATCCCTTATTTCTAGCCAGAAGTAGAGAGCCATCAGCTGTAATGACCAATCGTTGCTCTGCTCACAGCTGAAAGCACCTTAAAACATTTAGAAACATTAATTACACTGTTTGTATGCTCTGCAGCTGCCACACAATTAAGATAACATAAAGAAATTATGTAACAGCTTCTTGCTCACACAGCTTCTTCCTCCAGCAACTGTTTGTTTAGTGTGTGTGTTGTAAGATAGACAAGTCTCTCTGTGTTTCTGATACATTTACCTTCCTCAGTTTGGTGAAAATTGCTGCTTGCAAAGCTCCCCCATCATTATCATGTGCAAGCAGGACTGACAGGTGTGTAGTAAGCTCCCATGCAATTCAGGAGGGCAGCTATTTCACAACATTTTCATGGGGTTGAGCCCTCTCAAACAGCTTATGCCACTGATCATCAGTGGGGCAAATAAGGGGAGACATTTACTAAACTTTATTTTTTTGACTGGAGGTCATCTTTAAGCCTGTGCCCTACAGGGAACCAATAGGACACAGCAATACTTGTCTGGCTGCAATGTCTAACCTGTGCTTAACACCAGGGTCAACGCCCCACAACCAAGGTAATCCGAAGGGCTGCAAACTGGGGAAGCACACAGTACAATGCCTAAAGCAGAGTCACCTTATGACACTTGGGGTGCTGGAATAACTTCTTATCTTGTAACTTTCTGTGTGTCTCTGTGAATAGCAGGCTGGAATTGCTCCAAGTGTCTGAAGAAAGGGAGAGGGCCTTGATTCCTGCACATCTGATAAGATAAAACCACTGAGCTGCAATACACTTCCAGTATAAAAAAGGATTTATGTATCAAGTTTTTTACTTGACCAAGAGCACAGAAGAGACAGATTGTCTCACAGATTCTAATGCAAATAGGTCCATCTATCAGTGTTAAAAAAGGTGGTCATGAAAAAAGAAAAAATAGGGACTGGGCTACAGAAGAGGCTACAGAAGAGGAACTAAGCAACAGCTTTATTTAGCAGCACACCAGAATGAATCCTTTGCATGACGACAATGATTTGCTTTCACACCTAGGCCTCAGTTCAGTAAACTTGCTTTAAAATGAGGCTTATTCCCAGCCTTACCGTACTTGCTCAGTTTTGTGTGAAAGCAAACTCGCAGACTGGGAGCTTGCGAACACTCATTTTATTCTCAGCCGCGTCCAATGTTTTCGGCCAGGGATACACGAATATAAGTGCTTTGCATTGGCTTTCGTCTGAGCAGAGAAATTATGTATGTTGGAAGTTCTTTTTCCGTTGCTGAACACGACCTTTGGGGCATCCCATGTTGCATTGTGACTCACCTTCTTCCTCCTTGTTTTTCTGGTTCCTTTGGGGGCATTCCATGTAGTGAGTTTTCCCAGTGGAACTCTCCTTCTTACTCCTTGTTGTTACCTGCTTCCCCCGAGTGTTTGCCGCCACCCCCCCCCCCCGAAATTCTTCTTCATGTTCATACACATTTTTTACATTAAATTTGTTTTAGTGGAACAATTTGTGTCTGCTCCATTTTTTTATATAAGACAGCAAAGTACACATTAATAAAACTTTAAAAACACAATTAAATTCTAGTTGGTTTTGGTTTTAGGCATCACTGGGAGTGGCCACATTGTCTCATCCTTCCCTGCCCAACCCAGTCAGCAGGGAGCTGTTGTTGCTACACATAGCGGGTGTCAGCTGACACAGGGAAAGTATATGTATATGAAAAATGTACAGCAAACATACATGCTTAAGGCAGGTGGCGGAATAAAAATTTGAAGGGGGTTGGAGGCAAACTCAGGACTTACTTGGGCACTGTAGTTTACGGGAGGAGGAGCCTTGGCACCATGCCTTCATCTCTGTAAGGACATGAAAACATATTTCAAAACTATGCATGTGTCATGTTTGGCATATTTCTTGAGCCACCAGCTTGTGTTTGGTTGACCCACCTGAGTCGTGCAAGGGTCTTGCCTCGCATGGCCCCTTTGCTGCCATTTCTTTCAGGTCCGATGAATCTGTAGGGACAGAGAAGCACAAAACACCAGCACTTAGCAGACATGTTTTCGAAGTTCCTGTCTTACCTGAGTTCTTGGCCTCTGGCTGGGACTCCAAGCTCAACACCTGTTCCTCCTCCCTTTTCGGATTGGTCCGGGGCTGTTGTAAGGGTTTCCGAACAGAAGGTTGAGGGCGTCGGACCCTTCGGCTGTGGGTGGGCTTTATCCTGTGCTAGAACTCAGAAGAGAAGCACAATTATTTAACACAGCTCTGCATTGGTGGACAACTGCTATGTAGCAGCCACTTACCTGGGAAGCTCTGGCAGAAAAGCTGCCTCGCCTGGTGCTTCTTTTGTCTCTTTAGGCCCGACCAATGCTGCATTATCTGGGTGTGAATGCAAGTCATCTCTCCCTGTGCACCTCCATCGACAACGTCCTCTCGGAGTGTATGTTGGTCCTCTCCCTCATAAAAGTTTGTATTGACAAAGCACAAGTAAAATATCAATATACTTTAGGTGCAAGTGTTCCACACCTGTCTACGTCAGGATCTGCACCTGGACAAGGCACCACGGCCCCAGCCCAAGTCACCACCGCTTGGGCCGCAGACACTTCCCTGAGCCCAGGCACACAACACACTCGGATGACTGAGTCACCCGAAAATTGTTGTCACCGCGTATCACTCAGGAGCCTCGTGTGGAGCCCAGTGCGAAGCAGCAGAGCCACTGTATGGGTAGCCCGCTCCTCTGCCAGCCTGCAAACCACCCCTGGGCCTGGCCACAGTGTCTCATCCTCCCCTGCCCAACCCAGTCAGCAGGGAGCTGCTGTTGCCACATATAGCGGGCACCAGCTGACATAGGGAAAGTTGAGTGGTTGCTTCAGTGCAGCACAGGTGGTGGCACTACTGGATGGGGTCTCTGACAATTTCGGTTAGCTTGCTGGGAAACGGTCTTGTTCTATACCTAAAGCGTTGTGTGATGAGATCTGGCTACAGATTTCACGCAGGGTCACCAGTGCGGGGGGCAAAGCCCAAGGATGCTCGGCAGGTTTCCAAAAAAACTTGAAGTCGGTAGTCCGGAATAAAATAAACCGGAGATGGAATGAGGGGTAAGTGTTGAGAGCCAAGAGGTGTGTTTATTGTTTAGCCATTTGACCAATCATGTGACATCCATTTGTGTTTTGTTTTAGCTTACAAACTGGAGGAGGCTTGCCCAAAACTCTCTTATTCATCACTGCAATGCAGTGGATATATGGGATGCTGCACCCCAACACCTTCCATTGGGTGTTGGGCACAATTGATACTGACTGGCGCCCCATGCCCGGGGGGGGGGGGGGGAGACCACAACCTCAACACATTTTTGGCAAACATGAGTGGCCACAAGCACGCACCAGCAGTGAGTGCTTTGCTGGGACACACACTACCTACAATTCCACTCAAGAACAGCCATTGTAATTGTTTGCAAATGTGTGGTGGACACACATGCCCAATGTGTACCCCACGGTGACTAGCTGTGTTTGGCTTAGATTGTTTCTACCGTGCATTGCAGCCACCCATGGGACATGGGAGATTTGTAGGCTCAGACTAATTAAATGAAGTAAGGGGTTCACAGCCACAGCAACAGCAGGTATCCTCAATCTCTTAAAACTGAACCCCTCCCCCCCAAAAAATTAGCAACAACTAACAAGGCAAGGCCACACTCAGAAAAGAGCAACAAGAAAGGGGAACCACTTGTGCAAATGCGCAAAATAACAAAAACTACAACAAAAGGGAAGCTGATGAGATAGGGTAGGTTATGTCAAGCATGCAATTTTGCTAAAATGGAGGATTTGGAGGACCAACTAAAGGTAAGGGACACTAGAAGGCCAAAGGGGTTAAACTAGAAACAGGGTAAATGGGTGCTTAAAAGAGGGACATGACCATTCAATTATGGAATTATGGCAGGGAGCTAAATAGGCCACACTAAAAAATCCAGAGAAATACATACAATGGGGCCCAGTTGATACCAGTGGGAACCCAGCCAAAACGCTAAAAAAACGAAGATCCAGACTAACCATAAACTGAACATTGATCAAATGTACCATCTTCCAGTTCCTGGAGGAAAATTATAACAGACACACTAGCAACATTACGATTAGGCAAAGAACAATAATTTATATGGGCAACTTGGACACAGGGATCAGTGTGCCCAAGGAGCCAAAAGCATTAGCTAGTTTAAGAGAGCAGAATAAAGGCTATTGAAAACATAGGCAACTTGGCAAGAAGGAGCCCCTAAACATACCTAAACATATACTCCTGTTCCATAGGAGGCACCAACACCACGTGCATGCAGTCGATCGCACCTATGAAATTGGGCATATTCGCTATGTTGAAATAACCCAACTTCACCATGTTCCAGGGTGCTGTCAGGAAAACAGATGTATTTCTCCTGCAGGGCAACCATGCCATTTGGAAATTTAGTCAGGTTGCAGCTCAGCAAAGGCTGGAACATGCCAATAGACAGAGCCCCAAGCCTCTGGAAGGAGCCATTTTCTAAAAATTGAAGGCAGCCAACCAATTTGGTCATGCCATCAATCGCATGCCCCTTCCATGTTGGTGGGGGCCAACCATCGCCGCAGCTCTGAGCAAAGGTTCTCGAGAGAAAGGCTGTTCATTCGGATCAATTTCAACAGATGTTGATCGGACATACGATCCCCATTGAGATGACAGTGTGTGTGAGCTCTGGCAGGTACAGGGTGAGCAGCCCGCAGCACTGGAGATGCTCGTACTCTGCCAGATACTCATCTAGATGCTCCATTGCACACGTCATCCGAGCGTCCGTCAAAAATCCTGCCGTAAAATTTGCCTGGCAACTTCCATTTTAAATGCACTTCCCAGGGGCAAATCAGGGCTTAGAATAATGCGGAAGCACAGGAAAAATCCATGCAGTTATAAAATCGTAACTACGGGGGTGCGACTACAACAGTGCCCAGAAGGTCAGAGGGCCCCATCATTGTTGTACCTTATTTTGCATATTTATGCTCACTTGAAATCGTGTAATGGAAAAAGAAGCACCATTTGTCTCAGCTGTTTCAATGTTTAGTTGTCTAGTTTTATCCAATTTAGTTAAAAAAAACTCAATAGGAAATATGTTACTATATGAGCCATGACAGCGTCCCGCCACTAGGGCCCGCCACTGATCATCTCTAAATGTGGCTGAAGGGCAACCCCTGTTCTTCACCGCTCCCAGCATGAGCGAGCTAGGCAAACCAGAGGCCATGCAACCACTTTTGAAGTGTTTCCTGGAAGAATGGAAATCAGAGGAGGGGAAACTTTGGAGATCTGCTGCATGATCCCTAAAATGCTGCAGGGAATGGAGGAAATGCACACAGGAAAGGCTGCAGATAAGCTCCAAGCTGCCCTATTATTGGAATTGCCTGAACTGTCCCTTTAAAGTGGACCAAAACCTGGGATTTTCACTATCCGGGGTCCTGCCCCCTGACGCATCCTGATTTGGGATGCCCTGCTGCAGGGCACCTGGATGATCAACTGTAATACATACTTAAGCTTCTTTTGCCACGCACATTAATGTGCGGCTGGAGAAGCTGAACGTAATCTTAGCCATGCAGTTACGGTGAGCGCAGTCACACTCGGCCACTCAAGCACTGTGGGATTGTTGGCCAGGAAAGATTTACGAATGGCTGGTGGGGTTTCACATAACAGGGATAATAACAAATTGGGATACCCCAGGGGTGCACGTCAAACCTAGCATATTATAGAAATATTATAGAAACTAGTTCCAGTTTTGGTCCACTTTAAGGATACCAGAGCATATGGGGAAAAAAGACTCCCTGGATCCTGCAAGTGCTGCATTGTGTTTTGAAAATATGTCAAGGACAGAATTGCTCTTTTTGCTGTCATGTAGCTTCTAGTTTCAACAGCGAATGAAAGGGTTACATGGAAATGGAGCTATATTTTTGTCTTGATGCCATAGACACCACTGAGTAATGACACTCTGTTTGTACCAAGCCATCAAGATAATTTCCATAAAAAATACTATAAAAATGACTAAATAGTATATCGCTAGCCATAACTCTAGAGCCAGGTGCATAACCTTTTTTGGTCCAAGGGCCCCATTGTCCCATTGATCCACTTCAAGGAGCTGCAATAAAATCTAGGCAAAGAAAACGCAAACTGTTTACTGCAAGAAAACTGTACACTTAAGGAATGAATTAAGCAGCCAGTTGTGAGGCAGGAAGAAGTGGGCGGGGTGAGGTGGGAAAAGGGGAAGTGAGACATGGAAAAGTGAGTTTGGTTGAGGTGAGGCGGCAAGATGTAAGGTGAGCTGGGGTGAGATGAAATGAGTAGTATTGAGGTGGGCTGAGGTGAGGCAAGGAAGAGGTGAGGTAGATGAGGTTGGCAGGGTCAGAAAGGAAAAGGTGATGTGGTTTGAGGTGAGGCAGAGGTGAGGTGAGAAGAATGCGAGGTTGGCTAATGTGAGGTGGTGAGAAGTTAGCTGAGGTGAGCTGAAATGAGTAGTGATGAGGTGGGCTGAGGTGAGGCAAGGAAGAGTTGAGGTGGAAAAGATTGGGCAGAGTCAAACTGGAAAAGGTGATGTGAATTGAGGTGGAGGGTGGCAGTGGTAAGGCAGGAAGAGGTGGTTAGGGGTGAGGTCAGAAGAATGTGAGTTAGGCTGAGGCGTGAGGGCATGAGTTTAGTTGAGGTAAAATGAGTAGTGATTCGATAAGTTGAGGCGAGGTAAGGAAGGGGTGAAGTGTGTAGGATCAGGCAGGAAAAGGTAATGTGGGGTGAGGTGAAATCAGAAGTGATAAGACAGGAAGAGGTGGGGAGAGGTGAAGTGAGAAGAAGGTGAGGTTGGCTGAGGTGAGGGGGCAAGAAGTTAGCTGAGGTGAAATGTGTGGTGATTAGATAAGCTGAGGTGAGGTAAGGAAGAGATGATATGGGAAGAAGTGTGTAAGGAAAAGGCAGGCATGAAAAGGTGATGTGGATTGAAGTGAGGTTGGAAGTGGTGAGACAGAAAGGGGTGAGATGATTAGAGGTGTGCTGACTAAGAGCCTTATTTATTTTATTATTCCACAGGCGCCAGATGGGCTTGCACGAGCCGCTATCAACGGTGGAGAGCGAGGCAGCGCTATGCCTGTGCTCCTTGCCAGCCGGTGGGTCAGCGCAGTGGCTTGTCAAAGCCACACAGCGCAGGGTGAGCGTCTGGTCTTATCTGGGACTGTAGGGAACTCAGGGGGTTATTTAAGAAAGGCTAAGGCCACGTAATGCCAGGTAGTGCCAGATGAGTGTGAGGTGAGTGTTAGGTCTCAGTGAAAAAGGTGTATTCATCAAGTCAAAAATCCTGAGTGCCTGTGATAGTGCCAGGTAGTGTCCCAACTATCAACAGCACCGGCGATAGGATGAATCCCAGCGCTGAGTTTTTTACAGTGCCAAATAGGACCTGACGCTTACCTAGCACTGTGTGGCCTTATCCCATACATTTCAATGTGATGGTTACAATAATTTAAGCATTTTAGTAGATTTTTAAAAAATGTTTTGGGCTGGTGCATGTGCCACATGATCCCTGGGCTGGTTGGGCTTATTTTTATATGCATGTTTAGCATATTTTGGGCCATGATAAAGCTATGTCATGTTTGTCTAATGTCCCTAATGCAATTCCCATTTTTAATTAAAAAAACCCCTAAAAATAAAAAAAGGACCCCAACAGGCGCTGTGTGTCTGAATTCCCTTTTTTGAGAGCCTCTTGGAGTGCCTGGTATTTTTTGGATAAATTTTGTCAGCTTGCAGCGCTCAAGGCTGGCTTTAGGTGTCGCTAGTGCATAGGCTTACATAAGCCATTCACTGCGAGCGCTGCCTGGCCGGGAATGCTACAGTTGACAGCGCCGGCGGACAGAAGCCGGTGCTGTGGTGCGGGCACTGCTGAGCATCTCGGAGGAGGCGCTCAAGTGGCGCCCGCACAAATAATAATAAATTAGCCTACACGTCCCGCTTCTCATTCTATTTCCGGCGCTGCTGATAGATGGGACACTACCTGGCACTATCACAGGCACTTTGGATTTTTGACTTGATAAATACACCTTTTGCATTGGGACCAATCATCTGGCACTACATGTCCTTAGCGTTTCTTAAATAAACCCCTAAATTTGCTGGCCTACAGCTTCTTTCCTTAGCTCTGATTCTGGATTTTAATGCAAATGTTCAGTATGGTAAAATGCTTATTGCCTGAAAATGTAAAGAATAAAATCTCTCTCCAGACCTTGGCTTCCTAGCTGCAGGCCTTTGGGTGTCCAATTCTTAATAAGGTCCAATCTTTAAATACTATGTATAAAAAAAAGAAAAATAAATAAAGTATACGCTCAGAAATAGCACTGCTGGCCAAATCAGTTCCTGTGCATCTCTTAGCAATCGCGTTTCATGTAGGTAATTTGTTTAATACATGGCATGCATATTTACTAGCCTCTGGTTTATTACTTTTACATCAGGAAAAAAAAAGCTCTCCACAGTCGGTTTGCATGTTTGCCTGACCTATTTCTTGAGGAAACAAATGTTATATAAACATATTGAAATAAGTCCATATCATCCCTCTACCTTATATTTCTTCAATTATAGGCAGATTGAGGACACTGTAGATAGTGTGTCCAATTTGACAGGACACAGCATGAAGGTAAAACAAATAATTGTTATCTTAGCTAGACTCATTTCCTCACTTTCCTACTGATCCTACTTTTGCTTCTTCGATCTCATCCTTTCATCTTACTCCACTAGAACCCACTCTGCTATTTTCACTCCTGTTTCCTGCAGCAGCCACCCTGCATTTATAATAAAAGTGTGAACTAAACGGTTTCCTTACAGAGTGATTAGCTCTGTTAGGTTATCCAAAAGATTACAGAGGTTCCATATAGACACCTTTTCGAGTCTTTCCCACTAAATAACGCAACTGGAAAGTTCTGCAGATGAGGTAAATGCTAAATATTTGGTGAAGCCAGTGTGACTTGCAGTGTGCATTGTGGTGTGGATTGCAATCTGCATACCGGTGAACTTTTTCGCTTTAGGAGGCTTATTTATTACTATTTGTGTGGGTGCCACTTGAGCGCCTCGTCCGAGACACTCAGCAGCACCCGCACCACAATGTCGGCTTCTGCCCGCTGGCGCTGTCAGCTGTAGCATTCCCGGTCAGGCAGCGTTCGCAGCCCATGGCTTGTATAAGCCTATGTGTTTGCGAACCTAGTGCTAAGTCAAGAGCGCCGCAAGCTGACAAAATTGTTAAAATATCAAAAAAATACCAGGAGCTCCATATAAAGGGAATTCAGCCACACAGTGCCTGTTGGATTTCCTATTTTTCTATTTTTTTGCGTTTTTTTATTTTTTAATTTTTTAAATTAAAAATGGGAATTGCATTAGGGACATAAGACCCTCATGACATAGCTTTATCACGGCCCAAATCACAAGTTTGCAGCACAGAAAAGTGCTAAAAATGCATATAAAAATAATGCCAACCAACCCAGGGATCCCCTGGCACATGCACCAGCCCAAAAATGTTTTTTTTTAAATTCGACTAAAATGCTTAAATAATTGTAACTATCTTAGCTCATTGAACTGTATGAGATGAGGCCACACAGTGCTAGGAGAACGCCTGGTCCTATCTGCCGCTGTAGGGAACTCTGCGGCGGCACTTATCGCCGGTGCTGTTGATAGACAGGACACTACCTGGCACTAACTTGATAAATACACCTTTTTCACTGGGACCTGACACTCACCTGAAAATCATCCGACACTACCTGGCACTTAAAAGAAAACCCTTAGACAAAGAATAAGTGCAAAAAAATGTTTTTTTTCTACCTTTTTCTCCCCAAAATGAACTACACCTGTGATGGGTCATGTTTACAGGTTAGATAAATAATTTTTTCTATGAGGTAAGTTTGTAAATAAGAGCACCCTATGAGCCATGTAGAAAATTATGGCAAGTTATTTAGCATATCCCATAGGGTGCTGTTATTTCCAAATTAAAAAAAAAAATCCTTACCTCATAGGAAAAATTCTGTACCTAACCTGTAAAAATGTCCCATTATAGTTACAGGTCATTGTTGGAAGAAAAAGTACTTTTTGCACTTTTTGGTATCTAAACGCTAAAATGTTCATTAAGGTGAAGGATCTATCTAAAAAGTGTTTTCGGAATTTCTCTCAAACCTCAGTCTCTCTAAAATGAAAATAAAACATTTAGATAACCCTCTACGCTACATCATGCTGTTTTTTTACACAGGTAAAGAGAAATACTGTAATTGGGAGGGACATTACACTTCTTAAAAAGGATTTTCACTTTTAGTCATTGACTTAGGGCCATTAGTTGAGTTGAATAATGAGGGGGGGGGGGGTTGTCATTTAATTTTAATTTTGTCTGCAGCCAGTTATAATTTAGTAGCCCTAATAAAAAAAGCTCTCCTAATGCTTTTTTTTAATAGCATATGTATATTAAGATTTATATAGTCTTTAGTGTCATCATTGTAAAGTAGTTATTGTGTTGTTCCTGTACTAAAGCTTAACTCTTTTCTAACCTACTAGGAAAGGATTGGGGAGATCTCTGCATTGCATAGAATATACCCATAAATATTCTGTAATGCTTTACAGAAATATACAAATATATACAATCTCTGTACTTTTCAATAAAACACTTTAAAAAAAAACAATCCTGCTTCCCAGAAGTAACGGGCCACCATCTGGATCTTTGTGCTGTCAGTAAATGGTCAGTTCCTCATGTTAATGCACAAAAACTTTTGATATGTGAATGAGCCTAAAATGACTGTAAACTCAATGCCAACCAAATGTTTAGTTTAGTTAAGGATAGAGCTGAGAAGGGTTAAAGTATGTTACATGTTTTTGTTGGCGGGGGGGGGGGGGATTTACGCTGCAGCATTGGCAGTCATTATCCCTTTAACTGTCAGAGATTAAGCCACCCTTTGTTGCCAGACGATTTTCACCATTTTGTGCTATACATGTTTAACTGTGATTTTTGAAGAAATGTCCAGGGAAAACCATATTGCATGTAAAAGCCCCATTCCTCCTGGCTACAACGGTACCACATATGTATCAGTAGACCCTTTCCTGCCCAGAACACACCCCAAACTGAAACAGCGCTTTATGAGATTCTCAAGTAAAATGCAACTGCCATATGCACTTTGCAGGTTTTCAAGAAAAACAACAATTAACATTTGAAATCCCCCCACAAACTATATTTCCTTTAAAATTACACACCTCAAGCTTTCTAGGTGTACCAAGCTTGTTTTCTGGACTTAAACCCTGGTTGTACAGTATTCACCTAAAAAAAATAATAAAAAAGCAGAATAAAAAACACATTTTCCTAAAATATCAATATGCAAACAAAAAAAGAACAAGCTAAATCTGAGACTTCAATGTCCCTTGAAAAGAACAACATGAATGTGTACTTTTAACTGCCAGTCTGCTTGAGATTTTGTCACCCTCTGTTGCAAGACCATTTTTAACCATTTTGTGCTATGTATGTGTTTAGCTGTGATTTTTTCAGGAATTTCCAGAAAAATTACATTTGTTTATTCGGCAGAGTTTGGGCTTTAACATAAAATGTTACTGTGTGAAAACCCCATTTCTCCCAATTACAGCAGTACCACATATGTTTTGGTTGCCCTTGTTTCTGTCCAGGGGGGGTCTAAAAAAAGAGCTTTTAACATTTTGAAATAAAATACACTTACTATGTGCATTATCAAGAGCTCCAGGACCACTTACTTACCTCTGATCCAACACTGGTGATACAATCCGGTGAGCAACTAACAGCGCCATGTAGCGCCCGATGTATTATTACAGGCGGCTCAGGGTATAGCGCCGGTGCTCTAGTTCCGGAGCACCAGGTATTACCTTTCGCTCAGTGTCGCTCTCCCATACATTTCAATGGGCTTTCATTTGCTTGTGTTTTTGCTCAAATCATTGTGTGACCTCTCCTGGCTGCAAACAAACATTTTTAGAAACTTTTTTGACTTTTTTTGACTTTTTTATATTTATATGCAGAATTGTCATTACAGGTCTGGTACTGAAGTGTTAATGTCACAGTGTTAAAACAATGTCATTCCATGTGTTTTCGCTTTGTTACTGGTGTATATGTGTTCAAAAACAGATTTTAATCACACAGCATCTGGCGCTCTATGCTACAGTGTCCTTTTTTGATAAGTATGGTGTGCAGCGCTGAGAGTCAATCGCACTGAGCTGGCGCTACTTTTCGCTCCCTGCAGTGCTGTACTGGTGCTAGAGCGCCCAGCATACATCACATTCATGAATGCGGGCTAGGTTACTACAGCGACTGAGGCGCTCTGTTACAGTGCCCGATACATGCTTACAGCCTCTACTAGCAGTCGCTCTAGTAACTTGGCCGGCATTGATGAAAATAATGTGTGTTGGGCGCTGTAACACCAGTACAGCGCTGCAGCGAGTGTGAGGTAGCGCCAGCTCAGTGCGTCCGGCACCCGACGCTCCAGCCATATTTAACAAAACACTAGACACACAGAGCGTCGGTGCTCTAAAGCTGGGTGCTATGGCATAGAGCGCCAGACACTGTGTGATTAAAGTCTGTTTCTGAACACACAAAAAACTATATAAAAATGTTTGTTTGCAGCCAGGAGAGGTCACATAATGATCTGAGCAAAGAAAATTACATTTTAATTGCAAAACACACTATTTAAACAGCAGCAAATGAAACACCATTGAAATGTATGGCAAAGCGACACTGAGCTAAGGTAATACGTGGCGTTCTAGAGCGCCGGCGCTATACACTGAGCTGCCTCTGGTAATACATGTGACGCTACATGGGGCTGTTAGAGGCGCTCACCAAATTCACTTTCTTAAATGTGGTTTTGCTTACAGCGCCCGGCGTTCATCAGACGCTACGTGCCGCTAGGTAGCATTACCTGGCGCTAGCCGTTCTTAAATAACTCCCATAGTGCAAAATGTTTAAAGAATGCTTAGCAACATAGGGTGACATCATCGCTAGGTAGCCCCACTGAAAGCATGTTTACAAGGTTTTAGCATGTTTACAAGGTACATATTGATCAAACTTAACAGAACATCAATTCACTGTACTGTGTAAAAGGGGTAAAAGTCCAATGTTTGTTATTTTCACAAAGTAATCCCTTTTTACAAGCCACACAGGCTTTTATTTCACTCAATGGGCAGAAGAACTGAAGAACTGTTTCAGCATTCTATGTTGTGGCTGATGACAGAGCTTCAAAACAACCATAGGAAGTAGACTAGGGATAAGCGAGCCCATGGAAGTTCGGGTTCGACAAGTTCAGCTTGGCAAACTTGACAGTAAAGTTCGGTTTAGGTCCCCTCGAAATCGACCCGAACCCCATTGAAATCAATGGTGACCCGAGCAATTGCCCTGCACAAAATGGGCGAGGGAAAGTACTCAAAACAATAACAGATAAATCAAAACATTCGTTTTATTACAATTGACGAGGGCCAAATTAGAGGAGTAACACCTGGACAATTGCCCTGCCTGCACAAAACGAGCTAGGGAAGCTAAAAAAATAAAAGAAGATATTTGTTTTTGTTATGGGTGTTGAGGGCCAAATTGAGGGGGGGGGGTCACTTGGTTGATTGCACTGCACAAAATGGGCTAGAGAAAGTGCTCAAAATAATGACTAATAAACTAAAATAAACTAAAAAATTAAAGAAAAACGTACATAAATGAAAAAAAAAACATTTGTTTTTTAAGGGTGTTTGGAGCCAAATTGGGGATGGGGGGAATGATTGCCCTGCTCAAGATGGGCTACATACTTGTCAAGCCCCATGGGACACTCGCCTTCAGGTGAGTCCGCAACCCCCAATCTCCGCTGCTGCATCTGCCTGCCTAGACAAGCCCATGTTCGTCGGGACACCTCACCCGACTTGGTTTCCCCCAGGTAGCACAAAGGATGTGGGCAGGCAGATGAACCAGAGACAGGTGATGTGGGCCTGACCCGGGCTAGAGAAAATACTTAAAATAAAAAAAGAAAACTGAAAAAATAAAGAAATACATACATATATAAACAGAAAATATTATTTTTTATGGGTGTTGGGGGCCAAATTGGGGGGAGAGGAACACCTGGGTGATTGTGGGGATATGTCCACATACATATTTTTTTTTGGGGGGGGGCACCTGGGCAATTGCCCTGCTTAAGATGATCTAAGGGAAAGTACTCAAAATAATAACAGAAAACTAAAAATATTTAAGAAATACATACATAAATCAATACATTCATCAGTCAATATATACATATATAAATAATAACATAAATAAATAAATATAAACATAGATAAACATATACATATAAATTAAATATTACATTTTTTTTACAGGTGTCAGAGGTCCGGCGGGGCGGAAGGAGTTGTGGAGGTGGACATGGCAGTCTCATGGATCCCTTACCAGTTCACAAAGGGTTAAATGTAAAAAAAGACACACAGAAAAAATCTAATTGTCCCCCGGCGATCTTGTCCCACAGTGATCTGATGACAGATACCGAGTGGTCGGTGGAGGGGGTAGCCAGGGGCTCACAGCCTCTGCCCTTCGCACTACCGCGTGTCTCGCGAGTGCTAAAAGTGTAGCTAGCAGTGACAACAGAGAAAGTGGGGAAAAGGGCCTATTTCCGCCCTCTCCTCACCACGAAAGAGCCTGGAGGGATCGGAGGCCCCTACTCTCAGAAGGTGTAAAAAATTCTTCTAATTAGGCTTTATTCGTCTTTTTGCTTCATAATAACAATGCAGCTGTCAACGCACAAGCACCTGAGCATGCAGCTTGCCATCTTTGCCAGCATTTCTGAGGGACCTCCGCTCCATATTGCCATGTTTGTTCATCATCATCACCACCACCACCATCATAATGGTCGTCATCATCATCATCCGTTTGCTGCATGAACCTGCTTTGCGCTGGTGGTAGAGGCGGTCCAGCATATGTAGGGTGTAATTCCAGTGCATGGGGAAATCACAGATTAAGCAGTGTTGGGGAAGACCATTCTGGTGATCACGTGCACCAGAGCATGTGTCATGCGACCTAGAAGCAGAGCAGCCACAATGTTCATCACGTTATCTGCAACCACATTGCCCAATCTAGGGTGACGCAGAGACAGCCAGTGGGAGGTCAGTAAAGAGACAGATGATGGATTTTTTGTTTTAAAACTGTTTTAAACAATGAGGCAATGTGAACCCCAAGTTCCCCAAAGCAGTGACAGGATAGATGTGGCCAAAAAATACCCTCACTGAAGTTTTCAGACTGTACAGGGTGAACTACAATGACCAGCAGATCCCAGCGCAGGCAGATGCAGTTTTTCTGTGCAGCACACTCCCCCTCAGCGTCCCACTGTACTCACTTCCTTTCCTGTCTCTTCTTTTCTCCTATGCTGTGGTTCAAAATGCCCTAAACTGTCCCTGCTCTAAGAGCAATGCTTTCTCTGCAACAGCCAGTTCGATAATGGTGGATAGACAGCCATCACTTGACTATCTCCTGCAATAGCGTCTTGTGATTTGCCCAGCTACCCTAACCTCTTAAGCTGCCACCATGTGTGTAGCGATAACCTTTATCGCCGGAGGGCTTCCCCGCCAGAGACGTCCTTTTCCCAATGGTGAGAGGTGCTGCAGGAATCCCAGAGTCATCCGTTAAAGGCGCTGTTTTTGCATAGACCCATTACTTTCATTTTCTTGAGCATGTCCCAGACAGACTGCCATTGTGTTATTGATTGCTTTACAGACTGCCAATGTTGATTGTATTACAGACTGCTATTGTTATACTGATTGTGCTACAGACTGCTATTGTTCTACTGATTGTGTTACCGGCGGAGTTGAGGGATTGTGTGCCCTGCTCCCATTGGTCCGTGTGTTTGTCATGCAGTCCTCCATCAGGTCCACGGGGGAGGTCCCCTTGCATGGAGCCTTGCATATAAGGCACAGTGTGGCACTAATAAAGTGAGTTCATCTTCACCCTCAATACTAAGTTCTGTCTCTTATTGGGGGAAACGCTATATTACAATTCACTAGCCCTTGTAAGGGCTGTTCCTGTTTCCCTCACGGATGACTCTGGGATTCCTGCAGCACCTCTCACCATTGGGAAAAGGACATCTCTGGCGGGGAAGCCCTCCGGCGATAAAGGTTATCGCTACAATGTGATCCTGTCTCTACTTCTCCTTGCCTAGCCGGGAGCTGTGGGGTGGCGCCGGTGCATTCCCGGGGGGTTCGTCTTCCACGTTCCGCTGCAAACTATGTTAATTCGGGTTGAAACCGGGTTCTACTGGTTTGGTTTGCTTATCAATAATTGTGTGCAGTGTCTACTCACAAAGATTTAAAGAAGTGTGACACACACGTCACAATCCCTCACCCTTCATAAATGGCAGTTCTTTGCATACCATTTATAATGATTTCTGCTGACAAACTGGCTTACAATTTTGGCATGTTTTGTAACTTACAAGTGGGCAAAAAGTACAGAAAGAAAATAATGTTTTTAATTAACCCTTTAAGTGCCAAGCCTCTCTGTCCCTTAAGTGCCAGCCACGTAAAATTCATGGGTCTGGCCTTTACCCCTGCTAGCGGCCCAAAAAATAAAAAAAAACTCACATGACCCCTCTATCGATCCAGCCGGGTCTTCTCTTTAACTTGGTGCCATCTGATCCCCCCTGGATGGCCCCTATGATGTCACCCGGCAGCCGGCTTCTGTCACCCGCACCCAAGACGATCAGCCTTGCCGGGTGATCGAAGGAGAGAGGTTGGAGGGGGGGAGAGGGCTGTGATCCCTCTCCCCCCCAGCCCTCCTCCATGAGCACCCAGCAGCTGTCATCACCGTGGGACAGAGGAGAATCGGAGATATGTAAAGAAAAAAAAATGTCATTTTTTTTCTGTGTCAATATTTTTATTGTTAACCCTTTGTGAACTGGTAAGGGATCCATGAGATCCCTATACCAGTTCACAAGGCTGGGGGTTGGCAAGTCACCTGTGACTTGCCATTAATCCCCAGCCCCCCTCATTACCTGGTTCCCCAAAGCCCGGGGGGGGGGCAGAAGGGCCCCACAGAGGCTATGGAGGCTTGCAGTCAGAAGGGCCAAGGGCCCCCAAAGCTGGCCCCTGCGCCCTGTACAAGCCCTGCATAGCTGGTCCCGGGCCGGTCATGGCTGATAGGGGGAACCCCATGTCATTTTTTGGGGGGATTTACAAAAAAAAGGTCAAACAAGACATTTCATGTTGAAGCCCAGACTCTGCTGAAAAAAAACAATATATTTTTTTTCTGGGAAATCCTTTCATAAATCACAGTTGAACATGTGGAGCGCAAAATAGTGAAACATGGTCTGGCAACAAAGGGTGACAAAAACTCTAGGTAGGCTGGCACTTGAAGGGTTAAAGTATATTGGAAAAGGCCAAATCCCATGCCAAGTCCCATGGGATCCATGCCCGGTTCATCTTATTGAATGTAAGCATGTCCATTTTGACTGTGGATAGTCGGATCCTCCTCTCGGTGATGACAACCCCTCTGCGGTGCTGAACACAAGTTCTGATAGGACACCTGCCACAGTGCAGGCAAGCACCTCCAAGACATAGATGGCAAGCTCTGGCCACATGTCCAGTTTACAGACTCAGAAATTGAACTGGAAGGACCCATCGCTCAGTACCAGGAGACACATGGACAGCTAGTCATCCACCATGTGAGTCAAAGTCTGCCTCTTGGTACTACGGGCCATCTCTGATGGTGGTGGATGTGGTAGACTATGGAATAACGTGTTCCACATTGTGGTCATGCTCACCCTCCCATGAGGTGCCCCTGCTGCGTTGGTGACTTGGTTGCCACCACTGAGCCCTGAGTCCATCAGAGTGCATTTGTACTCACTCTTTCTATCCCGCTCCAGAGCTGTAAATAAGGAGGTGATGTTGTCCTTATAGCAGTGATCCAGCAGGGTGGCCACCGGGTAACTGGGACTGGTAACTATGCGGGCTACTCTGCGGTCATTTCGCAGGCACTGGAGCATGTAGTGGCTCATGTGAGCCTGGCTGCCCTGAGTCAAGGAGCAGCTGTCCAAAGTGTCAGGTGTCTCTGCATCCTGCTCCTTCCTCCAGCCATTCTCCAGTGATGTCTGTGAGCTGCGCTGGGTGCCACCCTGCTGTGATAGAAAGTTCTCCTCCCCCTCCGAATCCTCTAAATCCTCCAAAACTGTCCATTGGCTGGACAGTGGAGTGCCTGGCCGCTGTTGGGCCAGCAACTCACCCTGCGAGCCACGCGTGCACTGCCCTGATGCATGGGAAAATGGGCCTTCCTCCTCTGCTTCCTCTTGTGGCATGATCACATCCTCCATTGTGGCCTGAAGGTTTTTTTTCAGCAGACAAAGGATGGGTATTGCTGACAATGGCATCATTAGCACTGACCATATTGGTGGCATACTGGAAGCACGTGACCTGAAGGTTTTTTTTGCACTGCACAGATGTCCCTCATGGAGACCCACTCATTGGTGATGAAGTGATGTTGGTTTGAACTTCTACTCACAGGGGAATTTTGCAGCTGGAACCCCACTGTTACCTGCTGCTGCTCACACACCCTTTCCAACATATAAAAATCCACCTGGGGACCAAGTCACATATGAGGCAGTGGGTGGGAAGTTCCTCTGCAGTGCAGAGAGGCAAGCAGCAGCAGGGTGGGAATGCTGAAAGTGTGTGCACATGCCACGCACTTTATGCAGCAGCTTGGGCATCTCTGGATAGTGGGCAATGAAGCTCTGCACCAGCATGTTAAACACATGTGCCAGCCAAGGCAAATCTGCTACAAGGTTACGCCCATTGTTGCACACCACCTTGCTGGGCTGCAGGTGCAACAGTAGCAGCCACTCATCTGTCTGCTCCTGTATGCTGGTCCACAGCTCCTAGGTGGTGTGCGGTCTTTAGCCCAGACAGATGAGTTTTAGCACCGCATGCTGCCGTTTCCCCATGGCGGCGCTCAAATTAGTGGTGCTGGGGCTGTGCTGACTGCTTGAGGAGAAAGCAAAATAGGGGGAGGAGGTGGCAGGAGGCAACACTTGGTGGTGAAAAATAGGCTCCTATGTGCATCCTGCCTCAGTCCCAGCCACCACCACATTGACCTAGTGGGCAGTTAGAAAGATGTAACGTCCCTGCCCATGCTTACTTATCCACATGTCAGTGGTTATGTGGACACTAGAACAAATGGCATGGCCCAGTGCACACCCTATTTTCTCAACAACCTGTTGGTGCAGGGCAGGGATGGACTGGCCAGAAAAGTAACAGCGGCCTTGGAACTGCACATTGTGGAACATCTGATGCCATCAGATCTTTAAAACTAGCTGTCTCCACAAGGCAGAATGTGAACATTTCAAAGGCCTGCAACCTTGAAATGCTTGAATTCAGGGCCAGGGCTCATGGGTGAGATGGGCCCACCTTCCTTTTTCTCTCTAATGTTTGTGGGGTGGAAGGCTGAATGCTTCCCTGGGATGGCGTGGACACCCTTGGTGGCAGTAGCCTAGTAGTAAATGTGGTGTAGGGATTATTAAGCATTTTGCCTTGCTTTAGGGACTGTTGGAACAGCGTGCAAATAACCTGTGTCTTGCCCTCTCCGCTCTGCTTGAAAAGATGCCATTCTGGGGAAATCCTTTGAGCCAGCTTTGACATGCTCAGTCCATGGGCGTGGCGGGCAGTGGCAGCAATGGGCTGACCACTGGAACCCTTCTCCCCCTTTTGCTGGCTACCTGGGACTCTGTGACCACCACCCCTTCCTCTGAACTTTGATGGCCTTCAGTCTATAATGTGTCTAAGACTTCTTCCCTTGGGATCCTCTTCCACCCCCTCCTCCACATTACCCTTCCTCTCAGCCTCCACAATGCAGAGAGAAGTAGGAGGTGGCACTAGGGTTACATCATCACTGCAGATGTCCGGTGATGGTCCACTGCCCACATCCTCAGCCTCCAACATAAGTTGTTGGGCATCAGGAAATCCTAGGTCTGCAACTGGAGCAGGGGCAGGTGGATTGCACATGGTATGCCAACTAGGCGTGTCATCACAGCGCATTAGTGATTTGTGGCTGGGATAGACTTGCAGATTTGAAGAGGGGTGAGGAGGAGGGCTCAGCACTCTCAGCAGAAGTGAAGTGGGTGGAAGACAATCCCAATGCAATTGGCGCTACTGCGTGCCATATTATCTTCGACTGCCTCAAGTTGTTCTGGCCTCACCACACTGGCAGCGGTATGGGGGGGGGTCTACAAAAAGACGCTGAAAACCCTGGCACCTGCTTGCACCAGAGGAAGGTGTAGCAGGCACAGATGAGACATGTCCTCTCCCTGTAGCACTAGCTCCATCACCACCAGCTGCAGCAGCACCACAGTCATGTCCCTGTCACTTATTAGCTGCTTTCTGCATTGTTGGACACAGTGTATATGCCAGTGAGTGCAATGCAGGTGGGCAGAGTTGAGTAATTCTATCAAACTGCCAGTAAGTAGAATGCAAGGTGTGCCAAGTAACTCGTTTATCAAAGACCAGGAGAATCTAATGCAAGGTGTGGCAAGTAACTGTTTTATCACAGAATAAAAGGGTCTAGTGCAAGATGGGCCAAATAACTAGTATATCAAAGGCCAAGAGAGTCTAATGCATGGTGGGCCAAATAACTAGTTTATCAAGGACCAAGATACACTAATGCAAGGTGTGCAAAAAACCAAAGGGGTCTAATGCAAAGTGTGCAAAGTAACTGATTTATCAAAGCCCAAGAGGGTCTAATGCAAGGTGTGTCCAAAAGTAACTAGTTTATCAAAGCCCAAGATAGTGTAATGCAAGGTGTGCCAAATTACTGGTTTATCAAAGACCAAAAGGGTCTAATGCAAGGTTTGCCCATAAGTAACAGATTTATCAAAGCACAAGAGGATGTAATGCAAGGTGTGGCAAGTAACTAGTTTATCAAAGACCAAGCGAATCTAATGCAAGGTGTGGCAAGTAACTAGTCTATCAAAGACCAAGATGGTGTAGTGCAAAGTGTGCCCAAAAGTAATTTGTTTATCAAACTGGTTTATCAAAAGCCCAAAATGGTGTAATGCTAGGTGTGGCAAGCAACTGGTTGATCAAAGACTGGTCTAATGCAAGGTGTGCTAAGTAACTGGTTTATGAAATTCCATGCTCAGGTTCGAAGGCCCGAGCTTGCAAAGTTCAGTTCGAGCCCAAACTTTGCTGTTTAGGCTCGCTCAACACTAAAGAGGACCAATACATTTTTTGCATGAATGTCTAAAAAATGTCAAACCCTCTTCTGAGGAAGCAAGAGGATGAGTAGATTGTGTCAGTGTGCATTATGTTTGAAAGGGGAAGCAGATAATGGAGCTTTTTATTTTTTGTGAAACTCCACTGTCTGTCCTAACCTGAAACTTCAACAGTATTTACTATCAGATTCTGCCTTAAACAAGACCTGCATTTATTTGCTGATGATGGAAAATGTCTTATTTAGCCAACTTTAAAAATGAGTTGTGAATGGCATTATATGTTTTGATGAGAGGTTCAGTTGAAATTCGGGTTCTTCAAGTTCGGCCAAACTTGCTGCCAAAGTTCAGGTCCGGGGCCCCAAATCCGAACCCCATTGAAGTCAATAGGAACCTGAAGTTTGGGGCCCAAAAATGGCTGTAAAATAGGCCCAGCAAGGGCTAGAGGGCTGAAAATCCAGGGGGACACCTGGGCGATTGCCCTGCACAAAATGCAGGGCTATAGAGAGTACTCAAAATAATCAAAGAAAACTGAAAAAAATAAAGAAATACATCAACAAAGAACCTATTGTTTTTTTATGGGTATTGGAGGCCTAATTCGTGGGGTAACAATCAGGCAATTTCCCTGCACAAACTGGGATAGTGTAACTCAAAATAATCACAGAAAACTAAAAAAAATAAAGAAATACACAAATAAATTCAACAATCAATATATACATATATTTACATCCATAAATAAATACATACATAAAAAAATATATACACATATATACATAAATAAATATTTACATCAATACATAAACATCTGGTGCGAGCAGGCGCAAGGGTTTGCAGCTTATTATTATAGCCCCAATACCCCAGAATGTTGAGGCAAGACCAAGTTGAGGCAATGATAGTTTAGATGGCACACGGTGGTTCAAATTCCAGTTCACCAGGGACCTGCAAAGCAAACAAAAAAACATTAATAGTATTTTATTGTATTCCATGGCATTTAAATATTGCAGGAGAGTGGGACACTGAATAATCTTCCTTACATCCATGCCCAGGGACCTGCAAATCAAACAGAAAAACATTGTTAGTATTATTATTATATTTTTTCTTTTTTTCAGCCCCCCCCCCTTTTTTTTTGCTGGCTCGGTGCTATTCGATTTTGTGAAGGATCTGCTAGCATCATAGTCAGAACAGTTTCTTGTATTTTAAAGGATCTATGAAATCCCATTGCATAGACACCTTGAAGCAGCTTCTACATTATGACACATTTTCACTAGGGATTTACCTATAAACCTGTTCAGAAAAGAATTGGCAGCCAAATTCTCAACTTCAAGATTGGAGAAGAAGCCTGCATGAGTTTCACACTTGTAGGGAAAACCAATTTATGTTATTGTTCCGCCATTTGCTGTGCTCCGCGCTATTCCTGCGCTACTCATTTCCCTGGCACTGGAAAGTCAGCTGCATTTATCCTTGCAATGCAATCTCTGCATGAGACCTGCAAAGCAAACCCAAAAACATTATGAGTATTATTAAAATTTAAAAATTATAAAAAAATGTTAAAATTCAAACAGGAAGTCCACATGGCATAGTGGGTTGCTAGACCAACATCAGCCAGCCAAGGGTCAGTTTTGGAGGCTTCTGAGGAGGACTTTTCCTCATAGTAGGGTGGAGAATGCACCATTTTTACAGCAGCATGGCTGGAAATGAGCATCATGGGATGAGCTCGGAGCCCAGCGACTGGCATAACTATAACATAAATTGTTAACAACGTCCATCACCAGGGACCTGCAAAGCAACCAGAAAAACATTGTTAGCATTATTATTATTATATTTGTTTCTTTTATTTCATCCCTCTCCTCTGCCCTTTTTTCTCTGGGGAAAGCAGGCACCAGGGTTCTCGTAGGCCTTCAGCAAATCATAAACATAAATATTGAAATCGTCATCCACTGAAGGTTTGGCTTCCACTTGATGAACTACCATACAAGTCCTTTTCAGCTATCTTCTTTGAGATATTCTACTTGCTTCACAACCTCTCCTGGCTCTCTTTCCGTTGGAGGAGAATCATTAGAGTCAAGCATGATATGAAGATCTCCTTATTTATAGTCATCTAAAAGCTGATACATGTATAGAACAGGGTCTTTTTCATATGTTGTATAAAACCATGTGCTCCGCTTCACTCTCATTGGCATACACCTGCAAAGCAAACAAAAAATAAATAGTATTATTAAAAATTATTAAAAAAACAGGAAGGTCCATTTTCTTAGGTGTCAGGCCACTACACACGTGGTTCACAGGGTGATTTGCTGGACCGACAGCAGCCAGCCAAGAGACGGTTTTGGAGGCTTCAGAGGAGGCCTTTCCCTCAAAGCAGGGTGGCACCCAGCACAGATCATGGGCGCCACTGGAGCGTGGCAGGGGGATGCAGAGGATGAGACACCTCCCACTGTGGACAGCTTCTCTTTGACTCCGGGCAGCCTGGTTCACGCAAGCCACTGTATGCTTAAGGGCCTGCGAACTGCAGAGTTACCCGCCTAGTCAATAGCGCTAATTACTGGATGGCCACCCTGCTGGATCCCCGCCATAAGGATAACATCACCTCCTTGATTCCCGCATTGGAGCAGGATAGAAAGATGAGAGTACAAACACAATCTGGTGGATGCACTATTGGTTCCCGGCTGAATTTGAGGAGGCGCAAGGCTGAGGTCCCATGTCTTCCTCCCTGGCGTAAGGCTGAGGAGGGGGAGGAAGACATGGGTCATTTGCATGTTTTGCCACCCATCACTGAAGCTAGGGAAATCAGTGCATGACGGTCGTCACCAAGGACCTGCAAAGCAATCAGATTGCTTTAGTTGTTAGTATTATTAATTTTATTAGTCCTAGTTAGTATTAGTTATTAATTATATTAGTAAAACGTATTAGCTAGTATTAGAATTAGTAGTATATATTGTTATAATAATTATTATATTTTTTTCTTTTTTTTTCACCACCCCCCATTTTTGCCTTCTTCCACAAGAGAGGATGTAAGAGCACCACCACCACCACCAAGCCTGCCCACAATCTCCCAGGGCAGTGTTCAGCTTCCTAAACTTAAATGCGAGCATTATTGAATTGCTTGGCTTTAACATTTTTATATTCCATCCGCTGGAGCTGGAGAGATTTAAAAATCTTATGGTGAGGGGGGCGGTTATCTCAGTTACTTAGAGCAGTGGTCCTCAACCCTGCCCTCAAGGCCCACCAACATGTCATGTTTTTTGGATCTCCAAATAGCCAGCTCTATTGCTCTGCAGCTGCACTAATTACTCCACCTGTGCATCTTTGTGGAGATCTGCAAAACCTGGCCTGTTGGTGGGCCTTGAGGACAGGGTTGGGGACCACTGAGTTAGAGCATGGTGCTAATAAAAATTTACGTCTGCGGCTGCCCCACAATACACCATTCTCAGCCGCCACAACTTTTCTTGGCAGGCCATCCATGCCCTGCACCAACAGGTTGTGGGGAAAATGAGGTGTGCACTGCGCAATGCTATATATTGGAAGGTCCACATAACAACTGACACATGCAAGGATGTTACATCTCTCTAACTGCCCACTGAGTTAATGTAGTGTAAATCGGACACATGGCAAGCGCTTGCCCTCTGTGTCTTGGAGGTGCTGGCCTGCCCTGTGGCAAGCACCTATCAGAAAATCTGTTCAGCACCGCAAGGGGGTGTCATCACTGACAAGAGAATCCACCTATCCACAGCCAATGGGACATCTTTACATTCGTGAAGATAAACCGGATGTGGATCCCACAGGACTTGGCTGTTCCAGCCTCTGAGTGAGCAGCTGTATTGGCTACCTCCATCTCTTCCACCTACATCACCACATCCACCTCCCCAACAAGTGAGTAGCTTTTTATAAGCCCCAGTAGGCAGAATGCAATGGGTGCCAACAACTGAGTAGTTTTTTCTAAGCCCCAGTAATTTAATAAAATACAAATTCTGATTTTTGTGAGCAGCATTGGTATATAGGGGTTTTTGGGGCCCACCTGGGACCCTGACCTTTTGCAATAGTTGCTAACTCTCTCGCACTGTGGTTTAAATAGTTGTGAGCACTAAATTCTTGGGAACAGTCATCTCTCAGGACATCAGATAGGACAGGAACACTGTCTTCCTAGTAGAAAAGGTCAAAAAAGTCACAGAAAGTACTCATCATCTTGAGACTGCAGCACTGCCCATCAGCCTGCCCCGGGGGCATCCAAAATTGTGGTTTGTGGGTTTTCG
Source organism: Gastrophryne carolinensis (assembly GCA_027917425.1). Classification (NCBI taxonomy): domain Eukaryota; kingdom Metazoa; phylum Chordata; class Amphibia; order Anura; family Microhylidae; genus Gastrophryne; species Gastrophryne carolinensis. Next base: position 366,855,308 of record CM051234.1, read on the forward strand.
TAACTCACCTTTCCCAATGGTTAAAGAAAGAAGACTGCAGTGTATCATAGGATCTGCAGAAAAAATCATATGCGCTCCCTTAAATTCTATTGAAACCTGTTTTTTTTCAGAGGACTAAGTCACAATTAGGGATAAGCGAACCCGCTAAAGTTTGAGTTTGACAAGTTCGGCCCCGTCTCGACCCAAACACGAACCCTATTGAAGTTAATAGGGACCTGAATTTGGTGGACTAAAAATGGTTGTAAAATGGAGGTAGCAAGGGCTAGAGGACTGCAAATCAAGGGGAACACCAGGGTGATAGCACTGCGCAAAATGTGCTGGGGAAAGAACTCAAAATAATAACAGAAAACAAAAATAAAACATACATTAATGAATTGTTTTTTAAGTGGGTTGGAGGCCAAATATGGGTGGGGAAACCTGGGCTATTGCCCTGCACAAAATTGGCTAGGGAAAGTGCTCAATATAATCAAAGGAAACAAAAAAATTAAGGAAAGAAATACATACATAAATAAATTCACCAGTCAATATATACATAAATGAGTAAATAAATGATTAATAAATAACATCAATAAATAAATATATACATAAACAAATGAATATTAACATTAACAAATAAATATATAAATACATTAAAATATTACATTTTTTACAGGTGTAAGAGTTCCGGGGGACTGGGACTGTGGGCTTGGGGAGGAGGATGTGGTAGGGGTGGACACGCTACGCACTTTATGCAGCAGCTCCGGCATGTCAGGATAATAGGCCAGGAAGATCTGCACCACCAAGTTGAGCACATGCACCAGGCAGGGGATGTGCATCAACCCAGCTTGGTCAAAGGATGCTATAAAGTTATGCCTATCATCACCCACCACCTTGCAAGGCTTTAGGTGCAATAACAGTAGCCACTCATTTGTCTGCCCCTAGATGCCGGTCCACAGCTCCTGGGTGGTATGGGGTCTTTTACAGATGAGTTGTAGCACCACATGCTGCTGTTTCCCCTTGGCAGTGCTCAAACTCGTGGTGCAGGGACTGCACTGACTGTTCAATGAGGAAGCAGCATCTGGTAAGCCTAGGTCTGCAACTGGGGAAGGGGCAGGTGGATGGCCAATGGTGTCATTATAGAGTATTATTGATTCTGTGACTTGTGGCTGGTGCAGCCTTGCTGATTTTAAGGGGGGGGGGGTTAGGTGGAGGGCTCAGTTCTCCCGGCAGAAGTAAAGTGGGTGGAAGACAATCCCATGGAACTGGTAGCACTTTGTGCCATTTAATCTACAACTGCCTCAATTTGTTCTGGCCTTATCGCTCCAAACCTTGGCGCCTGCTTGCACCAGAGGAAGGTGTAACAGGCAAAGAAGGAAACACATCTCTTCTTGCAGCACCAGCTCCATTACCAGTAGCAGCAGCACCACACCAACATCCTTGTCCCTTATTTGCTGCTTTCTGCATTGTTTGTGAGGGCTTTTTCAAGCTGTAAACGGTTGTTGTTCTAGGAAAAACTGCACGGTGTGCATAGTGTATTGCATAGTTGTATTTAATCTGAAAATCTCTTAAAGCACTATTTCAGTATGGGGGGAGTCTCCTGGGAAGGAAAGGGTGTATATCAATACATATGTGGTACTGTGGTAACCGGGAGAAATGGGGATTTCACAAGCAATAAGATTTTATTGACAAACTTTAATTTTTTTTTTCCAAAAAACACTACAAATTGTAAAATAAATATTTTTTTTGCACATATTTCATACAAGAATATTGAAAATACACTTTAAAAAGACAAACAAAACATTTCATGTTAAAGCCCAGAATCTTCTGAAAAAAACAATATATGATTTTTCTGGGAAATCCCTGGAAATCCTTTCAAAAATCACAGTTGAACATGTGAAGCCTAAAACAGTGAAATATGGCCTGGCCACAGAGGGTGAAAAAATCTCCAGGTAGGCTGGGAGCGAAAGGGTGAAAGAGTACTGGCACACAAGTGCCCTGAACAATTGGTATTGAAGAGTACTGACACACATATGCCCTGAATCAGTGGACACTAAAGAAAATATGGCACTTAAATGCCTTAAGTGCCCTGAACCAGTAAATATGCCACTAACAATTGGTATTAAAGTGGACCAACACCCAGGATTTTGACTATCCTGGGTGTTGGTCCACTTAGGTGCCGCAAAAACTCACCTCTCCCCGCTCCCACGTGACCTCGTCCGGCCAATGACAGCGCTCAGAGCCGCTCTGGTATGCGCGTCCAAAGCCGCTTGGACGCGCATACCAGAGCGCTGTCATTGGCTGCGTCTCTCGCTTCCCTCTAACAGGGAGCGCGCCTGCGCCGGCCATTCACAAAATGGCCGGCGCGGGAGCGCGCCCTGCTAGGGGGAAGCGAGAGACGCGACCGCGTCTCGCTCATGCGCCGTTGGATCGCCGGTAAGGTAAGGATTGTGGGCCTCCTGGGGGGTTCCTCCCCGTGGGACATCCCGATTTCGGATGCCCCGCGGGGAGGGATCTGATCGGTCCGGGAATCTTATAGATTCCCGGGCCGATCCCCCCTGGGTGTTGGTCCACTTTAAAGTGTACTGACAAACAAGTGCCCTGAACAATTGGTATTTAAGAGAAGTGGCCCCAAGTGGCCCGAACTACTGTTATTAACCCTTTAACTGCCAGTTAAAGTCTTTTTGTCACCCCCTATTGCCAGACCATTTTCACTGTTTTGCGCTACACATGTTTAACTTTGATTTTTTTTTAATGGATTTTCAGCGATTTCCCAGGAAAATTCAATATTGTTTTTCTGAGTCTGGGCTTTAAGGTGAAGTGTCTTGTTTATCATTTAAGTGTATTCTCGATATTTTTGGGTGAAGTATGTGCAAAAAAAAATATTTGCTTTACAATTTGTAGTTTTTTTGTAATACAAAATGTACGTTTTTAATAAAATCTTATTGCATGTAAAATCCCCATTTCTCCTGGTTCCAACGGTACCACATATGTATTGGTAGACACCCTTTCCTGCACAGGAGACTCCCCCAAACTGAAACAGCACTTTAGGAGATTTTCAGATAAAATACAACTACTATGCGCACCTTGTAGTCACAAGGTGATGTCATCCATCCCGCCCACAAGAGGGGGGGCTAGTGATGACGACGTCTGAGATGGGGAGGGGGCTTCTTTCAGACCCTCACCGCAGAAGTGCCCCCGCCTTCCCCCCGGTGAAGAGGAGACCAGGTGGGAGGGATTGCGCACTCAGGTAATCAAATGTAATTTTTTCTTACAGCAAATGCCGTCTGCGGCTGAGGCAGGGGGGCCCTGTTCTGGGTCCTCTCCTGAAGCCGAAAGAGGCCCCTCGGGTGAAGAAGAGACCTGGCTGAATTTATCGAGGGGGTTAGGTGAGTGTTTTTTTTTTTGGTCCGCAAACAGGGGGAAAAGCCAGGTAAGTTAACTACAGGAGAGACAGCTGCATACATTTTAGTCATTTGACAGGCTTGCTTAATTCATTTTGCATTGGGAATGTTAGTTGAATGACTAGCAAAACATCTTCAAGAAAATAAAAAACACAAGCTCAATCTGGATGAACGGGAACCTTCATAGAGGTCCCTTTTCTTTAATATGCAAATAGCCACAGTATGCATTTTTTAAAAAAGCCTTCAAATGCAGACACATGGGAGGCATTGTTGAAAAGCTTTAGGAATACACATCACAGAGGTGTTAAGTGGTTGATAGTGTATATTTGGTAACAGGTTTAGTTCAAGGATTTATTTAGCAGATGCTAGCTTTCCTACACCATAGAAAGGAGAGAACTGTGGATTTCCATGTTGTGCCACGTGTAGTTGCCGGCAATAGGAAGCTGAAGTTCAGACAGCCATTCAACCGTTTGCTCCCCACACGCATCAGCTACCTTTACAGCTGTCACAACAGTCAGCGACAGAAATAAAAGCTAAATATCAGGAGTAATTTTAAAGATGTTCCTACTAAAACTAGTTTTATAAAATGTTTCGTACTAGAATTCCACAGCCATTGTCAAGTTCTAAAGCCCCAAGAATGTATATAGTATACAGTAATTGTATCGCCCCATGTGTCTTTTTAGAAATCCATTATTTAAATAATCAGTCAACCTTTGGAGGAGTCTGTAATATACTAAGCAGACTGACCCTGCCATGTTCTTTTAGGTCCGACCAGGGAAGAAAATGTTAAAACTGCTGAAACAGAATAACAGCTTTTTGACAACTATAAATGGCACATGACAACATAGTTGTCCATTTAAATGTTCTGGAAAACGGATGTTCAAAAAGCAAATTAGATGATGGCTTATGAATGATGTATGATGCTGAGGGCTACATTAAAAATTAAAAGGTAAAGTATGGTGGTAAATTCTGTTCTAATAATACTCTCTAAATGAGGTTCTTTAGTTTTCACTGTTTACGAAAACATTCCTCCTGAGTCTCTGCTTGTCACAAATCCCTGATTACAGTGAGCAGACCCAGGCTGGCGGTAATGGGGCCCACCGGGCAAACATGTGGTAACGCAGGCAAGGAGCATGCATTGGAGCTAGAAATGTGAACCTCACAGGCTGAAAAAATACTGTATATGGGGCCTCCACCAGATGTTCTACCCAGGGGCCTTCACCACACTTAATCCAGGCATATATATATATATATATATATATATATATATATACTTAGCTCTAATATATAGACAGAAGAAGAGCCATGTAATGCACCTGGTTACAGTAAACTAAGGATAAACAATGATTAGAGATGAGATGAGCGAACTGGACCAGTAGGACCGGGTTTCGGCCAGAAATTCAGAAAAAGTTCAGTTCGCCGCAAACACCATCTTCACGTGGTTCGCAGTGGAACATGGAAAACGAACCTAGTGGGATTTCAACGGCACCACCTCACAGGTCATGGCCAGCCAAGGAGAAGCAGAGAGACAGGGTCATATGGTCACAGCTTAATAAGTCAGGGTAGCTAGGCCAATCATGAGGCGCTATTGCAGGAGATAGTCACGTGATGTGCCATCTTTCCACTATTATCGAGCTGGCTGTTGCAGAGAAAGCATTACTCTTAGAGAAGGGACAGTTTAGGGACAGTTTAGGGCATTTCAAACCAAAGCATAGAAGAAAAGAAGGGACAGGAGAGAAAGTGAGCATAGTGGAACACTGAGGGGGATGTGTGCTGCACAGAAAAACTGCATCTGCCTGCTCTGGGATCTGCTGGCCATTGTAGTCTACTTCAGTGAGTTTTTTTTATTTTTTGGCCACACCTGTCTGGTTTAGCTGGCCCCTGTCACTGCACTGGGGAACTTTGTTAAACAGTATTTAATACAATATAAACTAAATGTGGTGGTGGTGGAAAGGCTAGCTCTGTATGGTACTCTGCTGTGTGGTAATTCTTTTGTACCTTCCCAGAGTAAAAAAAATAACCTGGCACATTACCGGATATGCAAGTACAGTACAGTCTCAGTCTTGTCATCATAATCTAGTGCTCCTCCGCCATTCCTTCAGTTATCCATATTAGAATCTATATCCACCAGACAACAATAAGCGCCCAGTCATCCAGTTGTCGTGCGGCTGAACTCGCACTTGGCCAAGTTTTTGGTGGTGCAGTTGCTGTCATACCACCTGGTTGAGTCCACTGCCTTTTGTTACGTGGAAGAGAACGTGGGGCTGTCTACTCAACTGTGTGCAGGACAGTGCTTGCAACAGTAGATACTTGGAGCATTAACCACAGCCAAGAACAATACATGTGTGTCATGGCCCACTGGTTCTACCTTGTGCAGCATTATCCTCCATCGCAACAAGGCCAGGCATTAGTAACACATCCGCGTGTGTGCTGATCTGCTTCAGCTTTGGACACTAAGCGCCTATCCTCCTCCTCCTTGCCATGGGGGTCTTGTCCACTCTCAAGAATTTGAAAAGATGAATCAGGCATGGATAGGTGATGATTTAAAAACCCCTAATGCTGCATCATGCCACTGATTAGCATGTCAGTACTACTACCAACAGGGTCTCTGCTGCCAGCCTGCCACCCTCTGCTACTGCCAGGCCAACACACATGCAGGTCAGCCCTGTGATGCCCATTTTTTTAAAGCTTGCAAAAAACCATTGCTTCTTCTTCAACTAAATCATCAGGATACCAAACCCGCTGCAAGCCGCCTTTACAAGTTGGACAATTTTTTGAGGGCTTGCTCGCTACTGCCAGGCTTAAACAACCACCACAGGTTTCCTGAGCCACAGCCTAGTTCCTTCAACAGCTGCTACCTCTACTAATGCTGCTACTACTACTACCACCAACAGCGCCTCTGCTGCCAGCCTACCACCCTCTGCTACTGTCAGGCCAACACACATGCAGGTCAACACTGTGATGCCCAAAATGGGCACATTTTTCAGTGCTTCTTAAAAGCCATTGCTTCCTCATCAGCTAAAATTTAAGGGTTTAAACAAAAATATAGAAAAACACCGCGCTTGGTTCTTGTAACAGAAAGACTTCAAAGCCAAATGCTGCAAAGTGCCAGACTTTCAAATTCCGGAAAAAGTCCTAGAGTCAAACAATCACTGATAGGCACAGAGCAGTGCAAAGGATTACATTTGTTGGCCCATTCACTTAGTAAACTAGACTTGCAGACGGCATCCCACTGTGCATGCACATTAGCCTATGTGCCCACCCCTATTATAGGGTACTCAGATGCTCCTTGAACTTAGTAAAATCTCAAGCTGTGGATTTAATACACCTAGGTGGGTGTCCCGTCTAATTTGCTCACCAATTGGTATTCATAAAAACATGTGGGAATCAAAGCAGAAAGATACATCTAGTGCAACTCTGCCATTTAAATTAAAAAACATGTTTAATACTTCATATATTGCACTTACAGAGAAATCTTGGTTAAAAAGGCATGATCTTTAAAAATGAAGGCATCCCAAATACCGCACACTGCGGCCGCTTGTGTTAATGATAATGGGTCTGACTCTTCTCACAAAAGTTTGTTCCCCTGATTTCTGCCTAGAAATTTCTCTGTAAGTGCAATATATGAAGTATTAAACACGGTTTTTAATTGAAATGGCAGAGTTGCACTAGATGTATCTTTCTGCTTTGATTCCCACATGTTTTTATGAATACCAATTGGTGAGCAAATAAGACAGGACACCCACCTAGGTGTATTAAATCCACAGCTTGGGATTTTACTAAATTCAAGGAGCATCTGAGTGGCATATATATAAGAAGCGCTGTTCAGCTGAAATTTGGTAAGAGTACCCTCTAAGGGTGGTGGGCACATAGGCTAATGTGCATGCACAGTGGGATGCCGTCTGCAAGTCTAGTTTACTAAGTGAATGGGCCAGCAAATTTAATCCTTTGCATTGCTCTGTGCCTATCAGTGATTGTTTAAAATTTAAGGGTGCCAATACCGCTGCTATCCTCATTTTTTGAAGGCTTTCCTCTACTTCCAGGCCTACACATTCACAGGTCTACCCCCTGTGATGCCCCAAATGGGTACCTTTTTTAATGCTTGTAAAAAGACATTACTTCTTTTCACTTTCTGGGAACACCAAAACTGTAGCTTCTTCCTATTTTTATGTGCTTTAAACTATCAAAGACAGCTACAGGCTATTGAAATGCTAATTAGACTGCATGCGATTCATATTTTTATGTCCACTAAAACATGTTTTTATAAAGCCTTGGGTAACTTCAGGGTGTTATAAAGGACTTTTAGGGGCATCAGGCATTGTTTTCCATGTGTTTTAGATGAAAGTTCATTCCAAACTAGTTTAGACCGTACCAAACCTTTTCGGAAAAGTTCGCTCATCTCTAACAATAGCCAGAAGCAGGAATGAAACCTTAACTTACATGTCACACTGCAGATTTGACCATTGAGCTCCATCTAGTTCCTTTAAATTTCACATTCATTTAGAGGGCAGCTAAAATGTTTTGCATAAACTCAAAGGGCAGCTAAATAATGATTGGGGTACAAAGCTTGAAAACTTCTTTAAAAAAACTTGTGTGGACTTCCCTTCAGACCTCAGACCAGATGTGTTCAAGGGGAATGAGACTTCTGTCTAATCTGTCACCCGCTCTCACGCTGCACATCTTCCACCCGCAGCGCTGGTTTGAGAAGTTCCTCATCTACAGAGTTGCTCATTGAACTCAATGGGAGCGCTTTGTACTTAGGTCACACCCACCAACAGCATACTGAGATTTGGGGAGCCAGATCGGGTGGCAGGTAAGACGTCAGTCTTGTTTCCCCTTGGCACATTTGATTTAAGGTAAGTCCACAAAAGTCCCTTTAAGATCTCCTGTAACAGGTTGATCATTACTCATTTTTAGTATTTGCCATAAAAACTGTTTCTAGATGTACACATTTAGGGGGTCTGCTGTAAGCCATCACGTCTTGGAAAAAGATGTTTAAGAATGTATCATTCAACATTTGACCAATTTCGCAAATTGTACCTTAGAGGCCAGTGTATAAAAAAGGCAGGTAGGGTTGGCCCTAGAGATAACCATGAGAGTGCCCAATGGGCTGCGCTGGGTGTGACACCCCCTTACCCCACTTAGAATCTGCTCAGAAATTTACACATTCATGCACCATAACTGTGAGGCTGTTTATAACCACCCTCAACATTATCTTTTCCTACAACACTAAAGCCTCAGTATTGTACCTATGAAGAGACCTTTGCCATGCCTGTGAGAATGTCTCAAGCCCATGTTTTTGCCCACAATGCTATAGCCTCAGCACCATGGCTGTGGGTGACCATACCCATCCTAGCTACATGATCTGCTTTAACAATGCAAAAGTTTCAGTACCACTGCATATATAACCTTAGCTAAGAATTGTGCTTACTTACAGGCTGAGCATCATTATGGGGGCACTCATAACCAAGACACCACAACAACCTGTGAAATGGTTGATAGAGTGTGCATCTTTCCTATCTGCGCAGTTCTTGTTTAGGTTGCTAAAACCTATTCAATCTATTTTAATGTATTTAATTTAATTTAATTCCCTAATAGTAAGTAAACAACATTTCAACTTAAAGTTAAAATACCGTAGAGACCTGACATATGATTTCTAACTTATCTAAGATTATGAATTTGTTTTTTGCTGATGTTAAGTTTAGCTTGAGTGTATCTGCAACCTGAATGTTCTTTTTGACATCAGTCCGGACATCAGTCTGGGCCCTTCCTATACAGGTTAGTTTCTAGGTTTAGTTTCTAGAACTGCCAGAGTTGCCCTGATAATGGATCTGGAGCTGTATATGAAAAACAATCACTGCGTAGGAAACACTATTTTGTAACATAAAGGAGGGCTTTCCAAATTAATATGCAATATCTTTGAAAGGTTGAGTTAACAGAGACTTCTGTAACTCACTTATAGAATGGTGGGAGATTTTAGTACCAGATAAAGATCTTGACAGATCAGGATCATCTATCATCATCTATGCTACAACTGACCAAATAATGTTTATTCCAGAATAGATCTCATATATATACATCAATTCATGCACACAAAAATACTCAAATGCTACACTGGCAACATCACAATGTCAGATCATGGCCCAGTAATGCTAGAATTAGAAATTACATAACAAACATACAGACAAGGAAGATTGCAAGGAGATTGACTAACTAATAAGGACTTGGTAGGTAAAATTAAATGAAATCTGAAAGAATATTTATATAATAATGGGGAAAAGTCTTGTGGCATGGTATGGAAATTGAGGAATTTATAAAAAATAGGAAAGATCAGGAAACTGAAAAGGGACAATATGAACTATAAAAAATTAAGATTAAAATATATTTTCTAATGGATTTCGACACTCCGAAAAGGCGCATAACAAATACCGCAAATGTACAGCCAAATTAAACAAACTAGTTCCAGAAATTTGAAGAATCACTAAAAGCCACTACACTGTAAATTTTATAGTGAGCATCCGGAAAAAGAAAAATAAGGGAATGACTTCAGACTCTGAAGAAATTAAAAACTCCCCCCTAATTTCGACAAGACAAGCTTAATGCCTACAATGGACAACTTTCAGAAGTAATAGATAGTTAACGCCATACAGTTGTTAAAGGAGAAAAAAAAAACAGGGCCAGACAGCCTTCCTTAGGAGTAATATAAAACCTTTAAGGAAGAGTTAATAGATCACCTTTTAGGCTTCATAAGCATAGTTGGTAATAAAGAATCATTTAGCCAAAACATGAACTTGACATGTATTAAATTAATTTCTAAAGAGGGTAAAGATCACACATTTTGCAACAATTTCCGACCAATTGCTTTAGTCAACCCAGATTTAAAAATCTACGCCAAGATACTCCCAACAGACCAAAGACCATTTTACCATACAGTATCTCTGAAAACCAAGCAGGATTTATGAAGGGTAGGGGTACAGCACAAAACACTAATATTCTTGTGGAACTATCTGATTGCAACTTTACACGACACCTACGGATGAGGAGCCTAACAGGCAGAAATCCTAATCTTACACCATAATTCGGAATCGTCTAGGATGAACATAAACTCCAAAACTAAGTGGTAAAAAAAAAAGAAATCATTCTTGGGGTCAACAAGAGGAAATCATTCTTGGGGCCCATCAATGAATAAAAAAAAGAATTATTCCATCCTAAATGAAGCAATTTTTTTTTATAGAAGGAAAATATTTTTTACTCTGTTTTATTCTCTCTTTTCCCCCTTTCCCGCTTCCTTTCTCTTTATTTTCTTGTGTTTAAGTGTGTGTGTATGCATGCAAGTATGTGTATATGTCTGTTTAGGGGGCATCATCCTGAAATATTGCACAGGGCTAAGACTGGCTCCACTTAAGTACCTTATTAACATGAATATTAGGCTCGATTCAGAGGCACATTAGTCTTGACTTCCGTAGCTGTCTGTGAAAGTATTTGTCATTTTTTTGTGTTTTGTCTCATTCATTTTTCATTCGTACGAACGTTCGGGCAAATGCGTATATGCGCTTTTGATGAACGAATGCAAATCGGAACATTTGCATTAGTTCGGGTCATTTTCCCAACCAAATCTGATATTTTTAGTTCGTTCAGATAACTTACGTTATCGCTATGGGCTTGCGTCTCATTCAGAGAGCTGATTGCTGACGGACCACCACCCTATAAATCCGTTTCCTTTGCGATCCCCTGACGGGACCATTTTGACCTCGAGACTAGCAGCTATGGACGACTCTAGTGCATTTGAGGAGCATGAGGATCTGCAGCGCATGGGCATTGAAATTGTCCGGAGGGCTGAGACCAGATTGCACCGGCGACGCATGCACATCGATGGCATGCATGATGTTGAGCTGTTCGAGCTCACCAGACTTAATCGCGCTTCCCTCCATAAATTGTATAGTGAGCTGCGGCCATGGTTAGCCCGCACCACAAGGAAGGGGCAAGCAATTTCAGGTATGACCAAGATGCTTGGCTGCCTTCAATTTTTGGTGAATGGCTCATTCCAGGGGCTGGGTGCGCTCTCCGTGGGGATCTCCCAGCCTACGCTGAGCTGCGCGCTATCCAAGTTTTTGGAAGGCATGGCTACCATTACTCGGAAATATATTTGTTTTCCTGATGACATGGTAGCCAGAAATGCGATTAAGCTGGCATTTTATAACTTCGCCGACATGCCCAACGTCATGGGTGCCATTGACTGCACCCACGTTGCCCTGGTACCTCCAGCAGGCGACGAGTATATCTACAGGCAAGTACAATCTGTCTTTTTTTTTAATATGTTTTTTTATTAAATAAAAATTCAAAAAAGTCCCTCGGTGTTAAATGTTCCTCCTTATAATTATTCCCTCCTTGTAATTAATCCCTCCTTGTAAGTTATCCATCCTTTAAAATAATCCCTCCTTGTAATTTATTCCTCCTTTTAAATGATCCCTCCTTGTAATGTATCCCTCCTTTTAATTATTCCCTCCTTTTAATTATTCCCTCCTTGTACAGAGTCCCCGTGGAACCATGGACTGTATTTAGTTGCATATAAATTTCACATGTGTTCACCAAGGAAACATTTTAATGTGTAACTGAAATAGACACTTGAAAGTTAATCTTTCCTTTTTCAAACATACATATTCTTTTTTGGCTAAACAAAATACTTATGTACTTGTTTATTGCTATTTTTATTGGGCCACAGGTCCGGGACCGTTTTCCCAGGAACCGTAAAATGGGCCACTCAATGAATGTCCAAGCAGTGGTGACCCCGGACATGCGGTTCCTTAGTCTGCTCAAGCCGTGCGGTCTAATTTAATAGAGACACATTTTGCTTAATTTGGTGTTCCTTTGTTTGTTTTGTCCCTTTATTTTTTGTTAATTGGGTTTTTGGACCTTTGTGTTTGTATGTTTGTTTCTTACTTTTACAAACAGTAACTAAATAATTACAAGGAACCTCACACATGATTTTAGACTCTTTTTTTTGGTTGTTCCAAATTTGTCAGTGCCTACTTTAAGTAATCTTTATTCCCCAAAAACATAAACTTAGTCAACAACAGGTTAATTACAATTTTATGTAGTTTATTTCAAAAGCAAACATTGACGTTGATGGTCACTCCCATAGTTGCATAAAATAAATGGCCAAACCACAAATGAAAGTTTAGGCAAATCAGGCCATATAGCAATTGGCCAGAGGCAGGAGTTTTAAAGTAAGGCACTCCTGTCCAAAGTTTCAGACAAATGAAAATTAGAAAAACATATGTGACAAGCATTGCCATGTCCACATTGGTCAGCAAACAAATAGGCCCACAGACACACCCTCTCCTGCTTGGCCACATTTGCCACAGGCACAGGTGTAAAACAGCCAAGCCTATGCCACATCTACACCTGTTACTCAGTGGGCCACCCAAACAAGAACCCCCAGTCCCAATCCAAGTCCAGTTCAATCTCAGCCAGGGGTCAAGGTAGTAGTTTGCCAGGCCAGAATGTCCCTCAATTATGCCTACAAACAGGAGGAGCCAGAACCAATGTAATTCGCCACAAGCATGCAGCGCAACAGCTTGAGTGGCAGGTTCATTGAGGCTTCACCTCCGGCATTGGCTAGTGGGCTACCTCAGCACTCTAATGAGCTATATGACAGGTCAATACAGTGGGGATGTAGAGAAAAGATGTGGAGCAGATACAGGCCAAATAGGCCTTAAAATGGGGGATGCCCATAAAACCCAGGTTGGGGCCCTTGGAGGTGGGCCCTCACCTGGGCCTGTGTGGCATTCAGAATCTGCAACTGTTCCAACATGTTTCTATTTGAAGTTCGAAATTCAGCCATAATGGCACTGAGATTGTTAGTTAAGGTGGCCATGTGGCTGTTGCTATTTCGAACTTCCTCAAGCATGGCACTGTAATAATTGGATAAGGTGGCCATGTGGCTGTTGTTGGACCTAAATTCAGTGAACAATTAGTGTTTCTAATTGGCCATGAAGATGCTCGTGGTTTCGTTGATTTTGGAGGTGAAATAGCCGCCTCTCATGGTGCCATGCTGACTCTATCATCGGCGCGCCCCTCCCCTGGGAAACTGGGCGATGTAGTTGACTAAGATTCCCAATTCCCCGGGTTGGAGGGCGTGCAGATAATGTGCCTCTAGGTCCACCAACAGCCACAGGTCTGCTTGGCAAATCCTCAGCAGCAGAGCTAACACTGGGGACTGTCGGCTCAGTCTCTGCATGCTGCCCACGATGGGCTGGCAGCATGCAGCCAGCTTCACTCTGCTGCTGAGGATTTGGTGTAGAAACATGTTGGGACAGTTGCAGATTCTGTCCCAGGGGGAGCTGTTCAGAAGATCCAATGAAGGGTCCATCCTCCTCCAGCTCCTGGATTTCCTCCATCAGTGTGTGGGTCTGTTGGGACATATAAATAAAAAAGGTTCAGTTTGTGGAATGCATATGTAATTCAGCACAAAGAAACATGGCAAGGCACATGCATAAGCAACATCATAAGAAGACACTTACTGTATATATCGGATCCTGGGTCCGAGGCAGCACGGAAGTAGACGGCAGGGTAAAACTGGCTGCGGATTCCCCATTAGCTGAGGGATGATGCTGGGCTGCATTGTGGAAAAGAAGGCATGTTAACACACAACTAGGCATTGCTGATGTGTAATAACACATATGGTTCACTCAAACACGGGCCCATGCATGAATGGCAACTCCCCCAACGGACCAAGTTTAACTTGACTATGAATGCCATTATGTGTTAGATGTATTAGTCAACAAGTACATACACATTGGTCTCCTTAACCAAAATAAACATGCATGTACTGGCTGTTCTGAGGCTTCACACATCCCTAAGAGCCCATTATGGGACCAAACTCAGCTTGCAAATATCATTTGCCATTAGATTTTGCTGGTTGCCATTCTTTCTAGGTCAAACTTTCAAGCACCCCAGATCAAGTATTTCTGAGCAAAGCACAGCTCAAACCCAAATTGGCTACGGATAAAGATGGAAGTGTTGTATGTAATTGACTCTAAATACATAACAGGCAGTCCTTTGCTAATCTCAATAGTGTTCCTCCAGACTCTCAAAACTCATGTATGGCCAAGGAAAAAAGCAAATGATGAGTCGCCACACATAACACACCCTGTTAAATTGTTACCTCCACTACAAGGCACACCCTAGGGGCATGTGTTAATCTATGGCTTGGTGCCTCATTTTACACGTAGATCACATTTCACATACACACTAACATTACTAACCGGCAGGAATAGTTGGAATGTCTGTGTCCTGTCGTGCCGAGTGTCCCTCTAAGGCCACAGGATGTAGCAGGCCCAGCACCATCTCCTCAGCTCGGGTAAATTGTAGTTTTGTGGGGAATCCGCCGCCAGTTTGTAAGCTGAAAAAGAAAGTGGGACACATTTAGCTATACTTTAGGTCCGATATTTTCCTTTGTATCTGCTCCACATCTTTGAGCTCTTCCCCCGCTGCATTGACCTGTCTGGTGAGCTCCTCCAAAATCTCGGCTTTGCGCTGCTTGCTTGTAGCTTTGGATCTGCGCCCATATAGCTCATCATAATACAAGGTGAGGCCACTAGCCAATGCCAGAGTTTGTGCGTCACCAAACCTGCCACTCAACTGGCCTCTGCGCGATGTGCGCCCTGTTGGTTGTGGTTGTGGCTCCTCAGTGTTTGGCACAAATTAAGGGGACATTCTGGCCTGGCTTTTTGGGTGTGAAATTACTGACTGCTGGCTGGCTGCAGATTGAACCGGACTTGGAAAGGGACTGGGTGAGCGTGGATGGGTGGCCACTGAAGTCGCAGGTGTAGATGTGGCATATTCAGCCTGCCTTGACACCTGTGCCTGTATAGAATGTGGCCGAGGAGGAGAGGGTGTTGTGGATGAAGTTGTGCTTGGGGCCCTGTGCCTCTGTGGGCCCTTAGAATACCCATGCCCCTTGGAGGTAGACGGCTGGTCCAGGGGTGACCCAGAGCTTGGGCTTCGGGGCCTGTGCCTTGCCCTCTTGTCCGCTGATTTTGACACCTGTGCGGGTGGGGAGGGCGAACTCGGACTTCTGGCCCTGTGCCTTGCCCTCTTGTCTGCTGATTTTGACACCCATTCGGGTGGGGAGGGCGAACTCGGACTTCTGGGGCTGTGCCTTGCCCTCTTGGCATGAGCCTTGTGGCCCCGTGCGGGTGGTGTTGATGGGGAGGTTGGGCTGCTGGGGCTTCTTTCCCGGTGTCTCTTTTTTGTTGGCTTGCCATGGTAGCCACATGGGTGGGGTGATGGTGACCTTGGGGGGCTGGGGCTTCGCAACCTCTTGGTCCCTTTTTTCCCCTCCGTTGGGGTTGGCTTTCTGGCCTGTGGCTTCCTTTTTCCAGCGGCCTCCTTTTTTTGGGTAGTTGTGGTGGGTGCCTTTGGCTGGGCAATGCAGGTTGGCCGCAACTTCGTTTTGGTCATCTGTGACAGAGTCTTGGGCCCTTCAGCAGGCTCCTGCCGTTTGGCTGGCTGTTTGCTGGTGCCCTCCTTTGCTGGTTTTTGTTGAGCTTTTTTAGGTGCCATTGCTCATGGACTCTGAAAGAGAATGAGCTGTGTGTCCAGGACCCTTTAAATAAGATTGGCGGGGTCTCACGCTACGCGTATGCGTGCGTACGGATGTGCGTACGCCCGTTCGTGCGGAACCCGGAAACCACAGGGGCATAACTTATCTGCTGCAGACAAGAGGCAAGATGGCGCCCACAATCTTCACCCGCCAACAAGAAGAGATCATCATACTTGTAAGTGTCTTTTAATGCCTTTGATTTGCCATCTAAATGCATGCCTAGCCCTTAAGGAAGCGCAGGAAGAAAGTGTCTAAAACTATGTGCCAAAGTGAGGGCCCACACGTGTGAACCAACACTGAGGCCAGCTTCAAGGATTGTATTAGGCTACAAATGTGTCTGTTAATGTCATTTAGTCAAATGATCGATTGTTGACAGATATTTGTATGCAGTTTGAACTAAAACCTAGGTTTATTTTGTGTTTTGTAGACCATGCTGGAGCGCAGGTACGACTACCTGCCCAACTCTTTTGAGAAGTGCACCGTCGCCCTGGAGATCATTGCCAAAATCCATCAGGCGGACACCACCTTCACCCACACGCAGATCATGCAGCATTGGTCGGACCTGAAATGGCTGCACATGCCCCGGGTGCGGAAGTTTTTCGGAATCCATTTCCCTAGTAAGTACATAGCGACTGCATGCCAGATGTAACTCATGCAGAAGGTAGGCATTTATTTATAATTGTTTTTCTTTTCTAGTGTTGGAAATGGATTACCGAACCCGCCGCACCCGGAGGCGCACAGGCTGACCAGTGCTGCATGAATCTGCAGCTGGAAGTGAAAGTGGTGGATCTCCAGGGCGACGGTCCTACCCCTCCTCTGTTGGGTCCTCCTATCAGCCCCTGGACATTTCCACAGAGGAGGGGCGGCACGGCGTCGGCAGGGAGGCGTACCCAGCGACGCAGGCGGGAGCCTCTGGTATGCGACTCTTCATGTATCCGAACACACATATACATGCTATTTCCACCCAAGCTGATTCCCTTAATCTGTTTTTGTAGATGCTTCTGGAGCGGGTGAAGATGCGGAGGCTGCAGCAGATCTCGCCCAGGAGGCACAGGGAGAAGGTGAGTGATGTGACACACACATTGAAAATGACATTTGATTACTGTTGACTAAGACATTATTATTATGACCCTATTTGCCATGTCTCGACAGCCTCTACTTCACAACAGTGGCAGGGCCCAGGACGTAGGGTTGTCCCCAACGAGGCATCCGTCGGCCAACAACCAAGTAAGTTGTAATGTCATTCTTTGCAGTATGTGTTAATTGACATGATCACCCAGATACATCAAGCCATAGTCAATGGCATTAGCAGACTGACCTGTGCCCACTTGCTTAGATTAATTACTTAGCAGACTGACCTGTGCCCACTTGATTAGAGTAATTACTTAGCAGACTGACCTGTGCCCACTTGCTTAGAGTAATTACTTAGCAGACTGACCTGTGCCCACTTGCTTAGAGTAATTACTTAGCAGACTGACCTGTGCCCACTTGATTAGAGTAATTACTTAGCAGACTGACCTGTGCCCACTTGCTTAGAGTAATTACTTAGCAGACTGACCTGTGCCCACTTGCTTAGAGTAATTACTTAGCAGACTGACCTGTGCCCACTTGCTTAGAGTAATTACTTAGCAGACTGACCTGTGCCCACTTGCTTAGAGTAATTACTTAGCAGACTGACCTGTGCCCACTTGCTTAGATTAGATACATTCCATCAACAGGTGAGAAACATATATTTGTCTCTAAGTAATTTTTTCACAAAAATTTGATACAGGGACCACACGGGCAAGAGTGGAAGAAATGAATAGAAGGGTCCTTGAGTTGGTGGATATGCAGCAGCCGGTTGACTCGTTGGGGACAACAGAAGAAGAATACTGTTCTGGGTCCTGTCACTGTTTTTTTTTCTGTAAATAGTTTTTAACATTTTAATTTTTTACACATTTTAAAGTTTATTCCCTTTTAAAAATGTTTAAAATTTTTTAAAAAACTACATTTTCAAATGGCCCAGAAAAATAGCCTTCTAATAAAAAAAAAAAAAAAAAAAAAAATCAAAGTTTCACTGTAATTTTATAACACAAATACATTAACACCAAACGAAGGGTGAAATAAATATTTAGAGATTCAGATGACCGGGAAGTGGTTTGGGTAAGTTTTAGGGGCCTAAAATGGAAGAAGAACCTAACCAGGAAGTGGTTTGGGTAAGTTTTAGGGGCCTAAAACGAAAGAAGAACCTAACCAGGAAGTGGTTTGGGTAAGTTTTAGGGGCCTAAAATGGAAGAAGAACCTAACTGGGAAGTGGTTTGGGTAAGTTTTAAGGGTCCAAAAGGGAAGATGGAGGATAGTGCTAAGTGGTTGGGGTGAGCTTTAAGGGTCCAAAAGGGAAGATGGAGTATAGCTCTAAGTGGTTGGGGTGAGCTTTAAGGGTCCAAAAGGGAAGATGGAGGATAGCGCTAAGTGGTTGGGGTGAGCTTTAAGGGTCCAAAAGGGAAGATGGAGGATAGCGCTAAGTGGTTGGGGTGAGCTTTAAGGGTCCAAAAGGGAAGATGGAGGATAGCGCTAAGTGGTTGGGGTGAGCTTTAAGGGTCCAAAAGGGAAGATGGAGGATAGCTCTAAGTGATTTAGCTAAACATTGTAGTAGAAGTGAGGGTGGCAAATATGTAGGCGAGCACTTTAATGAGTTAAATTTGTAGTGCGCAGGCGCAAGATCGTAAGGATTTCCGTCTGGACGATTATTTATAGAAAAAGGGAAACAGAATCTATCGGGAAACGTAAAGGATTCGTGGTAGGAGACGATGGGAAAAGAGCAAAAACGAAAGCCTACGTTGTAACATGAGAAAATGAAACAGAAAAGTCACGCTGGAAAATTACATCCTCGTACTCGTACTCTGCCGTACGAACGGACGGAAACTTTACAGAAGGATTGCAATGCATGCATACAAATGCTCGCACACTCATACGAGAGCGGGAAAATTAAAAAAAAAAAAAGCAGATCGGCACTAAAATGAATGTCTTTTTTTGACGCTCTGAATCGAGCCTATCGTCCTTTTAAAATTAATCTCTGTACTATTTTTGGGGAAATACCCATACCCATTGAGTATATTTACAAGGATCTACAGGTCCTCATTACAAGACATATTAGCCTCGATTCAAAGACACATTCGACTTCCGTAGCTGTCTGTGAAAGTTTGGGTGGGTGTTAGTCTTTTTTTTGCTTTTTTTGTTCATTTTTCATTCGTACGAACGTTCGGGAAAATGTGTATATGCGCTTTCGATGAACGGAAGCAAATCGGATCATTTCCGTTAGTTCGGATCATTTTCCAAACAAAATCTGATATTTTTCGTTCATTCAGATAACTTACGTTGTTGGGATGGGCTTACGTCTGATTCAGAGAGCTGATTTCCGACGGATCACCACCCTATAAATCCGTTTCATTTCCGGTCCACTTACGGGACCTTTGAGGGCTATATTGTTGAACATGTTTTGCGGCTATGTGGAGGAGTCTGCGCGCCTTTAGCACCAAGGCATTGCATGTATCAGCATGGCCGAGGCCATAAATTGTATAGCAATGCATACCTAAATCAATACATTTCATGTATGCCTTATAGAAGCATTTTAATGCTGACCTTAATTAGTCCTTAGCATGTAAACATTTATTTTCCCACACATCCATATAATTGCTATATTTTTTTAGACTTATGTCCTTTGTGAATTATATTTGGATTGTTGAACATGAATCTTAATTTGTTGTAGGAGTTATTGCTTTAGTCAGTTACCTTTGCTTTGTGTAATTATTTTATATTTGGTTGCAGGAACCGCAAGATGTGCCACTCACACAACATAAAAGCAGTGTTTGGTCCAGCTATGCGATTCCTCAGTGTTCTTGCAGGGCATCCAGGGTCGTCCCATGATGCTTATTTATATTGCAGAGCTCCGGCTTATTTCGTCAGTTTGAGTCAGGAGAATTATCTGGTGGATGCCTCCAGGGTAAGTTTGCTCACATTCCATCAATCCATTTCCATTGTATGGCAATGAATATAGTTGATGACTCATGTCTTAACCTATGGCTGTTTTTAGTCCTTGATGACATGTTAAACAATATTGTAACTTAGAATGTGTATTTTATGTTAGTATTTTTAAATACTTTCAGGGGATTCTGGATATCCACTCCTGCCCTAGCTCCTGATGCCCGTTCTTTGCCTGCAGAATGCGGGCCAGGGGTTCTCTAATCGGGCACTATGCAAAACCCGGGCCGTGGTGGCGAGGGCCCTCTGGCTTTTGAAGTCCAGATTTAGGTGTTTGGACCATATTGGGGGGGGGGGGGGGCACGGCAGTATGACCCCAACAAGGTTATACCAATATTTTAAGTTACGTTTTTTAACAGGGACCACACGTGCCAGAGTGGCACAACTGAGTGTCAGGGTCCTTCAGTTGGTGGGCGAGATGCAGGAGCTGCGCAACTCGTTGGGGACCACAGATGAAGAATAATGTTATTTGGCCTGCCATTGCTATGTATTTTGTTTTTTATAGTTGTAAAAATTTGAAATTTTCAAAATTTATAAAAATTTTATATTTTATGATGGAATAAAAAAAAATGTTACAGTGTCATTTCATGTACAAAATACATTAACACAAAACTAATGGGCCCAGAAATATTTAAAGATGAATATTCACATGACCGAGAAGTGATTTGGGTAAGTTTTAGGGGGCTAAAATGGAAGAAGAACCTAACCGCAAGTGGTTTGGGTGAGCTTTAAGGGTCCAAAAGGGAAGATGGAGGATAGTGCTAAGTGGTTTGGGTGAGCTTGGGAGGGAGGATACGATGGGAAAAGGGCAAAAATGAAAACCTACGTTGTAACATTTAACTTTACAGAAGGATTGCAATGCATGCATAGAATCGCTCGTACACTCATACGAGAGCGGAAACATTTCACAAAAAAAAACAGATCGGCCTATTGTACCAGTATGGGTCTGTGTTCCAACAACAGAGAACATTACAACAAACAAGGGCTGATTTTCTGTTGTCAGATGCAGATCTAACTGCGAATGAGTTGGCAACATCTGGGTTAGTCTGCCTGGATGCCCTTAAAAATAATATGGTACGCATATATTCTTAGTGTACATCCTGTTCCGAAAGATATCCTTACTCATGGGTTATTCATCTTCAGATGTCACGTGACTGCAGAGCAGAAAAAGTGGCCCCTCCTGGCCCATATATACCGAGGCACCTCCCACAGAACCCCAGATTTTCTCTGTAGTCTCGGACTGCCAGGACGAGAAAGTGGCTCTCTCTTTTTCAGGCAGGTGAGCGGGGTATTATGGCCCTATGGACCTGTTGAGCTATTCCCACCCGTGCTGTCTTTACTATACTGCCTCCCAGCCTTGGCTGTAGCGTTCGGGTGACGGTAGGCGGCACCATATTAGGTGCTAAGGAGCTCTGCTCCGCCGCAACTCCCCCACCAAAGGGTAGACGGTTCAGGCCATGGTGAGCCTTATGGGATGCCCTGCCCGCATTTGTGTGCCTGTCACTCCATATCCCTCAATAGTGGGTTCCCTTGTGACCACTGACTCCCCTTGTTCCTCTGAGTCCCTTAAGGGAAAGGGGGGGTTCTCCTTTATGTTATATGCGTGTATCTTGTATTGTGTGTCACCTTTTGTTTTTCATGCTCCGGCGTATGTGGAGCGCAATATGCAGTGATCCCCGTTTGAATTGGTTGCACTGTTTTCTTTTTCTCTGATATCGCACTCTTGTACACCGCCTTGTATATGGCGGCGACATTTACCTCAGGTTCCTTTGCGCAGTCATTGGCTGTCTAAGTCACGTGGGCGCTTCTTTTTCGCGCTCTTCGCAGGGAGGCGGGTGGGGCGAGTGACGCCTTTTGCGTCGCTCCTCCGCGGCCCGCCCCTCGAGTTATATGTCTGGGCACCATCTTGCCTCGGCGGTGCTGTGCGGCTGACGTCTCTCGTGCGCGGTCTGTAAGTGCCCTCGCGGGCTATTCTTATTTATTACAGTTTTATGTATATGTGCCTTACGGGATCCTCTGTTTTTTTTTTTTGTTTTTTTTTAGGCATATAGAATTTCTCCCAGCCTTTACATTGATTAAGGGAAATTTGTCTAATATCTTAAGTCCTCCCACTTCCCTCGCGGTGCATTGGGGGCATCCCGGGTTTGCTTCTGCATTATTCCCATTTGGCCTATTTGAGCCACAATAATCACCATATGGAGGCTTCTCAAGACAATAGGGTTGATTCAGAGAGACAAAAAAAGACTTTAGTTTTTGTGCCGATCTGTTTTTTTTTTTTAAATGTTCCCGCTCTCGTATGAGTGTATGAGCGATTCTGTGCATGCATTGCTATCCTTCTGTAAAGTTTTCGTCCTTTTGTACGGCAGAGTACGAGTACGAGGATGTCATTTTCCAGCGTGACTTTTCCATTTCATTTTCTCATGTTACAATGTAGGCTTTCGATTTTGCACTTTTTCCATCGTCTCCTCCCACGAATCCTTTACGTTTCCCGTTAGATTCTGTTTCCTTTTTCAATAAATAATCATAAATCCTTACGATCTTGCGCCTGCGCACTACAAACTTAACTCATTAAAGTGCTCGCCTACATATTTGGCTCACTCACTTCTACTACAATGCTTAGCTAAACCACTTTGCGCTTTCCTACATCTTCCATGTTTCACCCCTAAAACTGACCCAAACCACTTTGCGCTTTCCTACATCTTCCATTTATGACCCCTTAAACTTCCCAAAACCACTTAGCGCAATCCTACATCTTCCATGTTTCACCCCTAAAACTTACCCAAAGCACTTCGCGGTTAGGTTCTTCTTCCATTTTAGGCCCCTAAAACTTACCCAAATCACTTCGGGGTTAGGTTCTTCTTCCATTTTAGGCCCCTAAAACATACCCAAATCACTTCGCTGTTAGGCTCTTCTTCCATTTTAGGCCCCTAAAACTTACCCAAATCACTTCGCTGTTAGGTTCTTCTTCCATTTTAGGCCCCTAAAGCTTACCCAAATCACTTCGCGGTTAGGTTCTTCTTCCATTTTAAGCCCCTAAAACTTACCCAAATCACTTCGCGGTTAGGTTCTTCTTCCATTTTAGGCCCCTAAAACTTACCCAAATCACTTTGCGGCCATCTGAATCTTCATCTCTAAATATTTATTTCACCCTTTGTTTGGTGTTAATGTATTTTTTGGAAAAAATTACACAGATTTTTTTTTTTTTTTTGTGATAGCAGAAGGCCATTTTTGTTTGGCTTTTTTAAAATGTTTTTTTTTTTTTAAACAATGTGACAAACTTATTTTTTTTTAAAACATAAAAAATGTACAATATTTAAAATATATACATATATACAACACAGTGGCAGGACCCAGAACACTAGTCTTCTTCTGTTGTCCCCAACGAGTCAACCGGCTGCTGCATATCGGCCACCAACTCAAGGACCCTTCTATTCATTTCTTCAACTATTGCCCGTGTGGTCCCTGTATAAAATGTAAAAATAAACATTGTTTTGAGACAAGTACATGTTTCTCACCTGTGGATGGAATGTTTGTTAGTTGCCAACCTAAATCATGACAACATATGTCATTCTGCTAAGTCATTAATCTAAGGAAGTGGGTAGATGTCTTCTGCTAAGTCATTAATCTAAGGAAGCGGGCAGACGTCATTCTGCTAAGTCATTAATCTAAGGGAGTGGGCAGATGTCATTCTGTTAAGTCATTAATCTAAGGAAGTGGGTAGATGTCATTCTGCTAAGTCATTAATCTAAGGAAGTGGGCAGATGTCATTCTGCTAAGTCATTAATCTAAGGAAGTGGGCAGAGGTCATTCTGCTAATGCCATTGACTATGGCTTGATGTATCTGGGTGATCATGTCAATTACCACATACTACAAAGAATTACCCTTGTCCTTGAAGCAGCATGGGGGCTGCGTGCGCAGACATTTTTCACTGAGGTTGGCCTGACTGTTGCCCTGGGTGTTATCTTATGACGTGAGATTTAACCATTTATTTTCTCTCTGCTGGCACTTGCATTTATATCATATATTGTTATTGTCTGCACTTTAAAGTCTTATTGGTATGGGTTTCCCTGTGCAATATTAGGTAGTGTTTTAGGTTTATGTGTTTTTCATGTATTTGCACTTTATATATTGATATTATTTTATTGTATATTCACTGTTTTTGCACATATTTTTGCCATATATATTATTAATATTTTTGTAGTATTGGTTTCATGAATTTGCACATATATTTACATGTGGTTAGGATTTTTTGTGCCGGCACAAAAAGGATGGGTTATGACTACTCTAGGATAATTAATATTATTCACCCATAGGGCAGTTATTTAAGCGGCCCTTAGGGGCCATATACATTGATATAGATACATTTGGCCATACTGGTTGTTTTTAAATTTGTCTTGTGGTGTATGTATTTTAATTCTTTGTTTTTTTGTACTAATAAAATCATTAATATATACTGTTGATTGTAGTGGTGCTTCCTTTGGGAGATTGGTGTGTTCTTTGCACGCCCACTCCAAATTATTGTGGATTGCATTTTATATGGGTGAGCACACAGTTGTATACATTTTGTAGGAAGATTTGGGCGGTGCACCCTTTGTTAGTAAATTACTACAAAGAATTACATTACAATTTGCTTGGTTGGTGGCCGACGCCTGCCTCGTTGGGGACAACCCTACGTCCTGGGCCCTGCCACTGCTGTGAAGTAGAGGCTGTAGAGACATGGCAAATAGAGTAACTTATAATGTCTTAGTCAACAGTCATCAAATGTCAATTTCAATGTGTGTGTCACATCACTCACCTTCTCCCTGTGCCTCCTGGGCGAGATCTGCTGCAGCCTCTGCATCTTCAAAAACAGATTAAGGGAATTAGCTTTGTAGTAAATAGCATGTATATGTGTGTGCGGTTACATGAAGAGTCACATACCAGAGGCTCCCGCCTACGTCGCTGGGTACGACTCCCTGCCCACGCCATGCCGCCCCTCCTCTGTGGAAAGGTCCAGGGGCTGATCGGAGGACCCAACAGAGGAGGGGTAGGACCGTCGCCCTGGAGATCCACCACCTTCACTTCCAGCTGCAGATTCATGCAGCACTGGTCGGCCTGTGCGCCTCCGGGTGCGGCGGATTCGGTACTCCATTTCCAACACTAGAAAAGAAAAGCAATTATAACTAAATGCCTACCTTCTGTATTAGTTACATCTTGCATGCAATCGCTATGTACTTACTAGGGAAAAAACGCAGCACCCGGGGCATGTGCAGCCGTTTCAGGTCCGACCAATGCTGCATGATCTGAGTGTGGGTGCAGGTGGTGTCTGTCTGTTGTTGGATTCTGGAAACTATCTCCAGGGCGATGGTCCTCTTCTCAAATGAGTTGGGCAGTTAGTCGTACCTGCGCTCCAGCATCGTCTACAAAACACAAAAGAAACATAGGATTTAGATCAAACTGCATACAAATATCTGTCATAAATTGATCATTTGACTAAATGACATTAACAGACACATTTCTAGCCTAATACAATCCTTGTAGCTGCCATAAGTCTTTGTTCGCACGTGTGGGCCCTAACTTCTGTTTGGCACGGAGTTTTAGACACTTATAAAACAAACTGTTTATTCCTGCACTTCCTTAAGGGCTAGGCATGCATTTAGATGGCAAATCAAAGGCATTAAAAGACACTCACAAGCATGATGATCTCTTCTTGTTGGCGGGTGAAGATTGTGGGCACCATCTTGCCTCTTGTCTGCAGCAGATAAGTAATGTCCCAGCGGTTTCCGGGTTCCGAACGGCCGTACGCACGCATACGCGAACATGTAAATGTCATACCCCAGCATTAGTATTTAAAGGGTCCTGGACCCACAGATCATTCTCTTTCAGAGTCTCAACATTATGGCACCCAAAAAAGCCGCTGCTAAGGCCAAAGCAGCAAAGGAGGGCAGCAGCAAAAAGGCAGAGAAGTGTGAGGAGGCTTCTGCAGGCCCCACCACTCGCTCAAAAATGCCAAAGGCTAAGCTGCGGGAAACCTGCAGTGGGCAGGCCAAGGCGACCACAACCACAAAGGCACCAACAAGCAAAAACCAAAGGAGCCAGCACCAAAGAAGAAGGCCCAGGCAAGCAAGCACACAGGTACGGCCCCTAAAAAGCGCACCAAGAGGGTGAGAAGCCCCGGCCCCAAAGGTCAGCATCACCCCACCCACGTGGGCAAAGCTCCCATGGCAAGAGGCCAACCCACCGGGCCCGAAGCCCCAGCAGCCAGAGCTCACCATCACCCCACCCACGTGGGCAAAGCTCCCATGGCAAGAGGCCAACCCACCGGGCCCGAAGCCCCAGCAGCCAGAGCTCACTATCACCCCACCCACGTGGGCAAAGCTCCCATGGCAAGAGGCCAACCCACCGGGCCAGAAGCCCCAGCAGCCAGAGCTCCCCATCACCCCACCCACGTGGGCAAAGCTCCCATGGCAAGAGGCCAACCCACCGGGCCAGAAGCCCCAGCAGCCAGAGCTCACCATCACCCCACCCACATCCAACAACCTCCCAGGGGCATGAAAGTGTGAAGGGGCCACAGAGGCACAGGGCAATAAGCCCAACATCATCCACCACACCCTCTCCTCCGCGCCCACATTTGGCACCGGCACAGGTGGCAAGGCACTCTCCATATGCCACAGTTAGGCCTGCTAGTTCAGTGGCCACCCAGCCAAGAACCCCAAGTCCATATCCAAGTCCAGTTCAATCTGAAGCCAGCCACCTGTCCTACATTTCTCCCCAACACAGCCAGGTCAGAATGTCCCCCGATTTTGTGTGAATGTCCCCCGCATTCTGTGGCCGAAGGACGGGCGTCAGCAGCCAGGGAAGCAGTGGATAGCCAGAATCACCTGAAAAAATAAAACAAAAATAACATAACATAAGTCCACATTACTCCCAAAATGTAAACAAAACAACGGGCCATCACCATGACTAAGAGGCTATGTAATATTTGAGAGACACCCTGAACATACATATTGCTCTGATTAAAAAACAGCCTAACACCATCTAATGCATGTTCGGACCATTAAAAAAGCCAAGATGGCGGATGAGGGCAAATCAGGCAGACTGCTAACAGGTATTGGTTTAGGACTGTGCTGCTCAGCATTCTTGGGTGTCTTACTTCAGGAACCCAGATCTGCTTTGACTGAGGCAAGCACACCTCTAACCCGCCCCTGCACTTTATCCCGCTCTCCTCTACTCAGTAAGTGTCATGCTTCTAAGCAAAGATGGTGCAGACCCTATCAGAAAGGCAAGAACAGAATTGCAGCCGAGTGTGGGGAAGAATAATAAGTAAATGAATAAAGGGGGGTGGGAGCAGCTCAATCACTTATTTATACAAAATTATTATTCAGGGCCTGGGAACTAATTTACCGCCCAGTTTAACCCTCTCATCAACTAAATATCAAGCAACAAACATGTCTAGCTATGTGGAAAGACAGAGATTTGGTTGCATATATCTGCAGATACATGTGGAAGCCACACTGCCCCGGCAAGGCACTCTGTGTTTAGTGTGGTCCCTACTCTTAATTCTGAGTCCCCAATGTTGGGACATGCAATGCAGACAAATATCTGAGAGCTACTTACCTGGGAAGCAGCCAGCCTCCCTTTAGAACACTTCACAGGGAGAAATCCATATTGACTGAATTCCTCCCTGCTTGTGCTCATGGCAATTCAAATGAATAAAGGGGGGTGGGAGCAGCTCAATCACTTATTTATACAAAATTATTATTATTATTCAGGGCCTGGGAACTAATTTACCGCCCAGTTTAACCCTCTCATCAACTAAATATCAAGCAACAAACATGTCTAGCTATGTGGAAAGACAGAGATTTGGTTGCATATATCTGCAGATACATGTGGAAGCCACACTGCCCCAGCAAGGCACTCTGTGTTTAGTGTGGTCCCTACTCTTAATTCTGAGTCCCCAATGTTGGGACATGCAATGCAGACAAATATCTGAGAGCTACTCACCTGGGAAGCAGCCAGCCTCCCTTTAGAACACTTCACAGGGAGAAATCCATATTGACTTAATTCCTCCCTGCTTGTGCTCATGGCAATTCAAATGAATAAAGGGGGGTGGGAGAATAATAAGTAATTTACTAGAAAGTTGACATTTCTAATTTTGAAATGCTGGTCAAACATTTGTAAAGGTTTTGTGGTTTGCTAAATATAATGATTAAGGTACGGTTTCACATGTAATCAAGGGGTAAAACCAGCCATAGTTTCAGACATGGGGCATAAACTATATTCATAGGCATACATTGAAAAGTGAATGACGTTATTTGCGTCAACTTACCAAGCAGCCATCCACCGGAGAATTCTCTAGACTCAAACCGACGGTACAATCCAGATCTACGCAAGATGTATGCGTCATGGGATGAGCCTGGAGAACACTAAGGAACCGCATGTCCGGGGCCACCACTGCTTGGACAATCATTGAGTGGCCCATTTTGCGGTTCCTGGGAGAAAAGGAAAAAAAACAAAATTAGCAAGGCAAGGTAAACTACTCAAACACTAACTCCTAACACCCTCCCAAAAACATGTTGGCCAATCCAAATAACAATAACTAAGTACATAAGTATTTTTCAACCCAAAAAAGGAGAGGTATGTTGCATCAAGTAAAGATTAACTGTAAATTGCCTATTTAAGGACCACATGAAAATGTTTTCCTTTGTGCGACATGAAAAACATTGTATCAGCTAAATACGCTCCAATGTTTCACAGGGACGAGTTACAAGGAGGGATTTAGAGATATACAGAGTCAGCTATTTCACAGGGACTAGTTACAAGGAGGGATTAAGAGATATACAGAGTCAGCTATTTCACAGGGACTAGTTACAAGGAGGGATTTTACAAGGAGGGATTAAGAGATAGACAGAGACAGCTATTTCACAGGGACTAGTTACAAGGAGGGATTTTACAAGGAGGGATTAAGATAAATTTAAAATACCATTTATGACAACTATATCCCAAAAAAAAAAAAAAATAGAACTTGCTTATAGATGTACTCATCGGCTGCCGGAGGCACCAAGGCAACGTGGGTGCAATCAATGGCACCCATGACGTTGGGCATGTCGGCGATATTATAAAATGCCAGCTTAAGCCCGTTCTAGGCTACCATGTCGTCAGGAAAAAATATATATTTCTGACTAATGGTAGCCATGCCTTGGATAGCGCGTTGCTCAGCGTAGGCTGGGAGATCCCCACGGAGAGGACACCCAACCTCTGGAACGCACCGTTTGCCAAAAATTGCAGGCAGCCAAGCATCTTGGTCATACCTGAAATTGCTTGCCCCTTCCTTGTGGTGCGGGCTAACCATGGACGCAGCTCACTATACAACTTATGGAGGGAAGCGCGATTAAGTCTGGTGAGCTCGAACAGCTCAAAGTCATGCATGCCATCGATGTCGGAAATGAGTTTATAGGGTGGTGGTCCGTCGGCAATCAGCTCTCTGAATGAGACGCAAGCCCATACCAATAACGTAAATTAACTGAACGAATTAAACATATCAGATTTGGATGGGAAAATGATCCGAACTAACGCAAATATTCCAATTTGCTTTCGTTCATCGAAAGCTCATATACGCATTTGCCCGAACAATCGCATGAATGAAAAATGAACGAAAAAAAACAAAAAATTGACAAACACACACAAAAACTTTCACAGACAGCTACGGAAGTCCAGAAGTATGTGCCTCTGAATCGAGCCTAATGAGTCCGGGGTTCCTTCGGGACAAGGCCGGTTCTGTACTGATTGTGGGATTTCCCCTGTACCTGGCGACTTCAAGGTCTGTCTCTCCTGCGCCCAGCAGACGGTTGCGCGGTTGTCTGGGATGCCCCTGCTGAGGGCCGCTTCCCCTGAGGCCTTGCCTACTCCTTCTCTCTTGCATTCGGCTCTGGTTGTGGTGCATGCTAGCGGGGATGCTACTAGATTGGCCGATCTGGAGAGGCGGATGGGCGGTTATGAGCCGTGCAAGGCTATTGGCAAGACACGGCATTTGATTGATAATACATATGTTTGCCCTATGACTTCTGAAGCGCTGGAAGACATTGTTGGGTTTTCCTCTGAGGGGGAATTATTCTCTGAGTCTGAATCTGAGGATCAGAATAGGTCTTTTGATGATCCCAGGACCGGGTCCAAGCCTTGGGATGCAGCTGATACTGACAGGCTACTAGCCCATTTATTTGAAGTGCTTGAAATATCTCCCCCTGTTGCCCCTCCGCAGCAGCAGGGAGAATTATTTTATGCTGCTAAACCGCGCTGGGAGTTCCCTGCACAGGCACATTTCAACAATCTCATTTTACAGGAATGGGAAAAGCCTAGTAGACTTCCAGGTGTACCTAAAAGCTGGGAGAAGAGGTATCCCTTTCCCCTGGAAACTGCTAAATTATGGTGTTCCCCACCTGAGGTTGAGGCACCAATTCTTGGACTATCTCATACCTCTGTGGTGCACTCATCTGATACTACCACCTTAAAGGATGTGGAAGACCGGCGCATTGATCAGCTGGCCACTCATGGTTTTGCCTGTGCGGTGACCGCACTGCGTCCTGTATGTGCATCTGCTATTACAACTGTGGCGATTAGAAGATTGATCAGAAGTGCCTTAGAGGGCGGTTCTGCGACTTTGGGCAGAGTATTGTGAGGAATTTACTTCATATGTTCTTGCTGCCCTGGAGGATGCCATTAGAATGTGCGGCAGAACCTCTGCCCTGCTGGTTGCTATACGCCGTTCGGTTTGGCTGCACCAATGGATGGCTGATGTTGCTGCTAAAAAGGCTCTTGCCCCATTTAAAGGACTGCGCCTTTTTGGAGAACGTCTGGATCTGTTTGCCAAGGAAGGCAAGCTGCCTCAGCGCAAGAAGCCATTCAGGCCCTTTCGGGGGTCCAGATTTGCTCTGTCCCTCTTTTATTCCCCCAGGAGAGGAAGGGGGGCTCCCCCCACGGGAGGCCGTGGTGAGTCATGGGGCAGAAGCAGAGGACGTGGCAGGCCCGGTTCTTCCTGGGGTTCTAAGCCAAAATCCTCTCCCAAACCACCTCAGGCATGAAGGGGCGCCCTCACCCATCCTGGTGGGGGGGACGGCTTTGGTTTTTTGCTCACATCTGGAGACATCTTGTCTCAGACCGGTGGATTCAGGAGGTAGTCTCCTCCGGTTACAAGATAGAGTTTGCAACCTGGCCGCCCCCAAGATTAAAACAATCACGGATAGCTCAGGACCCCCTGTCAGCTCAGTATCTGTACCTTGCTGTCCAAAATCTACTGGAATTGGGGGTCATTTGCCCGGTCCCTCTGCAGGAAAGGGGCATGGGCTATTATTCCAATCTTTTCACTGTCCCCAAAAAGGACGGATCAGTCAGGCATATCCTGGATTTAAAGCTCCACAACAAATTTGTCAGGTTCAGGCACTTTCGCATGGAGACTGCGTTCTGCCATATATTCTCTTCGCCCAGGGGACTTCTTGGCCTCTATAGACATCAAGGATGCTTACCTTCATGTGCCAATTTTTGCAGGCCATCAAAAATTTCTAAAGTTCGCAGTGGAAGATCAGCATTACCAGTTTGTGGCTCTGCCATTCGGTCTTACTTCTGCTCCCAGGGTGTTCACTAAGGTGTTGGCAGGAGTAATGGCTCTGCTGAGATCTCAGGGCATTCACATTCTCCCTAACTTGGACGACATTCTTGTAGTTTCTCAGACTTTGCAACAAGCAGAGTTGGACGTTCAGGCGGTGGTATCCACTCTGGAAAAGTTTGGCTGGGTGATCAGTCTTCCCAAGTCTTCCCTGTCTCCTTCCAGAGTAAAGCCTTTTCTGGGCATGACTCTGGATACCTCTCAGGTCAAGGTCTTTCTTCCTCAGCTGAAGGTAGAGGGTCTTCAGGCACAAACACAACTCCTTCTGTCTTGCCCTCATCCGTCCATCAGAGGTTCATCTCTTGTCAGTATGGGATCGGGACCCAGGGTCCCTGGATCAGATATTTGTTCTGTTCCCTCTGGTCAGGCGGTCTCTGTCATGGTGGCTGGACCCAAGGCATCTGCTAGTAGGCAGATCTTTTCTGACTCCCTGTTGGGAGGTAGTCACCACGGATGCCAGTCTGACTGGTTGGGGGGGCTTTTGGAGGTCCCTGAAATTCCAGGGGCAGTGGGGTCCTCAGGAGGCCCATGCCCCTATCAACATTCTGGAACTGAGGGCAGTGAGGTTAGTGCTTTACCAGCTGACCATGCACCTTCGGGGTCTGATGGTTCAGATCCGCTCAGACATCAATCATCAGGGAGGAACCAGGAGCAAGAGGGCTCTCAAGGAAGTGTCCCTGATTTTTTCCTGGGCAGAGGACAATGTTCCATGCATCTCAGCGGTGTACATTCCGGGAGTAGAGAATCTGGAGGCAGACTCTCTGAGCAGGGGGGCCTCTCGCATGGGAGAATGGTCCCTCAGCAACAGGGTGTTTCACTCTCTGTGTCTCCGTTGGGGCCAGCCGGATGTGGATCACTTTGCGTCACGTCACAATCACAAGCTTCCAGTCTTTGTATCCCTGTCACAGGATCCCCTGGCCTTGTCAGTGGATGCTCTGCCAAAGTCTTGGAAGAGCTTTCAGCTCCTTTATGTTTTTCCTCCGTTTCCTCTGCTGGGCAAGGTGCTGTGCAGAATAGCCCAGGAGGGAGTGCCAGCCATTCTGGTGGCCCCGTGATGGCCAAGAAGAATTTGGTTAGCAGAAATCGTACAGTTGGCAGTAGATCAGTTCGTCCTGCCTCTGGTGCCGGACCTGCTCACTCAGGGGCGGCTGCGCCACCCCAATTTACAAACGCTGGCTTTGACGGCCTGGCTGCTGAAACCTCCATCTTGATGGACAAGGGGTTGCCGGCCTCTGTAGTTAATACCATGATCAA
Source organism: Gastrophryne carolinensis (assembly GCA_027917425.1). NCBI lineage: Eukaryota > Metazoa > Chordata > Amphibia > Anura > Microhylidae > Gastrophryne > Gastrophryne carolinensis. Next base: position 366,888,208 of record CM051234.1, read on the forward strand.
AGCTAGGAAGAAGTCTTCCTCTACCATTTACTACAGGGTTTGGCATGTTTACATTGACTGGCGTGAGTCTAGGTCACTTCCATGTCGGGTGTTCTCAATTCCCAGGATATTGGAATTCTTACAAAATGGCTTGGACATGGGTTTTCAGCTTAGTACTCTGAAGGGCCATGTTTCTGCTCTGGCTGTTTTTTTCCAAAGATCTTTTGCTCAGCATCATCTGGTCAAGACCTTCTTTCAAGGCGTTACTCATTTGCGTCCTCCGCGCAAGCCCATGTTACCTGTTTGGGATTCGAACTTGGTTTTGTCTGCCATGCAAGGGTCTCCCTTTTAAGCCTTGCAGGAGGCAGCTTTGTCCACTCTCACTGTCAAGGTAGCCTTTTTGGTGGCTATTACCTCAGTCAGGCGTGTTTTTGAATTGGCGGCACTTTCTATCAAGCCTCCTTATTTTGAGAGACACCAGGACAAGCTTTAAAACTGACTTACTGCCTAAGATTGTGTCTGCTTTTCATCTCAATCAGGACATTAGGGTCGATTCAGAGAAACACCAAAAACGTTAGTATTTTTTCCGATCTGTGTTTTTTGGTGTAAATTTTCCGATTTCGTATGAACATTCGAGCGATTCTATAATGCATTTCAAACCGTGTGTAAGTTTTCCGTCCGTTCGTATGGCAGTTAGTGAATCAGTTGAATGTCAGTTTCCATCCTGACTTTTCCGTTTCATTTCTCAGGTTTCAAAGTCGGTTTTGGATTTTGCCCTTTTTCCTTTTTTTGTCCAGACGAAAATCCTTACGATCTTGCGCCTGCACACTACAAACTTAACTCATTAAAGTGCTGCCTACATATTTGGCTCACTCACTTCTTCTACAATGCTTAGCTAAATCACTTTGCACTTTCTTACATCTTCCATGTCTCACCCCTAAAACTGACCCAAACCACTGTGCGCTCAGGCGAATCTTCATTTCTGCTTTTTCTTTATTTCATTCGTTTTGTGGTAACCAGCCATTAATGAATGTATTTCTAAAAGTAAATCATACATTTTTTTTTTTTTTTTTTATTTTGAACTGGCAATTTTTACTTGCGGTTTTTACTTAAAATTTTTGGTTTCAAATGGTACAACTTTAAATTTTTTGTGCTGTTACCCACACCCTGTACATACAGATTGCTCTCCAAATTTTTAAAACACCCAGCATCTTCTGCATGTTATGAGCCTTGAAACAGCCAAGATGGCGGGTCAGGTAATATAAGGCAGCCTGCAAACAGAAAGGGCCTTGTGACTGTGTTGCTCTGCATTCTGGGATTTCTGACCTTTCAAGGCCCCCAGCTCTGCTGTCTCTGAGCAAAACACAGCTGTAACCCGCACCCTGCACTTTATCCCACTCTCCTCTCCTCAGTAAGTGTGATGCATCTGACCAAAGATAAGATAAAATAATTACACAAAGCAAAGGTTGCCAACTACAACAATAAATCCGAAAACAAATTAAGATTCAAGTACAACAACAATCCAAAAAAAAAAAAATAACAAAGGACATAAGTTTAAAAATAAATCGCAATCATATGGATGTGTGGCAAAATAAAGGTTTACATGCAAAGGACTAATTAAGGTCCACATTAAAATGCTTTTATAAGGCATACATGAAATGTATTGATTCAGGTATGCATTGCTATACAATTTATGGCCTCGGCCATGCTGATACATGCAGTTCATTGGAGCTGAAGGCGCGCAGACTCCTCCACATAGCCACAAAACATGTTCTACAATAGCAAATCCGAGTCCTCAAAGGTGTCGGAAGTGGATTTTCAATTAAACGGATTTTTAGGGTGGGAATCAGCTCACTGAATCACATGGAAACACATCCAATTAACGGAAGTTTTAGGAACGAACTGAAAATTACAATTTGGTTGGGAACATTTCCGATTTGGTTGTAAAACTTCCGATTTTGTTAGTAAAACTTCCGATGATCGTAAGAGCATATACGAATTCGTTCGAACGTTTGCGCGAGTCGGAAATGGCCAAAAAAAAAGCAAAAAATGACTAACACCCACCCAAACTTCCGATTCCTGATCCGAAATCAGTTAACTTTTGCATTTAGAATCGACCCTATTGTGTTGCCTTCTTTGTGCCCTAACCCTGGTAACCACAAGGAAAGGGTGTTACACTCTCTTGATGTTGTTAGGGCTGTGAAGTTCTATTTGGTGGCTACTGAACCCTTCAGGAAGACTGATGCTTTCTTTGTGGTTCCGTCTGGTCCTAAGAAGGGCCAGGCTCCTGCTAAATCCACTATCAGCAAGTGGATCCATCAGGCCGTGATTCAGGCCTACTCTGCTAAGTGAAAGAAACCTCCTTTCCGCCTTACTGTTCATTCTACTCGTGCTATTGGTGCATCTTGGGCTTTTCAGCACCAAGCTTCTGTTGAACAAGTTTGCAAGGCCGCAACTTGGTCTTCTGTTCATACTTTTTAAGTTTTAAGTTTTACAAGCTTGATGTTAAGGCCTCAGCTGATGCTGCGTTTGGCCGCAAAGTTCTGCAGGCGGCAGTGGTTTAGACTGTTTATTGTTGCCTTTGGGGATCCCACCCTACCTTACGTACATTGCTATTGGATGTCCCATGAGTAAGGATTTCTTTCGGAACGGGACGGGATGTACACTAAGAATAATACAATTCTGTGATTACTCACCTGTAGAATTGATATTATGAGTGTACATCCCATCTCGTTCCGCCCCACCCTTGTTGTTCTTGTTACCTCTTTATGGTGATTGATGGTTATTTTCTCACGGCTTTTGTTAGCTGCTTTTTAAATACTGGGGTTCTGTGGGAGGTGCCTCGGTATATATGGGCCGGGAGGGGCCACTTTTTCTGCTCTGCAGTCATGTGACATCTGAAGATTAATAACCCATGAGTAAGAATATCTTTCGGAACGGGACGGGATGTACACTCATAATATCAATTCTACAGGTGAGTAATCACAGAATTGTATTATTTTCTAAATCTATACACTCCACTCTATCTGTTTATAATACGTCAAGATTCATTTTTCTGTACGTATTTTGCTTGTAAGGAAAATGAGATCTGCATAATACATGGGATTTCTTTCCCCAAGCCTCTCTGCATTCCACTTTACCCAAGTGTTTTGGTTTCAGATCTCATCCTGATTTTTATAGTAGTGATCTACATATCTTTAACATTCTCTGAGTGATTTGAAAACTGGATAGGATAAGCCCTTTTTCCTCATTCACACTGAGTGAGTCTCTAAGGAGTTTAGGAGACCCTTTACAAATTGCCTTATAATGTAGTGATAATTGATAACTGATGTATTAGAATAGAAATTGAAAAGCAGTGAGATAGGAAACCACTGAGAGAATAAAGATAAGAGCCAGAAAATAAGAGACTACCCACTATTTAAATTCCTATGGGAAGATGTAATCTTTTTTATGTAGTTTAATTATTTGGGAAACCAGTTAGAATACTTACATTTAGTTAGGGTTTAATCAAAGAAGCTCAGGAAGTTCCAGCATTACATTCAAATGATCAGTTAATCTCTCAACAAAAAAAGACAACTCTTCCCCCCACTGACTAGAAAAGTGAGAGAGTATACTGGTGCATGAAGAGTGTAAAAATACACATGCATCAGTAAGACTAGATCCATACAGATCTGTAGTCTTGACTTGTTTTGACTTGGAGTCATAGTTACATTTGATCAAAATATTGTCTATTTGGTTTAGCTTCACCCAAACCCAACTACAGGCGATATTCTGGTAAAACTTTTTGTTTTTTTTCTAAATTATTTTTTACTGTATAAAAAAATGCCTCCTCCCTCTCTGGACTACTAAACTGGCACACCTCACAATTTGATTCGAGTACCTGGACATGACCCAAATCCGAATCCCATTGAAACCAATGGGGACCCAAACTTGGGGACCCAAAAATGGCTGCAAAATGGGGGTAGTAACAGGGCACTCTGCAAAAAAATGGTGTAGGGGGAAGTACTTATAATAAAAACATGAAAATAATAAATTAAAAACAAATACAATAAAATAATCATCAGAGGTCCAGGGGGGGAGGAGGAGATGGCTGTGGTGGTTTAGGTGGAAGAGGAGGAGCAGGTGGAGGTGGATGTGGCGGTTTAGGTGGAAGAGGTGAAGGAGGAGGTAGTCAGCACTTTAACTACTCACTCCATGTCTGGTTCATCTTTATGAATGTAAGGATGTCTACGTTGGCTGTGGATAAGCAGATCCTCTTGTTGGTGTTAACACGCTTCCTGCAGTGATTTTGCTCAGCAGCCCATAAACCAACTTTTCCGGTTTGGCTGAACGCCAAACACAGACTTCTTCACTGAGTAGTTAGGGAAAGGTTGCTGCTGCTGAGTAAGGGAGAGATAGGGTTGCGGAGACACAGAAAAACAATTGTCCTTTTTAAGACACATAGAAGGGGAGAGGAGCCTGCATCTCAAACTGTTGTTTTCAGGGCACCTAGCTAGTGGCTACCACCTGCATAATACTTATTGGGGGGTAGAAAAAACAACTCTTCATTGGGGACCATCAGCATAATACTTACTGGGGGTTACAAAAACTACTCACTTGTTGGCATCCCTTGTAAAATACTCACTTGTTGGCACCCCTTTGCATTCTACGGCGGGTTCGAAAAATGACTTACTTGTTGGCACCACCTGCATAATACTTACTGGGGGGTTAACAAAACTACTCACTTGTTGGCACCACATGCAAAATACATACTGCTGGAGGTTTGAAAAAACTGCTTCCCCATTGGCAACCCTTGCATTTTACTACTTGTTGGCACCCCTTGCATAATACTTACTGGAGGTTATAGAAAATGACTTACTTGTTAGCAACTAGAGATGAGCGAACTTCTTGAAAGTTCGATTCGGGCGATTTGCCGAATTTCCCCAAGAAATTCGGGTTCGCCCGAATCGAACTTTCACGAATCACTCATCTGGAAAAAAAAATGCCGGCATAGTGGCAGCAGCCAGGCCGGCTACGCTGTCAGCGGGCTGCCGCCGGCCCGCTGACAGCGCAGCCGGCCTGCCCGCTCCCACCATGCTGGCATTTTTTTAAAAAGCAAACACTTACCTGCATGGTCGGAGCGTGGAGGCCGGCGCCGCTCTCAGCTGTCATCAGAGGACGCGTCATCAGAGGGCACCTGAGAGCGGCGCCGGTCTCCACGCTCCGACCATGCAGGTAAGTGTTTGCTTTTTAAAAAAATGCCGGTCTAGAATTGATTCATAAAAAAACCACAATAAGTGTGCACCACCTGTGTCTGCTCAACCTATGGTGTACTTTGTAGGTGCCGGCAGTGAAGGAAGAAAACCATAGTACAAACAAGATGGAGGCCCTAGACCCGCCCCCAAGAAGATCCTGTAGTACTGCCGCACACTAAAACATGTATGAAAATATATCCAATTACATATGATAAAGTTTATGCATAAATTTATTAGGTAAGGTTTAAAATCACATACTGACAATACATAAAAGACCCGGGCGAAGTGGCGATAGGCCACGCAGCGCGTCGGTGGCGAGCTCTTGGAGGGGATCCCTTGGAGGCTTACTAATCTGGTGATGTAGAGATTTATTTCTCCCTATCATTGTTATTACTGATTCACTCTTTGATACTTTTTGCGGCCATTGTCAGTAGAATCGTTGTAAAAATATTTTTTGCCCTTTGCACTTTGTATTTTGCACTTTGCACTTTATCTGATTACATGAGTTATAATCTTTGCACTGTGATTCACAGTTTTTCAATTTTTGTGTATGTAGGTTTGTATATATCTTCTGCACCATTTTTATGCACTATTTTTTCACATTTATCTCATCTTTGTTCCTTGGCCATGTATTTTTATATACAATATTAATTGTTGTTTCAGTGATTTAGCAATTAATTATCCTCTGGATATTTAGAGCCCCAGTAGGGATCCCTCCCCTAGATTTCAGTGTGTTTATGTGTTTTTAATGAGTCTTTTATGTATTGTCAGTATGTGATTTTAAACCTTACCTAATACATTTATGCATAAACTTTATCATATGTAATTGGATATATTTTCATACATGTTTTAGTGTGCGGCAGTACTACAGGATCTTCTTGGGGGCCGGTCTAGGGCCTCCATCTTGTTTGTACTATGCTTTTAAAAAAATGCCGGCATGGTGGGAGCGGGCAGGCCGGCTCCGCCGCCAGCTGACAGCGTAGCCGGCCTGCCCGCTCCCACCATGCCGGCATTTTTTTGTTTTTTATTTCAGGGAAAATTCGATCGGCACGAACCAAAAAAAATTCAGGTTCGTGCCGAATCGATTTTTTTTTTTAAATCCGGAGCGAATTCCGGTTTGTCCGAACCGGTTCGCTCATCCCTATTAGCAACCCTTGCATTCTACTTACTGGGGATTAGAAAAAAACGTACCCCTTGCATTCTACTTACGGGGGGGGGGGGAGGGGATAGATAAAACTACTTACTTGTTGACATCACCTGCATAATAGTTACTGGGGGTTAGATAAAACTACTTACCTATTAGCACCCTTTGCATTCTACTTAATGATGGTTAGAAAAACTACTCATTAGTTGGCACCCCTTGCACTTACTGGGGTTTAGGGTGCTGACTGGAGAAAATAAAATACTCACTTGTTGGCACCAATTGCATTCTACTTACTGTGTAGTGTTAGGAACAACTACTCACTTGTTGGCACCACATGCATAATACTGGAGGTTAGAAAAACTATTATCCTATTGACATCTCTTGCATTCGACCTACTGGAGGATAGAAGAAAACACTCACTTGTTGGCACCCCTTGCATAATACTTACTGGGGGTCAGGGGCGGACTGGAGTTAAAAAGTGGCTCAGGACTTTTATGGTCACACCAACCCTTCTGCAGTCTGCCTGACCCAGTATAGTCTATTACATCAGGAGTGTGTAAGTATATATATATATATATATATATATATATATATATATATATATAGCAGTTGCTAGTCTAAATATCAAGTGTTGTTTTTTAAAGCAGAATAAAACCTGGGAATTTGACTTTTCCATGTTTTGTTTCATTCTCCTAGGGCATCCTGAATTGGGATGCCTGCTGTGTGCAACCCCCCCAGTTTGCCCTTTTCTGTGTTTACAGCCTTCAGCAAAGGGCTCTGATGGGCTTGAATGGGGAGCGTGCGCTGCAGAAAATCTCCAGTGCTATGAAACCTGGCATAAAGTTGTGTCCATTGAATGGGCCCTTTCACATCACTGCCCTATTTGCTGCAGAAACACGGGCAGTGTGGGGATGGAAACAGTTTGTGATGGTTTAGTACTCACCATTGCTGGTCCCGCTTTTATCACAGGTCCCTGCTGAAGTCTCCAGGTCTATATTTCTGCTATCCTCTTTGCCCCTCTAGTTTCACCTGGTCTTTCGCTGTTGGTCCTACCACATCCTGCACATCCATGCTGCTCACTGTGGGGCTACCTAGGGGGCTACTGCCACAGTAATAATGCAAACGTAGGCAGATTGCAGTACAAAAATGTGACTGCACTGCACTTCTGCAGTGCAGGAAAGAAGGAAAGTATGATACAAAAAAGGAAATAAAGATTAAAGAAAGGCAGTAAGGAAAGAAAAAAGAAAGGAGAAAAGGGAAACTGGAAGGAGCATAGACAATATAAAAAAGAAAGATGGAAGGAAGGAAAAAAGAAAGAAAAAGGAAAATGGAGGAAAGATAATAATGAAGCAAGCAGAGAGCAAGAAGGAAAGACAAGGAAGTAGCAAGAAAAAAGGATGGAGGGAAAGAAACAAGATGGTAAGAATGAAAGGAAGATGGAAGGAAAAATTAAGGAAAGGAAAAAAAGAAAGAAAAAGGTAGGGGAAGGAAAAAAAGTTGCGAGAAACAAAGGCAGTATAAAAAAAAAGAGGGAAAAAATAAAGGAAGAAAAAGAAAAATGGAGAAAGGCAATAATGAAGCAGAAAGGAAAGACAAGGAAGAAAAAAAAGGGGATGGAAGGAAGGAAATAAAGAAAGATAGTTAATATGAAAGAAAGATGAAAGGAAGAGAATAAGGAAAGGAAAAAAGAAAGAAAAAAAGATGTGAGGAACAAAGGCAATATTAAAAGAGGGAAAGAAAGAAAGAAAAATAAAAATGTAGGAAGAAAATACTGAAGCAGAAAGGAAAGACAAGGAGAGAAAGAAACAGAGCGAGGAAAAAAGTAAAGAAAATAAAAAGAGAAAGAAAGATGTATAGAAGGGAAGTAAGAAAGTAGGAAAGAAAGTGGAGCAAGACAGGTTCCTGGAGTGTGGAAGTATTCGGTGGTTAGACAGGGGCTGTGCCAACCCCTCCCTCCCGCTTTCCCAGAGAGCCTTTGACCTTCTGACTTGCATGTTGATGTTCTAGGTGCTGGTGCCGATGCCAGTGTCCTCATTCATGGTGGCTGCCATCTTGCCGTAGCCCAGCCAGGCATGATTCCTGCACAACAGGCCGCCGGCGATGTATGTCAGCTCCCTAACAACAACTATAAACAAACAATACACAAGATAAAAGCAGAATAAAACAAAAAACACAGCACTGTCCGGTTTAGCTCCGTTTTAAGGTCATTCGACTCCCACAACAATTCAGAAGAAATAGTAAGTAAACATAATATGCAAATAGTGCACTTTATTAAGACTTATATTCAACTGACACACTATTAACCAAAAAATCAATCAACAAAACTGGCACTTTTGTGATTGTAATTTTGCACTATTTGCATATTATGTTTTAGTTGCACACTTGCCATTAATAGGCTGACGGGGATTATACACATCATTAAGGATAGACTTGAGAGAGGAGAGGGGTTTACTTACTATTTCTTCTGAATTTTTGTGGGAGTCGAATGACCTTAAAGCGGAGCTAAACCGGGCAGTACTGTGTTTTTTTTATTCTGTGTTTGTTGGTGTTCTATTTTCATTTGATAACAATAAAAAAAATAATTGCCCTGTAGCGGCTCTTTGGGGGCCACGTGTCCCATGGGGTTGCTTTTGGGTTTTGGTGTTGTATTCCCCCACCAGGCTTTGCACGGGCTTATTGATTTAGAATGCCACCAGTGCATTTCTTTAGTCTCTGTTGACTTTTTACCTTTTTGTGCTATGTATGTTTAACTGTGATTTTTTCAAGAATTTCCAGGAAAATTACATATTGTTTCTTTCAGCAGAGTTTGGGCTTTAACATGCATTGTCTTGTTTGTCATCTTTTCTGTGATTTTGTAATAATTTGTATATTTTTTAGATTTGAAATAAAAGTTTTTTTTAAGAAAATCGTATTGCGTGTAAAAGCCCCATTCCTCACGATTACAACCACATATGTATTGGTAGACCGCTGTTCCTGCATTTTTAAATTTAAAACAACTACTATGCACAAGGATTACATTTAAAAATTGGGGTTGCCCCTTCCAAGGAAACCAGCCCGGGAACCAGATATGCGGGTTTGAAGACCAGGGTGCAGGGAGCCCTGAGGGCTACAAGCCCACACAGCCCTCAAAGGCTGTGGGCTCTTCTGCCCCCCCCCCCCGTTTTTGGGGCCAGGGGTTAATGCAAGTCATGTGGCACAGTAGCAGCACTATAGGATGAGTGAGTAGGGGTCAGAATTTTTTCCTTACAACATGGAGCACTGTTTTGCCTAGAAACAGCCATGCTCGTCCCCGCCCTGCACGATCACTACCGGCAATTGCTCACCACCCACCACCAGAAGCCGCCTTTTTTGCCCGTGGAAAGAATGATGTCATCCCATGGGGTTGGGTTTAATGGCAAGTCACCTGTTTCCCTCTTGAAGAAGGCCTTCGCAGCCGAAAAGTCGAGGGGTTACTTCCACCTGGCGCTGCTTGTAAGCCTATCTATTTGGTTCTATATGTACTGGTATTATGATATCACATGCCTGTCCTTGATGATATTTGATTTAGCTGTATGTACATTCTTCTCTACAACGCGCATGCCTCATCGTATGTCATGTAATTACTTCTACCTGCTCTCTGATAATGATGATATGTATATACAAGCATAGAGTGCTGACTTGCATCTAGCGCGATCTATCAATCTTGATATTGCACTCCCTTGGAGATTTCACTGTAATAAATATGAGCACTTGATTTTGTAATTGTACAGCATCAATATGTATTGGACACTCATGCATTAAATCATTTTACTTCTTTTACTACTTTTTGCATCTCATATCCGGGTTGTTCACTTTCCTTCATACACATTATTGGTCTATGTCTGCCTGTGTGGTAGAACACAGGCTAGGAAAGCAGAATGCCTTTTCTCTTTACAAATGTATTCCTTCCATATTGATCTTATTGAGATTTTTTCTCTGGTGTGCTTCAACCACAACAATTTTTTGAAGTCACCCGTTTGCAGCAGGTGACTTGCCAACCCCTCAAGCCAAAATGTAATTTATTAAAACAATACTTTTTTTCACTTACCTCCAATCCACCACAATTCCTTTGTCCTGCGCTGCTAATTGACAACTGCTTCGCTGTCACTGACAGCCAGTAGTAATCGGGTGTGGGAACACCCCATATGTATTCCCAAGGGGAAGAGAAGACCCCCAGCATTGGACCCAGGCCAGAGTTGAGCATTTTTTGTCAGCTGGCGAAAAACGCCAAGAAAATAAATATTAGAACCCTTTTTTGTATTTACTCATGAACTAAATAATCATAATCTGATTAAACAATAAATAAAATATCAATAATATGAAATAGAATCAGATCAAATTACAAATAAAAACTCCAAGGGTGATTTTTAATTTATTTGCTGTCACCAAAACAATAAAAAAATCAAAAAGAATTTACTAATTTATTAATTTGCTATTTTATTACTATTTTAATAGTGAAATACATAATAAAACTACAAAGTTGTGAATATAAAAATATAAAAGAGATGCATTTAGTTAATATTTCAAATTTGGCTAATCAATGAATTTTATTTCTTGGTCCAGACTTGATTTGCCACCGCTGTTTGATTCGACCATGATTCTCCAAATCGCCCGCTAAAACCTAGTGATGTCTATCCTGGACTCTGGAAGGCAAAAAAAATGCCAAAAGCTCAGAAAATGCACAGGAACAACCCCAAAAGGTGGCCAGATATTCTTAAAGTTTTTAATGAGCTCTCCTTTTAGGTCAGGGTTAGCCAGACACCACACTATAGCCAGATTGCAATTGTGGAGGGTCCCAAAAGGCCACTCCCAGGTCAAAATGAACCATCATCACATTGCCCACTTAAGGTTTTATACATTTTACATTACAGGATGAAAGTGCAGAGTGCCCAGGCAGGGTTCCCTCGGCCCAAAAATGTGCCCACCTCTTGCCTCGGTCCAGCCAGAGGAACACATAGGATTTTGTAGATTTTAAAGTTGTTGAAGAAAGTGTGAAGGGACCTGGCAGGGCACTTTCAGTTACATAATTAGCCCACCTCATGTCCAGGCAGAAGGACACAGCAGTCAGCACATTGTCCACAAAGGGTTTTATAGATTTTAATTTTGAATAAAAATGTGTGGAGGACCCTGTCCAGGCTGCCCAGTCTAAGAATTAGCGCACCTCCTCTTCAGGCAAAGGCACAAGGCTACAGCAGACAGCACATTGCTCATACAGGGTTTTACAGATTTTACATTTAATGAAGAGGGAACTTACAGAGCTCCTCTAGCCCAAAAATGTGCTTTCGTACCATCCAGTTAAATGCAGAGGGCCATAGCACTGAGCGTATTGCCCACAGAGGATTTTATAAAATCAAATTTGATGAAGAAAGTGCAGAGGGCCCATCTCCCACCACCTTAAAGGCAGAGGTCTACACCAACCAGCACATTGGCCACATAGGGTTTTATAGACTTTAAATCCCTCCCCACTCTGATGTAAAATCTACTGTTAGGGAAAGTTATCTTAATTTTTTTGGTTATGATGGCTATTTTAATATTGCTACTGTGGCCTTTACCTGGGTGGGAGGTGGGGTAATTTGTACTGAGGGAGCCCTGCCAGGGCCCTCCACACTTTCATCCTGTAATGTAAATGTAGAAAAACTTTAGTGGGCAATATGATGGCTTCTGTGGCCCTCGGGGTAGGTGGTTCATTGTTGGACTGGATGCATCCTGTAATGACCCTCCACTTTAGTGTGGTGTCTGGCTAATTGACATTATAGGAGAATTCATTTAAAACATTCTGAATATCTGGCAGTTTTTTGGGGAGTGTCCCTGTGCATTCTTGGCAGCATTTTGTGCATTCCAGATGCCAGGATTCACATCAGGATCCCCCCTCCCCTAGTCTATAATGGGATCCGGATTTGGATGTACGCAATCCCAGGTTTTTATGACTGATTTGGAAGAATTGCGGTTGCACCGAATAGTGAAAGGCTCAATAGTCCCAAGCAGAGGTGGGATTCAAATTTGTAACTACCGGTTCCCTATATATAAAGTTGTCAAGTGTTGCACACATTTATATTTTTTTAAACAAATGTTTTCATACGATCTAATAAACACCAAAATGTGTAATACAAATGTGTCTAAGCAATATTATGGGAACCGATTTGAGCAAGTTCTTCTCGGTTCTGAGAAATGCTACAATTTTAACAACTGGTTCAGCAGAACTGAATCCCACTCCTGGTCCTAAGTGATTTTCAAGTTCATAGTGAGTTTTGCTACAATGTTTTGAGGATATGCAAATGTTACAACCAAAAACGGCTTACATTTCAGTTTATAATACAAATAGAAAAAATTGCATCCAGTTGAAGTCATTTTTATACAAAGTATAGCACAAATAAGATGTTATACAAAGCATTCAACGCAAATAGAAAACAGCAGCGGCTACAAAGGTTAAGTACAAGACATGTTAAGAGGGTAAGAAAGACAGTGAAGGATGGAGAAAAAAGAGAAAAAAGGGAAAGAGGGAACGGGGTGGGTGTCCATACTACTACCAACATGAAAAGGATAACACTAGGTTACAGGTAGGTGAGAGCTAAGTTACAAATAGGTGACGATCAAAATTTTTAGGCTGGAAATGGGTGATCCAACCTTCCCAGGTAGCTAGGAAGGAAGTAAGATCCCCCTGCATTGAGGCAGCCATCTTTTCAAAAAGCATTACCTCGTTAATGCGAGGTATGAGGCTTCCGCTGGAAATGGAGCTATTCTTCCATGACCGAGCAATAGTCATTTTAGCAGCAGTTAGAATATGCCGGACTAGCTCAAAATGTGTTCTGGAGCAGTCGGGAGGTCTTAAGTTTAGGAGGGCTAATTGGGGTGAGGGGGTCAGACGCAGTCCTGTTGCTTTCAGTATAAGGTAAAATACCTTAGCCCAGAACTGCTTAACTAGCCTACACTCCCACCAAATATGAATGTAGGTTGAATAAAGGGGGGGGGGTGGGAGCAGCTCAATCACTATTATTTATACAAAATTATTATTATTATTCAGGGCCTGGGAACTAATTTACCGCCCAGTTTAACCCTCTCATCAACTAAATATCAAGCAACAAACATGTCTAGCTATGTGGAAAGACAGAGATTTGGTTGCATATATCTGCAGATACGAATGTAGGTTCCTTGCTCATGACAGTTTCTAAAGCATTCTGAAGAGTACGAAGGACAGAACTTGTGAACTCGCTCTGGAACCAGGTACCAGCGGAGTAGAACTTTGGTATTAGTCTCTTGGGCGCCTGTGTGCAGGAATTTGGTAAATGAGTTCCTCCATACTGCTTTCCAGTCCACATCCGAGAGGTTTATACCAAGATCCTCCGCCCATCTAGTGGTGTAGGCAGGAAGGGATTTCCCATCTGCCTCGCCCAATAGCTTGTATAGCGTGGATACAGTCCCCTTACCAAGAGGCTGCGTCCCACAAATAGACTCAAAGGGGCGAGGAAGGTCTTGGTACTGACCCTGACTCCGATGTAGCGCCTATATAATGAGTAATTTGCAGAAAGTGGAGAAATTCTTTACTCGGTATGTCCCTAAGTGATTGAAGTTCGGAAAAGTTTATCATACCCCTATGCGATAAAAAAACTTTGAACTTCGTGTGCCCTCCACCAGGAGAAGGCCGACGGTTCCTGGAAAGCCGGGAGGAACTCAGGATTGCCAAATATAGAGAGTCTGGCCCAGGTGGATAGAAGAGCACAAAGATCCTTAGCCAGAGCGGGGTAGTTGGCGGCGTAAAGGGAATCATAGTTAGCTGTAAGGCGGACACCCAAGTATTTAAGGTGGTGCTCTTTCCAGGAGAAGCTGAAAGAAGATTTAAGCGTGGCCAATGTACCCTCAGGGAGAGAGATATTGAGCGCTTGGGACTTTGAGGCATTAATTTGTAGGCCAGATATTTTGGAAAAGTCATCTAGGGTGTGGAAAAGGTTCGGGAGGGATGTGATAGGGTCAGATACCAGCATCAGAATATCATCCGCAAATAAAGAAATCTTATGATCATAGGCTCCTATCTTTATCCCCTTAATATTAATGTTATTCTGCAGCAGCTTGGAGAGGGGCTCAATGGCAAGGGCAAATAGTAGATGGGAAAGGGGGCATCCTTGTCTGGTGCCTCTGCCAAGGGTAAACCGGTTGGAAGAGTAACCTGAATATCTGATAAATGCTCCCGGGTTGGAATATAATGAGGCAATCCATGTGGTAAAAGAGGGACCCATACCCCACTTCTTCAGAATAAACTGAAGGTAGTCCCATGCCACAGTATCAAATGCCTTGTGGACATCCAGGGTTAGTAACATGGCTTTGCAACCCTCCTTCCTGGCATGATGAATTAGATTAATAGCCTTACGAATATTATCCCCCACCTGACGCTGGGGAATAAGTCCTGCTTGCTCTTTTGAGATTAGAGACCCTATGAACTTATTGAGTCTTGTCGCCAGGACTTTAGCGAGGAGCTTAACATCAATGTTTAATAGAGAAATGGGTCTATGATTGGACCAAAGGGTAGAGTCAGCATTGGGTCTGGGTATCATACAGACGGCCGCAGTGAGCGCATCTATACTCCACGAGTCACCACCACTAAGGGAATTAAACATGTGAACCAGGCGTGGGGAAAATACTTGGGAGAATTTTTTATAATATAGGGCAGTGAAACCATCTGGGCCCGGCTGTTTCCCAATCTTTAAAGAGCTAATGGCTTCCTGGACCTCAGAGAGCTGAACCGGCATCTCTAATGTGGCCCTGGCCTCCTCAGAGAGGGAGGGTAGTTGTAGTTGGCCTAACAATTTCTCAGCAAGGCTCTCATCAAGTGCAGTCTTAGGCTTGTAAAGGTCCTCAAGATGTTTACTAAATGTCGCCACCACCCTCGCTGGGTTGCTTGAAAGTGAGCCATCTAGGGTCTTAATACGTAGAGGTTTAACCCTCTGCGAGACTCCTTTAAGCCTTCTGGCCAGAGGGGTGTTAGGCTTATTACTGAGACGATACCACCTAAACCTAGATCTATTAATTTGGCGTTCGGCCTCACATGAGAGGCACATATTAAGCCGGTCACCGGCCTAATTAAGGGCAATCCGCCTGGAAGGGCAGGTCTTATAGTCAGAAGAGGCTAGGTGGTATGCATCTAGTAGTGTATTGAGTTGCTTCTTATACATGGCCTTTCGTCTGGCTGATTCTTGGATGAAATTACCACGGAGTACGGCCTTATGGGCTTCCCAAAGCAGGGTATCAGAGCTTACAGACCCTGTGTTATCCGAATAAAAGTCCTCAATCACCTTTCGCGTACGTTCAAGTAGGATCTCATCAGATAACATGGGGTCGTAGAGTTTCCAGGATTTTTGTGGGGATCTTTGAGTAAGGGAGTTTAATTGAACTAAAACCAAGTCATGGTCGGACCAGACAATTGATACTATAGAAGAGTGGGTCAGGAGAGGCAAGGAGGGAAGCTGTAAGAAAATGTGATCTATTCTAGTAAAAATCCTTGTGGGGTGAAGTTCCCTCCACGCATCAGCTAAATGATAGCCATCTTTAACCGCATCAGAGGGACAATCAACCGCATAGCGATCTAGAGTTGGATGCAAGGTTTGATTAGAATCCCCGGCTACTGTTAAGAACCCCTTTACTAAGGGGTCCAGGGTCTTCAAGACCTCCTCAAAAAAAGCGCCCTGAATATGATTTGGGGCATAGTACGTGGCTATCGTAATTGGTTGATCTTGGACTGCACCCACAATTATAAGGAAGGGACCTTGAGGGTCTCGTATTGTCTGCTCCGAAGAGAAGGGGAGTGAGCGCTTAAAGGCGATGAGAACCCCTCTTTTCTTACAGAGAGCATGCAGAAGAGAGACTGACGGTACTTGCTGTGCTTTCTGGAGTCTGCGCTGCGGACTGCGGAGAGGTGACACCCCTTAAGTGCTGGTGCGAGCTGCCAAAGAAGCCAGGTTTGTGGTCACAGAGGTATAGCTTGGGCTGCCAGGTAAAATAGTGACCCGGATCATCCCTCATTTATGTCAGCCAAGAATTATGGGGCCATCCATATGATTAATAGGGCATCCCTTGGTAGTATTATGGGGAAATGTGGTGCACACTACAGGAGCACGGGCCCCCACTTAGACTGTGCCTGCCCCCTTTAATAAACGGCTGCGCCTAGATTCAAGATGGCGGCGGCCGCTCTGCAGTGCCTGCTGCCCAGAGCAATTTCGGGACCCCCTCGGATCCACTCGAAAGTTGGTAAGTGGGGTCCTGGGGTATGCCCCAGCTAGCGGAGCCCAAAACCGCTAGTTGCTGCGGGCTGGGGGGCAGGGAGCCAGGTACCAGCGGAGCGTGGATCTAAGCTGTCATCCGCGCCCCGCACGCATGTGCACTCCAACTGCAAGTTCATAGTGAGTTTATTAGCTTTTGTCCTGTCATATCTTTAAATAAACCAAAGAGATGCTTTTTTTCAGTACCTTTGAAGACTACCTTATGGCTGGTGTGACTCAATGATTTAATGATTTACACCTTTCCCATCTTTTTTTATACCATATGTCTAATCCATATCATATTCACAGAGGGGAACACAGTCTTGCTTATGCGTACATTGGCACATTTTTGTCTTTTTTATACTATTTCCTCTTAATAAATCCCTTTATGCATCAGAGAAATGTACTGTCTCTAAATAGGGATAATGTCACCTAATTTTACATTTGTGTTGATTCTTAAAATTACAAAGCTAGGAACACTGCCTCATTTTACATGCCTGGGGTTATAATTTGCAATTTGGGCTACATTATTATGTTGTAAATAGCTAGGATTTACAATACAATCACTACTGCTAAAAGTAAAATAGCAATAGTGGCAGAAATTACATTTTATAAAGCTTTATTTCAGTCTCAGTTAGGAAAACCATGATTTTGACATCTTGAACTATAAATAATTCTAATTATAAAGCTTATTAAAATAATCTGACAAAAAAGGCAGTTACTAATTCCTTCCAAGTCAAAACCTGCCTTCCAGCTCTATTGATGGTGGCTCCGCTGCTCCGGGAGTAATACAAAAATATCTACTGCCCAGTTTACCAGCAGATAGGGAACATGGGTTAGCTTTAGCTATATTATCTTTGGTTTAGTACCCTTCCTGGCAAGGAGTTCAGTTTAAATGAATTACAAAGAAAAGCACAAAATTATTTATTGGATAAGTATCCATCCACTTTATTATCAGTGCAGTTCGGCTGCAGTTCGGCTGCACTTGCCGCTAAAGTCCTGGTCCGATTCCTGGACTCGACATGAATCCGGGGGGCAGAAATGCCTATAAAATGGGGGTAGCAAGGGCTAGATCGAGGGGAACAAGGCAATTGCCCTGCACAAAATGGGCTGAGGAATATACTCAAAATAATAACAGAAAACTAAAAAATAGAGAAATACATACCTAAGGGTGCAAGCCATTAGCGGTCAGCCGGCTGCTACTATTGCCCACCATGCCCAGGGACTGAGCACTACAAAAGCTGGCTTAAGGATCTCACCAGCATGGCATTTTTGAAATGACACAGATGACAAATCTTGGGTCATTTGCACGCTGTGCCACCAGCCACTGAAGAGGAAAAAGTTTGAATTATCCCTGAACAATGTCCATCACCAGGTACCTGCAAAGCATTCAAAAACATTGTTATGATTATTATTGTTTATAGAGTTCTATTGTATCATGTGGTGCTGTGCAAACTAAAAATTACAGAAGGTTGGGACACTGCATAATCCTCACCATGTCTATGGTCAAGATCCTGCAAAGCAAACAGAAAAACATTATCTTATGCCTCCATTCGTTGCCTCCTGTTGCCCCCTACTCCGCTTCCTTTTTTCCTGCCTCCTAATTTATGGGATCCAGTAGCAGACACATGAGTGGTTGCTGACACTGAACTTGAAGTCCGGCAAAGAGGTGTTCAACTATGAGCAGAACTTAGTAGAGTTGGGTTGAGGCACATCCATTGGCTGGTGCATGTGCTCAATATTGGAGTTCCAGCTCCACAATGCCTGGGTGAGTCGAAGTGCAGACCAACAGCACTTCACCACCAATGAGTGGGCCTCCATGAGGCACATTTGTGGTGTGCTTCAATGCTTCCAATATGCTGCTAATATGGTCAGGAGTGATGATGCCATCGTCAGTGCTACCATCACCATCCTTCGCCTGCTAGAAAAAAACACTTCAGGCCATGATGAAGGATATAATGGTGCCACAGGAGAAAGCAGAGGAGAAAGAGGAAGGCACATTTACACCAGTGCCTGGCCAATCCACACGTGGTTTACATGGTTAGTTGCTGAACCCACAACGGCCAGTCAAGGGATGGTTTTGGAGGCTCTGGAGGAGGACTTTTCCTTACAGCAGGGTGGCACCTACAGACATCACTGAAGTGTGGCTGAGGGGATGCAGAGGAGGAGAAACCTACCACTGAGGACAGCTTCTTATTGACTCAGGATAGCCTGGCTCGCATGAGCCACTACATGCTCCAGTGACTGATCGCAGAGTTTCCCACATAGTCACCAGGGCCAATTACTGGGTGGTCACCCTACGGGATCCCCGCTATATGGACAACATCACCTCCTTGAGATAGAAAGATGAGGGAGTACAAATGCATTCTGGTGCATGCACTATTGGCGGAATCGGCAATGAAGGCTCAGTGGCGGCACAAAGCTGAGGAGGAAGACACGGGCCATTTGCATGCTTTGTGACCAGTCACTGAAGCTAGGGAAATCTGTGTACGACGTTTGCCACCAGGGACCTGCAAAGAAAACAGAAAACATTATCAGTATTATTAAAAACTATATTATTGAAATAAATACATGCAAACACATGAAGCTTCATCTGATGCTTCTGTTGTCTCAGCCTCTTCCACTGCCTCTGCAACAAAGCCATCTGTCTTCCCCCAAAGGAATGATGTGAGACCAGCACCATCAACAAGCCTGTCCACACCATCCCAGAGAAGCTGTCATCTTTCTATTCCCCAAACAATGGACAGAAATGGAAGGTTGGCCCATCTCACCCACAACCCCCGGTCTTGAATGCAAGCATTTGAAAATTGCTTGCATTTAAAATGCTCCCATTCTGGCTGATGGAGACGGAAAGCTTTAACCCTTTAGCTGCCAGCCTACCTGCAGCTTTTGTCGCCCTCTGTTGCCAGACCATGTTTCACTATTTTGCGCTACACATGTTCAACTGTGATTTTTGAAAGGATTTCCAGGGATTTCCCAGGAAAATGATATATTGTTTTTTTCAAGAGAGTCTGGGCTTCAACATGAAATCTCTTGTTTGGCCTTTTTTTAGTGTATTCTCAATACTTTTTGGTGAAATATGTGCAAAAAAAAGAAAAATTCTATTTTTTGCAATTTGTAGTGTTCTTTTGTAATAAAAAATATAAGTTTGCCAATAAAATGTTATTGCGTGCGAAACCCTAATTTCTCCCAGCCACAGCGGTACCACATATGTATTGATAGACACCCTTTCCTGCCCAGGAGACTCCCCCAAACTGAAACAGAGCTTTAGGAGATTTTCAGATAAAATACAACTGCGCTAGGCGCACCTTGCAGTTTTTCCAGAAAAACAACCATTTACATTTAAAATACCCCCCAACAAACTGTATATTCTCTGGAAGTACACACCTCAAGCTTTCTAGGCATACCAGGCTTGTTTATGTGGGCTTAGTTTTCTGGAAGTAATCCCTCAATGTATTCTTTGGTTGCACAAAGTTTCCCTAAAAAAGAATAAAAAGGAAGAGTCAAGCCACATTTTCTTAAAAAAAACTATATGCAAACAAGAAAAAACAAGTAAAATCTCAAAAATCAACATGCCCCGAACAGAACGATACCCTACATGCATAGGTACTGTCAAGGGTAGAGTTGGCAAACACCCCAAAGTAAAGCATGCGCATAACAGTAATTTTACTTGAAAATTTCAGCTCTGCAGACAAAATGCGCACCTTGCAATTTTTCAACCAAAACAACCATTTACATTTGGAATATCCCCTATAAACCATATATTCCCTGAAAGTACACATGTTAAGCTTTCTAAAAGTACCCAGCTTGTTGTAGTAGGCTCACCTTTCTGGAAGTAATCCCTCAAAGAATTCTTAGGTTGCACAGGGTTTCCCTAAAAAAATTAATAAAAAAACTGAATAAATAACATGTTTTCCTAAAATATAAATATGCAAACAAGAAAAAACAAGCTAAATCTGAAAGAGCAAGGTCCCCCAAGCAGAACAATACCTAACATGCATGCATATGGGCATGGTTTGTTGTGTTGGTCTGGTTTAAGTCATTTTTGTTGGTCTGCTTTAAGTGCCCTGAACCAGTGGGCACTGCTTTAAGTACCCTGAACCAATAACAATTGGTATTAAAGAGTAGTGACACCCAAGTGGTATAAAAGTATACTGATACCCAAGGTTTTTGAGCAAGTGGTATTAAGAAGCAGTGACCCCCAAGTGATTTCAGCAAGTGATATTAAACAGTACTGACAAACAATTGCCCTGAACCAGTGGATACCCCACTAACAATTAGTATTAAAGAGTAGTGACACCCAAGTAGTTTGAGCAAGTGGTATTACACAGTACTGATACACAAGTGCCCTTAACCAGTGGATACTCCACTATCAATTGCTGTTACAGAACAGTGACCCTCTAATGGCCTGAACAATTGGTATTTAAGAGCAGTGCCCCCCAAGGGGTTTGAGCAAGTGGTATTAAAGAGTAGTGACACACTAGTGGCTTGAGCAAGTGGTATTAAAAGGTACTGACACACCGTGGTTTGAGCAAGTGGTATTAAAGAGTATTGACACCCAAGTGGTTTCAGCAAATGGTATTAAAGTGTACTGACACCCAAGTGGTTTTAGCAAGTGGTATTAAAGAGCAGTGACTCCCAAAGACATTTCAGCAAGTGATATTAAACAGTAATGACAAAAAAGTGCCCTAAACCAGCAGGTACTCTACTAACAATTAGTATTAAAGAGTAGTGACACCCAAGTGGTTTGAGCGAGTGGTGTTAAATAGTACTGACACACAAATGCCCTGAACCAGTGGATACTGTACTAACAATTGCTATTACATAGCAGTGACCCCCCAAGTGGCCTGAACAATGGATATTAAAGAGCAGTGACCCCCAAGTTGTGTGAGCAAGTGGTACTTAAGAGTACTGACACACCAGTGGTTTGAGCAAGTGGTATTAAAGTGTACTGACACACCAGTGGTTTGAGCAAGTGGTATTAAATTAAAAATCTGTGCTCAGTTTCTTTGTGGTTCAGGTTCACCCATGCCCAATGTTGATCCTAATCAATCCTGATTAAAGCTGCTTCTTTTCCATACAGTTGATTTTATTAAAATCATGTGTTTGTAGTCAAGGATATTTTATTGAGAGTTGTTCCCATCCAACAAAAAACAACATATATATCATCTCCTTTCAACATGTACAAAGCACAGAGAAAGAATATGATTTGCAATGCTGAGATTAAGAAACGTTAAAAAAAATACACAAGCAAACCATTGTTGTCCGTCCCTTACCCAACCCAACCTCCGCCCTTCTCCTATTTAACCTAGGACCGTGTAGAAAACATGGGGTCGATTCAGTGCGAGGCTGGGAAACTGAACACCAGGTGAAAATAGAACATATTTTTACCTAGTGCTGAATCACCCTCAAGGTAGACAATAAAAGGGAATAGCATTTTTTCTCTCCTAAAAATAGCACAATATTTTCACCTAGTGCTAAACCAACCACAATGTTTGCCAGAGCACAATAATAAAAAAGGGTGAGGAAAATTCTATATTTTTTCACCTAAAGCAAATTTATTTAGCTGGTGCTAAATCAACCCCTATATCACAGTGAAAAGCCTTTTAGATGTTCCTCTCTTCCTTTACTAATTCTAAGGGTGCTATGAGCTTGCATTTAAAAAAGGGGGTCTTGTCACCTGGATCTAAACAAAAAAAATCTATAAAAACACATCTATATACAAACTTCAGTGATTTGACAAAGCCCTGATCAGTAACTGAAAGTATGCAGTGACAGTTTTAATGCTTAGGGTGTATAGTTAAGGTTGGGACAACCTAGTCTTCAGGTAACTCACTGGGGATGAGTTTTTAATTTCTATTTGCTTTGTCATGGCCCTGACATGTTTTGTCCCTTAGGCCATCATCAGAGGGCATAATGATTCATTCTGCTGGGCTAAACAGCTCCAAGTTTGTGTCAATAGTCGTGTATAGAATGCCAAATGGGAAGCTGAAGTATGCTTGGTAGATTTCTGAGGTGAGTTAGGTTGCACCTGCTGCTTGTATACGATGGGCTAGGAGTAGATCACCAAGAGATGATGGTCCAGCTGTGGCTCAATGGGCCCATTAGGGGTAAGATAAGGCCATATGCGTAATCCCCGTCCACAGGCCCCATATAAGCGTTGGCAGTGGCAGAGATGCTATACAAGTGAGACACTCACTAAAAACGCATCCCCAGTCAGTTAACTTAGAACTTGGTTGTCTCCTAGATGTAAAAACTATTCTGACTTTCATTGTCTACCGGATGTACATTTTTACATGGCTCTGAATCAGCCCCAAGGTAGACAATTAAAGTCATTGGCAGTTTTCTCTCCTAAAACAGGAGTGAGAATTCTCACCAGGCTCTAAATCAATCCCATTATTGTTAAAGCTCATAATTATAGTGGTGCTAGGCCAGGAACATTTAATCAGGGTAACAAAATAAATGAAAATCTATGGTTTACAACCGTATGTAAATATGTTTTTCTTTTTTTAACTAGGGGTTTAAAATTAGCTGGGAAAACGTGGGACACGGAACCAGTGCTCAAAACACATCTCCCATGTTTTCAGTAATCACCTTTCAATAACATCTGAATTTTTGGCACCTCTTGAAAAAATGTATTCAATTCAATTACTTTTTTTATACCATGCCTCTCACAGTGTGAACTATCAATTTGGCTACATGAAGCTTTTATGGGTTTAATAACACACATGATGGACATACAGGAGAGCCAACTGCCAAATTCCTGTCCATTGTTCATCTGATATCACTCCTACACCTGCTTCTCATTTTGTTAATAGCGAGCAATGCATTGTACAAAAAGTTCGGAACACTTTAAAGACATCACACTAACAAAGTTTGACAACTTTGTGTCTCTTTTGCTATCCGCATGGCTCACAGACCTTAGACACGTCAAGAAGTTATTTAACATCAGAATAAAAGATCTTTATGGTTTGTCAGGTACATGTATTACATAGATACCTGCCATTCTTTGTGGAAGGTAGGCTCAGTAGGGAGTGATTCTCTTCCATTGAAATAGGGTAGAAGAACAAAAAGGAAAATGGCTTGAAGGGGCAGAATAGGTGCCCAGGCAGCCATCCCAAGGTACCACATTGAGGAGTCCTAGTCTAGAAAAGGAGAAAAAGGGTCAGTCCAGGTAAGAGAGGTGGATACTAGGCCAATATTTTGTAGGTCATTAGGCTAGACAGGGTTACCAACATAAAATTAAGATATAGAGAGAATTCTACAAACTGCCCTGGCAACAGTTCCAGTTGGAGAAATCTTTGGTTGAAGAAAAGTTGGGTAATGGGTTAGTCAGGGTAGACCATGTAAGGAAATTGAAAAATGTAGGGTCTGTCTGTGCCAGAAGTTACTTAGCCTAGGTAGCCAATCCTAGGCACCACTTAGAGGAGTCCTGGTGTCAAAAGTAGATAGAATATAAAGAGAGCAGAAGGTTGGGTTTAGTGGGCACAGTAATGGTATGGTACATGGTATGTGGGGGTTGTTGTTGATGATGGGCTTAGTTATCAGCATGGCTAGATATTGGCTTTTATTGTGTGGACCTATGAGTTTAAAGTTATACTAAAGGTGAGCCCGATTGTTGTCCCATTATCTCAGGCTACACGTTGCACTGTCCTAAACTTTAATCTGTTTTCAAAAAGAACCTGTAGTTCCTTAGTTATCTTTAACTCATAGAAAAAATGAAGAGAAACAATGGGTGTGGCAACATCAATTTGATGTAAGCACACTGTGATGAGTGTGAGAGGAGGGTGGGGTTTCAGAGCTGCAGAAAGAGGCAGCCAGTCAGGATGTCTGGGCAGGGAGCGTTTCCGTTCTTGGTCCACTGAAGGTTGTTTGATGGACCAGATCAGCGGGGTGGGGACTGAAAGCTAAATGAGGAAGTGATTTTCCTCACTAAGGAGTCAGAGTGCTGGAGCCACTTAATGAAGCCACTTAATAAAAGGAAAGCTACTAATATTTATTTTTTAACTCTTGACTTGCCAAACACTTTAATATTGTAGTGGAAGTAGCTGTAAGGAGCTTAATCAACAAGAAGTTTCTGTGTTGTAGTCGAGGTGAGTGCTGCAGGGGGCCCTGCTGACTGGGGTTTGGTGGGGCAGGGGTTTTGCTGGTAAATAGATATTAGTCAGGTTGGGAATGGAAGGAATGGTTTAGCAAGACCTGTTCAGTTATATGACGTATTGTTCATTGTTGTTGAATTATTCTGATCAAGGCCTCTGCTTGCTCACTGCATTGGAATTGTGCCTAAGATCCTGCAGCAGTTCTCTGCCACCAGATGTAATATTTCCCCTTACTCCCACAGCATATTACTCTAGCCTTTATTCCCTCCACCCAAAATCCCCGTTTTCAACCCAAGTTCACCTCTTTCTGTCCCCAGGTCCCAGGTCCCCTCACAGGTTTTTCCACCTGTCCTTTCTGCAGCCTCATCTGCTCCCAGACCCAAAGCAGATGTGTGTTCACTATCAATTCCTCAGGTTGCTACTCCCTATTTTGCCATCTTCACATGTTATTAATGTTCAGTTCCACAGTTCCTGTATAACATGGTTCACCTGAGAGCTCTGTAAATAAAATGTAGATGTAAGCATATTACCTAGCTACAGTAACTATGCACACATTACAATAGTGTTGGATCCAATTCATACATAGTAATACATCTAGGCAACTGGACTTGCTGTATTTGTCCTGAAGACATTTTGTTCCTTTTACGACTGGTTTTCTCAATTTAGAATGAAATGTATATGAGTCTTTAGCAATAATTAGTAGTGGATGTAGCTCCAGTATGCATCCTTCAACATCTATCAAAGCTTGACTTGCTCTCCTTGTATCTTGTTAGATTTAATTGGCAAACTAGCTGCTGCCTCAGTGTGATTTTAGTTAAAGCGGGTTCCCAAGCCTACCAGCTGCCACACCATGCATAGGGGTTGGGATCCCCATGGCTCCAGGATACCAGCACCCATGGGTGAACACTGGGCTATACTGCCTTGACATTTGGGTATATGGGTACACACAAAATAGCAATAATAACACTAAATAATTTACACTATACTTCTGCCATCTTCATCCAGCGCTGGACGGTGACCCAGCATCTGTTCCTACATATACAATGATGTTTCAACATATCTTCCAAGGCTGATTAATAGCATACCATAGTGCAAATCATTCTAATGCAATCAACACCTTACCTCAATGAGGTTCCTGAGCTCATGCTGTTTATGGTAAACTATGGATGTGGGCTGAAGCCACATCCATCAGTATATTTATTGCTGTGTATATTTTGGCACCCCATCATGACTTATTTCTTTATTTTTGGAGGGGGACTTCAAGTATTTTTGAAATGGTAACAAGCTCAACTTAACCTGAAAGGAACCATCCGGGCTAATCTGCTCTGTCCAGAGGAATGACTACATACTGATGTTACTAAGACCAAAATAAAATGCTCAGAATATTTGACACAATCTGCCTCTTTCACATTCCAGTAGGTCTGAACAATTAATAATACTGTATGTGCAGATATGTGCACATAGATTGCTTTCAAATATTTTTTACTGAATAAGTATTAAGCAATATATAATATGGTAAAAGCCATTTACCAAAGCTGCTTTAGTTCTCCAACTACTATGTTGGATATTCTTTATGGGTTACCAAAGTTCAGGGACGAAAGCCATCAGTCACCATCAGCTTATCTTTCTGTTTACAGTCTAGAGACTGCGTACCATATCAGTCATCTTAAAATCTAATAACACACTTACACATTTTCAGCTATTCTTACTATACTAAAGTGTTTGTTATTTATTCAAAGTATTTCATTTAAATTCTAAGAAAAAATGCTTTGTTGCTTTTCTGCTGTTAAGATTGACTGGTTCCGGGTTTAGGCTATTCCCGGCTGTTTTACATCAAGCCTTTGACCATAACCACACTCATTTAATTACATAAAATGTTTTTTACATACATAAATGCAATTCAATCATGTGTACATTTGTTACAACCATTATACAGTCATATGTGTACATTACTTGCTCCCCTCAAAGTTCTTTGTGGGTCAATTATTTCATCGTACACCCTATAGGACAGACATGTTTCGCCTATCGCTCCGGCTTTTTCAATGTCCTTATAACTATATTGGGGGGCAGTAGAGATCCATATTAGTATTGTATTTGTTTTGACATGGTAAATTTAAATGACTAATATACCACATAATTATTAGTTATGTACCTTTTGAGGTGAATCCAAGCTGTTTACAATTAGATATATTCTAGACTCTGCTGCTAATGTCTGTTTCATTATTTTTTAACAAGTGTTTTCTTGTTACAGTTTCCTTTAGGTTTGTCTTGCCTTCTTTTTAGCTGCTGATCAGTGTACAGTACTGCTGCATCATTTCCCTTAATTGCCTTCTTAATTGTATCTCCTTAAACCCGGATATATAGGCTTAAGGACCTTCCAATAGCTAGTTGCAGAAAAGAAAAAAATAATAAGGTAGAAAACAATCTCAAGTTAAAAGTGCTCTCCTAAGCCAAACCATTACAAGGATGCCAATAATGATCTTCGTGAAAATCTTCTATCAGACTTTAACAAAGCAATCTAAGGGATGGTTCATTTCCTGTGACATTTCTCCTGCTGAAATGAGACTGTTTTCTCATCTGTATTAAAATGGGAGTATACTTAAGCAATGTCGACATGCATCTTTTTTCTCCTCCTATGTAAGGCAGTAACACAGCCACGGGCTACATTTTATCCCAGTTGCATAAATCTGAAAGTGGAAAAGGCTTATTGAGTGTGTCTTGCTGTTGTAATAGATGGCAGTAATTTTGGAAAGGCAAGAAAGCCGTTTGCTTGTACATTGATTCTGTTGTGTGCTTGGATCGGAATCTATTAAAGCGTGCCGTATTTTAGAGTTATTTACCACATTATGGAAATCCAGCGTATAGAAAAATGTCAGACTTGCTACTTTAATTATCAGCACACATTTCTTTTGTTAAGTGATTGTCACATACATTGTGATGGCTGAAAAAACAGCATTAACGCACGCTATTACGAAAAACAGATAATAAATGCTTGTGTTTTGTAGCTGCAGTGTGGCCTAGGAATATACAAGAATTTCAATGATAGTTTGCTTTTTTTGGTTTGTGTTTTAGTTGAAATTTGATCTTTCTTTTTTGTCTAAATAAGCAAACTCCACCTGGCCAATCATCTGCTTCTAACTCCCTGCACTTGCTGCTGTACCTGGTCATTAATCAGACCTTTTCCAGCAGTCAACTTGCCAGTGTTACAATGAAGTCCTGGACTTCCATGGAAATGCTAACTGTCTGACAACATTCTGTGCAGGTCCACACTACCTAATTGAAAGAAATACAGTTCAATTTTTTTCTTGTGGTAACAAGAACTGGGGACTTAAAGGTAGACTTCCTTTTTTGTCAGGTTTTTGGTGTTCTACCTCAATATTTTCCTCCTTTGAAATGTAAAATAAACATGTGTGTTAGGATTGCATGTTTTTCCATGTTTCTTAGATTCCTGTGGCTCAACAAAGAAGCAGTAATGACCTCCCCAGGTCAGAATGCTGCTAGTAATCCTTTCGTTACTGGAAAACAAGACTCTTATCCCCCCATATCTGAAGAGGTTGGATGAATGCAGGAGGGGGTTAAACCTGTCATCTCTGCCTTAGCCAATCAGATGATAATCAAGCCAGAGTCAGGAAGTTTCTGATCTATATAGATTTGATGTACATTGCTAATATAAAAACATTGTTTTCTTTTATAACATGGAATTGCAAACAAATGAAAAATGAAAAAAAATTGCTCAGCACCTCAGACACATCATATTGGCACACACACATGGAAACTTGAAAATCTCTGTAGTTTGGTTTAGAACATTGACGCCAAATTTTTGTTTTGGTCACAATTATTGCTTTCTGTTTTAAGAGTAACAATAATAATAACACCCTACTCTATTTAAACCAATAAATACATTGAGTTATTAAATATTTCAGATTATCCTCAAATAGGCCAGTACAATTTTCTGTTGGGACAAGCAAAGGAGAAGCGAATGAAGAGTGAACATTGGGAATGATTTCAAAATGTTTAAAACTCTCCCCAAAAGAAAACAGTACAGAACATTAGACTAAGGGCCTGATTAACAACATTTGTGGGTTTTCACTAGGTTACTCTAAAATTTAGTGTGCCGTGTGCTCTGCAACTTAGCAGCAAACTGAGCTATAATTCTAGCATATAATTGTAGTGGCGAACTTTGGAAGAACTGACTATTTGCTGCCATATGCTCAGTTTTGCTGCACTTCACCTGGGTGGAAGATTAGTATTCGAATAATGGTTTGGTTCAAGTTGGTGAACTGCCATAGTAGAGCTGGTTAAAAAAATTAAAGAAACCTTGCTGAAAACACAATTTTTCAGCTTATGTCAGCATGATTAGGAACTGAGAATATGCGTTTAGTGTCTCAGGAGTGTTTTAATTGTTTGGAAAGCCTTACATAATGAGTAAGTAAACGAAAAAAGTAATTTGAAAACAGATTCGTTTTTTTTTCAAATAGTTTTCTATCTTTTTCATTCAAGCTTAACCCTTTCAGTGTCAACCTACCTAAAGATTTTGTCACCCTCTGTTGCAAGACCATTTTTTTCTATTTCGTGCTATATGTTCAACTGTGTTTTTAAAAGGGATTTCCAGGGATTTCCCAGGAACATTATATGTGTCTGGGCTTTAACATAAAATGTCTTGCTTGTTATTTGAGTGTATTCTCACTATTTTTGGAAGAAGTATGTGCAAAAAGTTTTCTTTTACAATTTGTACATTTTTTTGTAATAAAATAATATTGTGTGTAAAAGCCCCATTTCCCCCAGTTACAGCAGTACCACAAATGTATTGATATACACCCTTTCCTGCCCAGGAAACTCCCTCAAACTGAAACGGCGCTTTAGGAGATTTTCAGATAAGATACAACTGCTTTGCATTTTTTCAAGAAAAACAACCCTTTATATTACCCTTACCCTTTACATTTGAATACCTCCATTGTTCATGTGGGTACAGTTAGAAGTAATTCCTTGATGAATTCAGCCACATTTGCCACATTTTCCTTATAAAAACATTATGCAAACAAGAAAAAACAAGTTAAATCTGAAGAAAGCAAGGTCTCCTGAACAAAACAATATCCAACATGCATAGGTACTGTCAAGGGAAGAGTTGCCAAACACCCCAAAGTAAAGCATGTGCGTAATACCCAACTAAGCTGGACAAATACTGGCAAATCAGTTAGTAAACCAAGGTCTTGATGTGCAGAATACATAACATGGCAACTGGAATTAACTTTTAGTAACATAGTAACATAGTAACATATTATGTAAGGCTGAATAAAGACTTTAGTCCATCCAGTTCAGCCTGTTTAACTCCTTCCAGTGGTCTAGTAGCCATAGCCGGAAATGTTTTTACATGCCAGGAAGGCATCAAGGCCACTTTTGAACATTTTTACTGTATCCATCATTACTACCTCCTCTGGCAGCGAGTTCCATAGTCTCACTGCTCTTACAGAGAAGAATCCCCTCCTATGTCGGTGGAGAAAGCACCTTTCCTCTAACCTTAGTGGATGCCCCCGGGTTATGGTTACACTCCGGGGTATAAATAGATTGTGGGACAGATCCTTGTATTGACCCCGAATATATTTATACATAGTTATTAGATCACCCCTCAATCGTCTTTTTTCTAGACTAAATAAGCCTAACTTGGACAATCTTTCCGGGTACTCTAGCCCCCGCACTCCTTTTATTAACTTTGTTGCCCTTCTTTGAACGCGCTCCAGTTCTGATATGTCCTTTTTAAGCACAGGTGCCCAGAACTGTACACAGTATTCCATATGGGGTCTGACCAGTGACTTGTACAGGGGTAAAATGATGTTCTGGTCATGAGCACCTATGCCCCTCCTGATGCACCCCATGATCCTGTTTGCCTTGGCAGCAGCTGCCTGGCATTGATTACTACAGTTGAGCTTATTGTCAACTAAAACCCCTAGGTCCTTTTCCATTGTTGTTTTACCAAGTGTTTCTTTATTTAGTGTGTAACCATGACACAGATTTCTCCTTCCCATGTGCATAACCTTACATTTATCTGTGTTAAACTTCATTTGCCATTTAACCGCCCATGCTTCCAATTTATCTAAATCTGTTTGTAGTTGCCTGTTGTCCTCCTTTGTTTTAATTACTTTACTCAGCTTAGTATCATCTGCAAAGATTGAGACTTTACTGTTTAATCCATACCCAATGTCATTTATATATATATTGAAGAGACTTGGTCCCAGAACTGACCCTTGTGGTACTCCACTAGTAACAGTGACCCAATCTGAGTGTGTACCATTGATAACCACCCTCTGCTTCCGATCATTAAGCCAATTTCCCACCCATCTGCACACGTTTTCCCCCAGTCCAAGCATTCTCATCTTTTGTACCAGCCTTTTATGTGGCACAGTATCAAATGCTTTAGAAAAGTCAAGATATATGATATCCAATGACTCCCCCTGATCCAATCTTGAACTTATCTCCTCATAAAAGCTGATCAGGTTTGTCTGGCAGGAGCGATTCCTCATAAATCCATGCTGATATGGAGTAATAAGGTAATTTTCCCCAAGGTGCTCCAGGATAGTATCCCTTAAGAAACCTTCAAACAGTTTGCCCACCACAGATGTTAAGCTTACCGGTCTGTAGTTCCCAGGTTCCCCCCTAGATCCCTTTTTGAATATTGGCACCACATTTGCCAAGCGCCAATCCATCGGAACAAACCCTGTAGTTATGGAATCCACAAATATTAGAAATAACGGCGTGTCTATTACTGTACATAACTCCCTTAAAACACGAGGATGTATGTCATCTGGTCCCGGTGATTTATCGATTTTCATCTGCTTGAGACGGTGCCGGACTTCTTCCTTGGTTAGACCAGTGACATTTAATGGAGGGTTTCGGTTATTCCCCTGCATTTCACTCGGCATGTCAAATTCTTTTGTGAATATAGAAGCAAAGAAGTTGTTAAGCAAATTAGCTTTCGCCTTATTCCCCTCTATAGGTGTCCCCTCCTTGCTTTTCAAGGGGCCCACACCCTCAGGTTTGTACCTTTTACGGTTTATGTAGCTAAAGAATAATTTGGGGTTAGTTTTACTCTCTTTCGCGACCAGTCTTTCTGTCTCCAGCTTAGCTGCCCTTATCTGTTGTTTACATTGTTTATTTTCTTCTTTATAATTTTTTAACGCTTCCGCTGTCCCTTCCTGCTTTAAACGTTTAAATGCCTTTTTTTTGTTGTTTATTGCCCCCTTAACCTTTTTATTTAGCCACATCGGTTTACATGTGTGTCTAATAGTTTTATTCATGTAAGGTATATATCTGTCACAATGAAAATTAAGTATTCCTTTGAAAGTATCCCATTTAGCGTCCGTGCTTTTGTTTTTAAGGACATTTTCCCAGTCAATGCAGTGTAGGGCATCTCTAAGTTGGTCAAACTTTGCCTTTTTGAAGTCCCGCGTTTTTGTGACTCCTTGATAAGGCACCCTAGTGACTGCTAATTGGAAATTAATGATATTATGATCACTGCTTCCAAGGTGTCCCCCAACCTGTACCTTTATTACTTTGTCTGGTACATTGGTTAGTATTAGGTCCAATATGGCTTTCCCCCTTGTTGGAGCTTGTACTTGTTGGGAAAGGTAGCCATCTTTTGTTTTAGATAAAAAACTATTACTTTTCTGCGAAACACATGTTTCAGCATCCCAGTCTATATCTGGGTAGTTAAAGTCCCCCATAATCACTACCTCATTTATTTTAGCGGCTATATCTATTTGCCTTAGCATCATATTTTCTATGGATTCGGATATATCTGGAGGTTTATAGCAAACCCCCATCAGTATTTTATTTTTGTTTCTCCCTCCATGTATTTCTACCCATACCGACTCCACATGGTCATTCCCCTCACATATATCCTCCCGCAGAGCAGGCTGTAGAGAGGATTTTACAATTAAGCAGACTCCACCCCCTTTGCGTTTGTTACGGTCCCTCCTAAACACACAGTATCCCTGTAAATTTACTGCCCAGTCATAGCTTTCATCCAGCCAGGTCTCTGTTACCCCCACTATATCATATTGTTCTTCTGTTATTATCAGTTCTAGTTCATCCATTTTATTAGTCAAGCTTCTAGCATTTGTACGCATGCATTTCAAATGCTTATGACAATTTTGATAATTTTGTATATTGCACTTATTCCTGCTAGATGTGCTAACCCCTCCCCCCTCTCCACCCCCAGTTTCATGTCTACACCCACTGTCACTTTCTTTCCTAACTTCCCCTTTGTAATAGCTTTTACCCTCCCCCCCAATGCTCAGTTTAAACACTCCTCTAACCTTTTAGCCATCCTCTCCCCCAGAACAGATGCACCCTCCCCATTGAGGTGCAACCCATCCCTGCCAAAGAACCTGTAGCCCACTTTGAAGTCGGCCCAGTTCTCTAAGAACTCAAACCCCTCCTTTTTACTCCAATTTTTGAGCCACCTGTTTACATCTCTAATCTCCCGCTGCCTCTCTGGTGTGGCTCTTGGTACTGGTAGTATTTCTGAGAATACTACAGTTGAGGTCCTTGCCTTAAGCTTACGGCCTAAGTCCCTGAAATCATTTTTTAGGACCTTCCACCTACTTCTTCCTATGTCATTAGTGCCAATATGCACCATGACGCTGGGTTCACGCCAGCCCCTCCCAACAATCTGTCAGCCCGCTCCGCTACATGCCGTACTCTTGCCCCAGGAAGGCAACACTGTTCGGCAATCCCGGTCTTTGTGACAGATTGCCCTGTCTGTTCCCCTAATAATGGAGTCACCCACTACCAGCACCTGTCTTGCCTGCCCTGTTCTCCCATTTCCCCTCCCTTCCTTACTGGAGCCGACAGTTGTGTCTTGCTGCAGCTGTGCCATCCCTGAGCTAACATCCTCCTCATCTGCCAACCGGGCAAACTTGTTTGGAGGTGCCTGTTCAGGGCTAGCCTCCCTATAACTTTTACCCCTACCCCGCCTTCTAACTGTTATCCAGCTAGCTGCCTAATTTTCCTGCTTTTCCTCTCCCCCCATACTACCACCCTCCCCTGACCCTGACCCATGTAGTGCCAGATCAGTGAGATCCAGACTCTTTTGCATGATAACAATTTCTCTCAGTGTTGCCAATCGCTTATTTAGATCGTGAATCACGGCTTCCAAATCAGAGATTCGCAGGCATCCGGGGCATATATATTCACCATCGACCGATTGATCAAGAAGTGCATACATAGCACAAGATGTACACTGAACAGCATTGTTAGGCATGGAATCCATTGTATGAATTTGTGGGAACACCAAGTGTAGAATTTACAACACTTAAAATAACAATATGAAATCAAAGGCAGATACTTACAGCTTCCGAACTTCTGCTTGTAACTTCTTCTTTTAACTCCTGCTTTAACTCACCACTTCCAAGCAGCCACTTACAGAGACAGCCAAAAGAGCAAGCTACAAGAGCTGTGTGTGGCCTTATAACACACCTTCTTCAATTAGGCCTCAATTAGGCCTCAGCAGGAATCCAGGAAAGAGAAAAAAAAAAACTTTTTTTTTTTTTTCTTTGGTTTAAATTTGTGCCAGCATTAACACACTGATTCACAAAAATAAAACAAACACAGTTTACTATATTTTACTTACCAAATGAGCACAGTTTCCCAAAGCTTACCACAGGAGATCCTGCTTTAACTCACCACTTCCAAGCAGCCACTTACAGAGACAGCCAAAAGGATTATAGAGGATTATAGAGGATTATATCTGCAAACATGGTTGACATGGGTAAAAAGTTTTTCAGGCATATATTCAAAAATATACCGTACAACACTATTTAAAAATGTTTCCATATTTCTTTATTATGAGACATGTGATGCTTTATCCCTGTTAGGGCGAGCCCAGCGCGCCCATCTCGCAGCACTTCACTTACCTCCATGCCTGCATCCAGCCGTCATCCATCTCACAGCACTTCCCTCACCTCCATGGCTGCTCCCAGCCGTCTCCCTTCCCCCCATGCTTCCTCCTTGCATGGTCAGGTGCGCGCACGTCTCCGTCCACTAGAGGGAGCGCGCACCGGATTCCTGAGATTTAAAGGGCCTGAACACCACTGATTGGTGTCTGGTCATCCAATCCTGCATCCACTTCCCCTATTTAAAGGGGCATTTCCTTTCCATCAGTGCCGGATCTTGGTCTTTCCATGCCAGTTGTAAATCAGTTGCTTTTGGATTGCTCACCCGTGTACCGAACTCTGCCTGTCCCCGACTCTGAACCTTTGCTGCCTGCCCCGACCTTGGCTACTCACCTTTACCATGAACCTGTGCTGCCAGCTCTGACCTCTGCTTGTACTCACTACGTCTTTTGCCTGCCCCTGTGCACCACGCTGAACCTCGGCTAACTGTGAAACTGGGCCGCTGTTGGGGGGTAGCGGCCTGGGGATCACTCGCCGCTACAAGACCAACCTGCCTTGCGGTGGGCTCTGGTGAATACCGGTGGCCTCTTAGACTCCGCTCCCCTGACACGGCACTCACCATCAGTTCCACAGTCAGAGCGGATCCACATCCAAGTCCGCTCCACCCGGTCTGTGACAATTCCATTTAACTGCTTGCAAACATTAGCCATAACAGATTTGTATTATTAATTGTAAACTATCCTAGAATAAACTTAAAATGAATAATCATTGTATATAGTACAGCTATGTGACTTAAGTATATAAAATAAGAATCAGCACTGTTTACTTTTAATTAGTGATGAGCTGGTCGGTAGAAATTCGGGTTTGCTGAGTTCGGCCGAACTTGTCGTCAAAGTTCGGGTCCGGGCCCCGAATACAAACGTGCTTGAGGGTTGAAAATTGGGGGCAACTGCCCTGTACAAAATGGGCAAGGGAAAGTACTCAAAATAATCACAGAAAACTAAAAATTTAAGTAAAACACCAATAATTAAAAACATATATACATCAATCTATACATATATCCATCAATAAATAAATATATACATCAATCTATACATGTATACATTAATCTATACATTTATCCATCAATAAATAAATATATATACAAATAAGTATAGGAGGCGTGTGGACAAATCATCGACCATGCGATTCAAAGTCTGCCTCCTGGTGGTATCTGATGGTTATGGATGTGGCAGACAATGAAAAAGTTGTTTAAGATTATGTCCATGCTCACCCTCCCCTGTGAAATGCTGCCAGCATGCATTGTTTTTGGCGAGGAGTATGAGCAGTACCACCCCTCTATTGTGGGGTGGTACCGCTATATTGATGACATCCTATTGTTTTGGCAGGGTCCTGAATCGACTTCTTGAAGCAGCTTAATTCCAATTATCTGAACATCTCCCTGACAATAGACATTTCAAGTACAGAGGTAACATTTTTGAATTTAAAATTATTGCTAGGATCGGATGGCATAGTGAGCACTAACTTGTTCAGAGCCGATGGCTGTCAATAGCTTTCTGGATTACAAAAAGCGGACATATTCAGCATCTAAAAAATAGTATCCCAGTTGGGCAATTTCTGTGGGCTCGCAGAAATTGCTCAAAATCCAGGGATTTTGAACAACAGGCGAAGGTTTTGAGACATAGAGACAAAGATCGGGGTTACCCTGATAAGGTGATCCAACAGGCTTACCAACGTGCAAAGGAGACGGAAAGAATGGATTTATTAAAACCACGGGCACATAGAGTGCCTAAACATAGGGATGAGAAGGTCAGATTTGTGGCTGATTTCAACAACCAGTGGCCAGAGATCAAACAGGCTACAAATGCACATTGGCATGTACTCAACTGATGCCACTCTAGTGGATATAGTGGGACAAAAAGCCTCTTGCCAGCACGTCGGGCGCCCAACTTGAGGGATCATTTATGCGACAGCCATTTTAAGGCGGCTGACACTTGGCTAGCGGCGAGAAAGCCCAAAGGATGTTCACCATGTGGCTGATGTTCAGTATGCCAGCATGTAGAAAAGACATCCTCAGTAATTAATCATACGAACGGTAGAAAAACTAACATCAATTCCTTCATTAATTGTAGTACCTGTTCAGTGATATATATGTTACAATGCGATTGGCCCAGGGCCTACATCGGTGAGACTCAAAATGCCTTAAGGACGAGATTACAGGCTCATCTATCAAACATCAGGCTGGCGAGCTGAGATGCTTCTATGGGTAAGACCATCTCCCCAGTGGCACGCCACTTTCTTGACAAGCATGGGGGGGAAACCCGTCCTGTTTAAAGGCCACAGGATTTGAAAGGGTACGAGTGGGCACACGGGGGGTGATCTGAAAAGATTGCTGATGCAAAGGGAACTACGGTGGATTTTTCTTTTGGACACACGGTCCCCCATGAGGCTCAATGAGGACTGGGCATTTACTCCTTTCTTGGGTTAAGCAGCTACAATTAATAAAACCACAGGGGAACCCTGGAGAAAACAGATGGTGGACACGTAGAAATTGTCCTCTCTGCTCTGTGGGGTCCCTCTGATAATCAGGGGGGCCAGTTTCCAACTACGTAGGAGTATAATAACAACAACTCCCCCTTTTTTTCTTTCCCCTTCCCTTCGGACCAACATAAGTGCTCGCACCGTCCAAATATGTTTTCACAGGGGGTCACCTTGTATGTGTTATTTCACACTTTATACATATTGTTTAGGGATGAACGAATCGATTTGGATGAACCCGAATTCGTTCCGAATTTCATGAAAAATTCGATTCTGAACGAATTCGAATTTTCAGATTCGCGAATCGATCGATCGAAGTTTTCCTTTAAACTCCATTTATTTCAATTACAGGCATTCTAAAATGGTGGATGAACATGTCCAGACATATCCCCTGGGGCAAGTTATCATGGGAAGGTCACATGCAGCCTATCAGCAGCCAGGAAGCCCGGTGACGTTACCGTGCTATATAAACGGCGGCCATTTTCCTTTTGCGCATTTCAGCCTTGTATTCCAGAAACAGCGGTGGTTGCTGCAGACAGGGAGAGACTTAGAGATAGGCAGGGACAGTCGTTGAGACCCACAGAGAGGCAGACAGAACCAGGGAAGGATAGGGAAAAATTGGGAACGATCGGGAACGATCCAGGCAGGGACAGTGAGAGGGAAAGCTTTTTTTTATTTTCATTTGCCAGATCAGTTTTCAATCGGTGTTCTTTATGCTGTAAATATTCCTTGCCACTGTGCATCCCATCTTGGCAGTGGCATATTTAACCCTATCTGTTATACACAAGCATTTCTCATAACTGGATTAGTTTTAATTTTTTTTGTCTGCTGTAAAAACCCCAGGCCACATGGCCATTCCATTTCAGCACATGTGACCCTATCTTTTAGACTAAATCAGCTTGTTCAGCCTCAGGTTTATTAAGCTATTGCA
This sequence comes from Gastrophryne carolinensis, assembly GCA_027917425.1. Lineage (NCBI taxonomy): Eukaryota > Metazoa > Chordata > Amphibia > Anura > Microhylidae > Gastrophryne > Gastrophryne carolinensis. Next base: position 366,926,288 of record CM051234.1, read on the forward strand.
TTTTGATCTGGTTTTTGGCCTCCTGTAAAAACCCAAGCCCACATGGGCATCCCAAACCAGCACATGTGACCCTATCTTTTATACTAAATCAGCTTGTTCAGCCTCAGCTTTATTAAGCTATTGCATTTTGATTTGGTTTTTGTCTGCTTTAAGAACACCAGCCCGCATGGGCATCCCAAACTGGCACATGTGACCCTATCTTTTGTACTAATTCAGCTTGTTTGGCCTCAGCTTTATTAAGCTATTGCATTTTGAATTGGTTTTTGTCTGCTTTAAAAACACCAGCCCACATGGGCATCCCAAACCAGCACATGTGACCCTATCTTTTACACTAAATCAGCTTGTTCATCCTCAGCTTTATTAAGCTATTGCATTTTTAATTGGTTTTTGTCTGCTTTAAAAACACCAGCCCTCATGGGCATCCCAAACCAGCACATGTGACCCTATCTTTTATACTAAATCAGCTTGTTATGCCTCAGCTTTATTAAGCTATTGCATTTTGAATTGGTTTTTGTCCTGCTGTCAAAACACCAGGCCGCAGGGTATCCCAAACCACCACGTTGCACCCTATCTGTTATACTAAATAAGCTTGTTCATCCCCAGCTTTATTAAGCTATTGCATTTTGAATTGGTTTTTGTCTGCTTTAAAAACACCAGCCCACATGGGCATCCCAAACCAGCACATGCCACCCTATCTGTTATACTAAATCATCTTGTTCAGCCTCAGCTTTATTAAGCTATTGCATTTTGAATTGGTTTTTGTCCTGCTGTCAAAACACCAGGCCGCAGGGTATCCCAAACCACCACGTTGCACCCTATCTGTTTTACTAAATCAGCTTGTTCAGCCTCAGCTTTATTAAGCTATTGCATTTTGAATTGGTTTTTGTCCTGCTGTCAAAACACCAGGCCGCAGGGTATCCCAAACCACCACGTTGCACCCTATCTTTTATACTAAATCAGCTTGTTCAGCCTCAGCTTTATTAAGCTATTGCATTTTGAATTGGTTTTTGTCCTGCTGTCAAAACACCAGGCCGCAGGGTATCCCAAACCACCACGTTGCACCCTATCTGTTATACTAAATAAGCATGTTCATCCTCAGCTTTATTAAGCTATTGAATTTTGAATTGGTTTTTGTTCTGCTGTCAAAACACCAGGCCGCAGGGTATCCCAAACCACCACGTTGCACCCTATCTTTTATACTAAATCAGCTTGCTCATCCTTAGCTTTATTAAGCTATTGCATTTTGAATTGGTTTTTGTCCTGCTGTCAAAACACCAGTCGCAGGGTATACCAAACCACCACGTTGCACCCTATCTGTTATACTAAATAAGCTTGTTCAGCCTCAGCTTTATTAAGCTATTGCATTTTGAATTGGTTTTTGTCCTGCTGTCAAAACACCAGGCCGCAGGGTATCCCAAACCACCACATTGCACCCTATCTGTTATACTAAATAAGCTTGTTCATCCTCAGCTTTTTTAAACTATTGCATTTTGAATTGGTTTTTGTCCTGCTGTCAAAACACCAGGCCGCAGGGTATCCCAAACCACCACGTTGCACCCTATCTGTTATACTAAATAATCTTGTTCATCCTCAGCTTTATTAAGATATTGCATTTTGAATTGGTTTTTCTCCTGCTGTCAAAACACCAGGCCGCAGGGTATCCCATATTGCCAATTTTCATAGTATCTGGTGCAGAGAAGCAGTTCCTCACTTTAGCTTCTGCTTTTTAAAGTAAACACATTTTTTAAAGTACCTATTGCGCATTTCAAATACATAAAAATTTTAGGCAGACAAGTGCCAGGATGTTCAAAGAGGAGTGGCAGAGGCCAAGATTCAGCAGGCAGAGGTCGCAACAGACTAGGGGCGAGTGGCAGCAGGAGTCACGGTGAGAGACCTGATCTGCCAGTATCTGCTAGCGGTCGTGTCTCCACCAGTAACACATCTGCCGTGGTAGATTGGTTAATGCGGTCATCCACATCATCACAAGTTACATCTGAGACCCCCAGTCTAGGGTCGGAAGATTCCTCTGACACAACCCTGAGTTGGCATGCCCCGAGAGCAGTCCCTGTCCTCCCATTGCCTCTGTCCTACGCCGTTCCCTCCCCCAGCGACGTATCCTATGCTTTGGGTTCAGCTCCACTCTTTAGTGAGGAGGACGATCAGATAGAGGACAGTCAATAGCTACTGCCCAGCCAAGAAATGGAGGTAGCTTCTTTAGCTAGGCAGACAAATAGTGATGTGGAGAGTGTCGTGGGTGTTGCGAGCGTTCCAGCTCCTGCGCCAGACACTGTTGAGGAAACCGAGAACATCAGTGAAGTGCAGCCACAACTCGGTGATGATGAAGAAGCCGATCGCACTTGGGAGCCGGGTGCAGAAGGGGATTCATCGTCATCATCAGAAGAGAAACGCAGCCCCGGAGTAAGCAGCTGAGGCAGCAAGGTGTTAGCAGCATGGTTGGCAGTCAGCATGGGGGCACAATTGTAAAGCCTGGAGCCAAACGGGGCCGGGGTAGAGCACCTGCTGCAAGGCAGGCTACCTTATCGGGAGGTAGTGGAGCAGGGGTTCCTGGAGTTGGCGACAGTAGCAGTGAATCAGTGCGGCCTGTTGGTGGGAAAAGTAGCTACTCGGCAGTGTGGCAGTTTTTCCTGAAGCATCCGCAGGAGGGTAACATGGCCACATGAAAGATATGTAGGCAGAAGGTGAAGCGTGACCAGGGCTCAAATGTTGGCACCACGGCCCTGCGTCAACATATGATGCGTCACCATAAAGCGGCCTGGGAGAACCGAGGCTCCGAAGAGGTGGTCCAGCCTGCTTCCTCACCAAGCGGCAAACCACTCCCAATTTCTGCCAGCCAAGGCTCCAGCACCTGAGCCGAAGGCAGCTGTGCGTCATACCCATCCTCTGTCGCTCCTGATGCTCCTGCTCCTCCTCCAAGTCATGCATCCCGCCAGCAATCCATCAGCGAAGCCATGTCCAAGAGACAGCAGTATGCACCCACTCATCCTACAGCATAGAAGCTGAATGTGCTCCTGTCCAAGTTGCTGGTGCTGCAGTCGCTCCCTTTTCAGGTGGTGGACTCTGCACCTTGCAGAGAACTGATGGCTTGTGCCGAGCCGAGGTGGAGAGTCTCAAGCCATCATTTCTTTGCCAAGAAGGCAGTACCAGCGCTGCACACTTTTGTTGAACAGAAGGTGGGCCAGTCCTTGAGCCTGTCGGTGTGTACCAAAGTGCATGGCAGCGCCGACGTCTGGAGCTGTAACTACGGTCAGGGCCAGTACATTGCAGCAGCATCAGCAACTTGGACAGGTCACGCCGCTTTGGCCTCTGCGCTCCCTGGCCGTTGTGCCTGTGACACCGTGCGACTCGGCCTCCTCATCCTCCGCCATCTCCTCACCCTCCACTGTAGGCTCAAGTCTCAGTGCCCCTCCATTCTACCATGTGTGCAGGGCACAGAGGTGTTACGCTGTGCTTCACATGGTTTGTCTTGGCGAACGGAGTCACACAGGGGAGGAACTGCTTGAATTTATTCATCACGAAATCCAAACATGGCTTACTCCAAGAAAACTTAAAATGGGACTCATGGTTACCGACAATGGGAAGAACATTTTGTCTGCGCTGCGACAAGGAAGCCTGACCCATGCACCCTGGCATGGCTCACGTCTTCAATCTGGTTGTCAAGCGGTTTCTGAAGTGTTCCCCCCATCTGCAAGACATCCTAACAACTTCAAGGAAACTTTGCATGCACTTCAGCCACTCATACACCGCCAAACACACGCTTCTTGAGCTACAGCGTCAGAACGGTAGCCCCAACATAGTCTGATTTGCTATGTTTCCACCCGTTGGAATTCCACCCTTCACATGTTGGACCGATTATATGAACAGAGAAAAGTCCTTAATGGATTTCCTGATGATCCAAGCGGATAGGGGGACTCCCCTGTGTAACTTCAATGTCAACCAGTGGCAACTCGTACGTGACACCTGCCGTTTGCTCAAGCCCTTTGAGGAAGCCACTTTATTTGTCAGTCGGCAGGATTACAGGATGAACGACGTGATTCCACTGCTTCATGTACTACAGCACATGTTGGAAACCATGGCTGGTCAGGGCATTGGAGACATGGCGTCTACATCTTACGGCCACATGAACCCCGTTGGAGCTGAACTGGAGGAGGAGAAGGAAGAGGAGGAGGAGTGGCCAAGTGAAGCCCAGTTTAGGCTTGGCAAAATGGCTGGTTTATCTAGTCAGCGGACAGGAGAGGAGGAGCAGGAGCAGCCAGAGGAGCTAGAGGGTTGTGAGGAAGGCGAGACAGAGGACCCAGACACACCATGGCAGTATGCAGTGGAGATGGAGACAGGTAGTCCCTCTGAGTCACTTGCGCAAATGGCAGGAAGCATGCTCACGTGCTTGCCTAGTGACCCCAGAATTGTTTCCATTTGTCGGCGGGATGACTTCTGGCTCTCCACCTTATTGGACCCTCGCTTCCGGCACAAAATGGGGGCATTTTTTAAACCCGCCGAGAGGGAGGACAAACTGAACTACTACAAAGACATTCGACGTAGTCAGTTGGCCGATGCCCATCTGCGCCATGGTCCATACTCTCGCAGGTCTGACTGGGGGGGACCTCTGCGCTCACCTTCCACTGCCATGGCTGCTGGGGGGGGTTGGTAGGAGCAGCAGCAGCAGCTCCATCAGCAGCAGCCTCAGTCTTCAGTCGCTAATGAGTAGCCTTCTACACCCGCATAGTGAGGCTACTCATGAGCAGCAGGAAGACCTGGAGCAGGACCTGAACCAGCAGGACATGTCATACCTTGACATGACCATGCCAACACACCTTGAGGATCCGCTGGACTTCTGGGCAACCAAACTTGGCTTGTGGCCGCAACTAGCAGAGTTTGCCCTGGAAAAGCTGTCCTGCCGGCAAGTAGCGGGCCATCTGAGCTGGTGTTTAGTGCGGTGGGGGCCATAGTTATGGCGAGGAGAACTCGTCTGTCAACTAAAAATGACTCACCTTTGTGAAAATGAATTAGGGATGGATCAGCAAGGATTTCCACCCACCAATGGCTGATGCATGCGACTAGATTCAGCATGGTGCACCACGTTTTACACTTTCCAAATGGTGCAAAACATATTTATGTCTTTAGGCCAATTTTTGGGCTCCTGCTGATGCCAACTTCAGGGTGTGCCTTTCAGCCAATTTTGGGCCTCCTGCTGCTGCTGCCGCCAACTGCAGTGTGTCTTTCAAGCTATGTTTGGGCTAATGCTGCTGCTTGCTTGCAACTCCAGGGTGTCATTCATCCAATTTTTGGCCTCCTGCTGCCAACTCCAGTGTCTCTTTAAAGCAATGTTTGGGCTCCTGCTGCTGCTTGCAACTCCAGGGTGTGATTCATCCAATTTTTGGGCTCCTGCAGCCAACTCCAGTGTCTCTTTGAAGCTATGTTTGGGCTCCTGCTGCTGCTGCTTGCAACTCCAGGGTGTGATTCATCCAATTTTTGGGCGCCTGCAGCCAACTCCAGTGTCTCTTTCAAGCTATGTTTGGGCTCCTGCTGCTGCTGCTGCTTGCAACTCCAGGGTGTGATTCATCCAATTTTTGGGCTCCTGCAGCCAACTTTAGTGTCTCTTTCAAGCAATGCTTGGGCTCCTCCTGCTGCTGCTTGCAACTCCAGTGTGTCTTTCAAGCTATGTCTTGGCTCCTGCTGCTGCTGCTGCTTGCAACTCCAGGGTGTGATTCATCCAATTTTTGGGCTCCTGCAGCCAACTTTAGTTTCTCTTTCAAGCAATGTTTGGGCTCCTGCTGCTGCTGCTTGCAACTCCAGTGTCTCTTTCAAGCTATGTTTGGGCTCCTGCTGCTGCTGCTGCTGCTGCTCGCAACTCCAGGGTGTCATTCACACAATTTTTGAGCTCCTGCTGCCAACTCCAGTGTCTCTTTCAAGCTATGTTTGGGCTCCTGCTGCTGCTGCTGCTTGCAACTCCAGGGTGTCATTCAGCCAATTTTTGGGCTCCTGCTGCTCCTGCTGCCAACTCCAGGATGTCTTTCAGCCAATATTTGTGCTCCTGCTGCTGCCAGCTCCAGTGTGTGTTTTTCAGGCAATATAGGGGCCCCTCATAGTGATTCCACCTCAACTCTCTGCAATTGTGCCGCTCTGTGATTCTAATAGCGATGCCTCTGATCTGCATGTCATAATTATTTACAGTATTATTTCACTAACCCAGCACGCATCCTATGCGTGTTACAGCAAGGCAGAATGGTTTACAACCCTATTGAGGCTCTAGGAAGCTCAGAAATAGCCGTTTTTAATAGCAATTCGTCGCAAATAAATTCGGACTGAAACGAATTTTGACGGAAAATTCGGCGAATCAGCCGAATCGAATTTTTCAAAAGTTTGCTCATCTCTAATATTGTTATATCCTTTTTGATATAACCCGTTTCAGTCACTGGGCTTATGGAAGGTTCTCTTCCCCATTTGGGGATGTTTTGATTATTATTATTTTCACTAGTTTTATTGTTTATTTTTCACATGTGATTTATTGAGTTGTTTTTTATAGTACACTTATGTATTTTATAGGTTCATTACACACAGGGATGGTGTATGTGACACCTGTCCAGAAGAGCTGAAGAGGGCTCTAGCACCATGGTCATCTGTGCCACCCAAAAAAGTCAGCAACATGCCGAATGTCTGCTTTTATTGTCGCTTTCCAATGCTGATAGATATAGTGTTTCCTCTTATCTTTTGTCTGACTTTTGAACTTGTATTCTTGTTTTTTACATTTTTATAGGTTTCTCTGACTTCTCATATGCCTCTTTTGCTTTAATTTAGTTTTATTTTTAAAGAATAGGATGTATGTCATAACCCACTTGTGTGGTGATGTCAACTTAGCATCTGTTAACATCCAGGGGTGACAGGCTTGTCTTATTGAATATGACCCCGTTGGTATCCCTCTATACAGATATCTTAAATCTTTGGGGGTTAATCTCCCTGCTTTACTGTCGAGACGGCCGTTGTGCTGTTTATAGTTGGATATATTATAGATATACATTTATTATGTATTACTTACATTGCATTTTGGTTTTCATAAGGATTATCTGTTTGGGTTTTAGCAGGCGCTCCCTGTACTTCCCCGCCACCTGTTTCAGCGAATGTTGCCCCCCTCTTGCCACGGCTTTGCCTCGCCCTGCACGCCCCCTGCTTCTCCCCATTTTTTATCACCACGTTATCTGCTGTGGGTGGGTGGGGATGGGGGCGGCGGTGGCAATGTGCGGGAGCGGGGCTCGAGCCTATCCATCGTGCCCACCGGGAATGAGGCCGGGGCTTGTCCTTGCCCCCTTTCCATTGGGGCTCTCAGGACGCCCCTGCATGGTGCGTGCCCGTCTCCATGGAGCGGGCACGCAGCCTGTACTGCGCTCCCTGCGTTGACCGCAACTCAGCTGGTCCGCAGTTGGAACGCAAAGGTAATTTCCGGTTCTCGCCCAGAGTGACGATGGTTTACGTCACTTCCGGTTTCGGGTTGGACGTGATGGGGGGCGGAGACCCCTCCTGCCGGGCGACGGGCGTGCTTCTGGCGGATGTCGGGCGGCGGGTAGGTATTTAAGAGTATTTGATTCCCTTGTTATTCCCCTCACCCAGCTGAAGCGGCATGGAAGCCGCGTGCGCAGGTGCTTTCCTTCTGCATTCTACCCTCTGATGATCATCATCCAGGAATCTACATGCTGCCAATTGTAATCGTTTGGTATTTCATGGATTAATTTGGCTATATGTCTTTCTGGCACTTTGTCTTAAATCTTCTTTGAGTTTATAATTATTTCACTTATATACCTTAGAGTGGTTGTATGGGCCTTCTTTAATAAGGGTTTTTTAGATTATTTGCAGCTGTTTGCACAGTATATAGCTTTTTACACAGTATATGTAAGATTGCACATTTCTTTTTGTATGTATGGAGTTTGCACAGGTTATATATATATATATATATATATATATATATATATATATAAATATATCTTTGTATATTTAGCACATGCCACTTTATATATATTTATTGTTTATATAGATGAATTGGTTTTTGTGCCGGCACAAATAATTGTTATCAGCCTTTCTCCAGGTCTCCCCAAATATTTGTGAGGATCGTGGAGTTTAATAACATATAGGCAGCTATTTTCTCTGGATGAATTATTGTATATTTATTTGTATTGATGATTAAGAGAATTGTGCGAATGCAGCTGTTTTTATTAAGTGTTGTCCTTGTTTTTGTCGGTGTTGGTTTTTACATGAATCATTGATTTTTTGTATATAATAAAATTTAATTATTGAATGTTTATTGCCTGGTGTTCTGCCTCTCCAGTCTAAGCACTGAAAGTGTGATCTCTGTAACTTACAGTTGTGATGAGATGGCTGTACCTTCAGTCCCAGGTGAATCGGCTGACAGTGACTCGATCCAAAAGACACCTTGTAGATTGTGATGAAGTTGATTCAAACTGCAGAACATACACCGATGAACAGATGGATAGGTCAAAAAATTATGCTGTGCATAGATAAGCAGCTAGCATGTGGATGAGATGAGGAAAAGAAGCAAGTGAGGAGAGAGGGGAGGAGCAATACAGCAGACAAGGAGAAGGGGAGAGCAAAGGGACAAACAGCATAAAATGCAAACCATGCATGTGAAACATGACACCTGGTGCTCCTATTTAGAGGTGCATGTGGTGAGGTTCCGCACCCCTTTCTTTTTTGTGCATAGTTAGATGAGGATATAGAGAGCACAGATTAATAATTCAGTGGTGCACCTTCTTTTTGGTGAATGTAAGGATGTCCACGTTGGCTGTGAATAGGCAGATCCTCTTGGTACAAGACACTTGCTGCAGGGCCGGCCAGCACCTCCAAGACATCAAGGCCAAGCTCTGGCCACATGTCCAATTTAGCAACTCAGAGACTGAATGTGGTGGACTCATCACTCAGTATCAGGAGACGTGTGGACAAATCATCGACCATGCGAGTCAAAGTCTGCCTCCTGGTGGTATCTGATGGTTATGGATGTTGCAGACGGTGGAATAAGTTGTTTAACATTATGTCCATGCTCACCCTCCCCTGTGAAATGCTGCCAGTACCCCTGCTGCATTGGTGATTTGCTCCTTCTCCATCTCCACGTGCCACCAAAGAGCCCTCAAAGTCAGCTACGAACTCCATCAGTAGTACAACCACCAGTGTGCATTTGTACTCTCTAATTTTTCGATCCCACTCCAGTGTTCAAGGAGGTGATATTGTCTTTACAGCGGGGATCAAGCAGGGTGGCCACCCAGTAATCAGCACTGGTGATTATGCATGGAAAATTTGTGGTCTTTGCACAGGCACTGGAGCATGCAGTGGCTCATGAGAGCAAGGCTACCCTGAGGAGAAGCTGTTCTCAGTGTCAGGTGTCTCCTGTTCCTCCTTGCAGCCACTATCCAGTGATGTCCGTGAGCTGTGCTGGATGCCACCCTGCTGTGAGAGAAAGTAGTTCTCCTCCCCCTCCGATTCTTCCAAAACAGTCCTCTGGCTGGACATTGGCCTACCTGCTCGCTGTGAGCCCAGCAACCCACGCTGCGAGCCACGTGCGTGCAGCCCTGACAGCAGGGAAAATGGGCCTTCCTCCTTCTCCTCTGCTTCCTCCTCCACCCTAGTCATGGCACTCACTGGTGGTGAAGTGCTGTTGTTCTGCACTTTCACTCACCCAGGCCTTTTGGATCTGAAACTCCAATATCGCCTGCTGCTGCTCACACACTCTTTCCAACATGTAGAACTTGGAATTCCACCTGGTGGGCAAGTCACAACATCATCCAAGGTGTCCTGTTATGGTAAGCCTCCTTCTCCCACAGAAGCTCTTAGGCACCTGTGAGTCCTAAGTCTGCAACTGGGGCAGGGGCAGGAGGATGGCCCATGGAATCCCAGCCAGGCGTAGAGCATAGAGTATTAGTGACTCTATGACTTCTGGCTGGGACAGCCTTGCAGACTTTTTTGGGGTGAGGTGCAGGGCTCTGCACTCTTGGTTGCAGTGAAGTGAGTGGAAGAATGTCCTACGGAACTGCCACGTGCCATATAATGCATGACCTCAATATTTTCTGACATCACCACTAGCCAAGTCCCTGTATCTTATTTGATGCCTTCTGCATTGTTAGCAGTTACAGTGGCCCGACATGGACAAATAAAAGATTGCAAGAAAATGCACCTTAAGTGCCAAGAAAGTTGTAGTATAACAGGGTACACTCACCCAAGTTCTTAAAGCATGTTGCAGTATAACACCTCAGTGCTTAGACGAAGTTGTGGTATAACAGTGTACACTCACCCCAGTGATTACAGCTATTTGTGTTATAAGATGACACTCGCACCCCAGTCTTTACAAGTAGTTGTGGTATAAGGGGGCACTCTCACCCCAGTGCTTAGACCAAGTTGTGGAATTACATGGCACTCGCACCCCAGTCTTTACAGCTAGCTGTTGTATAAGGGGACACTCTCACCCCAGTTCTTAGACCAAGTTGTGGTATAAGGGGACACTTTCATCTCAGTCTTTACAGCTAGTTGCGGTGTAAGGGGATACCCTCCCCCCAGTGCTTAGATCAAGTTGTGGTATAAGGGGACACTGTCACCCCATTCTTTACAGCTACTTGTGGTATAACGGGACACTCTCACCCCAGTCTTTACAGCTAGTTGTGGTATAAGGGCACACTCTCACCCCAGTCTTTACAGATAGTTGTGGTATACAAGGACACTCTCACCCCAGTAGTTACAGCTAGTTGTGGTATAAGGGCACACTCTCACCCCAGTCTTTACAGATAGTTGTGGTATACAGGGACACTCACACCCCAGTACTTTGAACCAGATAGAGGTATAAGGGGACTCTCTAACCCCAGTCTTTACAGCAAGTTGTGGTATAAGGAGTCACTCCCCCCAGTGCTTAGACCAAGTTATGGTATAAAGGGACACACTCATCCCAGTCTTTACAGCAAGTTGTGGTACAAGGGGACACTCCCCTATCTTATCCCTATCTAACTTGCACAGCGAAATTGTGTGGTGTGATGTGAACCCCGCCCTTTAAATGCCTAGGTCACATGTCCTGCCGGGCCAATGGAGGGGGGGGGAGGAAAAGATCCATGTTTGGCTTCAGGCCGAACCTGCAGAGGTTTGCACTTCACTGCCACTGCGTTATTCACTGTTATTCATTATGTGTAGTCACCCATATGGTGTTTATTCACTGGTGTGTTCAATTTGTGTAATTCACTTGTGTGTAGTCACTAATATATTGTTTATTCAATGGTGGGTTCATGGAAATGCGTTGTTTACAAGTGCACGGATGGGAAAATGCAGAGGAAAAATTCCATGTGTCCAATGGCCACTATTGCACTATTATTACCATTACAAATCACAATGCAAGTTCTGTACAAATAAATGTGTGTAATATTAATTATAAGCATAAAACAATTCAATCCATTTCTGCCCATTGTGCTCTATGGGATCTTGACCGGTTTCACCTGGCACTGCTTCAACCAGAGAGCCGCAACCTTTTCGGCTCTAGTGTTAAATAAGATGCTAGCTGGTGGCCGCACTGGCGCTGCCTATTTTTATTTCTTTTATTTCTTTATTTCTTTATTGGCTCCTGCTGCTGCTGCTGCTTGCAACTCCAGGGTGTTATTCATCCAATTTTTGGGCTCCTGCAGCCAACTTTAGTTTCTCTTTCAAGCAATGTTTGGGCTCCTGCTGCTGCTGCTTGCAACTCCAGTGTCTCTTTCAAGCTATGTTTGGGCTCCTGCTGCTGCTGCTGCTGCTGCTCGCAACTCCAGGGTGTCATTCACACAATTTTTGAGCTCCTGCTGCCAACTCCAGTGTCTCTTTCAAGCTATGTTTGGGCTCCTGCTGCTGCTGCTGCTTGCAACTCCAGGGTGTCATTCAGCCAATTTTTGGGCTCCTGCTGCTCCTGCTGCCAACTCCAGGATGTCTTTCAGCCAATATTTGTGCTCCTGCTGCTGCCAGCTCCAGTGTGTGTTTTTCAGGCAATATAGGGGCCCCTCATAGTGATTCCACCTCAACTCTCTGCAATTGTGCCGCTCTGTGATTCTAATAGCGATGCCTCTGATCTGCATGTCATAATTATTTACAGTATTATTTCACTAACCCAGCACGCATCCTATGCGTGTTACAGCAAGGCAGAATGGTTTACAACCCTATTGAGGCTCTAGGAAGCTCAGAAATAGCCGTTTTTAATAGCAATTCGTCGCAAATAAATTCGGACTGAAACGAATTTTGACGGAAAATTCGGCGAATCAGCCGAATCGAATTTTTCAAAAGTTTGCTCATCTCTAATATTGTTATATCCTTTTTGATATAACTCGTTTCAGTCACTGGGCTTATGGAAGGTTCTCTTCCCCATTTGGGGATGTTTTGATTATTATTATTTTCACTAGTTTTATTGTTTATTTTTCACATGTGATTTATTGAGTTGTTTTTTATAGTACACTTATGTATTTTATAGGTTCATTACACACAGGGATGGTGTATGTGACACCTGTCCAGAAGAGCTGAAGAGGGCTCTAGCACCATGGTCATCTGTGCCACCCAAAAAAGTCAGCAACATGCCGAATGTCTGCTTTTATTGTCGCTTTCCAATGCTGATAGATATAGTGTTTCCTCTTATCTTTTGTCTGACTTTTGAACTTGTATTCTTGTTTTTTACATTTTTATAGGTTTCTCTGACTTCTCATATGCCTCTTTTGCTTTAATTTAGTTTTATTTTTAAAGAATAGGATGTATGTCATAACCCACTTGTGTGGTGATGTCAACTTAGCATCTGTTAACATCCAGGGGTGACAGGCTTGTCTTATTGAATATGACCCCGTTGGTATCCCTCTATACAGATATCTTAAATCTTTGGGGGTTAATCTCCCTGCTTTACTGTCGAGACGGCCGTTGTGCTGTTTATAGTTGGATATATTATAGATATACATTTATTATGTATTACTTACATTGCATTTTGGTTTTCATAAGGATTATCTGTTTGGGTTTTAGCAGGCGCTCCCTGTACTTCCCCGCCACCTGTTTCAGCGAATGTTGCCCCCCTCTTGCCACGGCTTTGCCTCGCCCTGCACGCCCCCTGCTTCTCCCCATTTTTTATCACCACGTTATCTGCTGTGGGTGGGTGGGGATGGGGGCGGCGGTGGCAATGTGCGGGAGCGGGGCTCGAGCCTATCCATCGTGCCCACCGGGAATGAGGCCGGGGCTTGTCCTTGCCCCCTTTCCATTGGGGCTCTCAGGACGCCCCTGCATGGTGCGTGCCCGTCTCCATGGAGCGGGCACGCAGCCTGTACTGCGCTCCCTGCGTTGACCGCAACTCAGCTGGTCCGCAGTTGGAACGCAAAGGTAATTTCCGGTTCTCGCCCAGAGTGACGATGGTTTACGTCACTTCCGGTTTCGGGTTGGACGTGATGGGGGGCGGAGACCCCTCCTGCCGGGCGACGGGCGTGCTTCTGGCGGATGTCGGGCGGCGGGTAGGTATTTAAGAGTATTTGATTCCCTTGTTATTCCCCTCACCCAGCTGAAGCGGCATGGAAGCCGCGTGCGCAGGTGCTTTCCTTCTGCATTCTACCCTCTGATGATCATCATCCAGGAATCTACATGCTGCCAATTGTAATCGTTTGGTATTTCATGGATTAATTTGGCTATATGTCTTTCTGGCACTTTGTCTTAAATCTTCTTTGAGTTTATAATTATTTCACTTATATACCTTAGAGTGGTTGTATGGGCCTTCTTTAATAAGGGTTTTTTAGATTATTTGCAGCTGTTTGCACAGTATATAGCTTTTTACACAGTATATGTAAGATTGCACATTTCTTTTTGTATGTATGGAGTTTGCACAGGTTATATATATATATATATATATATATATATATATATATATATAAATATATCTTTGTATATTTAGCACATGCCACTTTATATATATTTATTGTTTATATAGATGAATTGGTTTTTGTGCCGGCACAAATAATTGTTATCAGCCTTTCTCCAGGTCTCCCCAAATATTTGTGAGGATCGTGGAGTTTAATAACATATAGGCAGCTATTTTCTCTGGATGAATTATTGTATATTTATTTGTATTGATGATTAAGAGAATTGTGCGAATGCAGCTGTTTTTATTAAGTGTTGTCCTTGTTTTTGTCGGTGTTGGTTTTTACATGAATCATTGATTTTTTGTATATAATACAATTTAATTATTGAATGTTTATTGCCTGGTGTTCTGCCTCTCCAGTCTAAGCACTGAAAGTGTGATCTCTGTAACTTACAGTTGTGATGAGATGGCTGTACCTTCAGTCCCAGGTGAATCGGCTGACAGTGACTCGATCCAAAAGACACCTTGTAGATTGTGATGAAGTTGATTCAAACTGCAGAACATACACCGATGAACAGATGGATAGGTCAAAAAATTATGCTGTGCATAGATAAGCAGCTAGCATGTGGATGAGATGAGGAAAAGAAGCAAGTGAGGAGAGAGGGGAGGAGCAATACAGCAGACAAGGAGAAGGGGAGAGCAAAGGGACAAACAGCATAAAATGCAAACCATGCATGTGAAACATGACACCTGGTGCTCCTATTTAGAGGTGCATGTGGTGAGGTTCCGCACCCCTTTCTTTTTTGTGCATAGTTAGATGAGGATATAGAGAGCACAGATTAATAATTCAGTGGTGCACCTTCTTTTTGGTGAATGTAAGGATGTCCACGTTGGCTGTGAATAGGCAGATCCTCTTGGTACAAGACACTTGCTGCAGGGCCGGCCAGCACCTCCAAGACATCAAGGCCAAGCTCTGGCCACATGTCCAATTTAGCAACTCAGAGACTGAATGTGGTGGACTCATCACTCAGTATCAGGAGACGTGTGGACAAATCATCGACCATGCGAGTCAAAGTCTGCCTCCTGGTGGTATCTGATGGTTATGGATGTTGCAGACGGTGGAATAAGTTGTTTAACATTATGTCCATGCTCACCCTCCCCTGTGAAATGCTGCCAGTACCCCTGCTGCATTGGTGATTTGCTCCTTCTCCATCTCCACGTGCCACCAAAGAGCCCTCAAAGTCAGCTACGAACTCCATCAGTAGTACAACCACCAGTGTGCATTTGTACTCTCTAATTTTTCGATCCCACTCCAGTGTTCAAGGAGGTGATATTGTCTTTACAGCGGGGATCAAGCAGGGTGGCCACCCAGTAATCAGCACTGGTGATTATGCATGGAAAATTTGTGGTCTTTGCACAGGCACTGGAGCATGCAGTGGCTCATGAGAGCAAGGCTACCCTGAGGAGAAGCTGTTCTCAGTGTCAGGTGTCTCCTGTTCCTCCTTGCAGCCACTATCCAGTGATGTCCGTGAGCTGTGCTGGATGCCACCCTGCTGTGAGAGAAAGTAGTTCTCCTCCCCCTCCGATTCTTCCAAAACAGTCCTCTGGCTGGACATTGGCCTACCTGCTCGCTGTGAGCCCAGCAACCCACGCTGCGAGCCACGTGCGTGCAGCCCTGACAGCAGGGAAAATGGGCCTTCCTCCTTCTCCTCTGCTTCCTCCTCCACCCTAGTCATGGCACTCACTGGTGGTGAAGTGCTGTTGTTCTGCACTTTCACTCACCCAGGCCTTTTGGATCTGAAACTCCAATATCGCCTGCTGCTGCTCACACACTCTTTCCAACATGTAGAACTTGGAATTCCACCTGGTGGGCAAGTCACAACATCATCCAAGGTGTCCTGTTATGGTAAGCCTCCTTCTCCCACAGAAGCTCTTAGGCACCTGTGAGTTCTAAGTCTGCAACTGGGGCAGGGGCAGGAGGATGGCCCATGGAATCCCAGCCAGGCGTAGAGCATAGAGTATTAGTGACTCTATGACTTCTGGCTGGGACAGCCTTGCAGACTTTTTTGGGGTGAGGTGCAGGGCTCTGCACTCTTGGTTGCAGTGAAGTGAGTGGAAGAATGTCCTACGGAACTGCCACGTGCCATATAATGCATGACCTCAATATTTTCTGACATCACCACTAGCCAAGTCCCTGTATCTTATTTGATGCCTTCTGCATTGTTAGCAGTTACAGTGGCCCGACATGGACAAATAAAAGATTGCAAGAAAATGCACCTTAAGTGCCAAGAAAGTTGTAGTATAACAGGGTACACTCACCCAAGTTCTTAAAGCATGTTGCAGTATAACACCTCAGTGCTTAGACGAAGTTGTGGTATAACAGTGTACACTCACCCCAGTGATTACAGCTATTTGTGTTATAAGATGACACTCGCACCCCAGTCTTTACAAGTAGTTGTGGTATAAGGGGGCACTCTCACCCCAGTGCTTAGACCAAGTTGTGGAATTACATGGCACTCGCACCCCAGTCTTTACAGCTAGCTGTTGTATAAGGGGACACTCTCACCCCAGTTCTTAGACCAAGTTGTGGTATAAGGGGACACTTTCATCTCAGTCTTTACAGCTAGTTGCGGTGTAAGGGGATACCCTCCCCCCAGTGCTTAGATCAAGTTGTGGTATAAGGGGACACTGTCACCCCATTCTTTACAGCTACTTGTGGTATAACGGGACACTCTCACCCCAGTCTTTACAGCTAGTTGTGGTATAAGGGCACACTCTCACCCCAGTCTTTACAGATAGTTGTGGTATACAAGGACACTCTCACCCCAGTAGTTACAGCTAGTTGTGGTATAAGGGCACACTCTCACCCCAGTCTTTACAGATAGTTGTGGTATACAGGGACACTCACACCCCAGTACTTTGAACCAGATAGAGGTATAAGGGGACTCTCTAACCCCAGTCTTTACAGCAAGTTGTGGTATAAGGAGTCACTCCCCCCAGTGCTTAGACCAAGTTATGGTATAAAGGGACACACTCATCCCAGTCTTTACAGCAAGTTGTGGTACAAGGGGACACTCCCCTATCTTATCCCTATCTAACTTGCACAGCGAAATTGTGTGGTGTGATGTGAACCCCGCCCTTTAAATGCCTAGGTCACATGTCCTGCCGGGCCAATGGAGGGGGGGGGGAGGAAAAGATCCATGTTTGGCTTCAGGCCGAACCTGCAGAGGTTTGCACTTCACTGCCACTGCGTTATTCACTGTTATTCATTATGTGTAGTCACCCATATGGTGTTTATTCACTGGTGTGTTCAATTTGTGTAATTCACTTGTGTGTAGTCACTAATATATTGTTTATTCAATGGTGGGTTCATGGAAATGCGTTGTTTACAAGTGCACGGATGGGAAAATGCAGAGGAAAAATTCCATGTGTCCAATGGCCACTATTGCACTATTATTACCATTACAAATCACAATGCAAGTTCTGTACAAATAAATGTGTGTAATATTAATTATAAGCATAAAACAATTCAATCCATTTCTGCCCATTGTGCTCTATGGGATCTTGACCGGTTTCACCTGGCACTGCTTCAACCAGAGAGCCGCAACCTTTTCGGCTCTAGTGTTAAATAAGATGCTAGCTGGTGGCCGCACTGGCGCTGCCTATTTTTATTTCTTAAATTGCACGCGGAGTGGCACTGAGGCAAAAGTGGTGCTGATGCTTATTAAATAAGGCTCAAAGACTCAAAAAACATGGCTAGGGTTCGGTATCCTGAGAACCCCTCAAGTACATCAAGTCAAGTTCAATCACGTAGAAGAAAAAATAATCCACATAGCATCAGCAATGTTCCTTCATGTTAGGTCCTCTTTTAAGACAGAGAAATTTGCTATCAAATTAAAATCTGAGCTCCTCATGAATTTCTTATCCTGGTAAGCAGGGTTGGTGGTGTGCCATACTTTTATTTGGGCTTCTTTCAAATGTATCTATGAATAACTGAGGTTCTGTGGACTTTTCTTCTAATTGAGTGATGACTTTTAAGATATTTCCAGCAAAGGCAAAGCAGGTCTGGATTTTAGCTAATAAGGGATATGAACACTTCTGCATCTGATGAGAATGCAGGTTGTCCCCTAATGCTAACCCACATTTTTACGAGACACTCTAGGTAAACAATGAAAGGGAATGGTACTTTTTACACCAAAAAGAGTCACCAAATTCAAATGCTGGCCATCTTACAACACTACTAGCCATACCCTCACCTAGGGCCAGCAGAACTATGCTTAGTCTGTTTAACTTGGCGCCACTCAGTCAGTGTCTTAAGGGAGCTCCTCCATGCCACTGTCATTGTGAACTAATATGACTCCTGGGTGGTTCCCTGAAAGTCTATTAAGCTTGATCCATAGCTGGTATACCCCTTTGCTTCCTGTGTTACTAGACAGGGCCTTAGAGTTTCCTGCCTTAGATTCACTCTGGGTATTTGTTTGTTATTCATTGCTGAAGATATATAAAGAGGTTTATAAGCTGCAGATGAGGGCTGCTGCTGATGGTGAATAGGCTGGTGCCTACAACCTGGCTGCAAAGAATATTGCAGCCAAGCATGAGCCCTGGAGTGGACTGCAGCGGTCCAGCCACATGTGCAGCCACTGGAAGGCTGGAAGAAGATAGCCTGGTGCAGGGAGTACCAATTTTGGGATGGAGTAGGCCAAATACTGGGAGTAGGCCAGGAAACCAAGCAATTTTATACAATATATCGTGATTAATGGACTTGTGTACTGAAGTTATATGCTGAAGAGTCTGTTTAAAGGAGGTGTGATATTAAAAATCCATATACACAGGTCGGCTAATGTGAGTGTGTGGTTTCTTTTTGTAGTAGGAAAGAAATTCTGGGGTGCCAGGTTTGAGTGTATCAGTGGGGACAGAACCCCCTCCCCCCGATTCCCTCCTTCTTCCACTAAAAGATAGAAACAAGCATGGTTGGATATTTCTTGATACCTGGCTTATAATTGACCTCTGATCATTTTTATTATTGGGCCATTTTTTCATGGTGGTAGATTTGGGTTTAATTCCATTTATGACAAGCCTTTTCGAAGTGCTCAAAAGATCTTACAGTATGTTCATTTCTATGTTTATTACATTTTTTGTTTATCCAAATTCTCCTTTGGCCCATCCTTTATCCTAGTAAAAAGCTTTCCCTGTGGAGTTTTTTCCTTTACACCATGCATTTGAAACCATTCCCTCCCTTTTAGGGTACATCCCCCAAAGATCCCTATAGGTTTATTACAGTACATCATCTTCACAACAAGATGGGGGAATAGACATTTTAGTCAGAAGGACAGGATCTCTCTTTAAGGACAGATTTTCAAGTGAACAAAGGTACCTAAATTGTCTCATTATGCTTAGCACACGAATCTCTGAAAATTGATTGTTATAACATCTTTTTTGTTTAATAATTACTAATAGGTAAAACTATATCTAGTATAAGACTGTCCTATAGTATTAAACATTGATATATGCTGCAAATGTGGCAATGTGTATGTTTTAGCAGGCAATGTCCCTGCTAAAGTGGCTGGTGAAGTGCCCAATGTTCTCTGTGGTTATCTCCCTGTTTGGACTTCCTCAGCAATCTCCTACCATTTTGGGGGTCACACTGGGATTTAGGGATTTAGGTGATAATATATAGATATGGCATTACTTACCATGATATGAAAAAGTCATTTCTGAGAGTAACAATAAAAAAGTCTTGTGGAAACCATGGTTCTAACTTGGAACTGTTCCCCAGGTCATCATTCGAAGGTGAGAGTGTAGTTGCACATTACGTTTGCAAGAAAGCGCTTGGTGAAGCTAAGCAGAGGCAACAAAGCTTTGCTTAAAGCCATTTCTACCAAGCTTTGGAAAGTGTCTTTACCTAATTTGAGAGTTAGGTTGGTATGGCAAAAATCCTGATGTTTTTTTAAAGGGACATTCCAGTCTAAATAACCCATGTGGGCAAGCAGCCATGATGGGATTACTGTGTTTGCAGCCCCATTGACATATCAATAGAAGACAATGGGGGGCATGCCTCAGTAATCCCATTAACCACAAGAGTTATTTAGACTGAATCGTCCGTTTAAGAAACTCTCTGTGAGAACCAGCCAGCTTCAGTCTGATTAAACTGTATTTGTTTCTGTCTTTAAGCATTGTTTGCCAATCTTATTTCTCTAACTATGACTGTTCCTGTCTTTCAGTCTCTTCCTTTCAGTCTAACACTGAGAAATCTCCAGTATGCTCTTGTCCTCTGTAAAGGGTGACTGCTAACCACAGCACTACCTGATTCCAAGTTCTGCTAGCCATTCCTGGTTTATGTTCTCACTACCTGTTCCCACTCTTGGTTACTTGCCCCTGTAACTCATTCCAGGTATGTGTCTTGTTATCACCTATGCCTTTGCTATCTCTGTCTCAGTCTGAGCTTGTTTCACATATACAGTGTTGGACTGGCCCACCAGTCCTCTAGATATATTCCCCAGGCACTAACCCAGTGCCACCATCAGGGATCCAAGACTACAGTAAAATAGTGTTTATGGCTTTCCTAAAGTATTCTAAATGTTTAAAGCATTCAGTATATAACATTTGCTATTTGGTCAACAAACCAGTTACAATATAATTGTGTTTTAGCTTAAGGGTGGGCACCAAGGATAATTTTCTCTGGTGGGTCCTAGGTGCTCCAGCCCAACCCTGCATGTATATTCCATAAGTCATTCTGGTTATCCCTGTGTTTGCTCTGTGGTCAGACTACCCAGCTAAGCCTTGCCTGTTCTAAAATTCTGGCTGTGGCTTACAAATGCAAATGCTTAGGCCATTTGGCTTATCTTTTTCCAGATCTTATTAAGATGCTGTCATCACTATGCATTATTGCAGTAGTCCTCAAACTTCCTCCTCAAGGGCCGAGACAGGCCAGGTTTTGCAGCTCTCCACGCTACTCCACAGGTGAATTAACTGGTGCTCAGACAGAGCTATAGCCCTAATTATTACATCTGTGCATCAGCATAGAGAGCTGAAAAACCTGGCCTGTCTCGGCCCTTGAGGAGGAAGTTTGAGGACTACTGCATTATTGTAACCCATTGATTAAAAGAGTTACAAAACCACAAAACCAACAATTTACATTTAGTGTTGCAAAGTTTGGGTTGGTATCGAACTTTGCGAGCTCGGGTTCCAAGAACCCAAACTTCAGCTCGAAGTTCTTGTTTGAGAATGGCATTTGGCCAAATTTGGAAAGGCTGTGTCACGATCTCGGTCTCACCTGCCCCTCGTTCCCCCGCTGACTCCGGTCCTTCTCGGTTGCAGCCGGCGGCGGGCCGGCGTCGCTCCTGCCCGCCCGCCGCTCGGCTGTCACGAGCAGCCGCTCGGGAGGCTTCCGGCCTAGCCGCGCCGGGAGCGGGCGCGCCGCTCTCCGTGCGGCGCGCTCCCGGCGCGCGTCCCCATACACGCGCGCGCGCGCGTCTGTTAGTCTCATATGCCCTCCGGCGGCGCTGCACACAGCACGCCCGCCGGAGGTAATTAGTGTTGGGCCAATGAGCCCTTGTAGTCTGTACTGCCTTCTGTTGTCCGCCTCCCTATAGTGAATTGGGCCAATGAGCCTTTGCTATTAAAGGGCATGTGCCCTATAACACAGTCCGCCTCCCTATTTTACTGGGCAATCTGCCCGAAGATCCCAGTTGCTCCAATCACCACTCTCCTCCCCGCAGCCAATCCAGTCTGTCCCCGTCCTATATAAGTACTCACCCTGCAGTCAGTCGTTGCCCGTTATAGCGTGCTACTGGGTGTGTTTTGGATTGCTCTTCTCATTGTGATTTTGCCTCGTTTTTGACCATCCCTGATTGCCGCCTGGACCGACCTTTGCTTGCCCTTTTGACTACGATTCTGCCTGCTCCTTTGTACCGCGAACTTCTGACCTCCCGTTGTGACCCTTGGCTTACCCCTGACCATTCTTCCGTCTAACCCTTCTGTACCGTGCCACCTCGGATTGACCACCTGTGTATGACCCCTGTCCGTTTTCGCTACTCAGTCTTGTCCTTGGATTCATCTACCTTCCCCTGCATAAATCAGCATCCTTTGTGCTAATAAGACCTGGGGGCAACCGTGTCCGGTGAGGCGTGTCTAGCGTCCCGGCAAACGGGGGCTTACTATAGGTGAAGAAAGCAGCGGAGATTGGGGGTTGCTGGTTTATTGGAAGGTGGGTGTCTCCGGGACCTGACATTATAACGGGCCGTATAGGAAGAATATCTTCTAGATGGAAGAATTGATCCAACAGGTTCAAGCTATGGCCACTGCCATTA
Organism: Gastrophryne carolinensis; assembly: GCA_027917425.1. Lineage (NCBI taxonomy): Eukaryota > Metazoa > Chordata > Amphibia > Anura > Microhylidae > Gastrophryne > Gastrophryne carolinensis. The sequence continues at coordinate 366,948,437 of CM051234.1, forward strand.
ATCAGCTGGCTCAACGAGTGGCCGCGCAAGAGAATCGTCAGATGCCTGCGCCAACGGATCCTTCTCCGACCGTCGAGCCCAAGATCCCCCTCCCCGAGAAATTTTTGGGGGATCGGGCGAAGTTTTCTAACTTTAAGAATTCTTGCGAACTCTACTTCCGCCTCCGACCCCACGCATCTGGATCCGAAGCGCAACGTGTTGGGCTAGTCATTTCACTCCTCCAGGGCGACCCACAGACCTGGGCGTTTGGTCTAGCTCCGTCTGATGAAGCCTTGCAGTCGGTCTCTTCTTTTTTTTCGGCCATGGAACTACTGTATGCTGACCCAGATCGGGCCGCGACGGCGGATTCTAAATTGCGGAACCTGAGACAGGCCAAACGTTCTGCTGAAGAATATAGCGCAGAATTTCGGCGGTGGGCTATAGATTCCCAGTGGAACGATCCGGCTTTATGTAGCCAATTTAGAATGGGGCTCTCCGATAACATCAAGGACATCCTGGTGAATTATCCTTTGCCTAAAAACCTAGATGAATATATGCAACTGGCCATCAGGGTGGATCGACGTCTTCGAGAAAGGCGCCAGGAAAGAGGCAAGGACCAACCTTGGGGGTCCTCGCGTCAAGAGTCAAGCTTTAAGGGGGCAGCCGTTTCCTCTCCTTCCGTGTCGCATGAGGAACCGATGCAGCTTGGCGTTACCCACCTCTCTCAGGCGGAGAAGGTTCGGCGCAGATCCCAAGGCCTCTGCCTCTATTGTGGTAATCCGGGTCATTTTGCCAAGACCTGCCCAAACAAGGCTCCGGTGGCGGGAAACTTCAACGCCTAGATCTTGCAGAGGGACCTCTTCTAGGCGATCAGGTATCGTTCCCTCCAGACAATCGTGTACTCTTACCTGTTACACTCTCTTGGGGTCCGTCCCGGACTATTGCCTCCGCCTTCATCGATAGTGGAGCGGCTGGCAATTTCCTGGATAGATCCTTAGCCATCACTCTAGGGATCCCGTTAATCCCATTAAAAAATTCCCTTCGGGTCCTGGCGGTCAACAATAAACCCATTGAGGGGGGGGTGGTCTCCCACAAGACCCCTGGGGTGAATTTAGTCGTAGGATCTGCCCACTCGGAAGAAATAGAATTTTTGATTATTGAAAGTCCCGTCTCCCCTATCGTTTTAGGATTTCCCTGGTTAAAGGTCCATAACCCCGTGATAGATTGGAGATCGGGGGATCTGGTGAAGTGGAGTCCTTCATGTCAAAGTCGTTGTTTTTCTATATCCCTTAGGACCACACCTATTGTCCTTGATGGGTTACCTCCAGTCTATGCAGATTGGGCAGACGTATTTTCGGAGAAATCCGCCGACATTCTTCCACCCCATAGGGCCTACGACTGTCCTATTGACTTACTCCCAGGTACTATGCCTCCTAGGGGGAAGCTATATAATCTCACTAGATCCGAAGAGCAGGCCATGAAAGATTATATCACCGAAAATCTCCAGAAAGGTTTTATCCGTCCTTCCACCTCCCCTGCCGGTGCTGGGTTCTTCTTCGTCGAGAAGAAGGACGGCGGCTTACGCCCCTGCATAGATTATCGTGGGTTAAATAAGATTACTGTAAAAAATAGATATCCTCTACCATTAATTAATGACCTTTTTAATCAGGTCTCTGGGGCCCAGGTCTTCACTAAGTTAGACCTTCGAGGAGCATATAACCTTATTCGCATACGGCAGGGGGATGAATGGAAAACGGCCTTCAATGTAAAGGATGGGCATTATGAATACTTAGTGATGCCATTCGGGTTATGCAATGCTCCGGCAGTGTTTCAAGATTTTGTCAATGACATATTCCGTGATTTTTTGGGTCAGTTTCTCGTGGTCTATTTAGACGACATACTGATTTTTTCCCGTTCTCTGGTGGAGCACCGTCAACATGTCAAGGCGGTGTTGCAGAGATTGCGGGAAAATCGTCTGTATGCTAAAATCTCCAAATGTGTTTTTGAAATGTCTGAAATCCCGTTCCTAGGATTTATAATCTCCAAACGGGGATTGGTGATGGATCCTTCCAAGGTTTCTGCTATTCTGGAGTGGGAACAACCTAGAACCCTAAAGGCGCTTCAGAGATTTTTAGGATTTGCGAATTTTTACAGGCAGTTTATAAAGGGTTTCTCGTCCATTGTGAGTCCTTTAACAGATCTCACTCGTAAGGGCGCTTTTGTTGAGGAGTGGCCTCCCTCAGCTAAAAACGCCTTTCAAGTGTTAAAGGAGACCTTCACCTCCGCTCCCATTTTGATACATCCCGACACCCGGCTTCCATTTCTATTAGAGGTTGACGCCTCGGAACTGGGAGTAGGAGCTGTTCTTTCTCAGTATGCGGGAAATCCTGAGAAACTACATCCCTGTGCATTCTTCTCTCGGAAGTTTTTGCCTGCTGAACGCAATTACGATGTTGGGAATAGGGAACTATTGGGTATTAAACTGGCCTTTGAAGAATGGCGCCACTGGCTAGAAGGTTCCCTACACCCCATCACGGTGTATACTGATCACAAGAATCTGGAGTATTTAGAGTCTGCCAAGAGACTCAACTCCCGTCAGGCGCGATGGGCACTCTTCTTTTCTCGATTTAATTTTATTATCACCTATAAGCCGGGGAAGAAGAATGCCAAAGCAGATGCCCTATCCCGTAATTTCGGGGATTGTAAGGACCAGAGTGGTCCTCCAGAATCGATATTGCCTTTGGGTTGTGTTGTGGCGGCTCTTCTCCCTGACCTGTCTAGCTCGTTGGTACCATTTCAGGTTGATTCTCCTCCGGGTAAACCCTCTGATTGTTTATTTGTTCCGCCTCATTTGCGTCTGGCCGTGTTACAGGAACTACATGATGCCAAGTCGGCTGGTCACTTAGGTGTTCGTAAGACTTTAGCTATCGCCAAACGTCATGTCTGGTGGCCCACCATCCGACGCGATACTTCCGCCTTTGTCGAAGCATGTCCGGTATGCGCCCGAAGTAAGACCACTCATGGGTCCCCTGCGGGATTATTAGTTCCCTTAGAAATCCCCGCTGAACCATGGTCGCACATATCCATGGATTTTATTGTTGATCTTCCTCCATCACAGGGGAATTCTGTAATTTGGGTGGTGGTGGATCGCTTCAGTAAAATGGCACATTTTATTCCATTGATAAAACTTCCGTCGGCACCAGATTTAGTACAACTATTCATTAAGCATGTTTTTCGCCTCCATGGTTTACCTCAGAATATTGTTTCGGATCGAGGAGTTCAGTTTGTATCTCGTTTTTGGAAAGCTTTCTGCAATCGTTTAGGTATTAAAGTGTCGCTCTCTACCGCCTATCACCCGCAGTCTAATGGACAGACCGAACGGGTAAATCAATGTTTAGAACAATATCTACGCTGTTTCGTCTCCGATCGCCAAGAACAATGGGCGGAATTCATCGAATTTGCAGAATTCGCCTTTAACAATGCGCCGAGTGAATCTACTAGGTTTTCGCCTTTTTTTTGTAATTACGGTAGAAATCCAAAGGCATCATCTTTTTCTGGTCCTTCCTCCAACTTGCCGGCCTTGGAGGAATGGCTGCGAGAAAGGACTAAAGTATGGTCTGAAATACAGACTAACTTAAAGAAAGCCTCTGGAACTTACAAAATCTTTGCGGACCGACATAGGTCGCTTGAACCACCATTTCAGGTGGGTGATTGGGTCTGGGTCTCTACTAAAAATATTGCCCTTCGACAGCCCTCGTCTAAGCTAGGACCTAAATTTATCGGTCCGTTTCCTATCACAGATAAACTAAGCGACGTTACCTTTAAGGTCCAGTTACCTTCATCCATGAGAATTCCGTCGTCCTTTCATGTCTCTTTGTTAAAGTCTGCCAAGAATATTCAGGTGTCGTCTCCTCCTCCGATCATAGTGGAAGATGAGCCTGAATTTGAAATTAATAGAATACTTGACGCTCGGGTGCTGCAAAACTCTCTACAGTATTTAATTGATTGGAAGGGTTTTGGTCCTGAGGAAAGGTGTTGGGTACCAGCCAAGGATGTCCATGCTAAGACCCTTATCAATAGGTTTCATCGTGAGAATCCGGATAAGCCTGGTAAGGGTCCTGAGGCCCCTCGTGAAGGGGGGGGTAGTGTCACGATCTCGGTCTCACCTGCCCCTCGTTCCCCCGCTGACTCCGGTCCTTCTCGGTTGCAGCCGGCGGCGGGCCGGCGTCGCTCCTGCCCGCCCGCCGCTCGGCTGTCACGAGCAGCCGCTCGGGAGGCTTCCGGCCTAGCCGCGCCGGGAGCGGGCGCGCCGCTCTCCGTGCGGCGCGCTCCCGGCGCGCGTCCCCATACACGCGCGCGCGCGCGTCTGTTAGTCTCATATGCCCTCCGGCGGCGCTGCACACAGCGCGCCCGCCGGAGGTAATTAGTGTTGGGCCAATGAGCCCTTGTAGTCTGTACTGCCTTCTGTTGTCCGCCTCCCTATAGTGAATTGGGCCAATGAGCCTTTGCTATTAAAGGGCATGTGCCCTATAACACAGTCCGCCTCCCTATTTTACTGGGCAATCTGCCCGAAGATCCCAGTTGCTCCAATCACCACTCTCCTCCCCGCAGCCAATCCAGTCTGTCCCCGTCCTATATAAGTACTCACCCTGCAGTCAGTCGTTGCCCGTTATAGCGTGCTACTGGGTGTGTTTTGGATTGCTCTTCTCATTGTGATTTTGCCTCGTTTTTGACCATCCCTGATTGCCGCCTGGACCGACCTTTGCTTGCCCTTTTGACTACGATTCTGCCTGCTCCTTTGTACCGCGAACTTCTGACCTCCCGTTGTGACCCTTGGCTTACCCCTGACCATTCTTCCGTCTAACCCTTCTGTACCGTGCCACCTCGGATTGACCACCTGTGTATGACCCCTGTCCGTTTTCGCTACTCAGTCTTGTCCTTGGATTCATCTACCTTCCCCTGCATAAATCAGCATCCTTTGTGCTAATAAGACCTGGGGGCAACCGTGTCCGGTGAGGCGTGTCTAGCGTCCCGGCAAACGGGGGCTTACTATAGGTGAAGAAAGCAGCGGAGATTGGGGGTTGCTGGTTTATTGGAAGGTGGGTGTCTCCGGGACCTGACAGGCTGCTTGATGGGCTTTGGGGCTGATTCTGCCGCTGGGGGCCCCTTGAGGGGCCTCTGCCAGGGTGGGTGAGGAGTGGGGGGTGGCCGCCCGTCAAGGGTGCTGTCAATGGGGTTTGGGTTCAGGTTCGTGTCAAGTTTGGGTAACGAACTTGCCAAACCTGAACCTCTCGGGATTCATCCAACACTATTTATACTATTTATATTTCTTTTTCCTAACCATCCCTTTATTTGCACTTGTATAATGTAATACGATGTGTAGTAAATGAGGGCTATTTCAATGTCATTTTATGAAAATGAAGCAACCCTTTCAGACTGCAAATTTGTCCATTTTTGGTATTTTATGTTTTTAAAAAATACTTAGCCAGTACCAATTTTCTCTTTTATATTGTATCGTAACATATTTGTCATTATAAGTTAAAATATTTTAATTAATATATTTTAAAGTGGGTATAGCCGTAAAACTCACCATGGTGTGTAAAACAGCACATACCACTTTATTATATTTTGTACAGTAAATAAGATCAACAGGGTTTGGATGACACTTTTATTTATTGCTATCAAAAGCTAATTTCTATTGAAGAAATGTCAGATTAGCCTTAAAAAGTATTAATTTGTCATCCTTTATTGTTACTTTAGCCTTGAAAGTATGGCTCTGACACTTTGGAAGGACTGGATTTTTAGAAATGCTAATGTTAAATGCTAATTTGACTCTTTCTGCTTTCATAGGATGTACAGGATGTTTTTGGCTTCTGTGTCTCCGGTGGAGTCGGTGGAAGCATTTTTGGGGAAGATCCCCGGTTTTGGATTATTCTTGGTTTTGTCTCTGTCTTGTCTTGTTGTCAGACCTCTGGATTACCAGGGGAACTCGTACATTTATTAGGCCTTTCCATCTTGTCTCAACAATATAGCGAGAGAAAAATATCCTGCTGTCTACGAATAAACTAATAACTTGCTACCCATGTGGTCACCATTTATGCGATCGTCATTCTAATAAATATGGAGCTAGCTAAAGCAGCAACAAGTCATTTACAAAACATTTACTATAAGAATTCTGACTAACTAACATGACACTTAGATCTCCTGATGTTAACGTAATACAATTAGATTCTACACCAGTGTGAAAAGGCAGGATTGAAAAAATGTGCAGGTGAGAAGTGAAAGGGAAAATAAAACCTGCCGATGGGGAATATGGGGAGGAATGGGTTTGAGTAGGTGGGGGTTGGTCCTAAATGTATGGGTTAGCAGGAATTGGGGGTTGAGTATATTTTGTGCAGATAGAAAAGGAAAGAGTGGCAATAGAAATATAGGCAGGAGGTTTAAGGAAGGCGAAGATATTAGGGAGGTGCCAGGGGAGGGCAGCCAGAAAACTTTGCGGGTACATTAGGGGCTGTGAAGGCACACAGGGAAGGCACATGTGCCAAGGAAAGCATCTGAGTAAAGGGAAAATGTGGCTGGGCAAGTTGTTTGAGAGAGGTGACTGTGTGGTGAGGATTTGCTAAAAATGTAGATGTATGCTGTAGCAATATTTACTTGTATTTAGCAGCAGTTAAATAATTACTATTGGGGGATTATAAAGCCCTTTTTTACATATATATTAAGGACCACCAATTCATGCCATACTGTATATCTAACTGCAAACCATGAACAGAGATTTAAAGATACATTTAGAAAACAATATTTAAACATCTACAAATTTCTGAAATGTGGGAAGAGAGTGAGGACTCATTTTAAAATGTGTTTCTGACTGGGCTCTCGATTACATTTTTGATACTTGATCATTTGACATTTACATATAGAAAGAAAAACGTGCCAAAATATGCATAGTTTACATCTAACCTTTGCAAACTGTAATGGTTCTTAATTATACAAGTTTAAGGTGCAAACGCTATTCACCTTTTAATTGGTGAGAGTTAAGTAGTAACGTTTAAAAATGCTTGAAGGCAGAGTAATACATTTTCTTATATTATTGGTTTGCCAAACTCAATATTACTGTTGGAGAAGTCATGCATATAAAATCATTCACTTATGCTCTATTAAATATTGAAAAACATATAATTTTCTTTCCACTTTTAACTTGTAGTACCTTAGAAAAACTAATTATCTAAGGCAATAACTACTTTTATTAAATCATTAATTATCAATCATCATTAATGACTATGAATCATGAAATCATAGGTTATTACAAACAATAGAACTGATTAGTGGTTTGGCAATTAATTGGACAAACTTTTATACAAAAGTAGCTTGCTATAAATTCACATTGCCGTGAAATAATAAAACACTTTTTTTTAATTCATGGATTTTGCCACATCTCTAAAGAAGCCACTCAAATGAAACATATTATATTCTAACTGGCATCTGGCACCTAGAAGTCCTTACTATGCTCCCTAATAGGCTTCAGCGTTGACTTTCAGCTAGTCCATTTGCTTGGCACTGCCCGCCTTTGTTGTCTGCCTCTTCCTTGGAAGTGGTCCACATACTAGTTACACATGACCACTATAAAGAGAAAGCTATGACAGCATCAGAGCCACTAAAATGATTATTCTTTTTACTTCAGGAAATCCAGTGAATAAAAATTATTAGAGTCAGAACCCTGTCATCACCACATGAGCATTGTCTCAGGAAAAAAATGGATTCAATTTATTTTTTTTAATTAACTAAATAAAAATGATATTATTGAAAATGTTATTTTAGTGATTTTATATTTTTTTCATTGAAAAAATGAAGGTAACTTGCACAATGTTTTTGGTATGTAAAACATTTTTTTAATATATGCATAAGAACTGTTCGTAAATAATATTTATCCATCTTTCATACGCAGGTGCATTGAAAAAGCCAGTGGAGGGCGAAACATGTCTGCCCTACAAAAAAGAAAATATAGATTGAACCATAATGGTGAAAGAAATTATTTACTGGATATATTCATATGTTTAATTATTATCATGTGACTTGAATAGTATGAAAATGGAAAGAAGTTTTTAATGTTTATAATAAAAATGATTTTTAATGATATAGACAGAAACTATTGTGATGCGGTCATGTGTAACGGCTCAAAACCTATACCAGGGCAAACCTAGCCTCTGATCTTGAATGTGCTTCCTTACTTATTCGGTTTACCATGATGACTGGCTAGTCTAAAGTTTGTGTAATTTTTTCCTCAAGGGCATATGCACAATCTATCTTTGTACCTTAGATCTCATTTTGGCTGATGTGCTAGAGACCATAACCCAAGTGGGCATTGTGTTTTTCCTGTTAATGCACAAACCTAGATATATGGTAAATGTCAATATTAACGTGTCAATATATTGATTAGTAGCATATCCCTGTATATCCTACTATATATTTCCTTTGCATCCTAGTGTCTGGAGCAATCAATTGTATATATTGAACGTTATGCACACCCTTTATTGTAGACCTGAATACTGTACTTGAAAGTTTGTTTACTACTTTAGAGTATCTTTGAGCCATATTTTAGTAATATTTATGTGATGTCATAGGGCAATCTAGATCTCTTCCAATCATCAGGAATTGGGAGGAGACTCATTGGAAACTCAGACTCTGTTATGGAAGTGGACCATAGCTTCAGCATTATAACTTTGTTTGCCTATTTTCTATGTGTTAGTAATTCTGTACTTATTTTGCTCAATAATTATTTTCTTTTATCTGTGAAGAATTGTTTGGGTAGTCTGTATTATATAGTATAGTACTGATACAGACAAACCTATAACATCCGAATTATCGGGCTGGCTGATTCATCATTAGCGACAGATGAGCGTCTGTATCAGGCATTTACAGAGTGCCCACTAGTAGTCACTGTGCTCGGCCGTGGGTCGCTAGTTTATAGCGACTCGGTCACTGTGCAGTAATGTTGAATACATTGTGAGGAGTCGCTATTTGACCAGTACAGCGCTGTATGGGAGCGTATGTTAGTGACTGGTCATTGCGACCGACTCACACCATATTCAGCAAAAAAACAGTCTCACAAAACTCTGGCGCTGAAAAATGCTTTTTTGAAGCCCTGAGCGCCGGAGGCGGTGTGTTTAAAGTGTGTTTTTCAGCATCTATCCACTAGTATTACATTGTAACAACATTGTAACATGAACACTTTAATGCCAGTAATGTCATTTCTGCAGAAATATCTGAAAAATGAAAAATTTGCCAAAAAACTGCTTTTTCAATGCCAGAAGAGGTCACAGCATTATTTGAGATTTTTTGAAAAAAAATAAAAAACAAAAACCCCGTTTAAAGAGAAGAAAAGTATCGTCCATTGAAATGTATGGGAGAGCGACAGGTAGCGAGAGGTCATACCTGGCGCTGTGCAAGACTGAACGCCGGCACTGTTCGCTGAGGCTGTGAAAATTATGAATCAGACGCTACATGGCGTTATCCCAGTCACTAAACAGATTCTGCTTGATAAATGTGTAATTGTGTGCCGTGTCCGGCGTTCACCATTCGCTACCTGTCGCTAGCTCTCATTAACCAGCCACTACCTGATGCTATCCCTTCTTAAATAAGGGCCTAAGTGTCCTACTGGAACTGCTTAAACTGGAAGGGTTCTGATAAATGTCTTCAGATATATATTTTCTCTTAGACAATAGGGTCATAATATGATGCAACACAATAGTGCAGGCCTCTGTCCAATACCAAGAGACTTTTTAACTCTTGTTATTGCCACTCATTGCCATCTAATGAGGCCAGTTCAGGAGTTTTGACTGTAGATCATCTTCTGTTGAGGAACAGTACAACTCTCACCTTAGTAAAGCAGGGTAAAACCAAATTTCTTGCATGGCTTCTATTTAGGTGCCTATGGGATCTATGAGCAACAGCCTAGAGGGTGCCATGTAAATACATCAGTGGTAGCATACTGAGCTCCAGCACCAGGGATCTCATTTTATGAATTTTTTATCCTCCATAATAATTGTTACTTATTTTGGTTAGGATGTAAGTCTAAAGATCATTATGTGTTCTTACGTCAAAGTTATATTCTAAGCAGACAGCACGTCCTGCTCCAGACATAGTCCTTACATGTGGGTATACCTCCGCCTTCAGCGCCGTGCACTGCAGAATCATGAAGAAAACAAGCTCCTCCCAGCCCTACATATACCGAGGGACCTCCCACAAATCCCCAGATTCCTCTGCAGTGCTGAAACTGCGAAGACATGAAGTATCACTCTCTCGCAGGCGAGCGGGGCTTGACAGCCCGAGGCCCTGCGGGACTATTTCCACCCGTCCTCTTTGTGAGTAACATGCCTCCCAGCCTGGGCTGCGTTGGTCGGGTGAAGGTAGGCAGCACCTCGTGTGCTTACGGAGCCATGCTCCACCGCAATCCCCATCCTGGGGTAGGCGGTTTAGGCTAATGGTGAGCCTCATAATGGATGCCCCTCCCGCACCTTGCCCCACGCCCCATGTAACGGTGAACCCCGAGTGCTGGGTCACCTTCTTCCTTAATTTCCCCCCATTTGTGGGGGAAAAAGAGGGGGGGGTTGCGTACGTTGGCCTAATCTTGCCATATCACACGCCTTGCCTTAGCCCTATCGGTTCCGGGGGTCAGAGCCGCGCTTTAAACTTTGTTTTTACGTTGGCCGCTGCGCTTTTAAAATATGTGACTTGGCGCGTAAGGCGGCTCCGTCGCGCGACGCCATGGCGTTATTTCTGTTCTTTTCCTGTCTTGTTCCGCGGAGCTTCGCGCTCTCCGGGGTGGGCGTGGTCTGGTTTGGCGCATTCCGCGTCACCTATAGCTCTGGCCCGCCCTTCGAGGTTTGCTGGCGCCATTTTGTCAGTCTCCCGCGCGCGCGTGGTCACGATCCTCCTTCTCCCTTGGTTGATGTAAGTGCCCTCACGGGCGTTCATTTAATTTTCTTTTTGTGTTGCGCATGGCTCTGACACCCTCTTTTCCCCTTATGTCTTTCAGACGCCAAGCTTCCAGTGGCTTCTCCCGGCCTGATATATATATATCTCACGGGGTCATATTAGAATCTCCCACATTCCCAGCGGGTTTGGGGCATCCAGGGTTGCTTACAGCATAAATCCCTTCCGGCATATTGCCTAGATTAATCACCATATGGAGGCATCTCAGAATTTGGTGTCCGGGGTCCCGCGGGGACAAGACCGGCTGTGTACCATGTGTAGACAACCCCACGCTGACGCTGACAGAGCACTGGTCTGCGGACCGTGTGCTGAAAAAGCGCTGGCCCTGCAGTCAGGCTTGCCTGTACCTGCACCTCGCTTCAATACACCTGTCTCCCCGGACTTGAATCTCACTCCTGATGAGTCGCACTCGAGCGGGGATGACCAGCAAGTAGTGCCGCGCAAGCTTCCCACCGCGGAGCATATTATGTCAGGCTTGGCAGAGCGCTTGGGCACTGGGAAGAAACGATCCCTGCCGCAACCTAGCTATAGGCTGCTATGCAGGATCTGGATCAGTCCGAGGACGGTGATCTGTTCACAAGGTCCAGTTCTTCAGATGAGTTGTCTTGGAACCGCGACGGTTCTGGCCCGGAGTCCTGGGGCCTGTGTGAAACTGATGAGTTACTCATTAAGATTTTTGAAGTGCTGTCTATCTCTCCCCCGGGAGAGTCTCCCAAGCCCAAGAGGGAGAGTTTCCACACGGCGACGCCGCGCCTGGAATTCTTGGATCAGGATCATTTCCAGTATCTTATATCTAAGGAATGGGAGCCCCCTTGTAAACTCACAGGGGTCCCGGGGGTTTGGGACTGGAAGTACCCCTTTCCCCAAGATTTGGTTGAACGATGGTCAGTTCCTCCAGAGGTGGATGCTCCAATTATTGGGGTTGTTAACCCTCCCTTCATGGCTTCCCCCTCTCGCACCCTTCGGGATGCCGAGGACCGGCGCATGGACAGATTGGCCTCCCATGCCTTCTCTAGTGTAGGGACGGCCCTGCGCCCGGTCTGTGCTGCGGCTGTTACCTCAGTGGCCGCTAGGACGCTGATCAGGAAGATAATTGACCAACAGCCGGAGGATCTCCCTTGTGAGGTCTTCAATGCACTGTCAGATTGTGACGTTTTTGTAAGATTTATCCTCTCAGCTATGGATGACACCATTAAAATGTGTGCTAAAACCTCGGCCCTTGTGGTGGCCATTCGTCAACTGCTTTGGCTGCGACAGTGGGGGGCTGACAGTGATACTAAAAAGGTTCTTACTGCCATTCCCTTTCGAGGACGCCGCTAATTCGGGGCCAGGTTGGACCTTTTTGGCTGTGTCGAGGGAACTGCCACAGCACTTGGCTCTTATGGCAGGATGCCATGCTTCGTTCGGGCGATGGCAGGTGATGGCCTTCCTGGACGTGGTTTTTGAAAGAATGGAGTGTTTTGGGCAGTTCCCTTCAAAATTAGCCAGGGGTATTCTAGTCCCCGTTGTATCCTTTAGTGATTGGACACAGGTTGAGTCTGGCCTGGAGGGCCTGGGCCTTCTTTTAGGTTGGCCTTGGCTGATAATCGCATTCACTCTGCTCTTCCCCCGGGATGACGCAGTCTGCCCTGATACGGCGGTTTAGACGGGGCATCTAGGTTCCACAGGCTTTGCCTACTTGGTATCCATCTGTGGGGCCGCAGACCCCCTTGTCAAGTGAACCTCTGGATGCATGCAAGGATCCTTTTCCCCTTCGGTCTCTTGCTCCCTCTGGACGCCTAGTCCTTTTTTTTTTCCAGCCGGTGTTACAGGACCATTCTTTAGATTAGGGTCTTGTCTGGGGTCCCTCCCCTGTTCCCAGATGGCTCGCCAAGTCGAGTATGGGAGCGCTTTCATGCTCAGTCACCGGTGCTGTCCGCACTAGTTTCTACTTTGACTTGGGGCTCTCTTGGAGTCTTTTGGATTGGTGCTTAGGCACATCTATTACTTGGTGTAATCTGATTCATACTCTCCCGACGGGGTGGCATTTCGATGGGTCCAGGTTCAACCTTCCCTTCTGATTTGGGTGCCTTGGTATGGGAGGGGCCTTGCCCTCTGTGTAATCTCATTACATTCACCTTGCGGCTGGTGGGCCTATTGCTGGCGGCCCGAGGCTGTTCTTTTTCCCAGATGCCCCTGGGGCCTGCCGCACCTTGGGTTACTTATCCTGGATGGGGTTCCAACACCCCTGGAAATAGATCAGTACTTTCCCCCTGTTTTTATGGTTGGTCTACTCATGGAAGTTGTTGATGGACATCACTTCCTTCTTGCTATCCCTGTAGATGGTCGCTATGGGGACCAGGTCTGGCAGGGTCACTAAAGGGGTTCTATTCCTTATGAAATTCCCTGAGGTACCTAAGGGGGGCCCCTTTAGGGGGGCCCATTTTCATACCATTGGTAGGTCATCACATTGTGCCTTGTTGGGCCCTAGCTTGCTGGTCTGTTTCCCTTAGGCCTTGTCTCTTGGGGACTCTTGGTCTGTCTGGTCAGCGGCCTGTCCCAGCTTTTATCCGAGAAGGTCTCGGAACAGGTTGACCCTTCTTGTAGGGTCTGGTTCTGATCCAGTGGCGGTTGTTTACTGTCCTACTGTGCTGGGAGGGCCTTCCCTAGTGTCTCAATGAGCCTACGGGTTGGGGCCGTGGCCCTGTGACTGTTACAGAGACTCTGTCCTGGTTAAGGTCCTAATTCGTTGCCCTGGGTGATTGTCCCAGGACTCTCTGGCCTTGGTCACGGTGACCTAGTCTGGCCTTTTGTCCGGGTATTCTACCTTTTGTCTGACCCTTCTTACACCCTGCTACGTGGGGTTCTGCACAGGCTTGCTGTGGCAAGGGTGAACTGTTGCACTGGGGGCCATGATTGGCCCTGTGTGGTTTGGTTCGCATTTTCTGCTGGAGACAGTTGTACTGTGTGCCCTCTCATGTGGGCTGTTATGCCTAGTTAGGCTCCTTACTACGTCATTCCCTTCACAGGGTTTGGACGATCCTTATTCACCCTATCAGAAATGTTCCCTCTGGGTGTCTCTTCTTTTTGGAGGATTGGGTCTAGATCCCTCCCTTTTTTATTCTTCTCCCTTTTCTACCAGCTATGCTGGGAGTTGGCGCCCTAGTTGGATGGCTGGGACTAGCTCTCTATTCCCTATGGAATGAGGTCTTACCCATGGGTACTAGAGTTCTTATGGCATGGCTGGATTTGGTCCCCCAACTCAGTTCCTTGAGAGGTTCCAGGTCTCGCCCTGTTTGTCCTCGGTAGAGACTAGTTTCAAGCTTCGGCGTTGGGCTTTCCTCAGGGGTGGCTCAGATGCATTCCCCAGAGGATTCTAAGCTCCCTTGGGGGGGGGGGTTGCTTATCCTGTTGCCCTGCTAAGGGTTCCCTGGGTCTTATTCAGGTTCTTGTCTGAACTGTTCCCTGCCTCAGATGACTCCTTTGGGGCGGGTGCCTCAGTCTGGGGCCTTCTTAGCCTAGTCCTTTTTATATTGTTTACAGCTCTTTATAATCTGTACACCGTCTGGGGAGGATGTGTTCGCCCTGCACCAAGATTGAGTCCAGGCGGAGGGTTGTTATCCTTCTCGATTCCAGAACCTATGGTCTTTGGACTGGTGTTCTGCTTACTCTGAGCTTAAAAGGCATCTGTATCCCTCAATAGGCTTTGGGAACCTCTGGACTGCTTCCTGTCCAGGGTTGAGGCTATGCCCGTTGGGCTTATAGATGTCACCATCCTTCTTGCAGCAGGATCTGGTTACTTCCATGAGTATGGGAGTCTGTTGGACTGGTCTTGCTTGGCTGGTTGCCCTTCTGAGCTTCTGATTATCATGTTGGCTCTTGAGGAGCCTTGTTAGCTCGTGTTCAGTATTACGTTGGTCTCGCCGAGACCAGGGTTCGTATTCCCTGATGGGAAAGGTTCTACGGTTGCCATGGCTACCCTGTTATCGTTAGTAACATCGTTAGGCTGACTCTGGCCTGTTTGTTAAGGGAGATTCATTATTCTCTCTTGGTTTGGATTTCTTCTACCGGTGATTGGTTTGGGCCTTATGCACTTGGTTGTCAAGCAGGCTGACTAGTTCTCTGCTCGTGTTTCATTAGCCTTGTAAGGCTTCATAAGTTAAGTTAGAGCTTGCTCTAGTTGCTCCTGGTAGCAAGGTTACAGGCGATAGCGCTGTTTCGGTTGGCTGTGCCTTTTTTCATGGGGATCCCACCCTACTTATGGACACTGCTATTGGATGTCCCACATGTAAGGACTATGTCTGGAGCAGGACGTGCTGTCTGCTTAGAATAATACAACTCTGTGAAGTACTCACCTGTAGAGTTGGTATTATATGCAGACAGCACGTCCTGCTCCACCCCACCCTGATTCACTTTGTTCTGGATCCCCTGTGTGGTGATTATTATCTTGGATAGTATTGCCAGTCTCTGGGTGGTTGTTTTCCTCCTGGCTTCTTCTCTCACTGCTTTTCAATGCTGGGGATTTGTGGGAGGTCCCTCGGTATATGTAGGGCAGGGAGGAGCTTGTTTTCTTCATGATTCTGCAGTGCACGGCGCTGAAGGCGGAGGTATACCCCCATGTAAGGACTATGTCTGGAGCAGGACGTGCTGTCTGCATGTAATACCAACTCTACAGGTGAGTACTTCACAGAGTTGTATTTTTCATGCACGTAGTGATGCAGCTGCAGAGGCACTAAGACAAATATGCTTGTCTTGATTTCAGTCACTGTTCAGAAGGTCGTGATGATCCTAAGTTATTTGGAATACACTACCAATCCGCTGTAACATCCTCAAATTAAATAAATATACTGTAACTCTGTAGTAGTATGTAAGGCTGCAAGTTCACGCAAATAAACTTGCCAGCGGCAATCAAGGCTTGCCACGGACAATCTAGCCATCACTGATATAAATTAAAAAACACAAGCATGTTTGAGATAACTTTCAGGCTCATTTCAGATATTCATTAAAGGAATAGTCCAGACATTAAAATAAAAAGACCTTGCCTGACACGCCCAAGGCCTAACATGTCCCTTTTCTTTCTGGGATCAAACTGACCCCTTTTATTCTATTGAGCTTTCATATTTCATACAGTTTCCCCTATCTTAACCAAACTGGTTAAGTGAAATAGGTTAAGTGAAATATGTTATCTAGCTATTGTGCTGGTATTAAATAGCGTGGCAAAGTGCTGTTCGGTGTTGTCGACACTAGGAGGAGCATGAGAGCATGGCCTATTATAACTACTGTGCAACAGGCACACTGGTCTCTATTCAGTAACAGTTGGAAAAAAATCACCTGGTATAAAAAAATGCACTTTAGCTGAAAAAAAAGAATTTCATTGTTACTGAATTACCAGCAGGAACACAAATAAAGTCAGTGGCACTTTACGGAGGGACCCAGCTAGGAACTATAGACTGTATGTTTGCCCCTCCTCTGGCTGGGTCTAGTGTTTGTGGGACGTTTGAAACAGCTGATATAGGGCTCAGCCATCACAAAAAGAGAATGAGGGCCCAAACCATACATGCTATAGTGCCTGGCTGGGCCCACATAACCTTGAATCTGAGTAGAATCTGTCACTGCCCACCTGTTCAAAGCATAGGACCAAGCCATTATGCATAAGTTATGGAGGTGCCCAGCCAGGAACTACAGACTGACTGTATGGTTTGCTGCCTCCCCATGTCCTTTATGCCTAGAATCTGGTGGGGAAAGTGGTGGAGTCCAGGATCCCCTATAATCTAGAATGACCTGACATGGGCCCCAAAGTAAAACTTGCCATTGTGCGGCCCTCACCCCAGCCACGGCAATAGCAGCGATGTTCTGTGTATACTGGACTCAATTATCTCTTCTTGTAGATTGCATTGTACAGTTACTAGGGTTTTGTTCTGCTTCAAAAGACTCCTGGGGGTTGTTGGTCTACCTCTTTGTAGGGCACTCCAAATTTGGCCCAGGATCGTGGGTCAGGTAGGTTTTACTGGGGATTCAGGGGGTTCACACAGCGGGGTATCCCAATTTGGGATTTCCACAGGAGCCGGTGGCCCTAGGCCTTAGGCCACTTTTAACTCTTGGGGGGTGTTCTTTAGAGTGGATCCAAACATAGCATTTCTTGGGGGCATCCCAATTTGGAATTTAAAGCAGAAAACAAAACTTAACCTGGCCGGCCCTTGAATCTTTTAGGCCTCTCCCATGAGGCATCTCAAATCGGATGCCCCACTGTGTGACCTCCCAAACCCCCCATACAGATAGGCTGGGGGCAGGAGGGGGAGCATGTCTGAGGATGCAGCTGCTCTTGCTACCCATGGCTGTAAACCAAACTGTTTGCCAAGCAATTAATATGCACTGCAAATGGCTCTGATTGGACGCAAGCTTGCACATGCATCATAGGGCTGGTGAAAGGTGAGTTTGTATGGGCTATCTGGGGGTGTTCACAAAGCAGGGCATCCCAAAATGAAATGCCCACAGGGCTATGAACAAAGCCAGAGATCTTGGGTTTTGTTTAGCTTAAAAAATGTTTTTTTAATGTTTTTTTTTTTTAATCATTTTTCACTACCTCCAATCTGTTGCTGTTGGCAACTGTACACCTAGATATACAAGAAGAGAGGAGTGAGTCCTGTACACACAGAAGACTGCTGCTATGGCCACTGCTGAGGCGAGGGAGCTCACTCAACCTTACATGTGCCCAGCAGCAGTGGTCTGTGTGTTCAGGACTCACTTTTCTCTACAGATTGTAGTGAAACCTGTTTACATAAAACACACATTTAATAACATAAGAAAAAAAAACTAGATAGGTTCAGCTCCTTGGAAACACCTTTTTTGGAAAAAAAGATTTACACCATTAAGTGCCCCCTGGGGAATCCCGATTCAGGATGCCCAACAGTGTGAGCCCCCTGCACAGGCCCACATAATAGCCCCATATTAATCGGGCAGGCTGATTCATTACTAGCGGCAGGTAGCGACAGATGAGCGTCTGTATAGCGGATTTCAGAGCGATCGCTAGTAGCCGCTGTGCTCGGCTGTGGTTCGCTAGTTCAGAGCGCCCCAGTCGCTGTGCAGCATTGATGAATACGTTGTGGGGAGTCGCTATATGAACAGTAACAGCACTGTATAGGAGCGAATGGTAGTGACTGGTTAGTGCGACCGACTCACACCATATTCATCAAAAAAACAGCCTCACACACTGTCGGCACTCAAAAATGCTTCGCTGTAGCCCAGAGCGCCGGAGGATGTGTGATTAAAGGCTGTTTTTGAACATGTATCCACCAGTAACAAAGCGAAAACACATGGAATTACATTGTAATAACATTGTGACATGAACACATTAATGCCAGACCTGTGATGTCAATTCTGCATAAATATATAAAAAATGAAAAAAGTTTTCAAAAATGGCTTTTTCTAGGCCAGGAGAGGTCACAACATTATTTGAGATGATTTTTTTTTTTTTTTTTAAACCCTGTTTAAAGAGAAGTAAAAGAACGTCTATTGAAATGTATGGGAGAGCGACAGGTAGCGAGAGGTAATACATGGCTCTCTGCAAGGCTGAACGCCGGCGCTGTACGCTAAGGCTGGGATAATGATGAATCGTACGCTACATGCCGTTGTTCCAGTCGCTCAACAGAATCTGCTTGATAAATGTGTAACTGCGCGCCATGTCTGGCGTTACCTGTCGCTACCTGACGCTACCTGTTGTTTACAAGGCACTACCTAACGCTATCCTTTCATGAATAAGGCCCTTACACTAATGCCATGGCTGTCCCAAGAGGGAAACCACTGCCGAGGTGGTTGCTCCTATTTAAAGAAATGGTAAGGAGATTCAGGCAGGGGTTAGGTCTTCTTTAAAAGAAGGTTATATTAATAAAATGATTCATTGATTGTAACCCCCCCACACACTCAATCACTAGTATGTGGGGCCCTCGTGACCTACAGGTAAAGAAGTGGCCTTGCGACTTGAGGGTTGCAGCTTTGAACATGACTGAAGTGCTCTTGAGCAAGGCACCTAATCCCACAAATTCTCCCCGGATGCTGTACTCAGGACAGCACACTGCTCTGGGATCTGGGCTGTACTCACTTTACAGATGGGTTAAATACAGAGCAAAAATTCCTATGTGTGCACAAGCATTCAATGACCACCAATGCCCCTAAAAATTCCTAAAAATATGTATGCCAGTTACTGGGGGGGGGGGGGGCTTTTTTCCACCTTTATTATCAGTTAAATGCTCCTATTGTGTTTCTAGGGTCGCCTGATTCCCTCTCCCGGTTTGGGCTTCCCCACCACAAATCCTCGCTAAAACCTACCTGATCCCAATCCAAGAGCGCATGTGTGGGCTGAATTTGGGATGCCTCATAAAGAGGTAGACCAACACCAAAACCCCATAGGGGCTTTTAAAGTGGAACAAGACTGCTCGGTCATCCCTGGAATCCAAAAGATTCCTGAGCTGGCAGCTGACCCTCCCTTACTATTGGAAACCCCCCAGATTGGCAGTATTTGCTAACCTCAACCCCGGTCCAACAGCGCATGAGTGGGTTTTCATCCAATTGGAACCGTTTGCCGTAACTCATTCGGCTAACAGCTCTGATTGGGAGAGCAAGCGGCTGCATCTTTGGCCTGTACATGCGCTTCCACTCCAGCCATTCACATGTGGCTATTTGTGCTTCTATTTATCCCAAACAGAGCCGTAAGCTGAATAACATAGTCAAGGCAAACAGCTCTGATTGGACGAGATCCCATGCATGCAATGTTAGACCAAACAGAGGTGAGCGAATACTGACGATGCCCCGGGCCAATGAACTTAACCCAGGATGGTCAAAATCCCTGAATCAGGATGCCCAATTGTGTGAGCCCATTGCGCAGGCTTGCGCAATACCCTAATAGAATGTAAGCTCAAGCACAAGAGCCCCATATTACTGAAATGCCATGGGTGTCACCCGCAGCCGCTCTGGCTCGGACTGGCCAAAATATGAGTGTATTGGGTGACCTTCAGATTTTCACACAATGGGGAATCCCAATTTTGGATGTCCCATAAAGAGGAAAACCACTGCCCCTAGACACTTATAGACTGTAGGGTGCTGGTTGTGCCTATTTAAACAAATGGAAAGATGTTTCAGGCAGACTTTAGGGCTGCTTTAAAAGGAGGTTACATTTAAAAAAAATAATTATTTTAATTGATTGTATGAAATGGGAACATCACAATATATCAGCAGCAGGAAAACATACAGCAGGGAATTGGGAATTGCATTTTTTCAGAATTGTTAACAGTATGTAATGTATTTGTAACTGAATGAACCCTTTGCAGTACACTGCTCCCCTTCGTGGTTGCTGGAGTGAAATGCTGGATTTTCTGAGATAATTTATTGCCTTATTTATGAAGGAATAGCGACAGGTAGCGACTGGTGAGCGACCGGTAATGACGGGCCCCGCCAGGAGAACGCCGGCTCCCCACCACAATCACACATTTATCAAGCCAATCCTGCTTAGCGACTGAGATAGCGCCAGATAGCGAATCATTCATCATTATTCCAGTCTCACCCCACAGCGCCAGCGTCCGACCTTGAACAGCGACAGGTATGACCTCTAGCTACCTGGCGCTCTCCAATGCATTTCAATGGAACAATCTTTAAATATTCATAATTAATTGTTATTAATGTTTTTTTTTTTTTTTTTTTTAAATGTGAAAAATTCTGTGACCACTTCTGCCATGTTAGATAATTTTTTTAAGGTAAAAAAAAAATGTACTGAATTGATATTACAGGTCTGATATTAATGTATTCATATTACAAAATTATTTAAAAAGCTTGTTTTTTTTTGGTTTCCAAAAATACGGTTGTTTGGGGGTTAAAAAACTACTTTTAACCCATCGCCGCCAGCGCTCTGGGGTTTAAACATGCATTTTACAGCACAAGAATTTTTTGAGCTTGATTTGTTAATGAATATGGTGGGAGCCGGTCGCTAGGGCCAGTCGCTATCATGTGCTCCCATACAGCGCGGAACCTGTCAAATAGCGACTCCTCACCCAATATTCAACATTACGGCAAACCGACTGAGTCGCTATCAACTACCGAACAACGGCCAAGCACAGCGACTACTAGTGGGCGCTCTGAAAATGCCGCTACAGTCGCTCAACTGTCGCTACCTGCCGCTATTAATGAATCGGCCTCCCCGTATTAAAATCGTGTATGTGTCAATCATCATTTTTATGGGTGAAGTGATAGATCTGTTCAGCTTGCAAAAACAGAATAGCATGAATATATACTGTATCATGCATATAGCAAGTAAGCAAAAAATAGTGTTAGGTATCAGAAACAAACAAGGGCATCAATAATCATCCTATCTAGCTTCACTGAAAATTAATTGCATTGCAAATGCTTATCCAAATTATAGAGTTAGTTGTGTTTGTGTCTTTACAATTGCAGACATCGTAGCTGCTAATTAGCCCGTCCAAACTCATCTGCTCCAATGACAGCACTAAGTAAAATCTTGTATTTAATTATCACTGATCGATTTATTAAGCATGCAGAAAAACACTTTTATACACATAAGAATATTAAACATGGCTAAGAAGGGGGGTGAGCTCCAGTTATCCTTTATATCTTTGGTGAAGGGTCAATGGGGTTGTGGATGATCCAAATGTAGAACATACAAATGTGATAAATGAACTGTGATTCTGTTTGCTTTTGGGTGTGAACAAAACTTTTTAACTAGAAATAACTGTAAAAAGTTTTTGTTCTAATTTTTCCCCTGTGATTGGACAGTTTGGTTTAGGGATCTTTTTGTTAAGTTTGACGACAGCACCCCATCATTTTTCCTAACCTCAGTGGAAAAGACCTCACCTGTAAAAATGCCCCGTCACAGGGGCAGGTCATTTCTGATGTAATAGGTAGGTGATTTCTAACGAACAGAAATGTTTTATAGAATTTTTTTCATGTATTCCCTAAGTATTCATTTTTGGGGTAAAAGTTAAATCCTTTGACTTTTTTATGTTAGAGGTCCTAGTGAACTTTAACCCGTTTTCTTAACCTAAAACCAACGGCCTTATTTATCAAGGGCTAGCGCCAGGTAGTGTCTGACGAGCGCCAGGTACCGCCAGCTAACGGCGGCTACCGAATCAAGTACGCCCGGCGCCGGTCACAATGACGCATTTAGCACGCTAAATGAGGCTAGCGCCGGTGAGAGCGTCAGCTAGCGCGGGATTCATCATGTAGCCGACTGCAACGAACAGCGCCGCTGCTAATCCCATCACAGCGACAGGTATGACCTGGCGCTCCCTGGCGTTGTCCAATGCATTTCAATGGAGCAATCTTTAAATAATCATAATTAATTGCTATTAATGGTTTTTTTTTTTTTTTTTAACCTCCCTGGCGTTATGATTATGTCTGGAATTTTGTACCAAAAGCGTTACCATTTTTTTGTATGGAAATTTGGTGTTATGTATTGTAGGCCTGCAATTCTTAGTAATTACTTACTTAAACCTGACCATAGAAGACTCTAGTAGACCTCTCAGATGTGATAAAGTAAAACATAAAATCATGAATTATAATCTAATAAATAATATAATTTTATTCAATAATGAAATAAATAATGAAATTTGTCAAACAAAGAAAATTCAGTAAACATCCTGGGTGTGGTAAATTTTGAAACATGGGACTGCACATAGACCGACGTCACAATCAGGGCAATGGAACCTGGTTTCCTTTCTGATTTTTTTTCCATTGCCATCTTGCTTTGAGCAGCAAACTACGCACATCCTTGTAGGTGCTGCCTTTTTTGCGGTTGGCGGGATGTAATCCATAAAGTGACGACCAGTCAGGCGTTCTGGGTTGACAACGTCAACAGCACGACGTCCAGATCTGTTCACGGCCACTGATGGCGTTTGGTAGTTCACAAAAATCCGCTCCGCCACCTTCCAGACAAAGTCAGAATGAACAAGAGGCTTGTCACTCTTTCCTCTGTGCAGTATATAGGCATTCCAGAGGCATTGTTCCAGGAGATGCCTGAAGATTTTTTTGTAATATTTTTTTTGTTGTTTCCGCATAGCCGGATAAAATGTCATCGCCTGATCGGCTCTATCGACTCCTCCCATGGTGTTGTTGTAGTCAATCACAAGTTGTGGCTTCATGACTTCTTTCCCACCTCTTGTGTGGACCATAACAGTGGAGGTGTTATGCACTGTACTCATTAGGCACACGTCTTTTTTGTCACGCCAACGCATTGCCATCATCTTTCCTTTCTGCCAGGAAACCATTTCTCCTGTTTTCAGTTTTTTCTTGGCAAACATAGATGGCAGGTCACGTCGGTTGGGCCTAACGGTTCCATATCCATCAGTCTTGTGTTTTATCATAAACTCGTACAGCTCAGGCGATGTGTAAAAGTTGTCCGTTGTCACACAATACCCCTGATTCAGCAATGGCTCAAGCAGTGTGAGGACTGATGACGTTGCCATCCCATAGCCGCTGCACCTGGGGTTGAATTGTGTTCCTTTACCGGTGTATATGACGGAATTCCATATATAGCCAGTGGCAGACTCGCAGAGCATATAGGATTTTATTCCAAACCGTGCTCTCTTGGATGCGATGAATTGAATCCAGCTGAGGCGTCCCTTGTAAGCCATCAGACTTTCATCAATGCTGATGTCTCTATCTGGCACATAGGACTGCTGGAAATTTTTTAGGATCATTTGGTATACTTCCCAGATCTTCTTGAGTTTTGGCGCTGGATGTGTGGCTTCGTCAAATTCCTCATTGTTGGTGAAGTGCAAATTCTTCATTATGAGGGAAAATCGGCACTCGGACATGATGGTGCCAAAAAATGGGGTTGCCAGCAATTTATTGGTAGTCCAGTACCATTTCTGCAGGGGTTTCCCCACCACCCCAGTAAGAAGTATTAGCCCCAGGAACTTCCAGATGTCCTCTTTAGTCACCGGTTCCCATTTTCTGTTCCTGGAAAACTTGCTACGCAGAGTTGCGGATTGCTGCTCGTTGTAGCGATTTGTCTCCGTGACAATCTTTTCAATGACGTCATCTGTTAGAAAAAATTTTAGGTACGCCAAAGGATCATTGTGCTCAACGTCTACCTTCATCCCAGGTGATCCAGTAAAAGGAAATCTTGGCGGTGGTACCTCATCCATACCGCAATCAATTGGGCACCAAGTGCGCACATCACTGAGGTCGGGTGCAGAATTGTCGCTGTCGCCACTTCTCTGGTCAGTGTCAGAGTCAGATGACAAATCTTGCCACGAATCGCTATCGCTCATTTCTGCGAGGGGCTGTGTGTCGCTGCCGCTGTCACTTATCTGATCCAAAACCGCTTTGGAGATGCTAAAGTGACGCTTTGATGCCATGATAAATTTTTTTTTTTTTTTTATGGGCAGAAAAAGGGCAGGCAGGGCAGTGTATGATGATCAAAGGGCAATACAATGTCAAATCTGAGGTGATACAGTGTAATCTCACAGGATTTCACTGTATCACTGTGTGTGTGTTTTACTGTGTTTATAACTTTGAATTTCCCTCCCAGTTCCGCCCCCATGAGCCTCTGCGGCTCACAGTGACGTAACCAGGAAGTCAGACGCATCTGCCGGGGCTCTCACTGGCGATCACAGCGGGGACATCGCTGGATCACAAGGAGAAGGTAAGGGGACTCCGCTGCCAGACTCTACTCCTCTGACTAATATACCCCGAGCGTGACTCGGGGTTACCGCTACTTGCAGTGAAAATTAACCCCGAGTCACGCTCGGGAAAACCGCCAGGGAGGTTAATGTCAAAAATTCTGTGACCACTTCTGCAATGTTAGGATTTTTTTTTAAGTAAAAAAAAAACAAAAAAAAAAAATGTGCAGAATTGATATTACAGGTCTGATATTCATGTATTCATATTACAAAATGTTTAGAAAAACTTGTATAATTTTTACATAAAAAAAAAAATGGTTGTTTGGGGGTTAAAAACTACTTTACACACATCGCCGCCAGCGCTCTGGGGTTTAAACAAGGAATTCCCATGCGAGAAATTTTTGAGCGTGATTTGTTATTGAATCTGCAGCAAGCCGTTCGCTCTGGCCATTCGCTGTCAGGCGCACCCATACAACGCGGAACCTGTGAAACAGCGACCCCTAACCCCGTATTCAACATTACCGCACACCGACTGAGTCGCTGTCAACAAGCAAACCCCGGCCAAGCACAGCGAATACTAGCTGGCGCTGTGAAAATCATGCTACTGGCGCTCATCTGTCGCTACCTGGCGCTATTAATGAATCGGCCTCCAAATTTAGACTCTGTTGTGCTTTTGTCTTTACAGTGAACATATGTTAAAACAGACAAAACAGAAATATGTAGGAACACTTTTGGAAGAACTGTGGAGTGCCCTTTTGGGATTTGCCTATTTGCTGTGATCTACTTGCTCCTTGTCTGTAGTTAAATTGTCTTTAGTGAAACTCCTGGCAAACTGTTTGCCTTGGTTAATTTTGCAGGGCATGTCACATTACATTAGCATTGGTGCAGTTTTTTTAAGTAACTGGCTGGTTATTTTTATCTTTACAGTACAATAGCTCTAAAAAGCATAGGGGGAGGATGTACTAGGGAATACCTTACAAAAAATAGCCAGGCCCCAAAGCACAGGGCAAAAGTTTCCAGCAAGGGTATATTCTATATCTGCTGTCCTTAATACACAACATTAGCGCTTTGGGTCTCAAAAGAACAAAGTTCTGCCGGGGGGGAAAACATTTTCAAGTCGAGTACATTACAAGAAGTATTTTTCAGTGGTCTTGTCTATTATTTTAAAAGAGTATTACGTCCTACAATAAAGGCAGATGCGTTTGGAAATTGTATTCCTTACATAAAATGCAATAGGACTTGCAGCTGTTTAGAGAGGGCTTGCAGACATTTCCCTTAAAAAAATAGTGTAGCCTTAGAGGGCAGGGCAGAATTCTTCCATACGCATGAAGCTTTGTAGCCTTTAAAAGGGAGTCCAGTCTACATATGAAGCCCCAATTCTAGCTGCAAATCAAAATAAAACACCCTTCCGGGTTCAGTGATGTCCACCGGTGCTTCAGAGAACCATCCCCTGCTCTGGGGATGCCTTTCTGTGAGCTGTGACCAAGGTGCAGATGGACAGCGCTGGATTGTAGAGAACAATAAGGTGTTTTATTTTGTTAACCCCATCCTACCTGTTGGAAATACATTTTCTTTTCAACAGTCAAGCTGGGAGGCCGATTCATTAATAGCGGCAGGTAGCGACAGTTGAGCGACTGTAGCGGCATTTTCAGAGCGCCCGCTAGTAGCTTGGCCGTTGTTCGGTAGTTGATAGCGACTCAGTCGGTTTTCCGTAATGTTGAATATTGGGTGAGGAGTCGCTATTTGACAGGTTCCGCGCTGTATGGGAGCGCATGATAGCGACTGGCCCTAGCGACCGACTCCCACCATATTCATTAAAAAATCACGTTAAAAAAATTCTCGTGCTATAAAATGCATGTTTAAACCCCAGAGCGCTGGAGGCGATGGGTTAAAAATAGTTTTTTAACCCCCAACCCACCATATTTTTGGAAACCAAAAAAAACAAGTTTTTAAAAAATTTTGTAATATGAATACATTAATATCAGACCTGTAATATAAATTCTGTACAATTTTTTTTTTCCTTTAAAAAAATTATCTAAAATGGCAGAAGTGGTCACAGAATTTTTCACGTTTAAAAAAAAAAATTAATAACAATTAATTATTAATATTTAAAGATTGTTCCATTGAAATGCATTGGAGAGCGCCAGGTAGCGAGAGGTCATGCCTGTCGCTGTTCAAGGTCGGACGCTGGCGCTGTGGGCTGAGGCTGGAATAATGATGAATGAGTCGCTATATGGCGCTATCTCAGTTGCTAAGCAGGATTGGCTTGATAAATGTGTGATTGTGGTGGGGAGCCGGCGTTCTCGTGGCGGGGCCCATCATTACCGGCCGCTCACCAGTCGCTGCCTGTCGCTATTCCTTCATAAATAAGGGCCTTAGTCTACTACAGGGTGACTTTTTGCTGGATTGCTTGCAGCTTACATTTGACACTATATGTCGCTGTTACCAATACTTATCTGTAGTCTCTCTATGCATTTTCCTGCTATGTTGTGTTTCCTGTACATTGAGGGGATTTCTATGACTTCTTTTTCCTATGTTATCCACCATGTAAGGTGACCTGCTACTGCACTCATGTTCCATTAAAGCCAGTTCCTGTTACACCACAAATGTCTCTCTGAATTAGACTCTGCTGCACCCTGCACTCACACTCTGCAACAGGTTATGGGCCCAGTGACTGGATAAAGCCCAGTAACCAGACGCAGCTGCTGATGCGGAGATCAGCATAAAAAAGCTTCCACAGTGACCTCTCCTGTATAGAAGTAAGACTGTTCTTATGTGTAAGAAGCGGCCAAGTGGCCAGGCTGAACAATGACAATTATCAGCCATGGAAGTTTAAAGTGGGAATGCTATTATCCAAAAATGAAACCAAAAATGACTTGTGAGAAGTTATCACTACAAAGTGGCCACAGGATAATATTTAGAAATGGGACAGGAAAACAGACAGGCACAGGCCACCATAAGCTTACTAGTAGATAACGATCAGCTTTTTCACATACGCAATGAGAATACAGTGAAAGGCATGTGGGATATATTAAAAAAACTGCATGGGAGATCCAGTTTGAAATTAGGTTTAGCAGAGAGCGGGACATGCAGGATTATATAAATTACATTCTGGAAGTGATCGCACATGTTGTTGTGCAGCTTATCCGACACATATATTATATTGTGCTGGAGACACGGCCTGAGACAGATCTCACACTAGTATTTTTTAAGACCAGGCTCATAAATGAGTATCAGCAAAGAAAGAAGCTTGCCCAGGACACCACAGAAACCTGACACCAGGACAGCTCCCAAAGCTAGAGACACAAGATTACACAGTAAGGAAACCAGGATCAGCTTTAAATGCCACAAACCAGGACACATAAAGAGATATACTATTTGTAAATCAGAGCACATGTTACAGATTCCTTCTTATACTAAACAGAAGGTCAAAGCCACAATTTCTGATCCATGTGAAGGGAACTGAAATGCCACATTTAAAGTGACAGGCAACCATAAATTACAAGGCTGGTGCATTGACTTAGGAACAACCAGTCACATGATAAGTGATCAAACAAATTTGAATAACAAGGAGACTATTTACCTTGCAGATGGAGGTAAAATACATGCAGAGGGATATGAGCACGGAATCTTTGTATGCCCCAATGATGCGGGACAGAATTTAGCCATACCAGTAAAAGATGTACTTTATGTTCCTGATCTAGAAGTGGGGACTCTTATCTGCAAAGTGTCTGACAGCCAAAGGACTCACTGTAAAATTCAAAGGGAACAAGAGTCCTACCCTGGACGGAAACAGACTATAGCAAGTGCCAAGCTGGATGATCAGACTATGCACCCATAAACACAAAGACTGTATATACACGTGGCACAGATCTTTAGGTCGCAGACACCAACAGTGCATACAAGAACTACAAAATAGTGATCTGACAAAGGATCTAACAGTATCACCTTTTCCAGAATGTTGCATTTAATCCAAAGCTATAAGAGCAACACTTCCTAGAATCATTCAGAATAGAGCCTCAAGACCACTTGACCACAGTAATGTATGTGGTCCCCTGAGGCAACAGGTACATACTGACTTTCATAGATGACTAGTCAAGATACACAATCACTTACCTAATGCAATACACGGGTGAAGTTCTTGACAAATTACAAGACGATGTAGTAGTCCATTCTGTAGCAGTACTTCAGAGTTATAATGGAGGTGAATTCAAAGGACACAAAGTACAACAGTACTTGAAGCAGAATGGAATAGAATATACAGTGCCATACACACCGGAGCAAAATAGGGTTGCTAAAAGTAAAAACCAAACTCTGACTGAAATGATCATATGTATGCTGACAGACTCAGGACTACCACAAAAATACTAGTGTAAGGCGGCAATGACAGATGCTTTTTTTTTAGAACAGTGGAAAAAATGCCACATGAACTGTGACACAATGAGAAGCCAAGTGTAAAACACCAGAGGAAAATTGCACCAAACTCCAAAACAGAGCATTTGAAGACATCTTTGTTGGATACAGTGACAATGTTAAGGGTTACAGACTCTTAAATCCCAAAACAGACAAGGTTACCTTTAGCAACAGCATAACTTTTGAAGATCTAAGAGAAAATGTGATAACAGAGGAAGTAAGAACTGAAGAGAAAACTGACACTGATCAGCCATCATCTGATTCTAAACAAACACTGGAGGTAAGCGCAGAACCTGCCAGTACTAAAGAGCAGCAAGCTCAGGCACAGAACCAAGACGCTTAGCAAGAGAAAACAAAGGTATACCACCTGTACTTCTTTAATACAAGGCAAACACTGCCAGTACTAATGAACCTGACACCTGGAAAGACATATCTCAGCTTTCAGAAGGGGAAGCGAGTAAATGGATAAAGACAGAAAAAACAGTTATTTGCGGTGCTCAAAAATTTCTACATTCAATAGTTTAAGTTTAATGAGGTAACCATAAACTTTCTTTAAATATCTTAAATGTCTTGTGAGTGAAAAGAAGATGAAATCACACCACTTCACATGCCCTTCACCATCCAATTATTAAGCTTACCGGCTAGTTAGTTCAATCTGGCATATAAAAAAATAGATCTTCATTGAATCTGCTTTATCTACTCATAGATTTGGCCAGGCCCGGTTACATGGTCATTAGGTGTTTCCTCATCAGAATTGCCAAAAAAAACAGAAAGTGCATATAGCATATATAAAACACTCTACTATATAATGAAAACATTTAAAACAATTAATCTGTGCATATATAAAATTCAACAGATCACCTCTGATTTACACATCATGTCCCAATCATTAAAGCAAAGAAAGAAAATAAATATCACACCTGCTTGTGCCACCAATGCCTTTCGCTCAGACAGCAAGCTTTTTCATAGGCTAATGAGTTAGTTGAGAGATGAGTTAGTTGGCACGACGGTTTCACACAGTGGGGCATCCCTGACTGGATGCCCCAAGGCCAAGGACCTAAATCCAGGATAATCAAAATCCTTGGTTATGGACTACTTTGTGCACTATAGAATATGGACTATCCTGGAATAGTAATGGATGGCTTTGTGAGAAATAAAGCTGAAAGCGCGATTTGCCTTAACTGCCCCAATGTAATGATCGCGTTATCCTAACACAGCCATTAGCCTGTCTTAGCTGTATGGAGTAAGGGAGGCAGACTGGCGTGCCAACAGGCACAACTGAACCAGATACTTCAAAATTGTGCGGAGATGCAGGGGTGTTTGAACAGCAGCACCTCAACACCAATTTAGAGGCCATGATTGCCCAATGGGACCTGCAGAATTATAACACCAAGAGAATGCTGCCCCTACTAGAGGGAAAACAGGCACCAACCAGGGAAGACCTGGCAATTTCCCCATAATAGGTGAAGCCTAAAAAGCCCTCCCAAAAAAGGTGCACTACAAGGCCAAAGGAGTTAAACTAGGAATAGGGAGTAGCGGGACTGAAAATATGGACATGATCACACAATTAGGGAGTGAGGGCAGGGAGACAAATAGGCAGAACTAAATAAATACATCCTATGGCGCACAGCTGATACTAACATCAACATCAAATGTATGTTTGGCTAATGATAGAAACGCAGGAACGAGAAAGGCAACACTAATACACACACTTACCCAGAAGCCAACTGCCACTGTCAAAGCACGAATAGAGACTGGAGCTCTGCATGATGAAGGCATCATAGGTGTAGCCTGGGAAGCTAGCCAATACACTAAAGAACTGCAGATCGGGACCCACCACACACTGCACATTGATCAAATGCCCCATCTTACGGTTGCTGTAAGAAAATGGCAATAGACACAGGTCAATACACTGGCAACATTACAGTAATAGGTAAAGAGGAAGCAGTTACATAGGCAACATGGACACAGGGATCAGTGTGCCCAATGATCAACAAGGATTAGCTAATTAAGGGGAGCAAAACAAAGGCTAGGCAAAACAGAGGCTACTTGGCACAGGAGGCATTAAAGCCACATGTGCACAGTCAATGGCGTCCATGATGTTGGGCATATTCGCTATGTTGAAATAACCTAACTTCAATGCTTTCCAGACTGCTATGCTACCATGTCAGGAAAACAGATGTATTTCTCCTGCTGGGCAACCATGCCATTGAGTAATTTAATCAGGGCGCAGCTCAGTGAAGGCTAAGACATGCCAACAGACAATGCCCCTAGCCTCTGGAAGGAGCCGTTTGCTACAAATTGAAGGCAGCCAACTAATTTGGTCAGGCCATCAATCGCCTGCCCCTTTTTGGTGCCAGGGACCAACCATAGCCATAGCTCTAAGTAAAGCTTCTCAAGAGAAAGGTGGTTCAGCCGGGTCAGTTCAATGTTCAAATGTTGATTGGACATACGATCAATGTTCAGAGGATGTGCGTGGATGTGGTGGATGTGCATAAGCTGCACCAGTTACAGGGTGAGCAGCCCACAGCACTGCAGATGCTCGTACTCTCTGTTCGAGAGAGGCTATCGGTATTAATGTCAGTAAACGGCAGCTGTCTTCCCGAAAAAAGGAGCGAGAACCCTCACCTGGCTCTGAATCGCCCCTATATTGTGAAGAAATAAGGCAAGACCCTCTGTAGACCCAGCATGCACAGTGGGGCATGAAACTATAGTAAATATTAGGTCCAATCGGTATCAAACTTTTGCATACACTTTAATACTCATATTTTACTGTCTGTGTTTTAAAATTTCCCCTTAAAATTGTCACCTTAAAATCCACTTTCAAATTAGCTTTTGTATATTTTTCTCTGACAAAATGATGTCTTAAAGGCGCTGAGCTGATTTTTACGTTTTTTCCAATCATAGCAAATATGTGTTTTATGGAAGCAGTTTTCATGTGTTGCTACTGGCAAAGTACGCCAATTGCAAACTTACCAATAGCAACAGATTGCAAATAGTTGCACCGAACACTGCTGCTGGTCATGTGTAAGGGTGAGTGAGCTCCCTCACCTCAGCAGTGGCAATAGCAGCAGTGTTCTGTGTGTACAGGACTTACTTCTCTCTTCTTGGTGTACGTTGCTAATAGCAGCAGATTAAAAACTGCTTTCAGAAAACACACATTAGCTAACATAAAAATCTAAACGTTTGAAAATTCCATCGAAAGTGGACTTACCCTTTAAGGTCATCAATTGAGTGTACCGCTTCGGAAAAATGTTTAGCCACTGGCAAGTCATTATTGGCATTAATGATGCTGAATCGGTGGGAGTTCCTGCGCTGACTCAGTTCTTGTCTATCTCACCCACTTAGAATCTCTAGCTGGTGGTGGTAGGGGACCACCAGGGGTACTCTGGCCTCAGTTCTGCTGTCCTTGTATTTGAGTAAGCTGTCCCTGCTGATCACCGGCCCATCACCACTGCAAGATGCGAGGGGCGTTCAGAGGCACGCACTGTGACTAGAGAGGCATTCAGGGAGTGTCGTGTGCATAATAGAGGGAGGGGAGGGATGCAGCAGCACGCTCACAGTGGGGAGGGAGGTGTACAGCGTGTGCACATAGGCATGCGCACAGAGGCATTTTGAATGGCCAGGTAAGCATGTACGCTGGTGCCGGGTGTACATTCTGTAAAGGTAGTGTAGGTAGCTTGTGCCGAGCTCCACAGTTCCATGGGCCCAGGGGCCTGTGCCTGCACTGCCTCTATGATATGTAATCTCCTGGTTTGTGATATAGCCAGGGCCACCTTCGGGGGGAGATGCGGGATCGATGTTCTGGGCCCCAGTGCTCCAGGGAGGGAGGCTCAACCCGGTCTCAGCCCACCCTGA
Organism: Gastrophryne carolinensis; assembly: GCA_027917425.1. Lineage (NCBI taxonomy): Eukaryota > Metazoa > Chordata > Amphibia > Anura > Microhylidae > Gastrophryne > Gastrophryne carolinensis. The sequence continues at coordinate 366,981,286 of CM051234.1, forward strand.
TGTCAGCAAATCTGAGTGCTCATTGCCGCTGTACACGAGGCGTCAGGAGGAGCTGCCGCTTTGTCACAAGCTTGCACTAAAGAAAACAGCCAGTGGGCACCGGATGGCAGCCTTCCCCTGAGTCCATCCCACAATGGTGAATAGCGAGGGAAAAAGTGAAATAAAGTTATTAGTTTCAAAAGGGCGAAGCTAAAAGATTGGTTGCTTGTTTCCGCCCTAGTGCCCCATCCTGGTGGCACACCAGGGGTCCCAGAAACAAGCAGGCAATTGATACATTCACCCACCGCCATGCGCTGACTTTGCAGCTGCCTCAAAGCCCAACCCCCCTCGCAAGCAATTCAGAAAGGGTCCAATCTACTTTTTGCAGGTAAATCACTGTTCCCCCAGTGTTCTGCATGGCCCACAGTTGCCTCAACAGATCACCTCCCTGCAGATCTCCTTGAAGGTCACCCCACAGGGCCCTGCAGACCCCACAACTCAGCAGTGACCCTACAGGGCCCTGCAAGTGGCCCCGCAACACCCCATGACCTGCAACTGACCTGACTGTGCCCTGCAGCCCCCCCCCCCCCCCCGCAGCTGCTTAAAGTGGATCAAAACCTGTAATTTTCACTATGGTTTGGAATGCCCTGCTGTGTGAAATCCGGCTGTTCACCCAGTAAACTCACCTCTCCTCAGTCCAACTGCCCATACATCAGAGGAGTGGGGCATCCTTCGGCTGTGCAAGGCCACACACAGGTGAAGAATGTGAGTTATTCCATGCACCGATTGTGTGTGCGGCTGGGATTCCATTCATCTTCTCCAGCCACACTGCCTTTTTTTAAGTTCCTGCACCAGCTGCCCTGCTACACTCTCTTAGCGCTAAAGCCGTTCATCAGCCGATCTGAGCACTGGCCAACATCTTTTCTTCGGCAGCATGCTCTTGGCAGTTTTTTAAGTGAAGTCTCTTTTTTCATTTGATTTAACCCTTTAAGTGCCAGCCTACCTGGAGTTTTTGTCACACTCTGTTGCCAGACCATTTTGCACTATTTTGCGCTCTCAATGTTCAAATGTGATTTTTGAAGGGATTTCCAGGGATTTCCCAGGAAAATGATATATTGTTTTTTTCAGCAGAGTCTGGGCTTTAACATGAAATGTCTTGTTTGTCATTTGTTAGGTGTATTCTTAATATTTTTGGGTGAAATATGTGCAAAAAAAAAAAAAAAAATTTTTTTTGTAATAAAAAATGTAAGTTTGTCAATAAAATCTTATTGCGTGTGAAATCCCAATTTCTCCCGGTTACAGCGGTACCACATATGTATTGGTAGACACCCTTTCCTGCCCAGGAGACTCCCCCAAACTGAAACAGCGCTTTAGGGGATTTTCAGATAAAATACAACTATGCTACGCAATATGCGCACCTTGCGGTTTTTCCAGAAAAACAACCCTTTACATTTGAAATACCCCCAACAAACTATATATTCTCTGGAAGTACACACCTCAGGCTTTCTAGGTGTACCAGGCTTGTTGATGTGGCCATAGTTTTCTGGAAGTAATCCCTCAACGTAATCTTTGGTTGCAAAGAGATAAAAAAGCAGAATCAAAGCCACATTTTCCTAAAAAAACTATACACAAACAAGAAAAAACAAGTTTAATCTGAAAACGCAACATCCCCCGAACAGAACAACACCCAATATGCATAGGTTCTGTCAAGGGAAGAGTTGCCAAACACCCCAAAGTAAAGCATGTGCGTAACGGTAATTTTACTTGAAAATTTCAGCTCTGCAGACAAAGTGCGCACCTTGCGATTTTTCAACCAAAACAACCCTTTACATTTGGAATATCCCCCATAAACCATATATTCCCTGAAAGTACACATGTTAAGCTTTCTAAGGGTACCCCGCTTGTTCTAGTGGGCTCATCTTTCTGGAATTATTACCTCAAAGAATTCTTTGGTTGCGTAGGGTTTCCCTAAAAAATTTATAAAAAAGCTGAATAAAAAACACCTTTTCCTAAAATATAAATATGCAAACCAGAAAAAACAAGCTAAGTCTGAAAGCGCAAGGTCCCCCGAAACAGAACAATACCCAACATGCATAGGTACTATTAACCCTTTTAATTGCCAGCCTACTTGAGATTTTGTCACCCTCTGTTGACAGGCCATTTTTCCCCATTTTGCGTCATGTTTTGCGCCATGTTTTGCGGCATTTTTGCTGGAACTTTAAGGAAAATTATATATATTTTTTTTGCAGCAGAGTTTAGACTTTAACATGAAATGTCTTGTTTGTAATTTTGTTTTTTTTTTTTTACAATATTACTAAGTAAAAAAAAAATAAATAAATAAAAATTTTTTTTAGAAAATTGACTCCTTTATTTTAAATAAAAAATGTATTTTATTAAGGAAAATCATATTGCATGTCAAAGCCCCATTTCTACCGATTAGAACGGTACCACATATTTATCGGTAGCCCCCCGTTCCTGCCCAGGAGACCCCCCCTAACTGAAACAAGTATTTTATAACATTCACAAAAAAAATACAAATACCATCCACACTACAAAGGGTTAAATCGAGAAAAAAAATGACATAGGGTCCCCCCTCCCAGGGGAGGGAGACCCCATTTTTTTTTTGATTTTTAAGGGTTAAAAACCCTTAAAAATAAAAAAAAAATTGACGTGGGGTCCCCCTTACCCAAAGTAACCAGCCCGGGACCAGCTATGGGGGCTTGTAGGCACAGAGTGGGGGGGCCAGCTTTTGTGGCCCCCCACCCTGCAGCCTACGAGCCCACATAGCCTATGTGGGCCCGGGCTCTTCTGCCCCCCCCCCCCTGGCCTTTGGGGAGGCAGGTAATGGGGGTGCCGGGGGTTAATGGCAAGCCACCCGCTAGCGCAGGTGGCTTGCCATCCCCCCAGCTTTGTGAACTGGTATAGGGGTCATGGACCCCTTACCAGTTCACAAGGGGTTAAAAGTAAATAATCACACAGACACAAGCAGAGAAAAAAATATTTTATTAATTTTTATTTTTTTTTTTACACTGTACTCACCTCCCATCCATCCTTGAGCACTCTGTCCCTCGGCGATCACTGGCTTCTGCTCACTTGCTAGAAGCCTTTTATAGCTGCTGGATGACAGAACACAAAGGGTTAATCAAAAAAAAAATGACATAGGGTCCCCCCTCCCCCCAGTTAAAAACCCTTAAAAATCAAAAAAAAAATTGACGTGGGGTCCCCCTTACCCAAAGTAACCAGCCCGGGACCAGCTATGGGGGCTTGTAGGCACAGAGTGGGGGGGCCAGCTTTTGTGGCCCCCCCCACCCTGCAGCCTACGAGCCCACATGTGGGCCCGGGCTCTTCTGCCCCCCCCTGGCCTTTGGGGAGGCAGGTAATGGGGGTGCCAGGGGTTAATGGCAAGCCACCCGCTAGCGCAGGTGACTTGCCATCCCCCCAGCCTTGTGAACTGGTATAGGGGTCATGGACCCCTTACCAGTTCACAAGGGGTTAAAAGTAAAAAATGACACAGACACAGAGAAAAAAAAATCTTTATTATTTCATTTTACACTGTACTCACCTCACCTGAAGACTGCGCAGCCCAGGGGGGGGATCGGACCCCCCCCCTGGTGAAGAGGAGACATGATAGAAGGCTCGGGCGCGGAGGTGAGTAAATGACAGTTTTTTTTTTTTTTACAGCGGCGATGTCGGCGCTGGAAACGGGGGGGGGGGGGGGCGGCTGGTTTCGGGCCCCCTCCTGAAGACGGAGGACGACGGGGGGGGCGATCGGATGCCCCCCGCAGGAAGAGGGGACCCCAGGCTTCACGGGGATACCGAAGGTAAGTGGTTTTTTTTTTCTATTTTTTAACTGTTAGTGGTAAATGCCAGGCACGTGAAGTTTACGTGGCTGGCACTTAAGGGACGGAGAGGCAACCACGTAAATTTTACGTGGCTGGCATTTAAAGGGTTAACAAGGCAAATATATATGTGGACATTTGTTTAGGATCGGGGAGGGTGAAGACACTGTGGTTGTACAGGGTCCCCAAAATTCCTAGTGGCAGTCCTGGATATGTATATTTTATGTGTATTGTTTTATCCAGGAAGTGTACTTAATTTTAGGTATACTCACCTTTCATTCCGCTCAGGCTATGTGAATGCAGAGGAGCGTGCATAGTTCTGCCTCCTGGGACCTGCGCTACCTTCTCTACCAATAATTCTAGTACTTGTATTTGGATTAGTACAATGTTTGTTACCACCCAAATGAAGTAGCCAACCTACACAACCTACACTCTAGCAGATGTGTGTGATTTTTCTCCATTGTTTAAAGGGCAATAATGTATTTGCTTTAGCATAGTATCTTTGCTGTTACTTTTTACATTATTATTAATAAATGTCATATCCCCTTTTTATGGATTGGTACGACATTGGTCATTCTCCAATCATCGGGAACCTCACCAGTTGAAAGGGAATGGTTAATTAAATCATTCAGAGGTGCTGCAATCACAAATCTAAGTTCCCTTAGAACTCTGGGATGGATTCCATCTGGACCCATCGCCTTACTTACCTTTAGATGTGCCAGCTCAGCTAAGACATCAGCCTCCAGAAATTCCGGAGCTGTGCCCTCCCAGCTGGATGCTGTGCTATGGCCATGCCTGCTACTATCTGAAAACCCCGAACAAAAGTAGCTATTCAGATGGTCAGCCACAGCCTTATCTCCATCAATATAATTATTTTCCCTATTTCTAATTTTTGAGACTGCATTGTTTTCCTTCTTTCTGTCACCAATATATCGGAAAAAGGTTTTATCTCCCCTCTTCATAGATTTGGCCATTTCTTCCTCCTTTTGCCCTTTAGCAGTCCTTATAATCAGTTTTGCTTCCCTCTGTTTAATTTTATATGCCTCTCTGTCAGCTACACTTCCACTTACTTTATACTTCTTATAGGCAGACTTCTTATCTTGTATGATAGTGCTGACTTCCCTAGTAAACCATAATGGTTTCTTCTTCCTTTTATTCTTGCTAGTTTGTTTCACATATTGCTTATTTGCCTTTAAAATGGCCATTTTTAATAGTGACCACTGGGCACTCGCTTCTGCTACTGTGTTCCACTCACCTAATTCTCTTTCTATATAGTCCGCCAGTTCCTTGAAGTTTGTCTTCCTAAAGTCTAACACTTTGGTTCTGGTGTGTGATTGCACAATGTCTGATTTTATTCTGAACCATAAGCATTGATGGTCACTGGAACCCAGATTTTCTTCAACCCTGACCTCGGACACCAGATCCCCATTGGTCAGAACTAAGTCCAGAATGTTATCTCCTCTAGTTGGCAATGTCACAAGTTGTTTTAGAGACACTCCATTAAGGGCCTCTAATATATTCCTGCTCTTGCATGTCAATGCACTTGGGATATTCCAGTCCACATCAGGCATGTTGTAGTCACCTGTAATTAAAATGTCCCCCTTCTCTGCCATTCCACTGATTTAATCTATTAACAGGTTATCTAGATCCTCAGATTGTCCAGGGGGCCTATATATCACACCAATTCTTACCACAGCTCCCTCCTTAGTCTGCATGGTAACCCAGAGAGTTTCTAGTTCATTATGTGTATGCTGAATTATTGTTGATTGAAGGGTAGTCTTGACATAAATGGCTACTCCACCGCTCTTTCTATCCATTCTGTCTTTTCTGTACAATGTGTAACCGGGTATGGCTATCTCCCAGTCATTGTGATCCTTGAACCAAGTCTCTGTTATTGCAACAAGATCTAATTCATCTCTGGATATGATAGCCATTAATTCACAGAGCTTGTTGCCCAAGCTGTGAGCATTGGTACACAACATGTGGATGTTGTTGGTATTGTATTCTAGTGTGTCCTTGATCTTTTCCACCTCTACCCTACCACTGACCGGGTTTCCTAAAGTGCCAATGTCCTGCTTCATCCTAAATGGTAGGGGACAGAAATCATCCAAGTTCTGTGCCTTTCTGTGAAGGATGCAAGCCATCCCTCTTAAACAACTCATTGTTCGACCACCTTCTAATATCATGACTAATACATCCAAAGCCTTTGTCTTCACACCACTGACGTAACCACAAATTGAACTTGGCTGTGTTGAGTGCCTTTTTTTCATACTGGCAAAACTTCAGAAAAGGTGATGGAACCTGTTATTTTGCAAAGTTCCTGACTAAAATGTTGGAAGTCCCTTTGTACAACAAACAAATCTTTTTGGGATAAGTAATTTGTGCCAAGATGTAGCACAATGTCCTCTCGGTTATGTTTGCTTGCAGACTCCACAATATTTAGAATATGTTTCTTATCCCTATTAACCGTGGCACCTGGGAGAGACCTCACTTCCTTTAGCTCATCTTTATCCTGTCCAAAGTCCACACCTCTAATTGTTGAGTCACTTATTGACTAAAATACCAAGTTTTAATCAATAGATTCACTTTTAGAATATTGGCGTGGGATGCTACAGAGATCACATAGCCTTTCCAAGTGACTTCAGTCTTCTCTATTGCAATGTCCACACCTAAGCAATGACTGATCACCTGCCATTTCACACCAAAGGACAGCAGAAAAATCAGTGTTGCAGAACAAATCAAAAAGCAAAAATATCCATTTCTAGTTCTACACCCTAAGAAGGGGATATCGGCAGGGGCTTCGGCCAAATGAAGTACATTGAGTTTTGGTCCGCTTTAATGTCAGACAATTCACTAAATTTCCCTAAGAAATTTGGTTTCGTCCGAATCAACTTTTAAAATCACTAATCTCTACGGAGTGTTAACTGCTTAAAAAATTAAACTCACCAGCAGCCTTGAGCAGCTTCTGGGCGGGAGGGTGGACAAGCAGACAGGAAATGGTCCATCAGAAGTGATGTCAAACGCATTCATCACTGAACACGGAAGTGTGCAGTTGGCAGCATTGACCCTTGGGACCCTTGCATTTACTATTTAAGATAAGAGAGCAAGTTCTAATTTGGGCTAATCAGTTTGCCCATCTCCAATTCCTGACCTACAACATGCATGAGCAAGGGGTTCATAACTGCCGAATTTGGTATGCTTTAATGCTGACAATAATAAAGCAAGATTTTTAGATGGATGCTGGCAGAGGTGGGATTCAAATTCTTAACTACTGGTTCCCTATATATAAAGTTGGCAAGTGCTGCAAACATTTATATTTGATAATAAATGTTTGCATACAATCTAATTAACAGCAAACTGTGTAATACTATTAAAATGTTTCTAAGCAATATTAATGAATTGTATAACTTATTTGTGTCAGTTAATTTCAGTTCTGAGAGCTGCTCTGATTTGAACAATTGGTTCTGCAGAACTAGGGGGAACCTCTTGAATACCACCCCTGGATGCTGGTGAACTGATCTTTTTCACATATGCAACTTGCAATGTGTTAAAAAATCAGAGCAGCCTTTATGCACTTCATTTCAAAAGCATATGGGTCAGAATGATAGCCTGACAACTAGTCTTTTTTTTTAGATTAGTAGTGTACAGAAAGATTTCATATTGTTCTTCTATAGCGTCATCAATGGATCTTGGCAGATAGAGTAAAATCTTTTTCTCTATGTGCCTGTGTGAGATGTTTTTTCTCACTTGTTTTGCTTTTGCAAGCATAATAACGGTGCGCAAACCAACCTCAATTAAACTGAAACTCAGGGACTTTTGTCACGTCTTTCTTTTCTTAGCAACTAGCCTTTTTATCTCTTAAATGAATTAATTATGTTCCCTTCATTCGTAGTCTGTTTATTGTTCAGTGAAGGACGCCATTGGAATAACGTGTACAGAGAACATCAGATAGCTCTGTGCATGGGTGAATCTGAGGTCTAGTAAAACACTGAGGACAAACATATACTGTACAGATGAAAAACAGTAGAACTTTGTAGTAAGACCTATATTTCTAGGGAGAAATGCAACATGGCCAATTTACCATTGGCAGCTAGCTGACATCAAATAACATTTTATTTAAATAAAAGATACGTTTTATTAGGCAACATTATTTTAACAAAACATAATGTCATAACAAAGGCCTCATTTTCTTTTCTGATTCCTGTTTTAATTTCAGGTTACTGTAGTGAAATAATAAAAGCCACAAAGTACCTAAATAGCAGCAAGCTGTGCAGTTATGCCAAACATATTACTGAAAAGATTACCAGAACTAGCCATTCCCCATCATTGATTTCCCCTACCCTCTTTAAAGTGGACCAACACCCAGGGGTGATCGGCCCGGGAATCTATAAGATTCCCGGGCCGATCACCTCCCTCACCGCGGGACATCCGAGATCGGGATGTCCCGCGGTGAGGGACCCCCCCAAAAGCACCAAAAAACTCTAGGCGTGCGCGCCCCCCGCGCCGGCCGTTCGTGAATGGCCGGCGCGGGCGCGCGCACTGTCAAAGGGGCGCGCGGTAGGCGGCGGCGGACACGCTGTCTTGTCCGCAGCTGTCACCCGCTTGTCCGTGGCTACGTGGGAACGTGGTGAGGTGAGTTTTGGGGGGTTTCTGGGGGGTTTTACACAGCGGGGCACCCCTAATCGGGGTGCCCCCCTGAAGTGGACCAAAACCCAGGATAGTCAAAATCCTGGGTGTTGGTCCACTTTAACAGGACAATCCCCGTTATTAACTTTACAAACTGCAACCCCACTCCTTTGCTACCACCAGTCATCTACAATTTAAACATTCTTCCCAGCTAGACTTAATTGTTTAATGATTAAACCAATATCAAACTAGATTAAACATCCCGTCTGACTCTTACTTCTCCCTGTCCTCTACCTGGGTCATTTATTCAGCTTTTACCCATTGTACTGTAAGCTTCAAAACATGTAGAACTATGGCACAGGTATTTTCATTGTCAAAGAAATTGTATGATCCACATATATACATGCCTCTAATGTCGGAATCAGAATCAGGTTTTTTTGCCTTAATTTTCAGAATCAGGTTTTGTTTCGCCAAGTTTATATGTAGATACATACAACTATATACAAGAAATTATTTTAACAATAACTATTTAAGGTAATATTTTGCATGAAAAAGAATAAATGACATGTACATATTATACAATACAAAACATGTTAACATAAACATTAAACTGCTATTCACTAGTTCTTCTCTGCTATTCTGATAAATTCTGCAAACTAAGCTAAAAAAAAGATAATAAAATAAAGATAATAAAGATAAGATAAAACTTAGAAACAGAGAGAAAGACACATTCAAGACTGAGTTTGTGGTTGTGGTCTAAAATGAGACCATAAGCATCTGTGAAAAGTCATATATCCAGAACTGTCTCAGGAAATATAATCTTGGCTGAGCCTTTTTAGTACTATAACAGTGTGTAGGCCCAGTTTGAGGGCCTGTGTGATATGTACACTCAGAAACATGTGTGTAATTCCCTCTTGTGACCCCCTACGCCATTGGGCACAATTTTAGAGTTGTCTTTTCGTAGCTGATAACCATCTTCAAAGTTTTCTCTGCATTGAGGATGAGGTTGTTAGTTCTGCACCATTGAACTATGTTTTGCCAAACTTGCAGTAAGTGTAATCTTAATCACCACTGATAAGTCCAATAAAGGTTGTGTCTTCTGCAAATTGGACTGTATTGTAGTCTTGTAGATGTATGGTCATTTACATTCAGAGAAAACAGGAGAGGTGATAGAATCTGTGGTGTTCCTATGCTTTCACCACTGCTGAAGTTAAAATTACTGGTCTGTAGTTTTTCACATCAGTTCTTTGTTAAGAACAGGGATGATAGTTGTCCTTTTCAGCGTACCGGAACAGAACATTCCAATGACTTCCTGAATATACTTATAAGGACAGGGGACAGCTGTGAACCACGTGCTTTGATATATGATAAAGAAACACCATCTGAGCCTGAAGGTTTTCTTTTGTTGAGGATCAAGAGAAGCAATTTAACATCATGGTCACCCTCACTTATCTCGATCATACTTTCTTGGACTGCGGTTCAACATTTTGAGTGGCATTGGATAATGACACAGTGTATCTGTGTTTTTAGAGTGCCTAGCCACTTACAGGGAGTTCTGGTTATTTATCAGTTTTTGTAGTTGGTGGCCTCTTTCAGACCATTCCAGACATATCTGAAAAGTTCCTCTTGTTTTCTGCCATATTACTTCATTTTCATTATCTTCCTGAACAGGTTTAGCTTATTCCAGTCTGTAAAGTCAAAGCAAGTGTGCAAGTTTGGTTTGGCTTTTGTTGTCTGTTTTTTTGTATTTAGGTGCCTTGCTCAAGGGCACTTCAGTCACTGTTGTCTGTTTTTTTACTGTATTTGTTGTAGGTTTGTGGCCTTCAGCCTTTGTTTGTATGCTGGCACTAATTGTATTAGATGATTTGAGTGACCAACTGCAGCTTTTGCATAGGATTTATATGTACCCTTCAAAGTCGTATAACAGTGGTCTAGTATGATTTCTTTTCTGGTTGCACAAGTCATATGCTGTTTGAATTTTGGAATTCCCTGAGTTAGACAGGCTCAGTTGAACTAAGGACCTTTGAAAATGCTCGCTCACAGATTATTTACTAGCCAATGTTTCATGAATGTATCTCACAACTGCTTGGGGAAGGATATGCAAAGCCAACAGGAGAGTAGAAGGGACAAGTTCTTTAAAGGATATTGGAAGCCAAATTGGTGGGGGGTGGGGGGGCACCTGGGTGATTGCCTAGCATAAAAAGGGCTAGGGAAAGTACTCAAAATAATAACAGAAAGCTAAACAATTATAGAAATGCATAGATACATAAATACAAAAAAAAAACAAACAAAATATTATTTTTAAGGGTGCTGGAGACCAAATCTGGGTGGTGGGCTCCTGGGTGATTGCCAGGCACAAAATGGGCTAGTTTTTAACCCTTAATATTTCCCAAACCGGAGTCCCACTTCATGAGGGAATATTAAGGGTTAAAATGCCATTTTTTTTTATTTAACCGTAGTGTGGATAGTAGTTTTTATTTGTAAATGTTATAAAGTGCTCTCCTAGTGCTCTCCTAGGCAGTAAAGGTGGGCTACCAATACATATGTGGTACTGTTGAAATTGGAAGAAAAGAGAATTCTGTGAGTACTCACCTGTAGAATTAATTTCTCTTCCATTATTACTTCAGGACATCAGACTTAATTCAGAGACCATTGGGTTAACCTCTCCTGAAGGGTGTGGTCTGCAAGAACAAAGGTGTGTCTCCACCTCCCGGGCCTATATCCACCTGGCTGACTTGATGCACTTCAGTTTAATTAAAAAGAACCAGCCACCCGGGAGGCATACCTATCCTATTGGAAACAAAAGACTGGAGACAAAATACAAGACTCCTCTCTCTGTTTAATTTTTTTTTTTATTATTATTATTATTATTATGCTGATCATTATTTACAGCAACTATTTACATATTTACCACTCCACTAAAACTAGGCATCCAACACATGGACATAGTAACCTAGCAGACAGGGAGGGTCTGATGTCCTGAAGTAATAATGGAAGAGAAATTAATTCTACAGGTGAGTACTCACAGAATTCTCTTTTCTCTTCCATTTTACTTCAGGCCATCAGACTTAATTCAGAGATGATTGGGACCTCCAAAAGCAGTACCTGAATTCGGGTGGGATCCCCAAACCTTATTCCTTTCAGGAACAAGACATTCCAATAGCCCTTATTCCTTTCAGGAGTAAGACATCTCAAAAACCCTTATTCCATTCAGGAATAAGACATTCCAAAAACCCTTACTCATTTCAGGAATAAGACATTCCCAAACCATCTAATTACCACTGTATGTAATTCCTTCTTACCAAAGGCTCTACGTTATAGAGCTTGGTAAATGTATGAGCTGAAAACCAAGTAGCAGCTTTGCATACTTGTTCTATTGAATCTTGATGCTAAAAAGCCCAAGAAGCTCCAATAGCTTTTGTCAAATGAGCAGTAGTCCTAAAAGAAGAATCCTTCCCCTTAGGGAATATAGGCTCTTACCACTGCCTGTCTAATCCATCGCTGATGGTAGAATTAGATGGTGGAAGATCATTCCGTGGACCCTCAGGTATGACAAAATAAGGAGTCCAACCTACGGAAAGATTGTGTAGCAGTGAGATGGTATCTTAGTGCTTTTCCCTACATCCAGCAATGTAGAATCCTTTCTCTATCGGACACTGGAGTAGGAAATAAGGAAGACAATTCACCTCTTCATTAAGATGGGAACCACCTTAGGAAGAACATCCTGTATAAAGCAGAAGACGAACTTGTCCTTATGTAACACTAAATAAGGAGACTTAACTGATAAGCTGCAAATTCAGAAACCTACCTTACTGAGGTTATTGCCACTAAAAAAGATAACCTTAAGGGTCAATAAACTTAATGATGCATCTGCCAGTGGTTCAAATGGAGGACCCTGATAAAGAGCTAATAAAACTAAGTTCAGGTCCCAAACCGGCAGAAGTGGCTTAAGAGGAGGCCACACATGAGCGACTCCCTATACAAAAAGCTTTGATACATTTATTCACAGCAATGGGTTTCTGAATAAAAAGATAGATAAAGCAGATATCTGTCCCTTTAAAAGTACTCAATTGAAAACCTTCATCAAGACCTTTCTGCCAAAAAAATCTAATGTTCTGGGAACAGAAAAAAATTCTACCAGCGAACCTTCTGGATTCGCACCAAGCGATAATGCTTGCCAGACTCTATAGTAGATCATTGATGAAGGCTTCTTCCTGGCCTGAATCATAGTCTGCATGACTGTCAGAAGAACCCCCTTTCTGCCAAGATAAAGGATTCAATAGCCAGGCCGTCCAAGTCAGAACATGTGAATTGGGATGCCTTAGAGGCCCCTATGTGAGAAGATCTGGATCGTCGGGTGACCTCCACGAGTTACCCTCTGACATCCTTACTATGTCTGAGAACCAGCTTCTTCTTGGCCACCGAGGAGCCACCAGAATGGTTGGGACTCCCTCGTGAGCTATCTTTTTTAGTACTCGCCCTAGGAGTGGAATCGGAGGGAATGCATAAAGAAGCTTGAATGCTGTCCCCTGAAAAGTCAGGATATCAGAGGATAGATAGTCAGAGGATTTCTGGACCGAGACACAAACCTTGTAACCTTCCGATTGTTTTGTGAAGCACAAGAGATCTATGTCCAGAATGCCCCAGCGCATGCATAGGGATTTAAAAAACCCTCTGACTAAGAGACCATTCCCTCTGATGCAGGACCATTCTGCTGAGATGATTGGCCTGCAAGTTGCCCACTCCAGGTATGTGTACAGCCGAAATGCATGAAACCTGTTTCTCGGCCCAAAGTAAAAACCAGCTCACTTCCATGAGGGCTTCACTGCTTCAGGTGCCCCCATGGTGGTTGATATATACCACCGCCGTCCGATTGTCTGTTTGAATCCGGACGGGATGCCCCTTCAGATGGTATGTCCAATGTCTGAAATACAATAGAATCGCTCTCAGTTCCAGGATATTTATGGAGAGTTTGCTGTCCTTCAGACTCCACTGTCTCTGGAGCGTTGGTGACTCCATGACACTCCCCCAACCCGATAGACTGGCATCCATGGTGATAATCTTCCACTGTACTGGAAGGGAGGATTTTCCAGTCTGAAGAGGCTGAGGACCAGGCTAGAGACTGCCTTGTTGACGGTGTAATGCAAAAAGAGTGATCCAGAGTCTGTGGGTCTTGATCACAGAATGTGAGCAATTCCATCTGAAGGGTCTTGTGTGAACAGTGCAAAAGGTACTGACTCAAGCAAGATACCATCAGGCCCAACAGACTTATTCCTTGATGAATCGTCGGGTGAGGGCAAGACAAGAGACCCTGTACCCTGGCCTGAAGTAAGATTCACTTCTGTGTTGAAAAAACACTTTAGCCTGAGACGTGTCTAATGACATTCCCAGAAAGAATAACTCTTGAAGCTATGATATGATATTTGACTTAAGAATTTGACTGGATAGTCAATTATCCAATATCGATCACACAGTCTGTGTATTCATCTGGGCCCCCTGACATGATTGGGCCCATATCAACAGATAGTCTAAGTAAGAAATTATATGTATACCCTGACTTCTTAGAGAAAACATGAGACCTGCCAACACCTTGGTAAACACCCTTGGTGCTGAAGATAGACCGAAGGGTAACGCCACAAATGAAGATGTAGGCCACCTACAGCAATGTAGGTATGTATCCCTATATATACACTGCCCGGCTGGAGTAACTTCACTGTGGATCAACAACTCCAATATCTAAAAAGGCGAGATACGGCAGATCTCAATGCTTCTGCTTTCTGCGGAATTCGGGATACCCCTGACCAAGAGCATCTCCAAGGGGGTTTGGCTCCTAATTTGATCTTGTAACCTGAGGATACAACTTCCTGTATCCAAATATCTGTTATATAAAGCCTCCAAGTATGAGCAAAATGCAGAAGCGGTCCCCCCACACCTGCAAGTGCGGGGGCATCCGTTCATGCCTGAACAGGCTTTGAAGGGGGTCTGGCTTTATTCTGCCAGACACCTGTTGCCTTAATTTGGAACCTTGCCTTATTCCAAAAATCTCTTCGGTATCCCGAAGAGGCCGTACCTCTAACCGGAACCCTGGAGAATTAGAGGCCCTGCGGAAGCAGAATTAGACTTCGGCTTCTGTGGCAGATTAGATGATTTACCACTAGTAGCATGCTTTACCATGTCAACCAAGCACTCCCAAAACAGACACCCCACCTTAAAGGAGAGTCCTGTCATCTGAGGCTTTTGGAGGCTGTGTCAGCTGACCATTGTTTAAGCCATAAAACACTCCTCATACCTCATAGTAGCCAAACTGGTCTTGATCACCTGGGAGCATGACTTCTATGAATGACCCCTATGAGTCTTCAAGTCCAGTAGTTTTAACAACCTCCTGCTCCCAAAAATGCTATGGATGTAGCCCAGGCCAGCCGCAAGGTCGACCCCATAATAGAATAAGCAGGACATGCCACCGGATTCATGCGCTTATTCGCTGGATCCTTTGGAGAAGCACTATCCGAGGATGGCATAACCAAAATCTTAAAAAGACCTGGCCCCAGAGCATCCACCACAGGAGGGTGAGACCATAATTCAATCTGATCTGGAGGAAAGGGATACATAGTATCTAGTATTTTAGGAATGGGCAGAAGACAACCTGACTTCTGCCATTCCCTATTGATCAGATTAGAATAATGCGTATGCTCTGCAACATCCTCCAGAATCGAGGAAATCAAAACCATCCATCTTAACTGAGCACCCCCTTGTGTAGAGGACTTCTGAACACGAGTCCCTACTGGATAAATCCTCCCGACGGATAACTTCCTGGGAGCCTATGGCAGCTACAATATCCTCTTCAAGTTAGAGGATAAATCTTTTCTTTAAAAACCTTTTTAGTAACCAATCCTTCTAAATGACTCTCTAAAGGTTTAGGACCACTTGAGGGCTGCCAACAGAAGGCTCAGAAGGGGGCAATGGCAGCCACAATATCCTCTTCAAAACTCAGAGGAATTTTTTTTTTCAAAACCTTCTTAGTAGCTCATATGACTTAAAGGTTTTAGGTTCGCTTGAAGGATGCCAGGGGGGTTTTTAAGCCCAGAGTGCACCGGCAACAAGGGCCAGAGCCCTTGCAGGGAGGAGACAATTGTCTTCCATATCCACGACTACCGTAGCATAACCCTGCACACCGTGCTATCCTCGTCCAGTGTCTGTTTGCATACTGGACATGGGGTGAATCTATCTGCTAAAGGACCAGATCCGATTACCCCAGATGCCTCCGTCATGGTGATTAATACTAGATTACCTCCAGGGGGTCTAAAACCTAGTATGTGAACAGTTCCCGATAGTCGCAAGACTATTCTGAGAGCTCAGAGGGTGAACCACATCAATATATTGCCAGCTTATTCCACTATATATATATATATATATATATATTGTGGAGATTAGCTCTGGTAGGCGACCGGGTGTCAGCAGTATAGAGGCAGAGGCAAGCAGTTCAAAGTAAAGTCTGTGTTTATTTCACACATAAATCCACAAAAGCATATGTCCAAACAGGTTACATCACCTTTTCAGGAAACAGCAGCATAAATGATTCAATCAGGCAAACAGCTTTTAGTCCTTGAGCAAACGTCCTGTTTACAGTCCAACTAGGCCTCAGGTCCGCATGAAACAGCCTCCACAGGAGATTTCAGCCAGGCTCACAGAGTCTCACTCCCATGTGAGCTCTAGACAAAGGAACCAGCACAGCTGATTCCCCAGGCTATTTAAACAGCCCGCAAAACCCGGACCTGGGTAGTGGGATGGAGTCCCACCCTGCTCTACTCCATCCCAGTAAAGCCGTCCCAGGTTAGCCTTTCGGCTATTCTAAATCATCAGCAGCAAACTGCCACCAGCAGCTGATGCTGGACAAACAAGCTATACGGCTTTACTGCACCAATGCCAGGTACATTGGTGCTACATACCTGCCGTCAATAACGGCCCCTTGCACCTTACCACATACCCCCCCCCTTTGTTCAACCCTGAGGGGGTGGACACATGCCAAACAATGTGTTCTGGACAGGGCATCCGCGTTACCCAACAATCGTCCCGCTCTGTGCTCTACTGTAAACTTGAAGTTTTGTAATGACAAGAACCATCGGGTGACCCTGGCATTCCTGTCCTTAGCCTGGCACATCCACTTGAGGGGAGAGTGGTCCGTAATCAGACGGAACCTTCTCCCCAGCAAGTAGTAGCGAAGAGACTCCAGGGCCCATTTAATGGCCAAACACTCCCTCTCCACTATACTATACCGGGTCTCCGCGGGTGTCAATTTGCGACTCATGTAGACAACGGGGTGCTCCTCCCCGTTGACTTCCTGAGACAGTACAGCACCGAGACCTACCTCGGAGGCATCGGTCTGCACTATGAACTCCCTCTTAAAGTCGGGTGTCACCAACACCGGAGACCCACACAGGGCAGACTTCAAAGCGGAGAACGCTTTTTCGGCCTGTTCATTCCACTTCACCATGACAGACTTGCGTCCCTTTAACAGGTCTGTCAATGGTGCCGCTAGGGTGGCAAAATTGGGAATGAACCGCATATAATATCCCACCAACCCCAGAAATGACTTTACCTGGCGGGTGGTGTTAGGCCGGGGCCAGTTACGGATGGCTTCTAGTTTGTTCACCTGGGGCTTGACCACTCCTCGTCCAATCACATAGCCCAGGTATTTTGTTTCTTCTAGGCCTAAAGCACATTTTTTCGGGTTTGCCGTCAACCCAGCCTTCCTGAGGGAATCCACTACGGCCTGGACTTTGGGTAGGTGACTTTCCCAATCCGTGCTATGGATAATTATATCGTCCAGATATGCCGAAGCATACCGACGGTGTGGCCTGAGGACAATATCCATTAACCTTTGGAACGTAGCGGGAGCGCCGTGTAACCCAAAGGGTAACACCTTGTATTGGAACAGTCCCTCTGGTGTAATAAAGGCTGTTTTCTCCTTGGCAGCCTCAGTCAAGGGCACCTGCCAGTACCCTTTTGTGAGGTCCAAAACCGAAAAGTACCTGGCTTGGCCTAGCTTCTCAATGAGTTCATCTACCCGGGGCATAGGGTAGGCATCAAACTTGGAAACTTCATTAAGTTTGCGGAAATCGTTACAGAACCGCAACGTACCATCGGGCTTGGGAATCAAGACTATGGGGCTGGCCCACTCACTCTTTGATTCTTCAATCACGTCTAACCGGAGCATTTGCTGCACTTCCTCCGCGATAGCTTGTCGCCGGGACTCGGGTACCCGGTAAGGCCTCAACCGGACCTTGACCTGAGGTTCCGTGACAACATCATGTTGGATGACCGAAGTGCGCCCAGGGAGTTCTGAAAACACGTCCGTGTTTCTGCTAATAAACTCCCTGGCTTCCTGAGTCTGTTTAGAGGAGAGGTTGTCGCCAGTTTTCACCTCGACTACTACTTCTCTACTAACAGACCGAGGAATGGGAAGCTCCACCCCCACCATACCTGGTCGGGGACTGTCACCCCCAGGGGTCTCCCTGTCTTTCCATAGTTTCAGCAGGTTTACATGGTACACCTGCTCGGGCTTCCTCCGCCCAGGCTGATGTACCTTGTAAGTCACTTCCCCAACTTTTTCAATGACCTCATAGGGACCCTGCCACCTAGCTAGAAATTTACTGTCCACCGTGGGTACCAGAACCACAACTCTGTCACCGGGGTTAAAGTTCCGTACCCTGGCTTGCCGATTATAAACCCTGCTTTGGGCCCGCTGCGCTGCCTCCATGTGTTCTCTGACAAGCGGCAAGACGGTCGCTATCCGTTCCTGTAGCTGAGTCACGTACTCTACCACACTTTTGTGGGGTGTGGGTTGCTGTTCCCAGGCCTCCTTGGCTATATCCAACAGGCCCCGTGGATGTCGACCGTATAAGAGTTCGAAGGGCGAGAACCCCGTAGAGGCCTGGGGCACCTCTCGCACTGCGAACATCAGATAGGGCAGCAGCAAGTCCCAATTCTTCCCATCCTTGGCGACCACCCTTTTTAACATGGTCTTTAAAGTTTGATTAAACCGTTCTACTAGGCCGTCTGTTTGCGGGTGGTAAACGGATGTCCGCAACTGTTTCACCTGCAGCAGTTTACAGAGCTCTTTCATTACTTTCGACATAAACGGGGTACCTTGATCGGTCAGGACCTCTTTAGGCAGACCTACTCTGGAAAACATTTCCATAAGCTCCTTAGCAATGAGCTTGGCAGAGGTGTGACGCAGGGGCACTGCCTCAGGGTACCGCGTGGCATAGTCCAAGATCACCAGAATATGTTGGTGCCCTCTAGCGGATTTTGGCACTGGACCCACTAGATCCATGGCAATCCGCTCAAAGGGTACCTCAATAACTGGGAGAGGAACTAAGGGACCACGGTAATGAGGCTGAGGGCTGGTCATCTGACATGTTGGGCAGGACTCACAATATCTCTCCACCTCCTTGTACACACTGGGCCAGTAGAATCGTTGTAAAACGCGGTCCAGTGTTTTCTGCTGGCCTAGGTGTCCACCCAGAACATGTTGGTGGGCCAAATCCAACACCAATTTGCGATATGAATTGGGTACCACCAATTGTTCCACCACCTCTTCACGTACCTTGTTTACTCGGTACAACATTTCCTGGTGAACCACAAAGCGAGGAAACTGTAACTCCGCCCCTGGCTGTTGTGGTTCACCTTCCACCTCAAGAACATTCTCCCAGGCCCGAGACAGGGTCGGGTCCTGGTGTTGAGCGGTACCAAAGTTAGTTGTGGAGACATGGAGATCTGCCAACTCTGGACCTGTTGTCAACTCTTCCACATCTCCAACCATAACATTTAGTGGGGTTGACTCCCCCTCTTCCATTTTAGGGACGGGCACCTCTTCCACGGTGCCTCCTGATTCCGGTTCCCAGGGCACCGGGGTCTCCCCTGAGTAGGGCCAGTCTATTGGGGACACACCCGCCTCGCGGGTTTCCGGAACTGCCAGCTTGGCCCACAGTGACCTGAACCCTGGAAAGTCTCTCCCAATAATCAGTTCATATGGGAGTTTAGCGGCGACAGCGACTTCATGTTTCCAGCTGCCGGAGACGGTGGTGAGAGACACTTGTGCTGTGGCATAGTCTCTCAAGTCCCCATGAATGCACAAAACCCCGGTTTTCCGCCCAGTGTACTCATCGGGCAGTACTAAGGCGGGTCTTGCCAGGGTAACCATACTCCCCGAGTCCAAAAGGGCCACAGCCAGGGTGTCTCCCACTTTCACCTGACAGAGGTGACTTTGCCCCACAAGCTCAGGGATACCGGCAGCACACAGCCTCCTGGCATACATGGAAGGGCGGTAACCAAAGTTTACATCCATGGGCTCCCCCTGGTGGGGACAATTGGCTCTGATATGTCCCGGCTCCTTACATCCCCAACACAACACTTGGGCAGGGACTTTGGGGGGTAGGTCCTGAGAGGGTTTAGGGGACACCACTCGCCTGAGCTGGGGCGGGGACCTCCGGGGTTTCCCCGAATCCCTCCTCATGGAGCCGCTTTGCAAGTTCCTGGTGGCCTCATATCGCTCCACTAGGTCCACCATCCCTAGTGCGTTGTCAGGGGATACCTGGCCAACCCAGTGCTGAAGAGGGTGCGGTAAAGCCCTCCAAAACATGTCCGCCAGCAAGCGGTCCAAAATGGCAGTGGGGCTTAACAACTCCGGCTGCAGCCATTTTTGCAGCAGGTGCAGCAGTTTATAATACTGGGGTCGGGCGGGCTCTGCCGACTGGTAGCTCCACTGATGCACCCGCTGAGCCCGAACCCACACATTCACCCCCAGTCTCGCCAGTATCTCACCCTTCAGAGTCGGGTAGTCAGCGGCTTGGTCCTCTGGGAGATCAAACAACACCTGCTGGGGTCCAGACGCCAGAAATGGAGCGATGACATCAGCCCACTGGTCATGCGGCAACTTCTCCCTTGCAGCCACCTTTTCAAACACCGCCAGGTAAGTCTCCACGTCATCTGAAGGGGTCATTTTTGTGAGCGCCGAGCGGACAGCTTTCCGGGCATCAGGAATACTTTTGGGCGCACCTGCAGCTTGCTGCGCCATCATATGTTGCAAAAACAGCTGGTTGGTCTCATGCTGCTGCCTGTTGGCCTCCACGAGCGCTTTCACGACCGCCTCCATTTTGTCTGCAGTCCCAGGTAGCAGCCTGGCAGGTTTAATATAGGACATGCACAACAAAAAACTTTTTCGTCGGTTGCTCCTAGCAACGGCCTCACTGCTATGCCCGCATCCGACACCAAATGTGGAGATTAGCTCTGGTAGGCGACCGGGTGTCAGCAGTATAGAGGCAGAGGCAAGCAGTTCAAAGTAAAGTCTGTGTTTATTTCACACATAAATCCACAAAAGCATATGTCCAAACAGGTTACATCACCTTTTCAGGAAACAGCAGCATAAATGATTCAATCAGGCAAACAGCTTTTAGTCCTTGAGCAAACGTCCTGTTTACAGTCCAACTAGGCCTCAGGTCCGCATGAAACAGCCTCCACAGGAGATTTCAGCCAGGCTCACAGAGTCTCACTCCCATGTGAGCTCTAGACAAAGGAACCAGCACAGCTGATTCCCCAGGCTATTTAAACAGCCCGCAAAACCCGGACCTGGGTAGTGGGATGGAGTCCCACCCTGCTCTACTCCATCCCAGTAAAGCCGTCCCAGGTTAGCCTTTCGGCTATTCTAAATCATCAGCAGCAAACTGCCACCAGCAGCTGATGCTGGACAAACAAGCTATACGGCTTTACTGCACCAATGCCAGGTACATTGGTGCTACATACCTGCCGTCAATAACGGCCCCTTGCACCTTACCACAATATATATATATATATATGTATATATATATGTGTATATATATGTATATATATATATATGGTGTGGAATAAGCTGGCAATATATTGATATCTAGGATAGATAGTCAGAGGATTTCTGGACCGAGACACAAACCTTGTAACCTTCCGATTGTTTTGTGAAGCACAAGAGATCTATGTCCAGAATGCCCCAGCGCATGCATAGGGATTTAAAAAACCCTCTGACTAAGAGACCATTCCCTCTGATACAGGACCATTCTGCTGAGATGATTGGCCTGCAAGTTGCCCACTCCAGGTATGTGTACAGCCGAAATGCATGAAACCTGTTTCTCGGCCCAAAGTAAAAACCAGCTCACTTCCATGAGGGCTTCACTGCTTCAGGTGCCCCCATGGTGGTTGATATATACCACCGCCGTCCGATTGTCTGTTTGAATCCGGACGGGATGCCCCTTCAGATGGTATGTCCAATGTCTGAAATACAATAGAATCGCTCTCAGTTCCAGGATATTTATGGAGAGTTTGCTGTCCTTCAGACTCCACTGTCTCTGGAGCGTTGGTGACTCCATGACACTCCCCCAACCCGATAGACTGGCATCCATGGTGATAATCTTCCACTGTACTGGAAGGGAGGATTTTCCAGTCTGAAGAGGCTGAGGACCAGGCTAGAGACTGCCTTGTTGACGGTGTAATGCAAAAAGAGTGATCCAGAGTCTGTGGGTCTTGATCACAGAATGTGAGCAATTCCATCTGAAGGGTCTTGTGTGAACAGTGCAAAAGGTACTGACTCAAGCAAGATACCATCAGGCCCAACAGACTTATTCCTTGATGAATCGTCGGGTGAGGGCAAGACAAGAGACCCTGTACCCTGGCCTGAAGTAAGATTCACTTCTGTGTTGAAAAAACACTTTAGCCTGAGACGTGTCTAATGACATTCCCAGAAAGAATAACTCTTGAAGCTATGATATGATATTTGACTTAAGAATTTGACTGGATAGTCAATTATCCAATATCGATCACACAGTCTGTGTATTCATCTGGGCCCCCTGACATGATTGGGCCCATATCAACAGATAGTCTAAGTAAGAAATTATATGTATACCCTGACTTCTTAGAGAAAACATGAGACCTGCCAACACCTTGGTAAACACCCTTGGTGCTGAAGATAGACCGAATTGTAACGCCACAAATGAAGATGTAGGCCACCTACAGCAATGTAGGTATGTATCCCTATATATACACTGCCCGGCTGGAGTAACGTCACTGTGGATCAACAACTCCAATATCTAAAAAGGCGAGATACGGCAGATCTCAATGCTTCTGCTTTCTGCGGAATTCGG
Organism: Gastrophryne carolinensis; assembly: GCA_027917425.1. Lineage (NCBI taxonomy): Eukaryota > Metazoa > Chordata > Amphibia > Anura > Microhylidae > Gastrophryne > Gastrophryne carolinensis. Next base: position 367,003,898 of record CM051234.1, read on the forward strand.
GATACCCCTGACCAAGAGCATCTCCAAGGGGGTCTGGCTCCTAATTTGATCTTGTAACCTGAGGATACAACTTCCTGTATCCAAATATCTGTTACATGAAGCCTCCAAGTATGAGCAAAATGCAGAAGCGGTCCTCCCACACCTGCAAGTGCGGGGGCATCCGTTCATGCCTGAACAGGCTTTGAAGGGGGTCTGGCTTTATTCTGCCAGACACCTGTTGCCTTAATTTGGAACCTTGCCTTATTCCAAAAATCTCTTCGGTATCCCGAAGAGGCCGTACCTCTAACCGGAACCCTGGAGAATTAGAGGCCCTGCGGAAGCAGAATTAGACTTCGGCTTCTGTGGCAGATTAGATGATTTACCACTAGTAGCATGCTTTACCATGTCAACCAAGCACTCCCAAAACAGACACCCCACCTTAAAGGAGAGTCCTGTCATCTGAGGCTTTTGGAGGCTGTGTCAGCTGACCATTGTTTAAGCCATAAAACACTCCTCATACCTCATAGTAGCCAAACTGGTCTTGATCACCTGGGAGCATGACTTCTATGAATGACCCCTATGAGTCTTCAAGTCCAGTAGTTTTAACAACCTCCTGCTCCCCAAAAATGCTATGGATGTAGCCCAGGCCAGCCGCAAGGTCGACCCCATAATAGAATAAGCAGGACATGCCACCTGATTCATGCGCTTATTCGCTGGATCCTTTGGAGAAGCACTATCCGAGGATGGCATAACCAAAATCTTAAAAAGACCTGGCCCCAGAGCATCCACCACAGGAGGGTGAGACCATAATTCAATCTGATCTGGAGGAAAGGGATACATAGTATCTAGTATTTTAGGAATGGGCAGAAGACAACCTGACTTCTGCCATTCCCTATTGATCAGATTAGAATAATGCGTATGCTCTGCAACATCCTCCAGAATCGAGGAAATCAAAACCATCCATCTTAACTGAGCACCCCCTTGTGTAGAGGACTTCTGAACACGAGTCCCTACTGGATAAATCCTCCCGACGGATAACTTCCTGGGAGCCTATGGCAGCTACAATATCCTCTTCAAGTTAGAGGATAAATCTTTTCTTTAAAAACCTTTTTAGTAACCAATCCTTCTAAATGACTCTCTAAAGGTTTAGGACCACTTGAGGGCTGCCGACAGAAGGCTCAGAAGGGGGCAATGGCAGCCACAATATCCTCTTCAAAACTCAGAGGAATTTTTTTTTTCAAAACCTTCTTAGTAGCTCATATGACTTAAAGGTTTTAGGTCCGCTTGAAGGATGCCAGGGGGGTTTTTAAGCCCAGAGTGCACCGGCAACAAGGGCCAGAGCCCTTGCAGGGAGGAGACAATTGTCTTCCATATCCACGACTACCGTAGCATAACCCTGCACACCGTGCTATCCTCGTCCAGTGTCTGTTTGCATACTGGACATGGGGTGAATCTATCTGCTAAAGGACCAGATCCGATTACCCCAGATGCCTCCGTCATGGTGATTAATACTAGATTACCTCCAGGGGGTCTAAAACCTAGTATGTGAACAGTTCCCGATAGTCGCAAGACTATTCTGAGAGCTCAGAGGGTGAACCACATCAATATATTGCCAGCTTATTCCACAATATATATATATATATATATATATATATATATATATATATATATATATATATATATATATATATTTTAAAACCATTAATATGTATATATGAATAAATATCATATTAATACTCATAATTAAAAAATGACCTACCTAAGATTTAGGTCCGCTTGAGGGTGGCCGTGCAGCAGCTCACTGTATTTTTGTGCTTCGCCCGGCCAAAAATCTTCCATTGAAGGCGGCCGGAGAAGAACCACGATCTCGGCGGTACTCGGCACTTCGCCCGGCCGAAAATCTTTCACTGAAGGCGGCCGGAGGAGAACAGCGATGTTAGCGGTACTTGCCGCTTTGCCCTGGCCGAAAATGTTGCAGTGCCAGCGGCCGGAGGAGAACCGTGATGTTAGCGCTGCTTGCCGCTTAGCCCCGGCCGAAAATGTTGCAGTGCGAGCGGCCGGAGGAGAACCGCGATGTTAGTGGTACTTGCAGAGCGGGTTAAGAAAAGAGCCGCACACCTGTGCTCTCTGCTATGCTAAGCAGAAAATGTTTCCATAGCGGCGGGCGCAAATTTTGAATTTTTTTAACCAGTAAAAACACATGGGAAAAGCAATGAGGAGGAAATTAATTCCCCTGGTCCCCCTCAATCAGGCTCACCATACAAAAGCCTTATGGCTTTTTCCTGTGGCGGAATTCTCAGCCAGGTAGTGTCACTCTTTTAAAAAAAAAAAAAAAAGTGACACCCCACAGCGCCCTAAGACCCTGGCGCTTACCTTACCATCCTGATCCGAATGCAGCTTAGCTGCGGAGGCAAAGTGGGTCCATTCAGATCCAAGAAGTATAAGGGCCAAGGAACAGTCAGGTTTCCAATACCCCCGCTTCCAAGGCATAATACCTTTAAAACAAAAAGTAAATGGGAGAGGAGTTCAGATAAGTCCTTGCAGTGACCACTGCAAGAAAAAAAACTGAAGTCAGCCAGGTGGATATAGGCCCGGGAGGTGGAGACACACCTATGTTCTTGCAGACCACACCCTTCGGGAGAGGTTAACCCAATCATCTCTGAATTAAGTCTGATGGCCTGAAGTAAAATGGAATAGAAATCGGGCTTTCACATGCAATATGGTTTACTTTAATAAAACAAATGTTTTATTTAAAATAAATGAGACAATGTTTTTAAAAATATTAAATATTAAAAAACCATACATTTCATGCCAACGCCTAAACTCTGTCAGAAGATATGTAATTTTCCTGGTAATTCCTGCAAAAATCACAGTTACATGTAGCACAAAATGGTGACTAATGACCTGTTAACAGAGGGTGACAAAATCTCAAGTAGGCTGGCAGTTAAAAGGGTTAAAAGTATCTATGCATGTTGAGTATTGTTCTGCTTGGGGGACCTCATGCTTTCAGATTTAGCTTGTTTTTTCATGTTTGCATATTGATATTTTAGGAGAATGTGTTTTTTATTCTGCTTTTTTATTCATTTTCTTTAGCTAAACCCAGTGCAATCACGGGATCAGGGATCACTTTCATAAAGACAAGCCTATTGCAATAAGCTGAGTATGCCTAGAAAGCTTAATGTGTGTACTTTCAGGGAATATATGGTTTGCGGCGGTATTCCAAATGTAAAGGGCTGTTTTGGTAGAAAAAGCGCAAAGTGCTAAAGGCCCTGTAGAGCTGAAATTTAAAGTTTTACCGTTACATGTATGCTTTACTTTGGAGTATTTGGCTACTCTTCCCTTTACAGTAACTATGCATGTTAGGTATTGTTTTGTTTGAGGGACCTTGCTTTTTCAGATTCAGCATGTTTTTTTCTTGTTTGCATATTGTTTTTTTAAGGAAAATGTGGCTTTGATTCTGCTTGTTTATTCTTTTTTAGGGAAACCCTTTGAAACCAAATAATTAATTGAGGGATTACTTCCAGAAAACTGAGCCCACATTAACAAGCCTGGAAAGCATAGAAAGCTTGAGGTGTGTACTTCCAGAGAATATATAGTTTTAAATGTAAAATGTTGTTTTTCTTGTAAAAAAGCAAGGTGGGCATAGCAGTTGTATTTTATCTGAAAATATCCTAAAGCACCCTTTCAGTTTGGTGGAGTCTCCTGGGCAGGAAAGGGTGTTTACCATTACATATGTGGTACCACTGTAACCAGGAGAAATTAGGTTTTTACATGCAATACGATTTAATTGAAAAGCTTACATTTTTTATTACAAAAAAATCACTACTAATTGTACTATTGCACTTTTTTAAAATCTGTTTTGCCAATTGCTCCTTTGGAGTTTTATATGCTCACTTGTGTATTGCGTCTGTGGTGCCTGGGTTGCACTGGGGGTTTTTCCCCCCGGTGCACCCCAGGCTCCCCACATGTGCCTTATATTATTGTTTTGTGTAGTGTTTGTCTGGGTGTATATGTTTTTAAATGAAGTATTTTGTCTGCAATATGTGTGTTAAATAAACTTTACATTTATTGAGTATTTTTGAGGTGTGCTATTATTGGCTGTGTTTGGTTCCATAGAGGTTTTATATTGTGGTTGCTCACAGCAGACAGTGCCCTGGATGGTGCACACACAGGTGTGTTTTCTATTACAGAGTAATGACACGCGAGCGTTTGGAGCAAATGCTATTATGGAGTGCTGACACCCAAGTGCTATTTAAGAGTACTATAATACAGAGTACTGACACCCATGTGCTTGGAGCAAATGTTATTACAGAGTATTGACACCCAAGTGCTTGGTACAAGTATTATTACAGAGTACTGACACCCAAGTGCTTCGAGTAAGTGCTATTACAGAGTACTGAAACCCAAGTGACTGACTGTTAAGTGCTTGTAAGGACTATACCGGACACCAGTCTGTCTTGAGCTGACAATCCCCAATCTCCACCGCCTCTTCTGCCTATAGACAAGTCCCCGCTTGTAGGAGACGCGGGTAATGCCTCTCCTACTCGGTTACCCCCAGGACTTATAGGGCGCAAAGATTATCAGCTTAAGGTGGAGTCAGATGAACGGCAGGGAGTCCCAAGCGAGGATGCCGGATGGCGGAAGTCCGATTACAAGCCAAGGTCAAATCCAGAAGGTCACGGTGCGAGGTATCAGAGGGGTCAGGCGGAATCGTGGTCAGGCAGGCAAAAGGTCGGTTCAGGCTGAGGTCAACAACAGGAATCAAACGAGCTTCAATGCTTGGTACTAGGCGCTATAACAGGCAATGACACACTGCAGTGGAAATCCCTTTATAGTGGGAAAACCGGCAGGATTGGACAGAGAGACAGTGGCTGGGATTGGTGCATTTAGGATCTGACAGCAGATTGGAGCACTGGCCCTGTAGTCTGATTGGTGAGCTCTGGGCTGATTGCTCCAGCTGAGCTTCCCAGGCAGACTGCTCAGAGCTGCACCTTCTAGACTTTGTTCTCTTAAACAGCCTCCGGTGGCCATTCTGAGTATTGCACCCCCGGAAGACATGAGCTGACTGTAAAGGCCAGCAAGCACAAGCTGAGTGACAACGGGCAAGGGGGGAGGACTTACTCGGCGACACAAGCGCCGCTGGGGATGGCATCGGAGGCAGAGGCAGCTGCTGGGCAGGAGAAACCCTGGCCAGTTGCCTAGGGACACCACGGGCACGGACTGAAGGCAAGTCATTCCTGACAGTACCCTCCCCTTCACGAGGGGCCTCCGGACCCTCACCAGACTTAACAGGATTATCACCCTGAATGGTTCCGGCGGACTTCAATAAAGATACATGAGGTACCCTCATGGATGGAGAGGCAGACGGACAAATAAGCTCTGAGACTTGGGTTGCTCCAACTGTGATACTAGAGCAATGTTCTGCACAGTGCGGGCTCCATCCTGTCAATTCCCCAGTTTCCCAATCAAAGGTAGGGTTGTGCACCTTTAACCAGGGGAACCCTAAGACAACCGGGGCTTCAGGGCTGTCTAAGACAAAAAATTCAAGGTTCTCAGAATGGGAAGGTCCCACAACTAGGTTAATTAAAGGGGTTTTGGAGGTGACAGTTCCTCTAGGAACAGGAGTATTGTTTACTGCCAAAATCTGAAGGGGCTTCCCAAGGGGGATTAAGGGAATGCCTAAGGCGGCTACTATGGACTTATCCAAGAAGTTGCCAACTGCTCCGCTATCGACAAAAGCAGAGACGGATTTCCTGGACAACTCCCAACCCACAGTAGCAGGTAACAACATTTTATTTCTATGAAGGGAAGTTACCTGACCGTCCTGACAAACTTTCTCTATCTTGTCAGGACGTTGCAATCCCGCCAAAGGTCTTTTATTGGGGCAGGTCCTAACCAGGTGACCTGAAACCCCGCAGTACATGCATAGGCCTAAGGTGCGACGTCTACTCTTTTCAGCCGGGGAAAGGTGAGTAGCACCAAGTTGCATAGGCTCTTCTGGGGGCGAAGATGAGACAACACCCATAGAGGATGACTCCTGGTGGGAAAATTCCCAGAAGTGAGAGTGATTCTTCTCTATATGTCTCTCCCGTAGCCGTCTGTCAATTTTAATGGCCATAAGCATGAGTTCATCCAGGCTTTTAGGGTAAGGAAAATTTGTTAGAACATCCTTAACACCTTCTGAAAGACCAATTCTATACTGACTACAGAGAGCAGGATCATTCCAACGGGATTCAATCGCCCAGCGGCGGAATTTGGCACTATATTCCTCTGCTGAGCGTTTCCCCTGTTTCAGGCTTCGAAGCCTGGCATCAGCGGTCGAAGTCCTGTCAGGGTCCGAATATAGGATCTCCATAGCGGAGAACAAGGCTGAGACAGATTGCAAGGGCTCATCTGTGGGCGCTAAGCCAAACGCCCAGGACTGTGGATCACCCTGGAGCAGAGAGATAACCAGGCCCACCTTCTGCATTTCTGTGCCTGAAGAGTAGGGCCGTAGTCTGAAATAAAGTTCACAGGAGTTCTTGAAGTTGGAGAATCTTGTACGATCCCCATCAAATTTCTCAGGAAGGGGAACCTTCGGTTCAACAGGAGGTGAGGATACAGGTGGTGCAGGCAGCTGGCGATTTTCTTGATCAGCCACACGTTGGGCCAGCTGGTTAATGGCGGTAGCCATGGCCTGCACTTGTTGTACAAGTTCTTCCATATCAATTTTTGGGCCTGTTATAATGTAAGGACTATACCGGACACCAGTCTGTCTTGAGCTGACAATCCCCAATCTCCACCGCCTCTTCTGCCTATAGACAAGTCCCCGCTTGTAGGAGACGCGGGTAATGCCTCTCCTACTCGGTTACCCCCAGGACTTATAGGGCGCAAAGATTATCAGCTTAAGGGGGAGTCAGATGAACGGCAGGGAGTCCCAAGCGAGGATGCCGGATGGCGGAAGTCCGATTACAAGCCAAGGTCAAATCCAGAAGGTCACGGTGCGAGGTATCAGAGGGGTCAGGCGGAATCGTGGTCAGGCAGGCAAAAGGTCGGTTCAGGCTGAGGTCAACAACAGGAATCAAACGAGCTTCAATGCTTGGTACTAGGCGCTATAACAGGCAATGACACACTGCAGTGGAAATCCCTTTATAGTGGGAAAACCGGCAGGATTGGACAGAGAGACAGTGGCTGGGATTGGTGCATTTAGGATCTGACAGCAGATTGGAGCACTGGCCCTGTAGTCTGATTGGTGAGCTCTGGGCTGATTGCTCCAGCTGAGCTTCCCAGGCAGACTGCTCAGAGCTGCACCTTCTAGACTTTGTTCTCTTAAACAGCCTCCGGTGGCCATTCTGAGTATTGCACCCCCGGAAGACATGAGCTGACTGTAAAGGCCAGCAAGCACAAGCTGAGTGACAACGGGCAAGGGGGGAGGACTTACTCGGCGACACACGCGCCGCTGGGGATGGCATCGGAGGCAGAGGCAGCTGCTGGGCAGGAGAAACCCTGGCCAGTTGCCTAGGGACACCACGGGCACGGACTGAAGGCAAGTCATTCCTGACAGTGCTATTACAGGGAACTAACGCCCAAGTGCTTGGAGAAAGTGCTATTAAAGAGTACTGACACCCAAGTACTATTACAGAGTACCGGCACCCAAGTGCTTGAAGCAAGTACTATTACCAGGTACTGACACCCAAGTGATAATACAGAGCACCGGCACCCAAGTGCTATTACAGATTATTGACACCCAAGTGCCTGAAGAAAGTGCTACTACAGAGTACTGACATCCAAGTGATATTACAGAGTACTGGCACTCAAGTGCTATTACAGATTATTGACCCCCAAGTGCTTGAAGCAAGTGCTATTACGGAGTACTGGTACCCAAGTGCTATTACAGATTATTGACACCCAAGTGCCTAGAGCAAGTGCTACTACAGAGTAATTACACCTAAGTGCTTGGAGAAAGTGCTATTACAAAGTACTCACACCCAAGTGCTATTAAAGAGTACTGACACCCAAGTGCCATTATAGATAACCAACACACAAGTGCTATTACAGAGTATTGACACGAGTATTGACACTCAAGTGTTATTACAAAGTACTGACACCCTAGTGCTTGGAGCAAGTGTTATTACAGAGTACTGACACCCAAGTGCTTGGAGCAAGTGTTATTACAGAGTACTGACACCCAAGTGCTTGGAGCAAGTGTTATTACAGAGTACTGACACCCAAGTGACTGACAGTTAAATGCTATTACAGATTATTGACACCTAAGTGCTATTACAGGGTATTGACACCAAAACGCTTGGAACAAGAGTACTAACACTCCAGTACTATTACAGAGTAATGACACCCAAGTGCTTGGAGCAAGTGATATTACAGAGTACTGATACCTAAGTGCTATTACAGAGTACTGACACCCAAGTGCTATTACAGAGCAGTGTCATTTAAGTGCTATTACAGTGTACTGAGACCCAAGGACTTGCTGTACTGTTGAAAAATTGCCTTGTTTCAAGGAATATAGTGTCTATGTGCGGCAGGAATTTGAAAGGTTCAAAAAAATTATAAAATGTTCTAAAATGTTAGAAATTGATGTAAGAAATTGTCTAGGCAATTAGCATGAGCTAAAGTTTTTAAAAAGCGTCCAGGCCTATGGATCACTACACTGACCACAGTTGGTCATCCTCCTTGTGATTCCTTGTGCAAATATATTCTGTATTAGATTGTTGGCACCTGGCCTTTGACCTTGTGATAAGTAGCAGCTTGGATGAGCCAATGTGGGCAACATAAATTTGGCCGTGTGATGACAGGAAATTGAAAGAAGTGTTAGATACAAAGGTGCCTTTAATGCTACCACAAACTGTTCAATATGTGTTGTGCACTGACCAGTTTACATCCACCCAGGAGTGCTGTGGCAGTGGCTGCTTTTGGTAAATAGATTTTACAGCCCTAACATACACTCTGCCACCAATAATTTTTAGCAGCATCAATTTAAAAATACTTTTCATTTTAATTGCTTAATCACAGCAATGCCATGTGTTTGAAAATGCATTGTGAACAGCACAGGAGAAGCCATTTTTGACAATATTGACCTGAAGATTCTAATAGGATATTCCCTCATTTCTTGATTTGACAAAGGTGTCATCTATATCTAGGATCACACTTGTCAGCAGTTAAGCTGACTGCTATGGAAAATTGAATGTTCCTACTTGTCGACTGAAGTATAGTAACGCATGACTTCCACAAATTACTTTGTGGTCCTTTAAGTGATTTATCTTATCATGTGTTCCTTAAGGTTTGATCCTAAGTTAAATTAATGACAATTTCTTGGAATCATAGTAAGTGTCAGCCATTTAGATATAATAAAATAGACCATTCACTTCCTTTGTTGCTTTGACGAAATACATTTAAAAAAAAGTATTGCTAAAATGTACAAAACAGGAATCAAAACATTTTGTATCTCAGTGTAATAAAAATGATAATGATGCTTATTTCCATGTTTATATAATTATGTATAAAAGTGTATAATTTGCATTAGTTTTATTGCTTGGAAAACATTCCGATGAGTCCAAGCAGAAGGTTACCTAATCACAAGATAGAAGCATTGCCAGCAAAAGTTGGAAATGCATCCTTTTGATTTTATGGTAGAGCAATTTGTGCACCTGCAATGGCTCATTTACTTTCATTTTAGGATGAAAGGGAGAAGAAAGGGGTTCTCTGCTATTTTCAGATTTCATTTCATCCTTAGGTCTAGCTCTGGGTAACTTCTTGACCTCTTACTTCTGTGCACTTATCCACTGAACAGTGAGAATTTGTACTGGCCAAGAATGGTGTAATAGACAATGAGATTAGCTTCACTGCCAGACTCAAAACACTCATAAGAATTGTATAAATTGAAAAAAATCCTGAAAGCACTTTACTTACTATTGACGTTGAATAATGTGTAATTTGTTATTACTTTCTGTTGCTCTAATATGGCAAGTTCTGCTCTACTTGCCATTAGGTTTTGACTCTGAACACCATTAACGTATAGGGTAAAAGTCAGGTTGTGTATTTTTGGACCTGATTTAGTGATCTTGCCATAAAATATCTAATTAATATTATTTGAAGCCTGGGTTTTTTTGGATTTTGCAAAAGTATTTGCCACTGTCCCTCAAAGACTATTGGGGAGGAGGAGACAATCATTTTTTACAGCCTTAACAGATAACAACTTCAAAAAGAATTGTATGCTTTTTTGGTTGGACTTAATGAGCGTTTGTCTTTTTTCTGCCTTATTAACTATGTATGTAACTATGTAGCAATAGATTTCTTGGAAAGATAAAATTAGAGTTTCATGCTTTAAATGCACAAGCCAGATGCTTTAAGATCTTAATATATCCTTTCATATTGTTTTGAGATTAATCTTGGTGTGGGGATAAAGTTTGTGGGTTGGAAGAAAGAGATGATAGCTATGCAAGGATTTGGTTGGGTAGACAATTGGATAGCTGGGGAGCACTGCATCAGGGGCCTAACTGCAGGACATGCAGATGTAGTAACTACATCAGGGCTCATGAGATTAGGGGGCTTCACTTTTTTCCCCTCCACCTTATTTATGCAAGTTCGTAAATGGCATCATGTACATCATTTGTATTCACAGTTTGAATGCTTAGTGGTCTAATTGTATCAAATTAAGTTAAAAATTTGCACCCTCAATAGGGTTGATTCAGTTCAGAACTGATGATTTGTTTCCCTCAATGCAATTCAGCACCATATTTAGCCGTGCAGACTTTAAAAAAATGCAAAAATTGTGAGAAAAAGTTATTTCTCTAAAAAAATGTGAGTAAAGAAATTACTCACGGTAATCAACCCTTATGTGTCTGCAGGTTACTGTATAAGCAAAGCCAGGGCATGCTTAATCATATACAAAGAGACTTGGCATGGTGCTGCAGCTACCTGGTAAAGTCCTATTTGCATAATTAAAGTGTACTTTATAAGCTCTACTCAATGGTTTATGTTGAACATGCAGTACTCCATTGGGTTTTCCCTTATGATATAGGTGTTTAGGCAGGAGCAGACATTGTATTTGACAATAACATACAAATATCAATGAGTGCTAACTAAGTCTAGGCCCAGACAGCCCCTGCAGCTAGTAGTGCTACTGCTGCTTCCCGCTTCTCTGGCATGGAAGCAGTGACAGGAAGCAGGTGCATCTTTAATCTAATTTGATATTGTCACATTTTGACTCTTTCATCTGCTAGAGTTCTGTCACTTGGCTACTAGCACAGATTCACTAACCCCGAATTGTGTGTGACACATATGCTTTAAAGTAACAACAGCTCTAACAATTTCCAACAAATGGACCCCTGGGAGCAAGGATGGATATCTACAGATCCAAAACCATTTGCTTTGATTTGTGTTCAGCTCACCAGTGCCCACAAAACATAACATTTACGTTATTAAAACGTATCCAGTGAATAGATGTAAAAAAGGCCATATGCCCCTGTGCAGGTGACGCGTTTCGGGCTATGAACCCCTTAGTCTTACTGTAGTTTCAGGGGAGCACTATTCTCATAAGGTGCTGTATTGAAGGCCACCATGGCAGCAGTGCATGAGGCGAGGGCGAGGCCGCCCACAGTGCCTGGCTGCCACAGCTGATTGGAGGAGCCGTTTATGGTTCCTCCTTAACTGTCTGTCAGTTACAGCATATATACCAATGGGGGGGAAGTAGGGCTGACAGTGTGGTGCCTGGCAAGGGAAGGGGATGGGGTCTGGCTGCAATTTCCGCCCCTATACTGCGGTGTATATACTCGCATTGTCGGCGAGCTAGAGAGGCTGGGATCTGCTCCTGTCTCTCCAAGCGAAGTGAATCCCCAGCTCGGCAGGTATATGAGCCGGAGAGATTGTCACCAGGAGTGGCCGTCAGCAATCGCCGCACCTGCAGCTAAGGTGGATCAAAGTGTGTGACTTGCGATTGTTTGGAGGATTTGGCATTAATGGAAGTAGAGACAGTATTTTAATAGCTCAGCACTAGTATTGTACAAGTGTTTCTAGATTGGTTCTCACTTTGTCTTGAATACTATTGTCCAAGTTTCCTCAAAATACAGGAATTAGATACTCCTGAATATAAACACTACTAAAGTCTGTGGCTACCAAAGGCTACCAGTCCAGTGCACCAGACATTGGGGTATCCACATGTATCCCCCCCAAACTCCATTTTCACTTTCTTCCACCGTGTACCCTCTGGCAAAATTTGTCCCTGCTAGAGTTGAGCGAACTTTTGAAAAATTCGATTCGACTGATTCGCTGAATTTTCCGACAAAAATCGATTCGACCCGAATTTATTGGACTGGAGTTAGCTGCAGGAGGACAAAAATTGGATGAATCGCACCCTGGAGTTGCAAGCAGCAGCAGCAGGAGCCCAAACATAGCTTGAAAGAGACACTGGAGTTGGCAGCAGGAGCCCAAAAATTGGCTGAATCACACCCTGGATTTGCAAGCAGCAGCAGCAGGAGCTCAAACATAGCTTGAAAGAGACACTGGAGTTGGCAGCAGGAGCCCAAAAAATTGGATGAATCACACCCTGGAGTCGCAAGCAGCAACAGGAGCCCAAACATAGCTTGAAAGAGACACTGGAGTTGGCAGCAGGAGCCCAAAAATTGGATGAATCACACCCTGGAGTTGCAAGCAGCAGCAGCAGGAGCCCAAACATAGCTTGAAAGAGACACTGAAGTTGGCAGCAGGAGCCCAAAAATTGGATGAATCACACCCTGGAGTTGCAAGCAGCAGCAGCAGGAGCCCAAACATAGCTTGAAAGAGACACTGGAGTTGGCAGCAGGAGTCCAAAAATTGGATGAATCACACACTGGAGTTGAAAGCAGCAGCAGGAGCCCAAACATTGCTTTATAGAGACACTGGAGTTGGCAGCAGGAGCCCAAAAATTGGATGAATCACACCCTGGAGTTGCAAGCAGCAGCAGGAGCCCAGACATTACTTTAAAGAGACACTGGAGTTGGCTTCAGGAGCCCAAAAATTGGATGAATCACACCCTGGAGTTGCAAGCAGCAGCAGCAGCAGGAGCCTAAACATAACTTGAAAGACACACTGGAGTTGGCAGCAGGAGCCCAAAAATTGGATGAATCACACCCTGGAGTTGCAAGCAGCAGCAGTAGCTCAAACATTACTTTAAGGAGACACTGGAGTTGGCTTCAGGAGCCCAAAAATTGGATGAATCACACCCTGGAGTTGCAAGCAGCAGCAGGAGCCCAAACATAGCTTGAAAGAGACACTGGAGTTGGCAGCAGGAGCCCAAAAATTGGATGAATCACACCCTGGAGTTGCAAGCAGCAGCAGGAGCCCAAACATTACTTTAAAGACACACTGGAGTTGGCAGCAGGAGCCCAAAAATTGGATGAATCACACCCTGGAGTTGCAAGCAGCAGCAGCAGCAGCCCAAACATAGCTTGAAAGAGACACTGGAGTTGGCAGCAGGAGCCCAAAAATTGGCTGAATGACACCCTGGAGTTGCAAGCAGCAGCAGGACCTAAAACATTGCTTGAAAGAGACACTGGAGTTGGCAGCAGGAGCCCCAAAAATTAGTTGAAATACACCCTGGAGTTGCAAGCAGCAGCAGCTGCAGGAGCCCAAACATTGCTTTAAAGAGACACTGGAGTTGGCAGCAGGAGCCCAAAATTGGATGAATCACAACCTGTAGTTGCAAGCAGCAGCAGGGCACAAACATTACTTGAAAGAGACACTGGAGTTGACTGCAGGAGCCCAAAAATTGGATGAATCACACCCTGGAGTTGCAAGCAGCAGCAGTAGCCCAAACATTACTTTAAAGAGACACTGGAGTTGGCTTCAGGAGCCCAAAAATTGGATGATTCACACCCTGGAGTTGCAAGCAGCAGCAGGAGCCCAAACATTGCTTGAAAGAGACACTGGAGTTGGCAGCAGCAGGAACCCAGAAATTGGCTGGAAGGCACCCTGAAGTTGGCAGCAGCAGGAGCACAAACATTAGCTGGAAGGCACACCCTGGAGTTGGAAGCATCATAAGCAGGAGCCCAAACATTGCTTGAAAGACACCCTGGAGTTGGCAGCAGGAGCCCAATAATTGGATGAATCACACCCTGGAGTTGCAAGCAGCAGCAGGAGCCCAAACATTACTTTAAAGAGACACTGGAGTTGGCTTCAGGAGCCCAAAAATTGGATGATTCACACCCTGGAGTTGCAAGCAGCAGCAGCAGCAGGAGCCTAAACATAACTTGAAAGACACACTGGAGTTGGCAGCAGGAGCCCAAAAATTGGATGAATCACACCCTGGAGTTGCAAGCAGCAGCAGGAGCCCAAACATTACTTTAAAGAGACACTGGAGTTGGCATCAGGAGCCCAAAATTTGGATGAATCACACCCTGGAGTTGCAAGCAGCAGCAGCAGCAGCTGCAGGAGCCCAAACATAGCTTGAAAGAGACACTGGAGTTGCCAGCAGGAGCCCAAAAAATGGAAGGAATCACACCCTGGAGTTGCAAGCAGCAGCAGCATCCCAAACATAGCTTGAAAGACACACTGGAGTTGGCTTCAGGAGCCCAAAAATTGGATGAATCACACCCTGGAGTTGCAAGCAGCAGCAGGAGCCCAACATTGCTATAAAGAGACACTGGAGTTGGCATTAGGAGCCCAAAAATTATATGAATCACACCCTGGAGCTGCAAGCAGCAGCAGCAGCAGCTGCAGGAGCCCAAACATTGCTTTAAAGAGACACTGGAGTTGGCAGCAGCAGCAGCAGGAGCCCAAAAATTGACTGACACACCCTGGAGTTGTCAGCAGCAGCAGTAGGAACCCAGAAATTGGCTGGAAGGCACCCTGAAGTTGGCAGCAGCAGGAGCACAAACATTAGCTGGAAGGCACACCCTGGAGTTGGCAGCAGCATAAGCAGGAGCTCAAACATTGCTTGAAAGACACCCTGGAGTTGGCAGCAGCAGCAGCAGCAGGAGGCCCAAAATTGGCTGAAAGGCACACCCTGAAGTTGGCATCAGCAGGAGCCCAAAATTGGCCTAAAGACATAAATATGTTTTGCACCATTTGGAAAGTGTAAAACGTGGCGCACCATGCTGAATCTAGTCACATGCATCAGCCATTGGTGGGTGGAAATCCTGGCTGATCCATCCCTGATTCATTTTGACAAAGGTGAGTCTCTCCACATTTTTAGTTGACAGACGAGTTCTCCTCGCCGTAACTATGGCCCCCGCCGCACTAAACACCCGCTCAGATGGCACGCTACTGGCCGGGCAGGGCAGCTTTTCCAGGGCAAACTCTGCTAGTTGCGGCCACAAGCCAAGTTTGACTGCCCAGAAGTCCAGCGGATCCTCAAGGTGTGTTGGCATGGTCATGTCAAGGTATGACATGACCTGCTGGTTGAGGTCCTGCTCCAGGTCTTCCTGCTGCTCATGAGTAGCCTCACTATGCGGGTGTAGAAAGCTACTCATTAGCGACTGAAGACTGAGGCTGCTGCTGATGGAGCTGCTGCTGCTCCTGCCAACCCCCCCAGCAGCCATGGCAGTGGAAGGTGAATGCACAGCTCCCCCCGAGTCAGACCTGCGAGAGTATGGACCATGGCGCAGATAGGCATCGGCCAACTGACTACGCAGAATGTCTTTGTAGTAGTTCAATTTGTCCTCCCTCTCGGCGGGTTTAAAAAATGCCCCCATTTTGTGCCGGAAGCGAGGGTCCAATATGGTGGACAGCCAGAAGTCATCCCGCTGACAAATGGAAACAATTCTGGGGTCACTATGCAAGCACGTGAGCATGCTTCCTGCCATTTGCGCAAGTGACTCGGAGGGACTACCTGTCTCCATCTCCACTGCATACTGCCACGGTGTGTCCGGGTCCTCTGTCTCGCCTTTCTCAAAACCCTCTAGCTCCTCTGGCTGCTCCTGCTCCTCCTCTCCTGTCCGCTGACTAGATAAACCAGCCATTTCGCCAAGCCTAAACTGTGCTTCACTGGGCCACTCCTCCTCCTCTTCCTCCTCCTCCTCCTCCAGTTCATCTCCAACGGGGTTCATGTGGCCGTAAGATGTAGACGCCATGTCTCCATTGCCCTGACCAGCCATGGTTTCCAACATGTGCTGTAGTACATGAAGCAGTGGAATCACGTCGTTCATCCCGTAATCCTGCCGACTGACAAATAAAGTGGCTTCCTCAAAGGGCCTGAGCAAACGGCAGGTGTCACGTATGAGCTGCCACTGGTTGACATTGAAGTTACACAGGGGAGTCCCCCTATCCGCTTGGATCATCAGGAAATACGTGATGGCTTTTCTCTGTTCATATAATCGATCCAACATGTGAAGGGTGGAATTCCAATGGGTGGAAACATTGCAAATCAGACTATGTTGGGGGCTACCGTTCTGACGCTGTAGCTCAAGAAGGGTGTGTTTGGCGGTGTATGAGTGGCTGAAGTGCATGCAAAGTTTCCTTGAACTTGTTAGAATGTCTTGCAGATGGGGGGAAGACTTCAGAACCCGCTTGACAACCAGATTGAAGACGTGAGCCATGCAGGGGGCAATGGGCCAGGCATTCATAGGCGCAGCGCAGACAAAATGTTCTTCCCATTGTCGGTAACCATGATTCCCATTTTAAGTTTTCTTGGAGTAAGCCATGTTTGGATTTCCTGATGAATACATTTAAGCAGTTCCTCCCCTGTGTGACTCCGTTCGCCAAGACAAACCATGTGAAGCACAGCGTGACACCTCCGTGCCCTGCACACATGGTAGACTGGAGGGGCACTGAGACTTGAGCCTACAGTGGAGGGTGAGGAGATGGCGGAGGATGAGGAGGCCAAGTCGCACGGTGTCACAGGCAGGGAGCGCGGAGGCCGAAGCGGCGTGACCTGTCCAAGTTGCTGCTGCTGCTCCAAAGGGACCACATTCACCCAGTGGGCCGTAAACGACATGTACTGTCCCTGACCGTAGTTACAGCTCCAGACGTCGGCGCTGCCATGCACTTTGCTACACACCGACAGGCTCAAGGACTGGCCCACCTTCTGTTCAACAAAAGTGTGCAGCGCTGGTACTGCCTTCTTGGCAAAGAAATGACGGCTTGGGACTCTCCACCTCGGCTCGGTACAAGCCATCAGTTCTCTGAAAGGTGCAGAGTCCACCACCTGAAAAGGGAGCGACTGCAGCACCAGCAACTTGGATAGGAGCACATTCAGCTTTTGCGCCGTAGGATGAGTGGGTGCATACTGCTGTCTCTTGGACATGGCTTCGCTGATGGATTGCTGGCGGGATGCATGACTTGGATGAGGAGGAGCAGGAGCGACAGAGGATGGGTATGACGCACAGCTGCCTTCAGTTGAGGTGCTGGAGCCTTGGCTGGCAGAAATTGGGAGCGGCGTGCCACTTGGTGAAGAAGCAAGCTGGACCACCTCTTCGGAGCCTCGGTTCTCCCAGGCCGCTTTATGGTTACGCATCATGTGTTGACGCAGGGCCGTGGTGCCAACATTTGGGACCTCGCCACGCTTCACCTTCTGCCTACATATCTTGAATGTGGCCATGTTACCCTCCTGCGGATGCTTCAGGAAAAACTGCCACACTGCCAAGTAGCTACTTTTCCCACCAACAGGCCGCACTGATTCACTGCTACTGTCGCCAACTCCCGGAATCCCTGCTCCACTACCTCCCGATAAGGTAGCCAACTCCAGGAACCGCTGCTCCACTACCTCTCAATAAGGTAGCCTGCCGCGCAGCAGGTGTTCTACCCCGGCCCCGTTTGGCTCCAGGCTTTACAATTGTGCCCCCATGCTGACTGCCAACCATGCTGCTAACAACTTGCTGCCTCAGCTGCTGACTCCGGGGCAACCTGCCCCCTCTTCTCCTGATGATGACGATAAAGCCCCTTCATCACCCGGTTCCCAAGTGCGATTGGCTTCATCATCATCATCATCATCACCGAGTTGTGGCTGCACATCACTGATGTTCTCGGTTTCCTCAACAGTGTCTGGCGCAGGAGCTGGAACGCTCGCAACACCCACGACGCTGTCCACATCACTATTTGTCTACCTAGATAAAGAAGCCTCCTCCATTTCTTGGCTGGGCAGTAGCTGCTGACTGTCCTCTATCTGATCGTCCTCCTCACAAAAGAATGGAGCTGAACCTAAAGCATAGGATACGTCGCTGGGGGAGGGAACGGCATAGGACAGAGGCAATGGGAGGACAGGGACTGCTCTCGGGGCATGCCAACTCAGGGTTGTGTCAGAGGAACCTACCGACCATAGACTGGGGGTGTCAGATGTAACTTGTGATGATGTTGATGAGCTTGTTAACCAATCTACCACAGCAGATGCGTTACTGGTGGAGACCTGACCGCTAGCAGATACTGGCAGTTCAGGTCTCTCACCGTGACTCCTGCTGCCACTCGCTCCTAGTCTGCTGCGACCTCTGCCTGCTGAATCTTGGCCTCTGCCACTCCTCTTTGAACATCCTTGCACTTGTCTGCCTGACATTTTTATGTATTTGAAATGCGCAATAGGTACGATAAAAAATGTGTTTACTTTAAAATGAAGAAGCTAAATAAAGTGAGGGAATGCTTCTCTGCACCAGATACTATGAAAATTGGCAATATGAGATACCCTGCGGCCTAGTGTTTTGGCAGCAGACCAAAAACCAATTCAAAATGCAATACTTTGATTAAGCTGAGGAAGGATCAACAAGCGTATTTAGTATAACAGATAGGCTGCCTAATGCAGGTTTGGGATGCCCTGCGGCCTGGTGTTTTTTTTGTTAAAGGCAGACCAAAAACCAATTCAAAATGCAATACTTTGATTAAGCTGAGGAAGGATCAACAAGCGTATTTAGTATAACAGATAGGCTGCCTAATGCAGGTTTGGGATGCCCTGCGGCCTGGTGTTTTTTTTGTTAAAGGCAGACCAAAAACCAATTCAAAATGCAATACTTTGATTAAGCTGAGGAAGGATCAACAAGTGTATTTAGTATAGCAGATAGGCTGCCTAATGCAGGTTTGGGATGCCCTGCGGCCTGGTGTTTTTTTTTGTTAAAGGCAGACCAAAAACCAATTCAAAATGCAATACTTTGATTAAGCTGAGGAAGGATCAACAAGCGTATTTAGTATAACAGATAGGCTGCCAAGTGCAGGTTTGGGATGCCCTGCGGCCTGGTGGGCTGGTGTTTTTTTTGTTAAAGGCAGACCAAAAAATATTTAAACTAATCCAGTTATATATTATGATAAATGCTTGTGTAACAGATAGGGTTAAATAAGTCACTGCATAGATGGCATGCACAGTGGCAAGGCAGATTTACAGCACAAAGAACTGGAATCGAATTGAAAACTGATCTGGCTAATGAAAAAAAAAAAAATTTACTGTCACTTCTAAGCTGTCCCTGGCTGGATGGTTCAGTTTTTTCCCTATCTTTCCCTGGCTCTGTCTACCTCTCTGTCTGCCTCTCTGACTCTCCCTACCTATCTCTAACTCTCTGTTCCTGTCTCTAACTAGCTGTGCTCTGGCCGCAATGCAATAGCACAGTGACATCACCGGGCTTCCTGGCTGCTGATAGGCTGCATGTGACTTACCCATGATACCTTGCCCCAGGGGGTATGTCTGGACATGTTCATCCACCATTTTAGTATGCCTGTAATTGAAATAAATGGAGTTTAAAGGAAAACTTCGATCAATCGAATCGTGGGGAAATTCGGATTCGTTCAGAATCGAATTTTCCATGAAATTCGGAACGAATCCGGGTTCGTCCGGATCGATTCGCTCATCCCTAGTCCCTGCAATTGGCGGAAAAGTGGAGGTAAGTGAAACTGGGGAATGAGGGTTGGGTATGCACTAGGGGCCCCAGCCTACATAATTAGAATCCCTACATTTTAATACAGAAACCTCTGTTAAAATTGTAATGTGCAAAGAAGATTATTTAATACATTGACAGAAAGACTGTTCATTACAGCATCATTTAAGGAGCTTGCTTTAAAGGAGGGTTCTCCCTCTATTGTTCAATGTATAATATCACCCTTTATTATACTTCGCAAAAATAATAACCCACCCAATCTTTGCTGAATTCATAGAATGTCCTTACAGTGTCTAGAATGACTTTATTTAAGTGTTTTAATTCCCAGTAGAAATGCTGCTTTATTAATATAAATATAAACACCCACATAAGCATATAATGAATAGCACAGACAGCTACCAATTTAATAAGATAAATATTCATTATGGCATTGTAAAGAATAGAAAAGATATTGTGGAGAACAAGCAACACAATAACATTGCTCATCTAGATTACTGAACAGCTATTCTTGATGTCTGGGAAATGTTACACAAACATTTCTTGGAAATGATGCAGGTAACTTTT
Organism: Gastrophryne carolinensis; assembly: GCA_027917425.1. Taxonomy (NCBI): domain Eukaryota; kingdom Metazoa; phylum Chordata; class Amphibia; order Anura; family Microhylidae; genus Gastrophryne; species Gastrophryne carolinensis. Next base: position 367,024,198 of record CM051234.1, read on the forward strand.
AAGGTTAAGGTCCCTTTCACACCTACGCTTAACAGCACACCAGGGTAGTTGCCAGTGATAAAGCGGTGGGGTTTAAATATATTCTGGAAGACTGTCTGACAAAGAATGTAGCCAGAAATAGCGGTGTAGGTGGAGGCAGAGGACCACTGGCGAATATAATTACTCTTTTTACATTATTTGTCAGGCAATCCTCTAGGACATAATGGACCTCCTGCTATCATCACCCTCTTCTTTTATGTGTTCTTTCCTTTTTCCCTATTTCTTGATTCTTTAAATTCTTTAAATTCTTCCAGGGGCAGAAGAATGAATATATCAAGATATTACCACTTTCCTTCGAAACCTTTTCCATAACCTCTGGTCTTGAGTGCCCTACCCCCCTGAATGGGCCCTCAAAACATTAATATATGAGTGCCAGAAATTGGCAAGGGCCTTTCAGACAAACTATCCATGGCACTTCCATACCCTATTAGTGTTTTCCCTGTCCCCACTCTCACTGATGCTCCCTGTGTGGCAACCTTTTGTACAACTTGGCCTCCATTCATGTGGCTGTAGAGGGGCACAACCAGCACAGAGGGACTGGTCCATACCTCCCCTGGCCCATCAAGAACTTTCCTTGCCACCCTTTCTTTTTTTCCTGGCCAATTTCTAACACCCCAGTGCTCCCAAGCATAGCCTTGGGCAGTCATGTTGCTCAGTATCTTAAAGAGACAGTGCTCCCCTAACCTGTTGCATGACAGATTCTGCACTGCAATGATTAATAGATTATTTTTACTTAAACAAAAAGTCATCTTTCCTTACCAAGACTAACAACACTGTGCTTCAGGTATAGTGGTTGGTGCCCCCAGTGGGCCAACCAGCCTCTATACTCTAAGGCATAAAACCAGTGCTCTCTTAGGGGTGTCTTCAGGTCAGTGCTTATGGATAGGGATGAGCGAATCGATCCGGACGTACCCGGATCCGTTCCGAATTTCATGAAAAATTTGATTCTGAACGAATCCGAATTTCCCCGCGATTCGATCGAAGTTTTCCTTTAAACTCTATTTATTTCAATTACAGGCATTCTAAAATGGTGGAAGCACATGTCCGGACATATCCCCTGGGGCAAGGTATCATTGGTAAGTCACATGCAGCCTATCAGCAGCCAGGAAGCCCGGTGCTATATAAAGCGGTGACCATCTTCCTTGTGCGCATTTCAGTGTTCTATTGCTGCCAGAGCACAGCTAGTTAGAGACAGGGACAGAGAGTTAGAGATAGGTAGGGAGAGTCAGAGAGGCAGACAGAGCCAGGGAAAGATAGGGAAAGATAGGGAAAAACCAGAACCAGCCAGCCAGGGACAGCTTAGAAGTGACAGTGAAAACATTTTTTTTTTCATTAGCCAGATCAGTTTTCAATTCAATTTCAGTTCTTTGTGCTGTCTGCCTTGCCACTGTGCATGCCATCTATGCAGTGGCCTATGTAACCCTATCTGTTACACACAAGCATTTATCATAATATAACTGGATAAGTTTTAGTATATTTTGGTCTACCAAAAAAACACCAGCCCACCTGGGTATCCCAAACCTGCACTTAGCAGCCTATCTTTTATACTAAATACGCTTGTTGATCCTCCTCAGCTTAATCAAAGTATTGCATTTTGAATTGGTTTTTGGTCTGCCTTTAACAAAAAAAACACCAGGCCGCAGGGCATCCCAAACCTGCACTTAGCAGCCTATCTGTTATACTAAATACGCTTGTTGATCCTTCCTCAGCTTAATCAAAGTATTGCATTTTGAATTGTTTTTTGTCCTGCAGTCAAAACACCAGCCCACATGGGCATCCCAAACCAGCACGTCACCCTATCTTTTATACTAAATAAGCTTGTTCAGCCTCATTTTTATTAAGCTATTGCATTTTGAATTGTTTTTTGTCCTGCTGTCAAAACACTAGCCCACATGGGCATCCAAACCAGCACATGCCACCCTATCTGTTATACTCAATAAGCTTCTACAGGCTCTTTTATTATTTATTAATTTTTTTTATATAGAGCAGCAATAGATTATATAGTGAGGTAAATTTGCCATTTTGCACCATTATATAGAGAAGCCCACAGTGTAAATCTGAGGAGCAATAGTTTATACAGTATTGTGAGGTAAATTCGCTGTTTTGCACTATTATATATATCAACCTAAATCCCTGTGTAAATCTGAGGGGCAATAGCTTATACTGTGAGGTAAATTTGCCATTTTGCAGCATAATATAGAGCAGCCCCTGTGTAAATCTGAGGGGCAATAGCTTATATTGTGAGGTAAATTTGCCATTTTGCAGCATAATATAGAGCAGCCCAGTTGCCATCTATATCAACTACTGGCCGGGCAGGACAGCTTTTCCAGGGCAAACTCTGCTAGTTGCGACCACAAGTCAAGTTTGGCTTCCCAGAAGTCCAGCGGATCCTCAAGGTGTGTTGGCATGGTCATGTCAAGGTATGACATGACCTGCTGGTTCAGGTCTCAGTAGACTCACTATGCGGGTGTAGAAAGCTACTCATTAGCGACTGAAGACTGAGGCTGCTGCTGATGGAGCTGCTGCTGCTGCCACCCCCCCCCCAGCAGCCATGGCAGTGGAAGGTGAGCGCAGAGGTCCCACCGAGTCAGACCTGCGAGAGTATGGACCAGGGCGCAGATCGCCCATCGCCCAACTGACTACGTAGGATGTCTCTGTAGTAGGTCAGTTTGTCCTCCCTCTCAGTGGGTGTAAAAAATGCCCCCATTTTGTGCTGGAAGCGAGGGTCCAATAAGGTGGAGAGCCAGAAGTCATCCCACTGACAAATGGAGACAATTCTGTCGTCACTACGCAAGCACGTGAGCATGCATCGTGCCATTTGTGCAAGTGACTCGGAGGGACTACCTGTCTCCATCTCCACTGCAAACTGCCACGGTGTGTCTGGGTCCTCTGTCTCACCTTCCTCACAACCCTCTAGCTCCTCTGGCTGCTCCTGCTCCTCCTCTCCTGTCAGATGACTAGATAAAATGTTCATTTTGTCAAACCTAAACTTTGCTTCGCTGTGCCCCACCCCCTCCTCCTCCTCCACTTCAGCCCCCACAGGCTTCATGTGGCTGTGAAAGGTATGCGCCATGTCTCTAGTTCCCTGACCAGCCATGGTTTTCAACATGTGTTGTAGTACATGAAGCAGTGGAATCTCATCGTTCATCTCATAATCCTGGCGACTGACTAATAAAGTAGCTTCCTCAAAGGGCCTGAGCAAACGTCAGGTGTCACGTATGAAGTTACACAGGGGAGTCCCCCTATCCGTTTGGATCATCAAGAAATCCGTGATGGCTTTTCTCTGTTCCTTTAGTCGATCCGGCATATGGAGGGTGAAATTCCAATGGGTGGAAACATCGCAAATCAGACTATGTTGGGGGATACCGTTCTGACGCTGAAGCTCAAGAAGGGTGTGCTTGGCGGTGTAGGAGTGCCTGAAGTGCATGCAAAGTTTCCTTCCCGTTGTTAGGATGTCTTTCAGATGGGGGGAAGACGTCAGAAAACGCTTGACAACTAGATTGAACACGTGTGCCATGGCAGGACGCATGGCTCAGGCTTCCTTGTTGCAGTGCAGACAAGATGTTCTTCCCAGTGTCAGTCACCATGGGTCCCATTTGCAGTTTTCGTGGAGTAAGCCATGATTTCATTTATTGAGTTCTCATTTTTAGCAGTTCCTCCCATGTGTGACTCTGTTGCTCAAGGCAAACCATGTGAAGAACAGCGTGAAACCGCCGTGTCCTGCACACATGGTAGGCTGGAAGGGCACTGGGAAAAAAAAACAAAAATAAAAAAAAAGAGAAAAAATAAATATTTTGAAAAAAAAGTAAAAAAAAAAATTAAAAAATTAAAAATTTTTTTTACAAAAATTCACAAAATATTAAATGGCAATGAAAAAAAAAAAAAAAAAAAAAAAAAATATATATATATATATATATATATATATATATATATATATTTCTAAAAAATACAAAATATTAAAAAAAAAAAAACAATACAAAATTTACCAAAAAAAAAAAAAAATGTTGATACATTTTATATGTTACTGTTATTATGTTATATGTTATTGTTGCTATGTTATATGTTATTATATGTTATTATTTTAAATATGTTCAAATAACATAAACGTTAACTATTAATATGTAATTGACAATTTGCCACTTTTCTCTGTGACACCATTGCTAAGTGCAAGTGCACTGTCACAGGCACAAAGGCCTAGGAGCGTGGAGGCCACAGCGGAGGGTCCTGTCCAAGTTGCTTTTGTGGTTGTGCAGGAACCACAATCACCCAGTGGTCCTAAAAGGATATTTATTGTCCCTTACCATAGTTACAGCTCCAGACGTAGGCACTGCTGTGCACTTTGGTACACACTGACAGGCTAAAGGACTGCCCCACCTTCTGTTCAACAAAATTGTACAGGGCTGGTACTGCCTTCTTTGCAAAAGAAATGACAGCATGGGACTCTCCACCTCGGCTCGGCACAAGCCATCAGTTCTCTGAAAGGTCCACCAACTCAAAAGGGAGGGACTGCAGCACCAGCAACTTATACAGGAGCACATTTAGCTTCTGCATGTTGGATGAGTGGGCACATACTGTTGTCTCTTGGACATGGCTTGGCAATGGATTGCTGGTGGAATGACTGACTCGGATTAAGAGGAGGAGGAGCATCTGGAGCGACAGAGGATGGGTATGACACACAGGAGGTGGTGGAGCCTTGGCTGGCTGGAACAGAGAGCGGTGTGTCACTGGGTAATGCAGCAGGCTGGACCACCACTTTGGAGCCAACTCTCCCAGGCCGCTTTATGGTGACGCTGCAAATGTTGACGCAGGGCTGTGGGTCCAACATTGGGACCCTGGCCACACTTCACCTTCTGCCTACACATCTTTCATATAGCCATGTTAACCTCCTGCGGATGCTTGATGAAAAACTGCAGCATGGGCTTGTAGCTGATTTCTCCTACCAGCAGTCCGCACTAATTCACTGATGCTCCTGCCGCCGCCGCCGCCGCCTCCAGGGACTCTCTTCCACTACCTCCTGGGAAGATAGCCTGCTGCGCGAGTGGTCTACCCCGAGCACATTTGCCTCCATACTTTCCCCTTCTGCCACCATGCTGGCCGCTAAATCTGTCACTCTCCATCACTCCAAGCCTTTAAAAGTGCCCTCAAAATTCACTGATGTTCTCCTCAGGTTCCTCAAAAGTGTCTGCTTAAGGAGCCAAAACGCTTGCAACACCTCCTCCCACGACACTCTCCTTATCACTACTTGCCCGCCTAGTGGAAGAAGCCGCAAGTGTCTCCTCCACTTCTTGGCTGGGCAGTAGCTGCTGATTTTTCTGATTATCAGATCGTCCTCACTGAATAGTGGAGCTGAACCCAAAGCATAATATACAACAGACAGTTGACTGGGGGTGTCAGATGTCACTTGTGATGCAGTGGATCATGTTAGCCAATGGATGACGGCAGATGGGTCGCTGTTCAAGACACGACCGCTAGCTGATCCCGGGAGATCAGGCCTCTCACTGAGACTCCTGCTGCCACTCACCCCTATTCTGCAGAGACCTCTGCTTGATGAAATGAGGCCTTATATGTTACTATGTTACTAATATGTTACTATGTTACTAATATGTTATTAATCTGTCACTCTCCATGTTTTTTTTTTGAGAGACTGGCCTGCGTGGAAATGAATCGGGCATGGATCAGCCAAGATTTCCACCCACCAATGCCTGCTGCATTAAAGTAGATTGATTGGGGCCAGACCAACACTAAAGAAATATGGATCGTGCAAAACAGATTTAAGGCGCTGCTCTCCAGTTACAGACATTCCTCCGCATCAGACCACAAGTAATTATTGAGAAAATGCTTTACGTTACTCTTACTTTTTATTAATATTCTTCGGATAAGATATATGTGCTGAAAATCGGTATATGTTCTCTTCATGCTGCTGTCAACTCCAGGGTGTGTCTTTCTGGCAATTTTGGGCTCCCGCTGCTGCTGCTTGCAACTCCAGTGTGTCTTTAGGCCAATTTTTGGGCACCTGCTGCCAACTCCAGTGTCTCTTTCAAGCAATGCTTGGGCTCCTGCTGCTGCTTGCAACTCCAAGGTGTGATTCATCCAATTTTGGGCTCCTGCAGCCAACTCCAGTGTCTCTTTCAAGCTATGTATGGGCTCCTGCTGCTGCTGCTTGCAACTCCAGGGTGTAATTCATCCAATTTTTGGGCTCCTGCAGCCAACTCCAGTGTCTCTTTAAAGCAATGTTTGGGCTCCTGCAGCTGCTTGAAACTCCAGGGTGTGATTCAGCTAATTTTTGGGCTCCTGCTGCTGCCAGCTCCAGGGTGTGTTTTTCAGGCACTATAGGGGCCCCTCATCATAGTGATGCCACCTCAACGCTCTGCAATTGTGCCGCTCTGCGATTCTATTAGCGATGCCTCTGATCTGCATGTGATAATTATTTACAGTATTATTTCACTAACCCAGCACACATCCTATGCGTGTTACAGCAAGGCAGAATGGTTTACAACCCTATTGAGGCTCTAGGAGGCTCAGAAATAGCCGTTTTAATAGCGATTCGTCACGAATAAATTCGGGTCGAAACGATTTTTGTCGGAAAATTCGGCGAATCAGTCGAATCGAATTTTTCAAAAGTTCGCTCATCTCTACTAATGGACATCAGGCACTTCCACACACTTGGTGCCACAGGGCAAGTGCAAGCATGTGCTGCAAATAGTAAATACCCTCCTCATCTAAAGAGTGCTTCTCAGAGATTTATCTGGTGTATCTGTGATGCACAGACTCTGTCGGGAGCAATAATTTTCTGGTGGGGGGCCTAGGTTACCCTAAAGAAGAAATTTTGTAAGCTTCAAACAAGAAAGAAGAACAAGCCCAGAAAAATCCAGAGAGCTGCTTGAGACCTTCAATCAAGGTGCCAGATCCAGAGAAGATGTAGGGCAGATGGCAGGAAGATGGCAGACAAGTCAGAAGTTTTGGCATGGGTGTTGTTGATACCCCTGGATGATCAGCCACACCCCTTTTCTGGTACTGTGGATGTGGAAGAGCCCTGTTCTTCTTCAGGGTTGCCTAGCCTCCCCATATGAACACTCTGAGCTAAGACTTAACCAGGCAGCTACATGGCTGCTTTATCTGTGTTAGCACACTTTTTCAATTTTCCTTAGGCATGCCTTAAGCCTTATCCTGAAATGATTACTTTTACCATGAATTTTATTATCAGGACATGCTGTGTTTCCTCTAAGCTGAGCTTCAGGAAATATGTTAAAAGCTTTTTTTCTATTTATGACGACTCCACCCTCCAGACTTGCATTGAAATAGAACTGCCTATAGCAATCTAAAGTGTACGTTTTCTCTAATCAGTCAGGCATGCCGTTATTTCTCTTCTACTTCATTCAGCATAATAGCCTCGATTCAAAGACACATTCGTCCGGACTTCCGTAGCTGTCTGTGAAAGTTTTAGAGGGGGTTAGTCTTTTTTTTGCTTTTTTTCGTTCATTTTTCATTCGTACGAACGTTCGGGAAAATGTGTATATGCGCTTTAGATGAACGGAAGCAAATCGGATCATTTTCCCAAAAAAATCTGATATTTTTCGTTCGTTCAGATAACTTACGTTGTTGGGATGGGCTTACGTCTGATTCAGAGAGCTGATTTCCGACGGATCACCACCCTATAAATCCGTTTCATTTCCGATCCACTTACGGGACCTTTGAGGGCTCGGATTGCTATTGTTGAACATGTTTGGCGGCTATATGGAGGAGTCTGCGCGCCTTTAGCACCAAGGCATTGCATGTATCAGCATGGCTAAGGCCATAAATTGTATGGCATTGCATACCTGAATCAATGCATTTCATGTATGCCTTATAGATGCATTTTAATGCTGACCTTAATTAGTCCTTAGCATGTAAACATTTATTTTCCCACACATCCACATAATTGCTAGATTCTTTTAGACTTATGTCCTTTGTGTATTATATTTGGATTGTTGAACTTGAATCTTAATTTGTTGTAGGAGTTATTGTTTTAGTCAGTTACCTTTGCTTTGTGTAATTATTTTATATTTGGTTGCAGGAACCGCAAGATGTGCCACTCACACAACATACAAGCAGTGTTTGGTCCAGCTATGCGATTCCTCAACGTTCTTGCAGGGCATCCAGGGTCGTCCCATGATGCTTATATATTGCAGAGCTCCGGCTAATTTAGTCAGTTTGAGTCAGGGGAATTATCTGGTGGACAGCTCCAGGGTAAGTTTGCTCACATTCCATCAATCCATTTTCACTGTATGGCAATGAATATAGTTGATGACTCATGACTTAACCTATGGCTGTTTTTAGCCCTTGATGACATGTTAAACAATATTGTAGCTTAAAATGTGTATTTTATGTTAGTATTTTTAAATTCTTTCAGGGGATTCTGGATATCCACTCCTGCCCTTGCTCCTGATGCCCGTTCTTTGCCTGCAGAATGCGGGCCAGGGGTTCTCTAATCGGGCACTATGCAAAACCCGGGCCATGGAGGGCCCTCTGGCTTTTGAAGTCCAGATTTAGGTGTTTGGACCATACGGGGGGGGGGGCACTGCAGCATGACCCCAACAAGTTTATACCAATATTTTAATTTACATTTTTTAACAGGGACCACACGTGCTAGAGTGGCACAACTGAGTGTCAGGGTCATTCAGTTGGTGGGCGAGATGTAGGAGCTGTGCAACTCATTGGGGACCACAGATGAAGAATAATGTTCTGTGGCCTGCCATTGCTATGTATTTTGTTTTTTATAGTTGTAGTTGAAGTTGAAGTTTTAAATTTTTTTTATTTTATGATGGAATCCAAAAAAAATGTTACAGTGTCATTTCATTTACAAAATACATTAACACAAAACTAATGGGCCCAGAAATATTTAAAGATGAATATTCACATGACCGAGAAGTGATTTGGGTAAGTTTTAGGGGGCTAAAATGGAAGAAGAACCTAACCGCGAAGTGGTTTGGGTGACCTTTAAGGGTCCAAAAGGGAAGATGGAGGATAGTGCTAAGTGGTTTGGGTGAGCTTTAAGGGTCCAAAAGGGAAGATGGAGGATAGTGCTAAGTGGTTTGGGTGAGCTTTAAGGGTCCAAAAGGGAAGATGGAGGATAGTGCTAAGTGATTTAGCTAAACATTGTAGTAGAAGTGAGGGTGGCAAATATGTAGGCGAGCACTTAAATGAGTTAAGTTTGTAGTGCGCAGGCGCAAGATCGCAATGATTTCCGTCTGGACGAATATTTATTGAAAAAGGGAAACAGAATCTAACGGGAAACGTAAAGGATTCGTGGGAGGATACGATGGGAAAAGGGCAAAAACGAAAGCCTACGTTGTAACATGTGAAAATGAAACAGAAAAGTCACGCTGGAAAACTCGTATTCGTAATCTGCCGTACGAACGGACGGAAACTTTACAGAAGGTTTTCAATGCATGCATAGAATCGCTCGTACACTCATACGAGAACGGAAACATTTAAAAAAAAAAAACAGATCGGCACTAAAACGTAAGTTTTTTTTTGTCTCTCTGAATCGAGCCTAATGACACCACTGGCTGCAAATCTCTATTTAGATTAAAGCACAAGTTGCTTTATCACCATCACTTAAGAGGAATGGCAAATGTATCTTGTAACTTTTTTCAGCATGGCATCTGCACAGCTACTGGTAACCCATCAAGGTGGTAAAACATGACCTTTGCCAGAATGGTAACAATAAAACTAATACCCAACTGGACATCTTGCTTCCACCTTCTTTTATTAAAGGCATAATGAATGTGCACAGGGAAGAAGGGCCATGGGACGTAAAAGATGACAAATGACAACTCAAATGCTACTGGCAAGTGCTGCTGAAATATGCTTCACTTCTGTCCTGGTACATATTTTTAAATATTCTGAAGTCAGTAGTCCCATTTAGCCTAATAATGTGAGGAATACCCCTATAACCCTTAAAGTGGACCAAAACCCAGGATTTTGACTATCCTGTTCTTTGGTCCTTACCCCCGGGGCACCCCGATCAGGGGTGCCCACTGCGTTAAACCCTCCAGATCCCCAAAGCCAACTCACCGGTGCTTGCGTGGCTGCTCGTCCAATCAGCACGCTCGGAACCACTGATGTCACGTTGTCTAAGGCTCCATCTTAGAGCAGCGGCTCCAAGCACGCTGGCGCCCGCATCACCCACTACCCTCGAACAGGGAGCGTGCCCTGTACAGGAGGCTTTTGACTAAACTGGAATTACAGGAGCTAAGTAAAGTAAGTAAGTATTGTAAAATTGCAATCTTAAATTAAAGGGTGTGCTAGTATTATATTTTTAATATCTGCAAATGCACCATTTACTAAAGGAGAATGCTAACATGTATACATTTGTTTACTAAACGGGGAACCTGATTTATCAAGCATCAGCAAAAGTCAATGGCACTAACTTTGCAATATAACCCTTTAACTGTAAGCCTACCAAGAGATTTTGTCACCAGACCATTTTTCACTATTTTGCACCATGCATGTTTAACCGATTTTTTAAAGGGATTTTTCTGAAAAAAAATATATATATATCTTTTTTATCAGCAGAGTCTGAGCTTGAAATATCTTGTTTGTAATTTTTTTTAGTGTATTGGCAATATTTTTGGGTGAAACGTGTAAAAAAAAAATTAAAAAAAACTTTTTTTTACAATTTGTAGTGTTTTTTGTAATGAAAAATGTGAAGTTTTTCAAGAAATACATATGTATTGGTAGACACCTTTTCCTGCCCAGGAGACTCCCCAAACATAAACAGCGCTTTAGGAGATTTTCAGATAAAATACAACTTCTATGCAGACCTTGCAGTATTTTTTTTTTTAAACCCTTACATTTAAAATACTCCCACAAACTATATATTCTCTGAAAGTACCCACCTTAAGCTAGGTGTACCGGGCTTGTTGATGTGTGCAGAGTTTTCTGGAAGTTATCCCTTAATGAATTCTATGGTTGCACAGGGTTTCTCTAAAAAAAGAATAAAATAGTAGAATCCAAGCCACATTTTCCTAAAAAATATATAAAAACAAGTTAAATGTGAAAAGACATGGTCTCTCAAATGGATCAGTACCTGTGAATAGGTACGTTAAACGGTGTGGTGCAGCCTTTTTGAGCAGTACATTCTGGAGGGGTGGAGGGTCTCCCCATATTCTTTTGTTTTATATACAGATGAATTACCAATGGGACCAAAAAGAATTGTGGAAATGTTGTTTGTCTATCCCAACAGGGCAGAGTGGCACAAGGCTCTCTTGGTTACCGGCACCCAGTGCTGCAGCCCTGATAGCTTTCATTTTGGCCCTGTACACTACACACTCACCAACTGGGGAGCCTCTTGCTCCTCTGAAAGCCCTAATCTAAGGACTCTTGTGGAAGTCCATGAAAGTGAATGTTGTCTTTAACTTTAACCTGAATCTCAACAGCAACATTGCTACTGAAAGAAGCAGAAGATGTAGGGTTGACATTGCCTTTATGAGGGTTCCTAGGCTTAAACATAAGGCATTCCTTTGGATTATTTTGTTTAGGCTCAGCACAATCCAAATGTTTCTATATGGCATCAGGAAAGTGAAACAGATTTTTTTTTGCCTCTTTGTTTAACGCCTCTCTTTATTGCTTGGCAATTTTATCACAGAGAAAATGTATAAAATAAAGATCAAATAAAGAACAAAATTGCAATACAGTAAAATGGTTCTCTTCGGTTTAATATATTTCCCAGTCTGGGGAAATACAGATGAGAACAGATTATTGGAACATCTGCTGCACAATGACATTGTAGTGGCGATGTTCCGTAACCGCTCATTGCCTGTCACAGACCTCATTATATAATGACACATGTACTTGATCATGGCATCACACAGGCTTTGCACTACAGTGTGCCACTCGTCATATTGTCTGGAAAATCTAAATCACTTTCAAACTATACTTAAGTTATAATCATACTTGATATAGATTCCTGCTGCCTTGCCACAGAGCAGGACTTGCCATTAGCTAGATGACTTCTAGCTATCCTTCATCAGTCTCATATTTATATTTGCAGTCACCACCTATCGTATAAGTTTTTAAAATAAAAAAACATTTTCTGATGCTTCCCCACCTATAACTAAGGATAATTTGTTGATTACAAAACAAGGGTTGCCTTACTATCAGGAACAAATTAAGTACTAGGCACAAGGGTCTTCTACCCTTGGGACTTCTCTATTGATGTGTGATTCTGTCTGACAAACCCATTAGGCTGGTGGTGATCTGGTCGGGCAGCCAACTGGCAAGAAAAAAGGGACAGGCATGGTCTTAGGCTTTCCAAATGAGCAAAGTTCAGCTGGGTATTCCAAATCTGGGTGAGGCACATACACAATTCACTGTAGGGTAGATTCCCAGAGTCAGTAATACTGGTGGGACCAGGACACCCCAATCATGCTACGTCCACTCATCTTGACTGCAACGGCCTTCCGGCAAGCAGCCAGTAGGCCAGCAACAGACAAGTCATAATTCAATGAGATAAGATACAGCGGTCCCAGTAAACCGTAAATGGGGCACCCAGGATGGCACCATATATCCCTCAATAATCAATCATTAAGAATATAATCAAATCAATTTTAATTCATCAGCATATTAAAAGAATCACAAACACATACATAATTACTAGTGATGAGCGAGTAGTATTCGACCGAGCCGGTATTCGATCGAATACTACGCTGTTCGTCATACTCGATTTCGATCGAGTACAGCGGCGATGGCGCACTCACAATTCGTTTCCCCTCCCACCTTCCCTGGCGCGTTTTTTACACCAATCACCATGCAGGGGGGGTGGGACAGGTCCTGGGAGGACGCTGGCATCGCGAAAACGGCGTCTACACGCATTGGCTGGAGAAACCATGTGACCTCGAATATACAAAACTCAGCACTTCCTCTTCGTCAGCATTAGCAGCTTGAACTTAGTGAGGGACAGACGCTCACAGCAGGGAAAGACAGGCTGTCGCTGGCAGGGCCCCAGAAGCTCGGAATATCGCTTTTACCACCATCTATACCAGCTACCAGAAGACAAGAGAGTCATTAAGAGCCCTTATTAGGGCTACTACGCTGAACGGTATATGGCTCATATGTAGGCAGGCAGGGCCCCAGAAACTCAGAAAATAGCTTTTACCACCATATATACCAGCTACCAGAAGACAAGAGAGTCCTTAAGAGCCCTTATTAGGGCTACTACGCTGAACAGTATATAGCTCATCATATCCTATGTAGTCAGGCAGGGCCCCAGAAGCTCAGAATATAGCTTTTACCACCATATATACCAGCTACCAGAAGACAAGAGAGTCCTTAAGAGCCCTTATTAGGGCTACTACGCTGAACAGTATATAGCTCATCATATCCTATGTAGTCAGGCAGGGCCCCAGACGCTCAGAATATAGCTTTTACCACCATATATACCAGCTACCAGAAGACAAGAGAGTCCTTAAGAGCCCTTATTAGGGCTACTACGCTGAACAGTATATAGCTCATATCCTATGTAGTCAGGCAGGGCCCCAGAAGCTCAGAATATAGCTTTTACCACCATATATACCAGCTACCAGAAGACAAGAGAGTCCTTAATCCCTTATTAGTGCTGCTATGCTGAACAGTATATAGCTCATATCCTATGTAGTCAGGCAGGGCCCCAGAAGCTCAGAATATAGCTTTTACCACCATATATACCAGCTACCAGAAGACAAGAGAGTCCTTAAGAGCCCTTATTAGGGCTACTACGCTGAACAGTATATAGCTCATATCCTATGTAGTCAGGCAGGGCCCCAGAAGCTCAGAATATAGCTTTTACCACCATATATACCAGCTACCAGAAGACAAGAGAGTCCTTAATCCCTTATTAGTGCTGCTATGTTGAACAGTATATAGCTCATATCCTATGTAGGCAGGCAGGGCCCCAGAAGCTCAGAATATAGCTTTTACCACCATATATACCAGCTACCAGAAGACAAGAGAGTCCTTAAGAGCCCTTATTAGGGCTACTACGCTGAACAGTATATAGCTCATATTCTATGTAGTCAGGCAGGGCCCCAGAAGCTCAGAATATAGCTTTTACCACCATATATACCAGCTACCAGAAGACAAGAGAGTCCTTAATCCCTTATTAGTGCTGCTATGTTGAACAGTATATAGCTCATATCCTATGTAGTCAGGCAGGGCCCCAGAAGCTCAGAATATAGCTTTTACCACCATATATACCAGCTACCAGAAGACAAGAGAGTCCTTAAGAGCCCTTATTAGGGCTACTACGCTGAACAGTATAAAGCTCATATTCTATGTAGTCAGGCAGGGCCCCAGAAGCTCAGAATATAGCTTTTACCACCATATATACCAGCTACCAGAAGACAAGAGAGTCCTTAAGAGCCCTTATTAGGGCTACTACGCTGAACAGTATATAGCTCATCATATCCTATGTAGTCAGGCAGGGCCCCAGACGCTCAGAATATAGCTTTTACCACCATATATACCAGCTACCAGAAGACAAGAGAGTCCTTAAGAGCCCTTATTAGGGCTACTACGCTGAACAGTATATAGCTCATATCCTATGTAGTCAGGCAGGGCCCCAGAAGCTCAGAATATAGCTTTTACCACCATATATACCAGCTACCAGAAGACAAGAGAGTCCTTAATCCCTTATTAGTGCTGCTATGTTGAACAGTATATAGCTCATATCCTATGTAGTCAGGCAGGGCCCCAGAAGCTCAGAATATAGCTTTTACCACCATATATACCAGCTACCAGAAGACAAGAGAGTCCTTAAGAGCCCTTATTAGGGCTACTACGCTGAACAGTATATAGCTCATATCCTATGTAGTCAGGCAGGGCCCCAGAAGCTCAGAATATAGCTTTTACCACCATATATACCAGCTACCAGAAGACAAGAGAGTCCTTAATCCCTTATTAGTGCTGCTATGTTGAACAGTATATAGCTCATATCCTATGTAGGCAGGCAGGGCCCCAGAAGCTCAGAATATAGCTTTTACCACCATATATACCAGCTACCAGAAGACAAGAGAGTCCTTAAGAGCCCTTATTAGGGCTACTACGCTGAACAGTATATAGCTCATATTCTATGTAGTCAGGCAGGGCCCCAGAAGCTCAGAATATAGCTTTTACCACCATATATACCAGCTACCAGAAGACAAGAGAGTCCTTAATCCCTTATTAGTGCTGCTATGTTGAACAGTATATAGCTCATATCCTATGTAGTCAGGCAGGGCCCCAGAAGCTCAGAATATAGCTTTTACCACCATATATACCAGCTACCAGAAGACAAGAGAGTCCTTAAGAGCCCTTATTAGGGCTACTATGCTGAACAGTATATAGCTCATATTCTATGTAGTCAGGCAGGGCCCCAGAAGCTCAGAATATAGCTTTTACCACCATATATACCAGCTACCAGAAGACAAGAGAGTCCTTAATCCCTTATTAGTGCTGCTATGTTGAACAGTATATAGCTCATATCCTATGTAGGCAGGCAGGGCCCCAGAAGCTCAGAATATAGCTTTTACCACCATATATACCAGCTACCAGAAGACAAGAGAGTCCTTAATCCCTTATTAGTGCTGCTATGCTGAACAGTATATAGCTCATATCCTATGTAGTCAGGCAGGGCCCCAGAAGCTCAGAATATAGCTTTTACCACCATATATACCAGCTACCAGAAGACAAGAGAGTCCTTAAGAGCCCTTATTAGGGCTACTACGCTGAACAGTATATAGCTCATATCCTATGTAGTCAGGCAGGGCCCCAGAAGCTCAGAATATAGCTTTTACCACCATATATACCAGCTACCAGAAGACAAGAGAGTCCTTAATCCCTTATTAGTGCTGCTATGTTGAACAGTATATAGCTCATATCCTATGTAGTCAGGCAGGGCCCCAGAAGCTCAGAATATAGCTTTTACCACCATATATACCAGCTACCAGAAGACAAGAGAGTCCTTAAGAGCCCTTATTAGGGCTACTACGCTGAACAGTATATAGCTCATATTCTATGTAGTCAGGCAGGGCCCCAGAAGCTCAGAATATAGCTTTTACCACCATATATACCAGCTACCAGAAGACAAGAGAGTCCTTAATCCCTTATTAGTGCTGCTATGCTGAACAGTATATAGCTCATATCCTATGTAGTCAGGCAGGGCCCCAGAAGCTCAGAATATAGCTTTTACCACCATATATACCAGCTACCAGAAGACAAGAGAGTCCTTAAGAGCCCTTATTAGGGCTACTACGCTGAACAGTATATAGCTCATATTCTATGTAGTCAGGCAGGGCCCCAGAAGCTCAGAATATAGCTTTTACCACCATATATACCAGCTACCAGAAGACAAGAGAGTCCTTAATCCCTTATTAGTGCTGCTATGTTGAACAGTATATAGCTCATATCCTATGTAGGCAGGCAGGGCCCCAGAAGCTCAGAATATAGCTTTTACCACCATATATACCAGCTACCAGAAGACAAGAGAGTCCTTAAGAGCCCTTATTAGGGCTACTACGCTGAACAGTATATAGCTCATATTCTATGTAGTCAGGCAGGGCCCCAGAAGCTCAGAATATAGCTTTTACCACCATATATACCAGCTACCAGAAGACAAGAGAGTCCTTAATCCCTTATTAGTGCTGCTATGTTGAACAGTATATAGCTCATATCCTATGTAGTCAGGCAGGGCCCCAGAAGCTCAGAATATAGCTTTTACCACCATATATACCAGCTACCAGAAGACAAGAGAGTCCTTAAGAGCCCTTATTAGGGCTACTACGCTGAACAGTATATAGCTCATATTCTATGTAGTCAGGCAGGGCCCCAGAAGCTCAGAATATAGCTTTTACCACCATATATACCAGCTACCAGAAGACAAGAGAGTCCTTAATCCCTTATTAGTGCTGCTATGTTGAACAGTATATAGCTCATATCCTATGTAGGCAGGCAGGGCCCCAGAAGCTCAGAATATAGCTTTTACCACCATATATACCAGCTACCAGAAGACAAGAGAGTCCTTAAGAGCCCTTATTAGGGCTACTACGCTGAACAGTATATAGCTCATATTCTATGTAGTCAGGCAGGGCCCCAGAAGCTCAGAATATAGCTTTTACCACCATATATACCAGCTACCAGAAGACAAGAGAGTCCTTAATCCCTTATTAGTGCTGCTATGTTGAACAGTATATAGCTCATATCCTATGTAGGCAGGCAGGGCCCCAGAAGCTCAGAATATAGCTTTTACCACCATATATACCAGCTACCAGAAGACAAGAGAGTCCTTAATCCCTTATTAGTGCTGCTATGCTGAACAGTATATAGCTCATATCCTATGTAGTCAGGCAGGGCCCCAGAAGCTCAGAATATAGCTTTTACCACCATATATACCAGCTACCAGAAGACAAGAGAGTCCTTAAGAGCCCTTATTAGGGCTACTACGCTGAACAGTATATAGCTCATATCCTATGTAGTCAGGCAGGGCCCCAGAAGCTCAGAATATAGCTTTTACCACCATATATACCAGCTACCAGAAGACAAGAGAGTCCTTAATCCCTTATTAGTGCTGCTATGCTGAACAGTATATAGCTCATATCCTATGTAGTCAGGCAGGGCCCCAGAAGCTCAGAATATAGCTTTTACCACCATATATACCAGCTACCAGAAGACAAGAGAGTCCTTAAGAGCCCTTATTAGGGCTACTACGCTGAACAGTATATAGCTCATATTCTATGTAGTCAGGCAGGGCCCCAGAAGCTCAGAATATAGCTTTTACCACCATATATACCAGCTACCAGAAGACAAGAGAGTCCTTAATCCCTTATTAGTGCTGCTATGTTGAACAGTATATAGCTCATATCCTATGTAGTCAGGCAGGGCCCCAGAAGCTCAGAATATAGCTTTTACCACCATATATACCAGCTACCAGAAGACAAGAGAGTCCTTAATCCCTTATTAGTGCTGCTATGTTGAACAGTATATAGCTCATATCCTATGTAGTCAGGCAGGGCCCCAGAAGCTCAGAATATAGCTTTTACCACCATATATACCAGCTACCAGAAGACAAGAGAGTCCTTAAGAGCCCTTATTAGGGCTACTACGCTGAACAGTATATAGCTCATATTCTATGTAGTCAGGCAGGGCCCCAGAAGCTCAGAATATAGCTTTTACCACCATATATACCAGCTACCAGAAGACAAGAGAGTCCTTAATCCCTTATTAGTGCTGCTATGCTGAACAGTATATAGCTCATATCCTATGTAGTCAGGCAGGGCCCCAGAAGCTCAGAATATAGCTTTTACCACCATATATACCAGCTACCAGAAGACAAGAGAGTCCTTAAGAGCCCTTATTAGGGCTACTACGCTGAACAGTATATAGCTCATATTCTATGTAGTCAGGCAGGGCCCCAGAAGCTCAGAATATAGCTTTTACCACCATATATACCAGCTACCAGAAGACAAGAGAGTCCTTAATCCCTTATTAGTGCTGCTATGCTGAACAGTATATAGCTCATATCCTATGTAGTCAGGCAGGGCCCCAGAAGCTCAGAATATAGCTTTTACCACCATATATACCAGCTACCAGAAGACAAGAGAGTCCTTAAGAGCCCTTATTAGGGCTACTACGCTGAACAGTATATAGCTCATATTCTATGTAGTCAGGCAGGGCCCCAGAAGCTCAGAATATAGCTTTTACCACCATATATACCAGCTACCAGAAGACAAGAGAGTCCTTAATCCCTTATTAGTGCTGCTATGTTGAACAGTATATAGCTCATATCCTATGTAGTCAGGCAGGGCCCCAGAAGCTCAGAATATAGCTTTTACCACCATATATACCAGCTACCAGAAGACAAGAGAGTCCTTAATCCCTTATTAGTGCTGCTATGTTGAACAGTATATAGCTCATATCCTATGTAGTCAGGCAGGGCCCCAGAAGCTCAGAATATAGCTTTTACCACCATATATACCAGCTACCAGAAGACAAGAGAGTCCTTAAGAGCCCTTATTAGGGCTACTACGCTGAACAGTATATAGCTCATATTCTATGTAGTCAGGCAGGGCCCCAGAAGCTCAGAATATAGCTTTTACCACCATATATACCAGCTACCAGAAGACAAGAGAGTCCTTAATCCCTTATTAGTGCTGCTATGCTGAACAGTATATAGCTCATATCCTATGTAGTCAGGCAGGGCCCCAGAAGCTCAGAATATAGCTTTTACCACCATATATACCAGCTACTAGAAGACAAGAGAGTCCTTAAGAGCCCTTATTAGGGCTACTACGCTGAACAGTATATAGCTCATATTCTATGTAGTCAGGCAGGGCCCCAGAAGCTCAGAATATAGCTTTTACCACCATATATACCAGCTACCAGAAGACAAGAGAGTCCTTAATCCCTTATTAGTGCTGCTATGTTGAACAGTATATAGCTCATATCCTATGTAGTCAGGCAGGGCCCCAGAAGCTCAGAATATAGCTTTTACCACCATATATACCAGCTACCAGAAGACAAGAGAGTCCTTAATCCCTTATTAGTGCTGCTATGTTGAACAGTATATAGCTCATATCCTATGTAGTCAGGCAGGGCCCCAGAAGCTCAGAATATAGCTTTTACCACCATATATACCAGCTACCAGAAGACAAGAGAGTCCTTAAGAGCCCTTATTAGGGCTACTACGCTGAACAGTATATAGCTCATATTCTATGTAGTCAGGCAGGGCCCCAGAAGCTCAGAATATAGCTTTTACCACCATATATACCAGCTACCAGAAGACAAGAGAGTCCTTAATCCCTTATTAGTGCTGCTATGCTGAACAGTATATAGCTCATATCCTATGTAGTCAGGCAGGGCCCCAGAAGCTCAGAATATAGCTTTTACCACCATATATACCAGCTACCAGAAGACAAGAGAGTCCTTAAGAGCCCTTATTAGGGCTACTACGCTGAACAGTATATAGCTCATATTCTATGTAGTCAGGCAGGGCCCCAGAAGCTCAGAATATAGCTTTTACCACCATATATACCAGCTACCAGAAGACAAGAGAGTCCTTAATCCCTTATTAGTGCTGCTATGCTGAACAGTATATAGCTCTTATGTAGGCAGGCAGGGCCCCAGAAGCTCAGAATATCGCATTTACCACCATATATACCAGCTACCAGAAGACAAGAGAGTCATTGAGAGCCCTTATTAGGGCTGCTATGTTTTAAAAATTGTGTGGAGTCCCACGAGCTGAGACCTCTTAAAAATTGTGTGGAGGCCCAAGAGCTGAGACCTTTTAAAAATTGTGTGGAGGCCCAAGAGCTGAGACCTTTTAAAAATTGTTTGGAGGCCCAAGAGCTGAGACCTTTTAAAAATTGTGTGGAGGCCCAAGAGCTGAGACCTTTTAAAAATTGTGTGGAGGCCCAAGAGCTGAGACCTTTTAAAAATTGTGTGGAGGCCCAAGAGCTGAGACCTTTTAAAAATTGTGTGGAGGCCCAAGAGCTGAGACCTTTTAAAAATTGTGTGGAGGCCCAAGAGCTGAGACCTTTTAAAAATTGTGTGGAGGCCCAAGAGCTGAGACCTCTTAAAAATTGTGTGGAGGCCCAAGAGCTGAGACCTTTTAAAAATTGTGTGGAGGCCCAAGAGTTGAGACCTCTTAAAAATTGATTGTATTAAGCCTAAGAGGTGAGCCATAATTTTTTTCATTAATACAGCAATTCTACGGCGGTTAAGGAGGAGGAGGAGGAGGAGGAAATGGCACTTCATACAGATGGCACTTCACTCTTGGCTGCTTTCCACTGTTGTACAAGCAAAGTCCGGGTCAATCCACTTGCTGTTCATTTTGATTAGCGTCAGCCTGTCGGCACTGTCGGTTGACAGGCGGCTGCGCTTATCGGTTATAATGCCCCCGGCTGCGCTGAACACCCTTTCTGATAGCACGCTGGCGGCAGGGCAGGCAAGCACCTCCAAGGCGTACAGGGACAGTTCCAGCCACGTGTCCAACTTGGAGACCCAGTAAGTGTAGGTCGCCGAGGGATCGGGGAGGACAGGGGTGTGGTCTGCCAGGTAGTCCCGCAACATCCGCCGATACTTGTCCCTCCTGCTGATAGCGGGCCCCGCAGTGATGGAAGTTGCACGAGGGGGTGACATGAACGTGTCCCACACCTTGGAGAGTGTTCCCCTAGTGGCTGTGGGCCTGATCGATGTTGTCAGACTCTGGGAGACACTCTCCTCTCTGCCGCCAGCGATGCTGGGTGGGAAAATCTGCATCATGTTCTGCAAGAGTTCCCTCTGGTATTCCAGTAATCGATTCGTCCTCTCCTCTACCGGAATAAAAGAGGAGAAGTTATCTTTATACCGGGGGTCCAGGAGTGCGAAGACCCAGTATAGTTTGTTCTCCAATATCCGGACAACACGTATGTCCCGGGAAAAGCAGCCCAGCATGAAGTCAGCCATGTGTGCCAGACTCTGAGTAGGCATGACCTCACTGCCCCCACCAGAAGGATCATTTTCCATTTCCTCCTCTTCCTCCTCCTCTCCGCCCCATCCGCGCTGAACCAATGGGACGCACACAGCCTGACTGCTACCCTCGCCGCCAGCATCCTCTTCCACAGCCACCTCCACGTTGTCCTCCTCCTCCTCATCCTCCTCCTGCAACTGCCACCGAGCAGCAGACAAAAGTGTGGTCTGACTGTCTACCTGCGTTGCGTCTCCTCCTACCCCCATCTCCTCTGTGTGCAATGCATTCTCCCTTATTGCGATGAGCGATTCTTTAAGGACGCCTAGGAGCGGGATGGTTACGCTCACTATAGCGTCCTCGCTGCTGACCTTCTTAGTGGACTCCTCAAAGATACGCAATACATCGCATATGTCTGCCATCCATGGCCACTCGTGGTTGGCAAACTGAGGGAGCTCAGTTGGAGGCACGCGTGGATGCATCATCTGGTACTCCATCAATGCTTTCTGCTGCTCACACACCCTGGCCAACATGCAATAGGTGGAATTCCAGCGAGTGGGCAGGTCGCACAACAGCCGATGTTGAGGCAAATGGAGGCGTTGCTGGTTTTTTTTTTAAGCTAGCAGCAGCTACAGTTGACTTCCGAAAGTGAGCGCACAAGCGCCGCACTTTGACCAGTAGCTCTGCCAGGTTGGGGTAAGTCTTTAGAAACTTTTGTACTACCAAATTAAAAACGTGGGCCAGGCATGGTACGTGATTGAGTTCTGCAAGCTCCAGAGCCGCCACCAGGTTACGGCCGTTATCGCACACGACCATGCCTGGTCCTAGCTGCAGCGGCGACAGCCACATCTCTGTCTGCTGCAATATGGCGTGCCTCACCTCTGCGGCGCTGTGCTTCCTGTCGCCCAAGCTGATGAGCTTAAGCACCGCCTGCTGACGTCTCCCCGTGCCAGTGCTGCAACGCTTCCAGCTAGGGGCTGAGGGCGATGTTAAGGCAGAGGAGGAGGAGGAGGAGAAGAAGGAAGAGGAGGGGGGTCTATCAGAACCTGTGCTGGCAATCTTGGGCGGGGGTGGTATGTAGGCCGTCCCTGTTTGCGACCCCGTCCCCGCTTCCACAACATTCACCCAGTGTGCCGTCAAAGAGATGTAGCGTCCTTGGCCGCAAGCGCTTGTCCACGAGTCGGTGGTCAAGTGGACCTTTGCGCTGACTGCGTACCTCAGGGTCCGCCTGATGTTACGCGACACGTGCTGGTGCAGGGCGGGGACGCCACACCGGGAAAAATAGTGGCGGCTAGGGACGGAATAGCGAGGTGCGGCAGCCGCCATCAGGTCGCGGAAGGCCTGCGTCTCCACAAGCCAAAACGGCAACATCTCCAGGGCCAGCAGTTTGGAGATGAGGCAGGTTAAGGCTTGGGCTTGGGGGTGACTGGAGGCGTACTTCCGCCTGCGGTTGAACGCCTGCGAGATGGACAGTTGATGGGACGAGGAGATGGAAGGTGCAGACGAAGATGCGAGGGAAGGGGGGGCTGAAGGAGAAGGCCCCAAAGTAGCCGAGGCAGAGGCAGATGTGGAGGTGTCCTGGGTGGAGGTCTGGACCGCAGTGGCAGCACACAACAAAGGGGAAGAGGCAGTGGCAACAAGACGGGGCGCAGGTTGTATTGCGTTTGCTCTCTCCCACTCAGCCCAGTGCTTGAATTCCAAGTGACGGCGCATGCCTGAGGTGGTCAGATTGCTCTTCTCAGAGCCCCTACTCAGTTTTGAGTGGCAGATTGCGCAAACCGCGCTCAGTTTGTCATCCGCGCAAACATTAAAAAATCTCCACACCACAGAAGTACGAGGCCTCGATGGGGGAGCTTCGCGCGACTGCCTGCTGCCGGGAAGAGCTTCGGCCCTGCTGGCTGTGGCCTGCCTTCTCTGTCTGGACTGTCCTCTGCCTCTGGACTGTCCTCTGCCTCTTGCTGCCTTATTCGGTGATGCGCAGACCGCATCTCCACTGCTTTCCCCGCTGGACATCACCCCTGTCCAAGTGGGGTCGGTCATTTCGTCGTCCACCACCTCCTCTTCCACTTCCTCTCTCTGCTCCTCCTCCTGCCCACTGGACATTCCAACAGCCTCCCTTGATGGCAACTGCGTCTCATCATCATCATCGCTCATGATAGCAGATGCTGGTTCCGGGTCCACATCACTAGCAGATGGCGGATACTCAAGTGTTTGGGCATCACTACAAACAAATTCCTCTGCTAGCTCCTGGGATTCTTGCAGCACATCTGGAAAAGGACCCGAAAAGAGGTCCTGGGAGGGGTCAAGGGTGGGCTGACTCTGTTGGCCAGGTTGGGAGGAAGGAGGGTCAGAGTGAGACTGTGTGGATGACTGGGTGGTGGACAAGTGACTGGAAGCGTTATCGGCCATCCATTGCACCACCTGTTCACGCTGCTCAGGCTTTAACAGAGGTGTACCCCGCCCCCCGCATAACTGTCCCATAAAGGCAGGGAAGCTGGATGAGCGTAATGCTGGCTGCCCCTCATCAGCACGCATTGTATCCCCACTGGCTTCAACGCGGTTTGTGCCCCCACCAGCATTTCCGCGCCCCCGTCCTCGTCCACGTCCCTTTGCGCTAGCCCTCCGCATTTCAGACGTTTTACTTTTTTGGCCACGCGTTATGCCAAATATAAAAATATTTTTAAGAAGAACACCTGGCTATACAGCCGTATACTGCCAGAAGGTGAAATGGTGCCTATACGCACCGGGTATATAACAAGGTTTTGTTGGTAAAGAGGACACAAAACAGTAGTGCCAAATATAAAAAATATTTTTAAGAAAAACACCTGGCTATACAGCCGTATACTGCCAGAAGGTGAAATGGTGCCTATACGCACCGTGTATAAAACAGTGTTTTGTTGGCACAGAGGACACAAAACAGTAGTGCAAAATATAGTTTTGTATATAGGTGCTAATATACCACTGAAGTCTTTCTGTCCCTATTCCAGCATCAGCAGCTACCCCTCACTAAAGCAGCTGTTTTGAGCAGAGTGTATATAGTTTTGTATATAGGTGGTAATACACCACTGAAGTCTTTCTGTCCCTATTCCAGCAGCAGCAGCTACCCCTCACTAAAGCAGCCGTAGCTGCAGCACTAATAAGTGCTCAGCTCTTGGGCCTCCACACAATGTTTGAGAGGTCTCAGCTCTTGGGCCTCCACACAATTTTTAAAAGGTCTCAGCTCTTGGGCCTCCACACAATTTTTAAGAGGTCTCAGCTCGTGGGACTCCACACAATGTTTGAGAGGTCTCAGCTCTTGGGCCTCCACACAATTTTTAAAAGGTCTCAGCTCGTGGGACTCCACACAATGTTTGAGAGGTCTCAGCTCTTGAGCCTCCACACAATTTTTAAAAGGTCTCAGCTCTTGGGCCTCCACACAATTTTTAAAAGGTCTCAGCTCTTGGGCCTCCACACAATTTTTAAAAGGTCTCAGCTCTTGAGACTCCACACAATGTTTGAGAGGTCTCAGCTCTTGGGCCTCCACACAATGTTTGAGAGGTCTCAGCTCTTGGGCCTCCACACAATGTTTGAGAGGTCTCAGCTCTTGGGCCTCCACACAATTTTTAAGAGGTCTCAGCTCTTGGGCCTCCACACAATTTTTAAAAGGTCTCAGCTCTTGGGCCTCCACACAATTTTTAAAAGGTCTCAGCTCTTGGGCCTCCACACAATTTTTAAAAGGTCTCAGCTCTTGGGCCTCCACACAATTTTTAAAAGGTCTCAGCTCTTGGGCCTCCACACAATTTTTAAAAGGTCTCAGCTCTTGGGCCTCCACACAATTTTTAAGAGGTCTCAGCTCGTGGGACTCCACACAATGTTTGAGAGGTCTCAGCTCTTGGGCCTCCACACAATTTTTAAAAGTTCTCAGCTCTTGGGACTCCACACAATTTTTAAGAGGTCTCAGCTCTTGGGCCTCCACACAATTTTTAAAAGGTCTCAGCTCTTGGGCCTCCACACAATTTTTAAAAGGTCTCAGCTCTTGGGCCTCCACATAATTTTTAAAAGGTCTCAGCTCTTGGGCCTCCACACAATTTTTAAAAGGTCTCAGCTCTTGGGCCTCCACACAATTTTTAAAAGTTCTCAGCTCTTGGGACTCCACACAATGTTTGAGAGGTCTCAGCTCTTGGGCCTCCACACAATGTTTGAGAGGTCTCAGCTCTTGGGCCTCCACACAATTTTTAAAAGGTCTCAGCTCGTGGGACTCCACACAATGTTTGAGAGGTCTCAGCTCTTGGGCCTCCACACAATTTTTAAAAGGTCTCAGCTCTTGGGCCTCCACACAATTTTTAAAAGGTCTCAGCTCTTGGGCCTCCACACAATTTTTAAAAGGTCTCAGCTCTTGGGCCTCCACACAATTTTTAAAAGGTCTCAGCTCTTGGGCCTCCACACAATTTTTAAAAGGTCTCAGCTCTTGGGCCTCCACACAATTTTTAAGAGGTCTCAGCTCGTGGGACTCCACACAATGTTTGAGAGGTCTCAGCTCTTGGGCCTCCACACAATTTTTAAAAGGTCTCAGCTCGTGGGACTCCACACAATGTTTGAGAGGTCTCAGCTCTTGGGCCTCCACACAATTTTTAAAAGGTCTCAGCTCTTGGGCCTCCACACAATTTTTAAGAGGTCTCAGCTCTTGGGCCTCCACACAATTTTTAAAAGGTCTCAGCTCTTGGGACTCCACACAATGTTTGAGAGGTCTCAGCTCTTGGGCCTCCACACAATGTTTGAGAGGTCTCAGCTCTTGGGCCTCCACACAATGTTTGAGAGGTCTCAGCTCTTGGGCCTCCACACAATTTTTAAAAGGTCTCAGCTCGTGGGACTCCACACAATGTTTGAGAGGTCTCAGCTCTTGGGCCTCCACACAATTTTTAAGAGGTCTCAGCTCTTGGGCCTCCACACAATTTTTAAAAGGTCTCAGCTCTTGGGCCTCCACACAATTTTTAAAAGGTCTCAGCTCTTGGGCCTCCACACAATTTTTAAGAGGTCTCAGCTCGTGGGACTCCACACAATGTTTGAGAGGTCTCAGCTCTTGGGCCTCCACACAATTTTTAAAAGGTCTCAGCTCGTGGGACTCCACACAATGTTTGAGAGGTCTCAGCTCTTGGGCCTCCACACAATTTTTAAAAGGTCTCAGCTCTTGGGCCTCCACACAATTTTTAAAAGGTCTCAGCTCTTGGGCCTCCACACAATTTTTAAAAGGTCTCAGCTCTTGGGACTCCACACAATGTTTGAGAGGTCTCAGCTCTTGGGCCTCCACACAATGTTTGAGAGGTCTCAGCTCTTGGGCCTCCACACAATTTTTAAAAGGTCTCAGCTCGTGGGACTCCACACAATGTTTGAGAGGTCTCAGCTCTTGGGCCTGCACACAATTTTTAAAAGGTCTCAGCTCTTGGGCCTCCACACAATTTTTAAGAGGTCTCAGCTCTTGGGCCTCCACACAATTTTTAAAAGGTCTCAGCTCTTGGGCCTCCACACAATTTTTAAAAGGTCTCAGCTCTTGGGCCTCCACACAATTTTTAAAAGGTCTCAGCTCTTGGGCCTCCACACAATTTTTAAAAGGTCTCAGCTCTTGGGCCTCCACACAATTTTTAAGAGGTCTCAGCTCTTGGGCCTCCACACAATTTTTAAAAGGTCTCAGCTCTTGGGCCTCCACACAATTTTTAAAAGGTCTCAGCTCTTGGGCCTCCACACAATTTTTAAAAGGTCTCAGCTCTTGGGACTCCACACAATGTTTGAGAGGTCTCAGCTCTTGGGCCTCCACACAATTTTTAAGAGGTCTCAGATCTTGGGCCTCCACACAATTTTTAAGAGGTCTCAGCTCTAAGCTTCCCTTACTGCTGGGGTGCCACACTGTAACAAACCTCCTCCTGTAAGCTTCCCTGACTGCTGGGGTGACACACTGTAACAAACCTCCTCCTGTAAGCTTCCCTTACTGCTGGGGTAACACACTGTAACAAACCTCCTCCTTTAAGCTTCCCTTACTGCTGGGGTGACACAATGACACAAGAGGACATGTCTGACCACATCTCACACACACACACACACACACACACACACACACACACACACAATGACAATTAGGGGTGGGGTCTATTTATTTTCCCCCTTGCCTATGCCATCTGTGGTTGTCATTAGGCAACGTGATTTTAAGGGGTGCAGAATTTTGTTCTTCTTTTTTGTACAGTTTGGCTTGGGGTCCATGGCAATGTAGAGGAAAGAAGGTTTCCTTGTCTTGTCTCACTTTACGTAGAAGTAATATTGTGTTTGGAGTGTATTGTTGAGAGGCTGTGATAGTGGCGTAATAGTGCGACTTGGGCGCGTTATATGCACCCAGACATGCTTCCCCTGCTGTCCCAGTTGCATTCCAGCAGTGTTGGCATCATTTTCTGATGTTTCAGGGTGGACTTGGTGACCTCCAAGTGGTCGAATTGAGATTTCCAAGTGTCGAGCATTTTTTTCCCATAGACTATAATGGGATTCGATATTCGGTCGAGTAGTCGAGTAACGCGGTCTATTCGAATCGAAATTCGAAATTTCGAATATTTCACTACTCGCTCATCTCTAATAATTACATACAATCACAAAATTTAAAAAACATTTACACACAGTCCCAGCCGGGGACCCTCATTATTAATCCAAACCCCATAAACTATATATATAAATTAATGAATAACAAATGCATCCAATGCCCCTAAACTAGAGTGCAAATGCTACAAAATGTGCAATATTGCGAAAAAGGAAAGTGCCATAAGTGCTAAATGTGCAATATCCGCATATAACAAATAAACAGAGCGGACTATCTAGGACAACCATACAGTGATAAGGAGAGTCACCCCTGCCACATCCGGCAAATAATCTCACCCACGCGTTCCGTGGCCCCTACGCCGCTTTCTCAAGGTGCTAGGGGTCTGGCAGGGGTGATTCTCCTTATGACTGTGTGGTTGTCCCAGATAGTTTGCTTTGTTTATTTGTTAAATGCGGATATTGCACATTTAGCACTTATAGCACTTTCCTTTTCCGCAATATAGCACATTTTGTAGCATTTGCACTTTAGTTTAGGGGCATTGGATGCATTTGGCATTCATTAATTTATATATATAGTTTATGGAGTTTGGATTAATAATGAGGGTCCCCTGCTGTGTGTAAATGTTTTTTAAATATTGTGATTGTACGTAATTATGTATGTGTTTGTGATTCTTTTAATATGCTGATGAATTAAAATTGATTTGATTATATTCTTAATGATTGATTATTGAGGGATATATGGTGCCATCCTAGGTGCCCCATTTTCGGTTTACTGGGAGCGCTTTTCTCATTGCGTTGTGGCCTTTGGGCCTTGGATTGGCACATTTTCTCACCTCAATTTGATACTATCTTATTTGGGGGTAGTGCGGGACTGTTGCACACCGTGCAAAAGTTTTTGACAAGTCATAATTCATTACACGCCCACTGCCAGCCCGCCAGCAACTTGCAGGTATCCTGATGACTGATGAGTAATGACAAGCAGAGCTCACAGCCCTGTGGAATGTGGAGGCCTCTGGGCAGAAAACATTTCTGCCCAGGGTCCCCCACCAAACTTAATCTGGCGCTGCTTACCATCAAGAGGCACATGTCTAGTCACTTGTCAGTTTTTTGTGGCCTTATGCACCGTGCTTTGTGTCCTTAGGTTCAGAAGGTGACACCATTTAACCCTGTGTTAACTCACAAAAATTGGGTAAAAACAAGGTTCAACTTGCTAAAAGTTTATTTAACCCTTTAAGTGCCAGCCTACCTGGAGTTTTTGTCACCCTTTGTTGCCAGACCATTTATCACTATTTTGCACTACGCATGTTCAAATGTGATTTTTGAAAGGATTTCCCAGGAAAATTATATATTGTTTTTTCAGCATAGTCTGGGCTTCAACATGAAATGTCTTGTTTGTAATTTTTTAGGTGTATTTTCAATATTTTCGGGTGAAATATGAGCAAAAAAATAAATAAAAATAATTTTTTTACAATTTGTAGTGTTTTTTGGTAATAAAAAATGTAAGTTCGTCAATAAAATCTTATTGTGTGTAAAACCCCAGTTTCTCCCGGTTACAGCGGTACCACATATGTATTGGTAGACACCCTTTCCTGCCCAGGAGACTCCCCCAAACTTTTCAGATAAAATACAACCATGTTATGCGCTATGCGCACCTTGCAGTTTTTCAATGAAAACAACCCTTTGCATTTGAAATACCCCCAACAAACTATATATTCTCTGGAAGTACACACCTCAAGCTTTCTAGGCATACTAGACTTGTTGATGTGGCCACCGTTTTCTGGAAGTAATCCCTCAATGTATTCTTTGGTTGCAAAGAGTTTCCCTAAAAAAGCAGAATCAAAGCCACATTTTCCTAAAAAAAAGCTATATACAAAAAAGAAAAAACAAGTTAAATCTGAAAAGCAACATTACCTGAACAGAACAATACCCAACATGCTTAGCTACTGTCAAGGAAAGAGTTGCCAAACACCCCAAAGTAAAGCATGTGCGTAATGGTAATTTTCCTTGAAAATTTCAGCTCTGCAGACAAAGTGCGCGCCTTGTGATTTTTCAACCAAAACAACCCTTTACACTTGGAATACCCCCCACAAACCACATATTCCCTGAAAGTACACATGTTAAGATTTCTAAGTGTAGCCAGCTTGTTGTAGTGGGCTCATCTTTCTGGAAGTAATCCCTTAAAGAATCCTATAGTTGCACAGGGTTTCCCTAAAAAATTTATAAAAAAGCAGAATAAAAAACACCTTTTCCTAAAATATGAATATGCTGACAAGAAAAAACAAGCTAAATCTGAAAGCGCAAGGTCCCCCGAGCAGAACAATAACCAACATGCATAGGTACTATTAACCCTTTTGAATGCCAGCCTTGAGATTTTTTCACCCTCTGTTTGCGCCATTTTTGCAGGAATTTCCAGGAAAATTATATATATATATTTAGCAGCAGAGTTCAGGCTTTAACATGAAATGTCTTGTTTGTATTTTTTTACTGTTTAATAAAATATTAAGTAAAAAACAAACAAAAAAAAATAATTTTTTAGACAATTGTCTTCTTTATTTTAAATTAAACATTTGTTTTATTAATGAAAACCATATTGCATGTGAAAGCCCCATTTCTCCCGATTACAACGGTACCACATATGTTTTGGTAGCCCCCCCGTTCCTGCCCAGGAGACCCCCCAAACTGAAACGAGTACTTTATAACATTTACAAATAAAATACTACTATCCCCACTAGGGTTAAATCAAGAAAAAAATTGGTGTGGGGGTGACAGAACATAAGGGATTAGTTAAAAAAAAAAAATGACATGGGGTCCCCCCTACTCGAAATAACCAGCCCGGGACCAGCTATGCAGGGCTTGTAGGAACAGGGCGCAGGGGCCAGGATTGGTGGCCCCTGGCCCTGCAGGCTACAAGCCAGCATAGCCTATGGGCTCCTCTGCCCCCCCGGGCTTTGGGGAGGCAGGTAATTGAGGATGCCGGGGTTAATGGCAAGTCACCCGCTAGCCGCAGGTGACTTGCCAGCTCCCAGCCTTGTGAACTTGTATAGTGGTCTCATGGATCCCTTACCAGTTCACCATGGGTTAAATGTAAAAAAAAAACACGCACACAGAAAAAAATATTTTTTTCATTTTCTTTTTAATACTTACCTCCCATCCATCCTGGAGCACTGTGTCCCTCGGCAATCACTGGCTTCTGCTCGCCTGCTGGAAGCCTTTTATAGCTGCTGTGTGACAGAACATAAGGGGTTAATTAAAAAAAAAAAAAAGGGGAACCCCATTTTTTTTTAATTTTAAGGGTTAAAAACCCTTAAAAATCCAAAAAAAATGGAATGGGGTCCCTCTTACCCGAAGTAACCAGCCCGGGACCAGCTATGGGGGCTTGTAGGAACAGGGTGCAGGGGCCAGCTTTTGTGGCCCCTGGCCCTGCAGGTTACAAGCCCACATAGCTTATGGCCAGGGCTCTTCGGCCCCCCCCTGGGCTTTGGGGAGGCAGGTAATTGGGGTGCTGGGGGTTAATGGCAAGTCACCCGCTAGTTGCAGGTGACTTGCCAGCCCCCAGCCTTGTGAACTGGTATAGGGGTCTCATGGACCCCTTACCAGTTCACAAGGGGTTAAGTGTAAAAAAAAGACACTGACACAGAGAAAAACATTTTTTATTTATGTTTTTTTTTTTTTAACACTCACCTCTGATCCTGTGTTCTGCGACGATTCTCTCCAGCTGACAGCTGTCAGGGCTGATCACTGGAGGGGGCTGGGGACCACATCCCCTACCGTCCAACCACCTCCGGTGATCAGACCTGACATCTGAAAGTCTGGAGCATGCAGCGGGATGGCGTCACGCGTGACATCATAAGTCCCGCCCACGAGGGGGTGTGGCTATCACCACGTAAAAGCCCCCTCCTCACCTCGGAAAAGCCCGGGGGGGGGCAATCGGAGCCCCCCCCCCCCGGTGAAGAGGAGACCCGGCCCTAGGGATCGGGCACAGTGGTGAGTAAATGTCATTATTTTTTTTTTTTATATCCTTAGCAGCAGCGGCTGCCGAAGCGGGGGGAGGGCTATTTTTTGCCCCCCTCCTGAAGCCAGGACAGCCCCTGGGGGTAATCGGATACCCCCCGGGTGAAGAAAAAACCCAGCGGGTTCGAACGAGGGGTCAGGTGAGTGTTAATTTACTTTACTTTTTTAACTAGCAGGGGGGAAAGCCAGCCCATAAGGTACTACAGGCTTGGCACTTAACGGTCGGAGATGCAACCCCATAGTGCCTACGGGCTTGGCAATTAAAGGGTTAAAGGAGCACTATTGCAAAATTGTGTAATATTAAAAACCCATATAAACACATTGACTAATGAGGGGAGGGGGCAGTTATACACCCGAACTGAAAAAAACTCCTGCCAAGCCTGTGGTTTTCTTCTTCTGGTAGGAATAAAATCCAGGGATGACAGGTTTACTGTATCAGGTGTGTCAGAATCTGTCATCCGATTTCCTCTTCCTTCCATTAATAAAAATAAAAAACAAGCCTGGCTGCATATTTCCAGATGCCGGCTGTATATGTGGCCTCTCTTCCCTCCATCCAGCATACCTATATTTTTATTATTGGCCCATTTCTTTAGCTCTTTTAAGTTTATTTAAGAAGCGCTAGTGCCAGGTAGTGCTAGATGAATGTCAGGTCCCAGTGCAAAAAGTGTATGTATGAAGGTCAAAATCCATAGTGCACATTGTGCAATCACACACCAGAACCAAAGTGCTAGACTTTAGGAAGACAAACTTCAAGGAAATGGCGGAGTATGTAGAAAGAAAATTAGGTGAGTGGAACAGAGTAGCAGAAGTGAGTGCCCAGTGGTCACTATTAAAAATGGCCATCTTAAAGGCAACTAAGCAATATGTGAAACAAACTAGCAAGAATAAAAGGAAGAAGAAACCATTATGGTTTACTAGGGAAGTCAGCACTATCATAAAAGATAAGAAGTCTGCCTATAAGAAGTATAAAGTAAGTGGAAGTGTAGCTGACAGAGAGGCATATAAAATTAAACAGACATTAAACAGCAAAACTAATTATAAGGACTGCTAAAGGGCAAAAGGAGGAAGAAATGGCCAAATCTATGAAGAGGGGAGATAAAACCTTTTTCCGATAAATTGGTGACAGAAAGAAGAAAAACAATGCAGTCTCAAAAATTAGAAATAGGGAAAATAAATATATTGACGGAGATAAGGCTGTGGCTGACCATCTGAATAGCTACTTTTGTTCGGTATTTTCAGATAGTAGCAGGCATGGTCATAGCACAACATCCAGCTGGGAGGGTACAGCTCCGGAGTTTCTGGAGGCTGATGTCTTAGCCGAGCTGGCACATCTAAAGGTAAGTAAGGCAATTGGTCCAGATGGAATCCACCCCAGAGTTCTAAGGGAACTTAGGTTTGTGATTGCAGCCCCTCTAACTGATTTACTTAACCATTCCCTTTCAGTGGATTTCCAGTTGGCTGAGGGATCGGTATCAGAGCGTTGTTGTAAATGGTGTGCAATCTGAACAAAGGCGAGTTACAAGTGGTGTGCCGCAAGGCTCTGTCCTGGGCCCCATTCTTTTTAATATATTTGTAAGTGACATAGGAGAAGGCTTGGTAGGAAAAGTTTGTCTGTTTGCTGATGATACAAAGGTTAGTAATAGGGTGGATATTCCTGGAGGTGTCTGCAACATGGAAAATGATTTAGCTTTACTGGATAGATGGTCAAAACTGTGGAAACTAGAGTTTAATGTCTCTAAATGTAAAATCATGCACTTGGGTAGAAGGAATCCCTGCTCTGAGTACCGTATGGGCAGTACTGTGTTAGCCAGGACCTCGGAGGAGAGAGATTTAGGGGTACTGATTACTGATAGCTGCAAGATGAGTGGACAGTGTAGCCAGGCAGTGGGAAAAGCAAGCAGGATGCTCGGCTGCATAGCTCGAGGCATCACCAGTAGGAAGAGGGAGGTTGTGATGCCGCTGTATAGAGCCCTGGTAAGGCCACAGCTAGAATACTGTGTGCAGTTCTGGAGACCTTACCTGCAAAAAGACATTATTCAAATAGAACGTGTCCAAAGGCGGGCAACGAAAATGGTGGAAGGACTTAAACTTAAAACTTATCAGGAGAGACTTAAAGAACTTAATTTGTACAGTCTGGAGGAAAGAAGGGAGAGGGGGGACATGATTGAGACCTTTAAATATGTGAAAGGATTGAATAAGGTTCAGGAGGGAAGTGTTTTTAAGAAGAAACTTAACGATAGAACAAGGGGGCACAACCTGAAGCTAGTCGGGGGAAGATCAGGAGCAATGTTAGAAAATATTATTTTACAGAAAGAGTAGTAGATGCTTGGAACAAACTTCCAGCAGAGGTAGTTGAAAAATCAACAGTCACTGAATTTAAACATGCCTGGGATAAGCACACATCTATCCTAAGATAAAGAGTACATACAGTATACACATAAGGGCAGACTAGATGGACCGTATGGTCTCCTTCTGCCGTCAACCTTCTATGTTTCTATGTTTCTATGATACTGCCAGGTAGTGTCCCATCTAGCATCAGTGCTGGCAATTATATGAGTGCCACATGAGACCAGGAACTCACCATGCACTGTGTGGCCTTATCCCATACATTTCAATGGGATTTTGAATTTTTTTGCTTGTGCCATGGGATCCCTTGGCTGTTTAAAATTGTATTTGTATGCATTTTTTTGCACTTTTGGGTTGAGCTGCAAACATACAATTTGGCCCAAGCAACCTGTGACATGTTATTCAAGTGTCCCCAATTAAATTCCTGGTGTTTCCGTAGTGAAAATGTCCATCCATCTCCCTAAAAATAAAAAAAATTGGGTCCTATATGCCCGTTTTCCCCTTTCTACAGAGCCCATGCGGACACTGTGTGTGTGCAGTATTAAATTTACTGCAATTCCGACACACATAGGCTTATACAAGCACCAGCCCAGCACCCAGCCAGGAGTGCTGGAGCGCAGAGCATCGGTTGCCTTCAGCCGGCGTTGCAGTGATTTTTTTATAAATTAGTCATAGTTGCATTATAGGCAGAGACAGCAGCACTGAGAGTAGTAAAACTCGCACTACTACTTCGTCGCACAACGTATCAGGCAGCACAGGGTCTTCCTGTGTCACCTGTATGATATGAAAAATACAAGTTAAAACTAGCTATATCACATTAAGAAAATGATTCATAGTTTATTGCTAATCAAATAGTAATATTGGTATTAGTCGTGTCTTTATTATACAGTGCCGACATCTAAATATTTTTTATGTATTACCTGAAATGATTTATATATTTTCCTTTCATTCAGTGAAACCCAATCTAATATTGCATTACAAGCAATTAAACCCATATTCAGGCTAGTCAGCTTAAAAGGAGGAGCTCCAGTCAAAATTAATTGATTGGGGCACACCTGGTTTTGGATGCCCAGGGTGTCAACCATATCTTGGAAGCCAAAAAATGACTCATCCATCACAGAGGGTATGAGGAACATGAGGTGAAATTTTATAATTTACTTAATATCGCTTCATTTTCAAAAAGGGAAAACGTGAGAACATCACCACGTGTAGCCTTACACAATGGGAATACATTTGAGTGTGACTGGACAATAACTTGAGTTACCCACAATTATATTTTGAGGTGTGGTTGGACACCAGAATACTCCGAGATAAAGTTATATTTATATTTTTATATATATATATATATATATATATATATATATTTGCCCATAGATTTATTTTAGGAACACATTTTTCTCTGTAAATGGCCTTTGCTTTTACTTTGTATTTATGTTAGAAAGATATATATATTCCTAGCTAACACTGTCAACAAATGCCAATGCCAATGTTTAAAATAGTTGTCACATTTATCTTACAATCCTACTTGTCACATTTATAACTGGCTACTGCATACTGTCTGCTGAGACTTGAACACAGGCACTGTGGGCCCACTGTTCTATACATATCTTTCCAACACTGATAGTGTCACTTAAATATGCCTCTGTTCTCTTCTGGTGCTGTCGTAAGAATATTTTGGAAAATTCTGTTTAAACTGAACTTAACAGAATCCGCAAAATTCTGGTTGGGTGTAACATTAAGGTAAATCGGTTAACATCGTACCCTAAAGGCTCCCGAGCCGCTGATCACGTTCTTAGCTTTGGTGGGTTTGGGTCTGTGCATAGGTGTGTCTGTATGTATGTCTGTGTCTGTGACAGGCAGCAAATAAGAAACTGCTTACTGCCCACCAGTCCTCCATTGCGCTCCCTCCTC
The DNA here is from genome assembly GCA_027917425.1 of Gastrophryne carolinensis. NCBI lineage: Eukaryota > Metazoa > Chordata > Amphibia > Anura > Microhylidae > Gastrophryne > Gastrophryne carolinensis. Next base: position 367,060,496 of record CM051234.1, read on the forward strand.
ACACACACGATTGGGTGATGCAGCACACTGGCTGTACTCATTAAGCATGCTGCTCACTGGCTGAAATGGGGAATGCACACACTGCCTTTAATGGTGGATGCCACTCACTGTCTGTAATAGGGTGACTAAGGGGGGTTCTGCACACTCTCTGTAATGGGGTGATCAAAAGAGAATATTAACACACCATTTGGTTCAGAATTATTTTTTCTTATTTTCCTCCTCTAAACCCTGGGTGTGTCTTATGGTCAGGTGTGTCTTATGGTGTGGAAAATATTGCATATTTGAGATATATATACAGGTCCTTCTCAAAAAATTAGCATATAGTGCTAAAGTTCATTATTTTCCATAATGAAATGATAAAAATTAGACTTTCATATATTTGAGATTCATTGCACACCAACTGAAATTTTTCAGGTCTTTTTTTGTTTTAATACTGATGATTTTGCCCTACAGCTCATGAAAACTAAAACCTAAAAACCCCAAATCCTATCTCAAAAAATTAGCATATTTCATCCGACCAATAAAAGAAAAGTGTTTTTAATTAAAAAAAAGTCAACCTTCAAATAATTATGTTCAGTTATGCACTCAATACTTGGTTGGGAATCCTTTTGCAGAAATGACTGCTTCAATGCGGCGTGGCATGGAGGCAATCAGCCTGTGGCACTGCTGAGGTGTTATGGAGGCCCATGATGCTTCGATAGCGGCCTTAAGCTCATCCAGAATGTTGGGTCTTGCGTCTCTCAACTTTCTCTTCACAATATTCCACAGATTCTCTATGGGGTTCAGGTCAGGAGAGTTGGCAGGCCAATTGAGCACAGTAATACCATGGTCAGTAAACCATTTACCAGTGGTTTTGGCAATGTGAGCAGGTGCCAGGTCGTGCTGAAAAATGAAATCTTCATCTCCATAAAGCTTTTCAGCCGATGGAAGCATGAAGTGCTCCAAAATCTCCTGATAGCTAGCTGCATTGACCCTGCCCTTTATAAAACACAGTCGACCAATACCAGCAGCTGACATGGCACCCCAAACCATCACTGACTGTGGGTACTTGACACTGGACTTCAGGCATTTTGGCATTTCCTTCTCCCCAGTCTTCCTCCAGACTCTGGCACCTTGATTTCCGAATGACATGCAAAATTTGCTTTCATCAGAAAAAAGTACTTGGGACCACTGAGCAACAGTCCAGTGCTGCTTCTCTGTAGCCCAGGCCAGGCGCTTCTGCCGCTGTTTCTGGTTCAAAAGTTGCTTGACCTGGGGAATGCGACACCTGTAGCCCATTTCCTGCACACGTCTGTGCACGGTGGCTCTGGATGTTTCTACTCCAGACTCAGTCCACTGCTTCCGCAGGTCCCCCAAGGTCTGGAATTGATCCTTCTCCACAATCTTCATCAGGGTCCGGTCACCTCTTCTCGTTGTGCAGCGTTTTCTGCCACATTTTTTCCTTCCCACAGACTTCCCATTGAGGCGCCTTGATACAGCACTCTGGGAACAGCCTATTTGTTCAGAAATGTCTTTCTGGGTCTTACCCTCTTGCTTGAGGGTGTCAATGATGGCCTTCTGGCCAGCAGTCAGGTCGGCAGTCTTACCCATGATGGCGGTTGTGAGTAATGAACCAGGCTGGGCTTTTTTAAAAGCCTCAGGAATCTTTTGCAGGTGTTTAGAGTTAATTAGTTGATTCAGATGATTAGGTTAATAGCTCGTTTAGAGAACCTTTTCATGATATGCTAATTTTTTGAGATAGGATTTTGGGGTTTTCATGAGCTGTATGGCAAAATCATCAGTATTAAAACAAAAAAAGACCTGAAAAATTTCAGTTGGTGTGCAATGAATCTCAAATATATGAAAGTTTAATTTTTATCATTTCATTATGGAAAATAATGAACTTTAGCACTATATGCTAATTTTTTGAGAAGGACATGTATATTTATATGTACAGTGGTGTAACTAAATAGGAAGGGGTCCTGGAGCAAACATTATATGTGGCCCTGTCATGGCTGTCCCTGTCAATCCTTTTTCTGGTTCTTTAGGCTCTTTCCCCTTTTAGCTGCATAACTTTCTTCTTGACTTTTTTCTTCTTCTGTTTTCGAAAATTTTCTCTTGTTGCCTCAACTTGAGCTGATGTCTTTTGTTTTTTTATGATAATGTGGTTTATTGTGCAATTCATGTTTTCTTGGGGAGCTTGTTGGGTGCATCACGAGTTACCAGGCTGATTTGCCTGACTGGCTTGTGATAACGCCTTGCTCTCCTGCACTGCTGGAATGATGCAGGGGGTGTTCCTCAGGTGCCGCCAATCAGGAAAAGGAGGAAGGGGAGCATGCAGTGGCAGGAACATGTTTAAGTAGAGCAAACATTGATGCTTCGTGCAGAAAAAATAAATTACAGACGGGGTTGCTCCTTATTCTGGAGGGAAAAACATTAAAGGGTGACATATTTTAAATGTACCTTTATGCTTTTACAAGGGCGAACTCTAACTGCCTCTCTCCTGGGCAGAATGTAGAAGTGGGGCTCCACTTCACTAACTGACATAACCTGTAGGAACATTTGTACCAACCTCTGCTTCCACGACCCAGAACGGCACAGCACCCATATTCAGCAACACAAGCCCTTCTTTATCCAGCAACATTAAATTAATTATGTTGATTCCTCTAGCCATGCCACCTCTGAATCAATAAAATAAATACAAAATAAACAATATATATATATATATATATATATATATACATGTTAAAAACCCATCATGCAATGCTGTACCCCACAGGCTGATTCAGGAGATAACTAGTTAGAGGTGAGCATCCCCTGTAAAAGTGGAACAGTATGTTCGAAAATTTGTAATCCAGAATTTTCCCCTGTAGGTTGCCAGAAAGGTGAGTTTACGGGTGAGCTATGGGGTTTCACATAGGGGTTCATCCCAAAACCAGCAATTGTTTTGTTCCTAATGGGGAGGCCGATTCATTAATAGCGTCAGGTAGCGACAGATGAGCGCCAGTAGCGTGATTTTCACAGCGCCAGCTAGTATTCGCTGTGCTTGGCCGGGGTTTGCTTGTTGACAGCGACTCAGTCGGTGTGCGGTAATGTTGAATACGGGCTTAAGGGTCGCTGTTTCACAGGTTCAGCGTTGTATGGGTGCGCCTGACAGCGAATGGCCAGAGCGAACGGCTTGCTGCAGATTCATTAACAAATCACGCTCCGAATTTTTTTGCGCTGTGAATTCCTTGTTTAAACCCCAGAGCGCTGGCGGCGATGAATTTAAAATAGTTTTTAACCCCCAAACAACCATATCTTTTGATTGTAAAATTATACAAGTTTTTATAAACATTTTGTAATATGAATACATTAATATCAGACCTGTAATATCAATTCTGCACAAAATCATTTTTTTTTTTTTTACCTTCAAAAAAAATCCTAACATTGCAGAAGTGGTCACAGAATTTTTGACATTAAAAAAAAAAAAAAAAACATTAATAGCAATTCATTATGATTAATTAAAGATTGCTCCATTGAAATGCATTGGACATCGTCAGGGAGCGACAGGTCATACCTGTCGCTGTGATGGGATTAGCAGCGGCGCTGTTCGTTGCAGTCGGCTACATGATGAATCCCGCGGTAGCTGTCGCTCTCGCCGGCGCTAGCCTCATTTAGCTTGATAAATGCGTCATTGTGGCCGACGCTGGGCATACTTGAGTCGGTAGCCGCCGTTAGCTGGCGGGACCTGGCGCTCGTCAGACACTACCTGGCGCTATCGCTTGATGAATAAGGGCATAAGTTAAATACCACTGAAGGCAGAGCTCCTAGAATAGTGGGAGTACTCTGATTTTTTGCCCTGCTAAAAGGAATTTATTTTTTTCTCTGTGTAATTTGAAAAGTAGCTAGATAGTTTCATATAGTAGATATTATACCTATTTGGTACCACAGTAATGTGTGGGATCTATATTTTATGTTGTGATTTTTTTTTTTACTTCTATAGGTCAAATTTTAAAAAGTGAGTTTTTTTCTCAGGTTTTTCTTGTGTGAAAAAAATGTATAATGATTTTTTTTTCCTTAGTGTAATTCAGCACAATGTTTAGCTGAATTAGATTATTGAAAGATTAGCACAGCTAAACATGGTGCTAAATTGCACTAAGGAAAAATATAATTATACATTTTTTTTCTCAAAAAAACATTAGAAAAATGAATCATCTTGAGGTGCTGAATCAGCCCGTATCTGTAGTCCATAAGGGCCCATTATATTCATATATATTATTCACAGCTTAATGTATCTTTCTCTATGCATCCCCCATACTGTACCATTTCAGTACTCTAAAATCATTGTCATAACATGCCAAGTGTGCCATTTTCTCTTCTAATTACAGTCACTACCAAAAAAAACCTTCTCTTGTAACGTTTTATCTGTGCTGTCATCTATAATTGTACACATACCTGCCCTGACCTTTATGTTGTTTCTGGCATTATGTGAATGGTCATTTAAGGGCTGCATTTAGAAACCTTACCTGAGGGGGACTGGCAACCGAATTTCTTGTTAAATGAAATCTGTTTGTTATGCCATGTGGAATTTAAGGAAATGGCTCTTCATTTTTATCCTATTACTGTCAAAACAAGAATAATTTCTTTTTAATTATGTAGTGCAGCTGAATCTGATAGGAAGCAATAAAAGCTTTAAAAGTGACATAGTAAAAATAGAATGTTGGTTCTGATTTGATTATTTGCACAGGCAGACCTGCACATACAATTCTGCATTAAAAACGGGGAGGGCGATTCATTAATAGCGGCAGGTAGCGACAGTTGAGCGACTGTAGCGGCATTTTCAGAGCGCCCGCTAGTAGTCGCTGTGCTTGGCCGTTGTTCGGTAGTTGATAGTGACTCAGTCGGTTTGCCGTAATGTTGAATATTGGGTGAGGAGTCGCTATTTGACAGGTTCCGCGCTGTATGGGAGCGCATGATAGCGACTGGCCCTAGCGACCGGCTCCCACCATATTCATTAAAAAATCACGCTCAAACAATTCTCGCTCTGTAAAATGCATGATTAAACCCCAGAGCGCTGGCGCCGATGGGTTAAAAGTAGTTTTTTAACCCCCAAACAACCATATTTTTGGAAACCAAAAAAAACTAGTTTTTTAAACAATTTTGTAATATGAATACATTAATATCAGACTCGTAATATCAATTCTGTACAATTTTTATTTTTTTATTTTTTCTTACCTTAAAAAAAGTATCTAAAATGGCAGAAGTGGTCACAGAATTTTTCACATTTAAAAAAAAAAAAAAAAAAAAAAAGAATAACAATTAATTATGAATATTTAAAGATTGTTCCATTGAAATGAATTGGAGAGCGCCAGGTAACGAGAGGTCATACCTGTCGCTGTTCAAGGTCGGACGCTGGCGCTGTGGGCTGAGGCTGGAATAATGATGAATGAGTGGCTATATGGCGCTATCTCAGTCGCTAAGCAGGATTGGCTTGATAAATGTGTGATTGTGGTGGGGAGCCGGCGTTCTCGTGGCAGGGCCCATCATTACCGGCCGCTCACCAGTCGCTACCTGTCGCTATTCCTTCATAAATAAGGGCCATAATAAAAGTGGTTGCTGGGCAGGTCAAACAATCACTTGAACCAAATATTTAGAACATTACTTTAGGAAAACGCTATTGAAATAAAACACCATTGAAATGTATGGGGGAACACTACTGAGCGACAGGTACTACATGGCGCTGCTGAACATACAGCGCTGGCGCTATACACTGAGCCGCCGCTAGTGAGGCGCTGACCATACTGACTTTGATATATATGCTTTTCACATACTGCACCCAGCGTTCACCCGACGCTACGTGGTACTACCTGGCCTTAGCATTTCTTAAATAACCCCCTATGGGGGTTGTGGGGTTCTGCAAAGTGCGACTAAGGGTTTTATTAATCAAGGGATAGCGGCAGTTAGTGCCCTGTAAGCGGCAGGCAGTGTCTGGTGAATGCTGGGCGCTGTACCCAATACCACATTTATGAAGGCACCTCTTACAGTGTCACGTAGCAACCGATTCATCATCACAGATGGCTCACTGTATACCGGCGGCGCTGTGGCTTCCAGAGCGCCTGGAATTACCTGTTGCTACCTGTCACTCTCCCATACATTTCAATGGACGTTCCTTTTCTTCTCTTTTTTTTTGTTGTCAAATAATTGTGTCACCTCTCCTGGTCTAGAATGTTTTTTTTTTATGTAGAATTGTCCTTACATGTCTGGCATTAAAGTGTTAATGTCACAATGTTATAACAATGTCATTCCATATGTTTTTGCTTGGTTACTAGTGGATACATGTTAGAAAACAGACTTTAATCACACAGCGTCTGGCCATATGGGCTACAACGAACACAATTTTGAGCGCCGGCGTTCTATGAGTATGTATTTTTCATGAATATAGTGTGAGTCGCTGAGAGTCGTTCGCACTGAGCAGTCGCTGCCGTTCGCTCCCTGCAGCACTGTACTGTTTTTAAATGTCTTGCGTATGCTGTGGCGAATAGGAAAACAGTATTAATGATGGGCAGGCTGATTCATTACTAACGCCAGGTAGCGACAGATGAGCGTCTGTAGCGAGGATTTCAGAGCAAACCCTAGTATTCGCTGTGCTCGGCCATGGTTTGTTGTTTTGGAGCGCCTCAGTCGCTGGACGGCATTGTTGAATACGTTATGTGATTCACAGTACTAAATTGTATGGGAGCGAATGGTAGCGCCAGCTCAGTGCGACTGACTCACACCATATTCAGCAAAAAAAAACAGCCTCAAACAGTTCCGGAGCTCAAAATCGGGTCGATGTACCCCACAGCGCCAGTGGCTGTGTGATTAAAGTCTGTTTTTGAACATGTATCCACTAGTAACAAAGCGAAAACATATGTAATTACATTGTTGTTACATTGTAACATAAACACTTTAATACCAGGCATGTAAGGACAATTCTGCATAAAAATATTATTAATCAAAAAAGTTTTCAAAAATGTCATTTTCTTGCCCAGGATACATGTCTGAAAGATTTGAGTTTAAAAAAAAAATAAAAAATTGGGATCAGGAAAGGGATTTAAGGATCGTCCATAGAAATGTATGGGAGAGCGCCAGGTAGTGAGAGGTAAGACGTGGCGCTCTGCAAGGCTGAACGCCGGCGCTGTACGCTGAGCCTGGAATAATGATGAATCGGACGCTACATGGCGTTGTTCCAGACGCTCACCAGAATCGGCTTCATAAATGTGTAATTGCGTGACGTGTCCGGCGTTCACCTGTCGCTACCTGCCGCTTACAAGGCACTACCTGGCGCTATCCCTTCATAAATAAGGCCCTTAGATATTTGCCTATTCTTTATCCTATTCTTACAGTAACTGAAATACATTATGTGAATTTTAAATAGAAACAGTTGTACAATCTATATACTATGCCAATCAGTGCTATATAAATTAATTTCCTTTTTATTCTTTAATATTTCGAGGCTGTAGCCTGTTATGTATGTTCTTGTTGCGTTCTATAGCGTAAACATACGATATTGGGCGTTTCATTATGACAGTGGGTGAAAGGCAATACCTGGTGCTCTGGAAGCTAGAGCGCCGGCGCTATACGCTGAGCCGCCTGTAATAATACATGTGACTCTCAATGACGCTGTTAGAGTCGCTCACCAGATTCGCTTTCATAAATGTGGTATTGCGTACAGCGCCCGGCATTCACCAGGCGCTGTCTGCCGCTACAAGGCATTACCTGGAACTATCCCATGAATAACCCCCTTTGTGACTCTGGCCCACATGGAAACCTCACCTAGCTATCCATGTACCGAAATGGGATTCTTGTAGATTTGTTCTATCATGAAACATGCTCAAAAGAATAAAAACTGAAATAGTTTATGTCACATCTACATATTCAGTGCAGGTATTGTAGCCCTTCCTTTCCCTGTTCAGAAATGCATTTAATCTATGTAAATATTCTCAGGCCATGCATATAAAACAATACAAGGCTATTTATAAAGCAATGCACCCTTCTTTTTGTTGCCTTTACCCTAATTAGCATGAGCTGGTAAGTGAAGTAGCAATTCTGATCTTGCTTTCCCTATTCATTACAAATGACAAATATTTGTTTAGCTAGAAATTAAACTACACACGTTAGACAAATTACTGTTATCTGTCGACAAGACTCTGGTAGCCAATTATACGAGACTGAAAAGAATGAGAATATACCTGCACATTCATACATTTAAATGAAAAGATAAAAACAATGTTAGTCTAAAATAGAAAATACATATTTAATAGTTTTTTCCCAATGTTTTTACATTTAACTTGTAGTAAGCAATCTGGAACAGCCAGCAATCCACCCATTTAACCATTTCAAGATGCCTTTCTGTTTTCTAAAAATAAAGACTTTCAGATTGTTATGGGCTTCCTGATCTACCTCCTGAGGACCCTTTCACACGTCTGCTTGTGTTGTGTTGGAGTGTAAATATGGTGCTCGTGGAAATCCATTTTCAAACCTATGCACTGTATGCACAAGTATGGGAATCATAGGTAAAGTAAATGTATTTATTTGGTCTTCTCTGATCTTCAGGGCCTCCATGTCTGTTCTGCTGTCACTGTCTGGGTTTCTGCTGGTTTCCAGGGTTCTCACTTTCTCTGCTGCTGCTGCTGCCTGGTTCTTTGGGTTCTCCATGTCTCCTACATTTCCAATGCTTCAATCTCCACTGGTCTTCAGTGTCCTTTCCCCCTCTGCTGCTGCCTGGTTCTTTGGGTCCTCCATGCCTCCTACACTTCCTTTGATTGGGTCTCCATTGTACTTCAGGGCCCTAACCTCCTCTTCGGTTGCTGTCTGGGCCTTTGGGTCTTCTGTGCCTCCTCCACGCCCACTACCTGGATCTCCACTGTTCTTCAGGGTCCTCTCCTCCTTGCTGCAATCTGTGCCAGAATGGCCTCTTTGTCTTCTGGGGAGATACCATTGATGGTTAGTCTCTGGAACTCAAGCCTTTGACGCATCTTGGACCACAAGGCAACTTCAAATCAAAAAGCACTACAGGGCGAACAGAGAAGTGTATTGTGCTGTGCTGCACTATTGCATTTTCACAGCAATGGTGAAGTGCATAGTGTGGATCGATGTATGATTAAGGATTGACTTAAAATATGTTTCTCTGTTCAGAGGGAGTTTAAACCCAACAGCAATATTATGTCAGCAAGCAGCGCACTTGATGCCTCTCCCATGTGCCTCTCCCACATTTCCTGCGGCAATGGGTAAAAGCCACAGCCGTGCTCCAAAGTTTGACCTTCTTGCAATTTAATTTTTCCAGTACCACACCAAAAGGTGGTCTAACAACCACTCTATCCCTTGTTGCTTTTAGTGTGAATGAGCCTGCAGGCCACAGTGGTCCTACAGCTGTATTTGACTACAGCAGAGCATACTCATGACTCATAAATCTGCAGCGACAAATGTTCTCCTCAGCTCAGCTATGATTTAGAAATTGAAGCAAAGAAAGCAGCTTTATTTAGAATATATAAGGTATTTATTTATTTATAAACTTGAGATGCTTAACACAGTTCCCAATGGGGGGATAAGGTGAGAGAAGTTAGTGAGTACCTGGACAAGGATTTTAAACTATAAATATTTGTTTTAGAGGGCCATCACATTTCCTCTGTGTATGAAAGCCCCTGGATTGCCCAGAAACTGACCATAGATCCACACTCCCAAAGCACATGTATAGGGCCTCTACCAATGAGCATACATTGTAATGCATATTAAAGGGCAACCATACCACTGGCTGCTCCCTCCAGCTGTGCCCACCTGCCACCAGCAAATCAAGGGGTCCAGTAACATTTCTGCAGTAACCAAATATATTCACAATTCTAGGTGTAAAATGTACTGTATCACCATTTATTTATACAAGCATGCTAATGCTGAACCTGGATAGAAATCAAGGATAGGCTTATTGTTTCTGTTTCTATACTGCATGTGCCCTTAGGGCCTATGTGCTGCTTTACCTTTTACAAGTAGAAGCAGAAAAGGGGTTGGAATAAAATATAAACCTTTTACTAAAAAAAGGTAAACAGGTCCTCTATAAAATATAAACAGGTACTCTATGTCCCAGGGACGGTTTTTAATCAGGGACCGAGCCAGACAAAAACATATAGCCTGCTATTTAGAGCTTTACTGCTACATCCATGTAAAATAGAAAAATGTCATTTTCAACAATCACTTTATCACTGCATTTAAATTTGGTATGTTAACAATAGCTGGTTTGGTCAATGTAAGCTTGTACTCCATCTATAACAAATCAATTTGGCATTCTCTGCAATAGGCATGCTATTAGAGATCACTACCAGCTTAATCACTTCCTCTTCGAAAATAAGGTAGGTAATTAATCCTGCCTTGTCTCTGTGTCTCCTTTGACTAGTTGAAATACTTTGTAATTAATTTTTTTATCAGTACATTTTCTACCATGATAATTAAAATTCAAGCAGTATAATCTAGCCTACAGAGATGTACACATGCACTGTATATATTTTTGTGTGAGGCTCCAGAACTGGCTGATTTCTTCTTCCTGGGGCATCCCGAACTGGGATGCCTTGCTCTGTGAAACCCTGACATTCACCTGATTTTTGTTATCCACGGCCCATGTGCAGCTGGCGGTATCACTCGCATTTTGTTCCTGCTGTGCACTGCCTGCTGCCCACCGCAGCAGAATGGTATTCCATTCAGCTTCTCCAGCTGCACATTAATATGCACAGGCAGAAAATCTGATTGGATGCTGTGGGCTCATTGCGCAGGTAAGAAGACTGGGTGAAAGGCAGGGTTTCACACAGCGGGGCAACCCAAACAGGGATGCCCCATGGAGATGACTAGAGATGAGCGAACTTTTGAAAAATTCGATTCGACTGATTCGCCGAATTTTCCGACAAAAATCGTTTCGACCCGAATAAATTTGCGACGAATCGCTATTAAAAACGGCTATTTCTGAGCCTCCTAGAGCCTCAATAGGGTTGTAAACCATTCAGCCTTGCTGTAACACGCACAGGATGCGTGCTGGGTTAGTTAAATAATACTTTGAAGAAATATCACATGCAGATCAGAGGCATCGCTAATAGAATCGCAGAGCGGCACAATTGCAGAGAGTTGAAGTGGCATCACTATGAGGGGCAGAAGGAGCCCAAATATACACTGGAGTTGGCCTCAGGAGCCCAAAAATTGGATGAATCACACCCTGGAGTTGGCAGAAGTTGGCAGCAGCAGCAGCAGGAGCCCAAATATACACTGGAGTTGGCTTCAGGAGCCCAAAAATTGGATGAATCACACCCTGGAGTTGGCAGGAGTTGACAGTAGCAGCAGCAGGAGCCCAAATATACACTGGAGTTGGCTTCAGGAGCCCAAAAATTGGATGAATCACACCCTGGAGTTGGCAGGAGTTGACAGTAGCAGCAGCAGGAGCCCAAATATACACTGGAGTTGGCTTCAGGAGCCCAAAAGTTGGATGAATCACACCCTGGAGTTGGCAGGAGTTGACAGTAGCAGCAGCAGGAGCCCAAATATACACTGGAGTTGGCTTCAGGAGCCCAAAAATTGGATGAATCACACCCTGGAGTTGGCAGGAGTTGACAGCAGCAGCAGCAGGAGCCCAAATATACACTGGAGTTGGCCTCAGGAGCCCAAAAATTGGATGAATCACACCCTGGAGTTGGCAGAAGTTGGCAGCAGCAGCAGCAGGAGCCCAAATATACACTGGAGTTGGCTTCAGGAGCCCAAAAATTGGATGAATCACACCCTGGAGTTGGCAGGAGTTGACAGTAGCAGCAGCAGGAGCCCAAATATACACTGGAGTTGGCTTCAGGAGCCCAAAAATTGGATGAATCACACCCTAGAGTTGGCAGGAGTTGACAGTAGCAGCAGCAGGAGCCCAAATATACACTGGAGTTGGCTTCAGGAGCCCAAAAATTGGATGAATCACACCCTGGAGTTGGCAGGAGTTGACAGTAGCAGCAGCAGGAGCCCAAATATACACTGGAGTTGGCTTCAGGAGCCCAAAAATTGGATGAATCACACCCTGGAGTTGGCAGGAGTTGACAGCAGCAGCAGCAGGAGCCCAAATATACACTGGAGTTGGCTTCAGGAGCCCAAAAATTGGATGAATCACACCCTGGAGTTGGCAGGAGTTGACAGCAGCAGCAGCAGGAGACCAAATATACACTGGAGTTGGCCTCAGGAGCCCAAAAATTGGATGAATCACACCCTGGAGTTGGCAGAAGTTGGCAGCAGCAGCAGCAGGAGCCCAAATATACACTGGAGTTGGCTTCAGGAGCCCAAAAATTGGATGAATCACACCCTGGAGTTGGCAGGAGTTGACAGTAGCAGCAGCAGGAGCCCAAATATACACTGGAGTTGGCTTCAGGAGCCCAAAAATTGGATGAATCACACCCTGGAGTTGGCAGAAGTTGGCAGCAGCAGCAGCAGGAGCCCAAATATACACTGGAGTTGGCCTCAGGAGCCCAAAAATTGGATGAATCACACCCTGGAGTTGGCAGCAGCAGCAGGAGCCCAAACATTACTTTAAAGAGACCCTGGGGTTGGCTTCAGGAGCCCAAAAATTGGATGAATCACACCCTGGAGTTGGCAGGAGTTGACAGTAGCAGCAGCAGGAGCCCAAAAAATGGCCTAAAGACATAAATATGTTTTGCACCATTTGGAAAGTGTAAAACGTGGCACCATGCTGAATCTAGTCGCATGCATCAGGCATTGGTGGGTGGAAATCCTGGCTGATCCATCCCTGATTCATTTTGACAAAGGTGAGTCTCTCCACATTTTTAGTTGACAGACGAGTTCTCCTCGCCGTAACTATGGCCCCCGCCGCACTAAACACCCGCTCAGATGGCACGCTACTTGCCGGGCAGGACAGCTTTTCCAGGGCAAACTCTGCTAGTTGCGGCCACAAATCAAGTTTGGCTGCCCAGAAGTCCAGCGGATCCTCAAGGTGTGTTGGCATGGTCATGTCAAAGTATGACATGACCTGCTGGTTCAGGTCCTGCTCCAGGTCTTCCTGCTGCTCATGAGTAGCCTCACTATGCGGGTGTAGAAAGCTACTCATTAGCGACTGAAGACTGAGGCTGCTGCTGCTGATGGAGCTTCTGCTGCTGCTGCTGCCAACCCCCCCAGCGGCCATGGCAGTGGAAGGTGAGCGCAGAGGTCCCCTCGAGTCAGACCTGCGAGAGTATGGACCATGGCGCAGATAGGCATCGGCCAACTGCCTACGTAGAATGTCTTTGTAGTAGTTGAGTTTGTCCTCCCTCTCGGTGGGTTTAAAAAATGCCCCCATTTTGTGCCGGAAGCGAGGGTCCAATAAGGTGGACAGCCAGAAGTCATCCCGCCGACAGATGGAAACAATTCTGGGGTCACTACGCAAGCATGTGAGCATGCTTCGTGCCATTTGCGCAAGTGACTCGGATGGACTACCTGTCGCCATCTCCACTGCATACTGCCACGGTGTGCCCGGGTCCTCTGTCTCTCCTTCCTCAAAAACCTCTAGCTCCTCTGGCTGCTCCTGCTCCTCCTCTCCTGTCCGCTGACTAGATAAACCAGCCATTTCGCCAAGCCTAAACTGTGTTTCGCTGGGCAACTCCTCCTCCTCCTCTTCCTCCTCCTCCTCCTCCAGTTCAGCTCCAACGGGGTTCATGTGGCCGTAAGATGTAAACGCCATGTCTCCAGTGCCCTGACCAGCCATGGTTTCCAACATGTGCTGTAGTACATGAAGCAGTGGAATCACGTCGTTCATCCCGTAATCCTGCCGACTGACAAATAAAGTGGCTTCCTCAAAGGGCCTGAGCAAACGGCAGGTGTCACGTATGAGCTGCCACTGGTTGACATTGAAGTTACACAGGGGAGTCCCCCTATCTGCTTGGATCATCAGGAAATCCGTGATGGCTTTTCTCTGTTCATATAATCGGTCCAACATGTGAAGGGTGGAATTCCAACGGGTGGAAACATCGCAAATCAGACTATGTTGGGGGATACCATTCTGACGCTGTAGCTCAAGAAGGGTGTGTTTGGCGGTGTAGGAGTGGCTGAAGTGCATGCAAAGTTTCCGTGAAGTTGTTAGGATGTCCTGCAGATGGGGGGAACACTTCAGAAACCGCTTGACAACCAGATTGAAGACGTGAGCCATGCAGGGGGCATGGGTCAGGCTTCCTTGGCGCAGCGCAGACAAAATGTTCTTCCCATTGTCGGTAACCATGATTCCCATTTTAAGTTTTCTCGGAGTAAGCCATGTTTGGATTTCCTGATGAATACATTTAAGCAGTTCCTCCCCTGTGTGACTCCGTTCGCCAAGACAAACCATGTGAAGCACTGCGTGACACCTCCGTGCCCTGCACACATGGTAGACTGGAGGGGCACTGAGACTTGAGCCTACAGTGGAGGGTGAGGAGATGGCGGAGGATGAGGAGGCCGAGTCGCACGGTGTCACAGGCCCAATGGGCAGAGAGCGCGGAGGCCGAAGCGGCGTGACCTGTCCAAGTTGCTGCTGCAAAGGGACCACATTCACCCAGTGGGCCGTAAACGACATGTACTGCCCCTGACCGTAGTTACAGCTCCAGATGTCGGCGCTGCCATGTATTTTGCTACACACCGACAGGCTCAAGGACTGGCCCACCTTCTGTTCAACAAAAGTGTGCAGCGCTGGTACTGCCTTCTTGGCAAAGAAATGACGGCTTGGGACTCTCCACCTCGGCTCGGCACAAGCCATCAGTTCTCTGAAAGGTGCAGATTCCACCACCTGAAAAGGGAGCGACTGCAGCACCAGCAACTTGGACAGGAGCACATTCAGCTTCTGCACCGTAGGATGAGTGGGCGCATACTGCTGTCTCTTGGACATGGCTTCGCTGATGGATTGCTGGCGGGATGCATGACTTGGAGGAGGAGGAGGAGGAGCAGGAGCGACAGAGGATGGGTATGACGCACAGCTGCCTTCGGCTGAGGTGCTGGAGCCTTGGCTGGCAGAAATTGGGAGCTCACTTGGTGAGGAAGCAGACTGGACCACCCCTTGGGAGCCTCAGTTCTCCCAGGTCGTTTTATGGTGACGCATCATATGTTGACGCAGGGCCGTGGTGCCAACATTTGGACCCTGGCCACGCTTCACCTTTTGCCTACATATCTTGCATGTGGCCATGTTACCCTCCTGCGGATGCCTCAGGAAAAACTGCCACACTGCCGAGTAGCTACTTTTCCCACCCCCTGGCCTCACTGATTCACTGCTGCTGTTGCCAACTCCAGGAACCCCTGCTCCACTACCTCCCGATAAGGTAGACTGCCGCACAGCAGGTGCTCTACCCCGGCCCCGGCCCCGGCCGGCTCCAGCCTTTGGAATTGTGCCCCCATGCTGACTGCTACCACCTTGCTGCCTCAGCTGCTGACTCCGGGGCAACCTGCGCCCCTCTTCTCCTGATGATGACGATGAAGCCCCTTCATCACCCGGCTCCCAAGTGCGATCGGCTTCATCGTCATCATCATCATCATCACCGAGTTGTGGCTGTACGTCACTGATGTTCGTGGATTCGTCAACAGTGTCTGGCGCAGGAGCTGGAACGCTCGCAGCACCCACGACACTGTCCACATCACTATTTGTCTGCCTAGCTAAAGAAGCCACCTCCATTTCTTGGCTGGGCAGTAGCTGCTGACTGTCCTCTATCTGATGGTCCTCCTCACTAAAGAGTGGAGCTGAACCCAAAGCATAGGATACGTCGCTGGGGGAGGGAACGGCGTAGGCCAGAGGCAATGGGAGGACAGGGACTGCTCTCGGGGCATGCCAACTCAGGGTTGTGTCAGAGGAACCTACCGACCCTAGACTGGGGTCTCAGACATAAGTTGTGATGATGTTGTTGATGAGCGCGTCAACCAATCTACCACGGCAGATGCGTTACTGGTGGAGACCCGACCGCTAGCAGATACTGGCAGATTAGGTCTCTCAGCGTGACTCCTGCTGCTACTGGCCCCCAGTCTGATGCGAGCTCTGCCTGCGGAATCTTGGCCTCTGCCACTCCTCTTTTCACTTCCAGGCACTTGTCTGCCCGACATAGTCTAACTGGCGTGGTAGTAGGTGATATTTTAAGATCCCCCGGGCAGCGGTGGGTCTATATGAAACAGAATATAATGCACACCAAAAGTGAGCAGTAACACTCAGCCTCCAACAGGCCTGCTTAGTGTAAATAAGAGAGCTGCTTAGTGTAAATAAAGAGGGGTATGCTATGTTACAGAATGGGATGCCTCAACAGAAGTGCACCTGGCAGGCAGCAGTAAGCCTATGCCCAGCAAAAGTGTCTTATAATATAAATATGATAAGAGCAAATGCTTATATGGTCTTAAACAGAGGCTGCTTTAGTCACAGAATGGGATGCCCCCCAAAAAAGATCCAGTAGTACTATGCCCAGCAAAAGTGTCTTTATCAGGCTAATTTCAAATATGATAAGAGCAAATGCTTATATGGTCTTAAACAGAGGCTGCTTTAGTCACAGAATGGGATGCCCCCCAAAAAAGATCCAGTAGTACTATGCCCAGCAAAAGTGTCTTTATCAGGCTAATTTCAAATATGATAAGAGCAAATGCTTATATGGTCTTAAACAGAGGCTGCTTTAGTCACAGAATGGGATGCCCCCCAAAAAAGATCCAGTAGTACTATGCCCAGCAAAAGTGTCTTTATCAGGCTAATTTCAAATATGATAAGAGCAAATGCTTATATGGTCTTAAACAGAGGCTGCTTTAGTCACAGAATGGGATGCCCCCCAAAAAAGATCCAGTAGTACTATGCCCAGCAAAAGTGTCTTTATCAGGCTAATTTCAAATATGATAAGAGCAAATGCTTATACGGTCTTAAACAGAGGCTGCTGTAGTCACAGAATGGGATGCCCCAACAGGAATGGACCTGGCAGGGTCCAGTAGTGCTTTGCCCAGCAAAAGTGTCTTTATCAGGCCTAATTTCAAATATGATAAGAGCAAATGGTTATATGGTCTTAAACAGAGGCTGCTTTAGTCACAGAATGGGATGCCCCAACAGAAGTGGACCTGGCAGGGTCCAGTAGTGCTATGCCCAGCAAAAGTGTCTTTATCAGGCCTAATTTCAAATATGATAAGTGAAAATGGTTATACGGTCTTAAACAGAGGCTGCTGTAGTCACAGAATGGGATGCCCCAACAGAAGTGGACCTGGCAGGGTCCAGTAGTGCTATGCCCAGCAAAAGTGTCTTTATCAGGCCTAATTTCAAATATGATAAGAGCAAATGCTTATATGGTCTTAAACAGAGGCTGCTTTAGTCACAGAATGGGATGCCCCAACAGGAATGGACCTGGCAGGGTCCAGTAGTGCTTTGCCCAGCAAAAGTGTCTTTATCAGGCCTAATTTCAAATATGATAAGTGAAAATGGTTATACGGTCTTAAACAGAGGCTGCTGTAGTCACAGAATGGGATGCCCCAACAGAAGTGGACCTGGCAGGGTCCAGTAGTGCTATGCCCAGCAAAAGTGTCTTTATCAGGCCTAATTTCAAATATGATAAGTGAAAATGGTTATACGGTCTTAAACAGAGGCTGCTGTAGTCACAGAATGGGATGCCCCAACAGAAGTGGACCTGGCAGGGTCCAGTAGTGCTATGCCCAGCAAAAGCGTCTTTTCAGGCCTAATTTCAAATATGATAAGTGAAAATGGTTATACGGTCTTAAACAGAGGCTGCTGTAGTCACAGAATGGGATGCCCCAACAGAAGTGGACCTGGCAGGGTCCAGTAGTGCTATGCCCAGCAAAAGTGTCTTTATCAGGCCTAATTTCAAATATGATAAGAGCAAATGCTTATATGGTCTTAAACAGAGGCTGCTTTAGTCACAGAATGGGATGCCCCAACAGAAGTGGACCTGGCAGGGTCCAGTAGTGCTATGCCCAGCAAAAGTGTCTTTATCAGGCCTAATTTCAAATATGATAAGAGCAAATGCTTATATGGTCTTAAACAGAGGCTGCTTTAGTCACAGAATGGGATGCTCCAACAGGAATGGACCTGGCAGGGTCCAGTAGTGCTTTGCCCAGCAAAAGTGTCTTTATCAGGCCTAATTTCAAATATGATAAGTGAAAATGGTTATACGGTCTTAAACAGAGGCTGCTGTAGTCACAGAATGGGATGCCCCCCAAAAAAGATCCAGTAGTACTATGCCCAGCAAAAGTGTCTTTATCAGGCTAATTTCAAATATGATAAGAGCAAATGCTTATATGGTCTTAAACAGAGGCTGCTGTAGTCACAGAATGGGATGCCCCAACAGGAATGGACCTGGCAGGGTCCAGTAGTGCTTTGCCCAGCAAAAGTGTCTTTATCAGGCCTAATTTCAAATATGATAAGAGCAAATGGTTATATGGTCTTAAACAGAGGCTGCTTTAGTCACAGAATGGGATGCCCCAACAGAAGTGGACCTGGCAGGGTCCAGTAGTGCTATGCCCAGCAAAAGTGTCTTTATCAGGCCTAATTTCAAATATGATAAGTGAAAATGGTTATACGGTCTTAAACAGAGGCTGCTGTAGTCACAGAATGGGATGCCCCAACAGAAGTGGACCTGGCAGGGTCCAGTAGTGCTTTGCCCAGCAAAAGTGTCTTTATCAGGCCTAATTTCAAATATGATAAGTGAAAATGGTTATACGGTCTTAAACAGAGGCTGCTGTAGTCACAGAATGGGATGCCCCAACAGAAGTGGACCTGGCAGGGTCCAGTAGTGCTATGCCCAGCAAAAGTGTCTTTATCAGGCCTAATTTCAAATATGATAAGTGAAAATGGTTATACGGTCTTAAACAGAGGCTGCTGTAGTCACAGAATGGGATGCCCCAACAGAAGTGGACCTGGCAGGGTCCAGTAGTGCTATGCCCAGCAAAAGTGTCTTTATCAGGCCTAATTTCAAATATGATAAGAGCAAATGCTTATATGGTCTTAAACAGAGGCTGCTTTAGTCACAGAATGGGATGCCCCAACAGAAGTGGACCTGGCAGGGTCCAGTAGTGCTATGCCCAGCAAAAGTGTCTTTATCAGGCCTAATTTCAAATATGATAAGTGAAAATGGTTATACGGTCTTAAACAGAGGCTGCTGTAGTCACAGAATGGGATGCCCCAACAGAAGTGGACCTGGCAGGGTCCAGTAGTGCTATGCCCAGCAAAAGTGTCTTTATCAGGCCTAATTTCAAATATGATAAGAGCAAATGCTTATATGGTCTTAAACAGAGGCTGCTTTAGTCACAGAATGGGATGCCCCAACAGGAATGGACCTGGCAGGGTCCAGTAGTGCTTTGCCCAGCAAAAGTGTCTTTATCAGGCCTAATTTCAAATATGATAAGTGAAAATGGTTATACGGTCTTAAACAGAGGCTGCTGTAGTCACAGAATGGGATGCCCCAACAGAAGTGGACCTGGCAGGGTCCAGTAGTGCTATGCCCAGCAAAAGTGTCTTTATCAGGCCTAATTTCAAATATGATAAGTGAAAATGGTTATACGGTCTTAAACAGAGGCTGCTGTAGTCACAGAATGGGATGCCCCAACAGAAGTGGACCTGGCAGGGTCCAGTAGTGCTATGCCCAGCAAAAGTGTCTTTATCAGGCCTAATTTCAAATATGATAAGAGCAAATGCTTATATGGTCTTAAACAGAGGCTGCTTTAGTCACAGAATGGGATGCCCCAACAGAAGTGGACCTGGCAGGGTCCAGTAGTGCTATGCCCTGCAAAAGTGTCTTTATCAGGCCTAATTTCAAATATGATAAGAGCAAATGCTTATATGGTCTTAAACAGAGGCTGCTTTAGTCACAGAATGGGATGCCCCAACAGGAATGGACCTGGCAGGGTCCAGTAGTGCTTTGCCCAGCAAAAGTGTCTTTATCAGGCCTAATTTCAAATATGATAAGAGCAAATGGTTATACGGTCTTAAACAGAGGCTGCTTTAGTCACAGAATGGGATGCCCCAACAGAAGTGGACCTGGCAGGGTCCAGTAGTGCTATGCCCAGCAAAAGTGTCTTTATCAGGCCTAATTTCAAATATGATAAGAGCAAATGGTTATATGGTCTTAAACAGAGGCTGCTTTAGTCACAGAATGGGATGCCCCAATAGAAGTGGACCTGGCAGGGTCCAGTAGTGCTATGCCCAGCAAAAGTGTCTTTATCAGGCCTAATTTCATATATGATAAGAGCAAATGCTTATATGGTCTTAAACAGAGGCTGCTTTAGTCACAGAATGGGATGCCCCAACAGGAATGGACCTGGCAGGGTCCAGTAGTGCTTTGCCCAGCAAAAGTGTCTTTATCAGGCCTAATTTCAAATATGATAAGTGAAAATGGTTATACGGTCTTTAACAGAGGCTGCTGTAGTCACAGAATGGGATGCCCCAACAGAAGTGGACCTGGCAGGGTCCAGTAGTGCTATGCCCAGCAAAAGTGTCTTTATCAGGCCTAATTTCAAATATGATAAGAGCAAATGGTTATATGGTCTTAAACAGAGGCTGCTTTAGTCACAGAATGGGATGCCCCAACAGGAATGGACCTGGCAGGGTCCAGTAGTGCTTTGCCCAGCAAAAGTGTCTTTATCAGGCCTAATTTCAAATATGATAAGTGAAAATGGTTATACGGTCTTAAACAGAGGCTGCTGTAGTCACAGAATGGGATGCCCCAACAGAAGTGGACCTGGCAGTGTCCAGTAGTGCTATGCCCAGCAAAAGTGTCTTTATCAGGCCTAATTTCAAATATGATAAGAGCAAATGGTTATATGGTCTTAAACAGAGGCTGCTTTAGTCACAGAATGGGATGCCCCAACAGAAGTGGACCTGGCAGGGTCCAGTAGTGCTATGCCCAGCAAAAGTGTCTTTATCAGGCCTAATTTCAAATATGATAAGAGCAAATGCTTATATGGTCTTAAACAGAGGCTGCTTTAGTCACAGAATGGGATGCCCCAACAGGAATGGACCTGGCAGGGTCCAGTAGTGCTTTGCCCAGCAAAAGTGTCTTTATCAGGCCTAATTTCAAATATGATAAGTGAAAATGGTTATACGGTCTTAAACAGAGGCTGCTGTAGTCACAGAATGGGATGCCCCAACAGAAGTGGACCTGGCAGGGTCCAGTAGTGCTATGCCCAGCAAAAGTGTCTTTATAAGGCCTAATTTCAAATATGATAAGAGCAAATGGTTATATGGTCTTAAACAGAGGCTGCTTTAGTCACAGAATGGGATGCCCCAACAGAAGTGGACCTGGCAGGGTCCAGTAGTGCTATGCCCAGCAAAAGTGTCTTTATCAGGCCTAATTTCAAATATGATAAGAGCAAATGGTTATATGGTCTTAAACAGAGGCTGCTTTAGTCACAGAATGGGATGCCCCAACAGGAATGGACCTGGCAGGGTCCAGTAGTGCTTTGCCCAGCAAAAGTGTCTTTATCAGGCCTAATTTCAAATATGATAAGTGAAAATGGTTATACGGTCTTAAACAGAGGCTGCTTTAGTCACAGAATGGGATGCCCCAACAGAAGTGGACCTGGCAGGGTCCAGTAGTGCTATGCCCAGCAAAAGTGTCTTTATCAGGCCTAATTTCATATATGATAAGAGCAAATGCTTATATGGTCTTAAACAGAGGCTGCTTTAGTCACAGAATGGGATGCCCCAACAGGAATGGACCTGGCAGGGTCCAGTAGTGCTTTGCCCAGCAAAAGTGTCTTTATCAGGCCTAATTTCAAATATGATAAGTGAAAATGGTTATACGGTCTTAAACAGAGGCTGCTGTAGTCACAGAATGGGATGCCCCAACAGAAGTGGACCTGGCAGGGTCCAGTAGTGCTATGCCCAGCAAAAGTGTCTTTATCAGGCCTAATTTCAAATATGATAAGAGCAAATGGTTATATGGTCTTAAACAGAGGCTGCTTTAGTCACAGAATGGGATGCCCCAACAGAAGTGGACCTGGCAGGGTCCAGTAGTGCTATGCCCAGCAAAAGTGCCTTTATCAGGCCTAATTTCAAATATGATAAGAGCAAATGCTTATATGGTCTTAAACAGAGGCTGCTTTAGTCACAGAATGGGATGCCCCAACAGGAATGGACCTGGCAGGCTCCAGTAGTGCTTTGCCCAGCAAAAGTGTCTTTATCAGGCCTAATTTCAAATATGATAAGTGAAAATGGTTATACGGTCTTAAACAGAGGCTGCTGTAGTCACAGAATGGGATGCCCCAACAGAAGTGGACCTGGCAGGGTCCAGTAGTGCTATGCCCAGCAAAAGTGTCTTTATCAGGCCTAATTTCAAATATGATAAGAGCAAATGGTTATATGGTCTTAAACAGAGGCTGCTTTAGTCACAGAATGGGATGCCCCAACAGAAGTGGACCTGGCAGGGTCCAGTAGTGCTATGCCCAGCAAAAGTGTCTTTATCAGGCCTAATTTCAAATATGATAAGAGCAAATGCTTATATGGTCTTAAACAGAGGCTGCTTTAGTCACAGAATGGGATGCCTCACAGCAGACTTAAGATCAGTTCAGTATATATGCACAGTTAGTTACTATAAGCAGCCTGAAAACGCTAACAAAGCCTGTCAGCCAGCTAGTAACACTCAGGCTGGATGAAAAAAAAAAAAAATCTCCCTGTGACAGCCTCCGTTTTTCCTACCTTTCCCTGGCTTTCTGTCTGTCTCCTGTCTGTCTCCTGCCTGTCTCCAGCCTGTCCCTGTCTGTCCCTGTCTGTCCCTGCCTGTCTAACTGCCTCAGCTACACAGCGTCCTGTCTCTCACGAATGCAATAGAGAAATGAGGAAAAGCAAGATGGCCGCCGTTAAATACCGCTGTGACGTCACCGGGCTTGCTGGCTGCTGATAGGCTGCATGTGACTGCCCCAGCTTGCACTGGCGCGGGATACATGTCCAGACATGTCCCGTCCGCCATCTTAGAATGCCTGTAAATGTAAATGAATGGATGTTAAAGGAAAACTTCGAGTGATCGAATCGCGGGGAAATTCGGATTCGATCCGAATCGAATTTTTCCTGAAATTCGGATCGAATCCGGGTTCGTCCGGATCGATTCGCTCATCCCTAGAGATGACCAAAACCTGTGATAGTAAAAATCCTAGGTTTTGGTTTACTTTAAGATGCTTTAATGCATGCACAATCTTCATTCCCACCTTATTACCTACTTACCTTCCTTTTGTTTTCTCACATTGACCCTTTTAATCAAAATACACAACTGTCATTGTCCCAATGTTTAAAGTTTTTGCCCTGGGTGGGTGGCAACTTAAACAATATGAAATGTTGCTTGGTACATGGTACAGTACATTATTAGGAATGAATCCAATAAAGGTTCTCTGACCTGTTTTTCTAAAGGAGGCTTATATGTGCTTCCATGTGCAGACTTCCATGAACCCCTATAAAGGTGCGCAAACCAAACTGAATAAGCAGCAGGTTCAGTAGTATCCAAGAGGTAAAAGCCAAGTGAAGGATATTTAGCAATGGAAGACACAAGAATGGTTAGACTAAAGCAGGGATACACAACCTGCCCTCAGTTGTGCCTCCCTGGGACCACATAATAAAATGTTAGAAAGTTGAAAAGCTAAATTGCCTGGTCACTACAGGCAGTGCAGCAATAATTCGTGAAGTAGAAAGTGAGGCACTAATGAACTTCCCTCTGGAGGTGAGTGAGATACATGTTGCTATTAGGTTTCAGGGGACATTGTATTTTGTTTATAGGCTTTGCTTCAAATTCCTCAGAATGCATGGGAAGGCTTCCAGCATTGTGTCAAAGCCCATATACAGGCAAAAGATTTTCAGCAAAAAAAGTGCTTGAAACCATTAGTGTAATATGTGATCTACCTACACTTTTGATTTGGACTATCCTACCTCTTTCACCTCTTTCAACCTCTGCCCTTCTCTTTCTATCCTACCTCTGCCCATCACACCTTGGCCCATCTCACCTCTATCTTTGCTCACCTACAGTCTTCTTACCTCTTCCCACCTAACCTATGCTTATCTTGCCACTGCCCACCAATTCCCACCTGTCCTTCACGCAACTTCTCATCTTACCTCTAACCACCTAAACTCTTACCTTTTCCCCTCTCATTTATGCTCACCTCTCTTCTTCCCATCTTTGCCCAACTCACGTCTTCCCATCTCACCCCTGGTTGCCCCATGCCAGTCCGTATCATCTCACATCTGCCCACTTCTTCTCATCTCGCGTTATCTGCCTGCTCACCTATTTCCACCACACCTCTTACTCGTCCTGCTCAACTCACCTTCTAGGGTTTATTTATGCCTGATGCTTGAGTTTAAGGGACGTACTTACCACTTTAGGAGGTGCCACTATATTAGAGTCAAGTGAGTGTTGCTGGCAGGAATACTATTAATATCATTGCATGCTTGTTTTTATTTTAAATCTAAAGAAAAATGTATTAAATAAGCAATTTCATAACAAACTTATGTTAAAAAATGATGTCTTTACCTTGGATTTGCAGTGATTTTCATTTGTTAGCTTATAAGAAACTGCCTTTCAAAATTTGTTTCCATTTAATTTTGTGACAGAACATCCATAAACAAAATTAATTACACAGAGAAAAAAATTACCTGTGCTTATTTAAATCAGCCTACAAAGTAAAGATGACACAAATGGAGTGCCGTTCTAAGGAATAAAAATAAAAATAGCTAGTCATGGTTATCCTGCGGCTGAATGAAGAATGCCCTGGGCTCTATTATTAATCAAAGAAAGAGCAGGTCCAGGTACATTCTTCCTAAAGTAAGCTGAGCTGAGATATACATAATGCACAGATGGTAAACGAGAAATTGGTGGAAGGCAAGGGAGGTCCTAATTAAAACGAGTTATAGAGACCCAATAGATTTATTTGACCTGATTTAGCAATATTTAAGATAAACATTGAAGCAAAATATGGCTTAGACTATCGGCCTGATTCAGAGCCTGCCTGTAAATGCTTGTTTTTTTCTGGAACTGATCTTGGAAACCAGGAAATTGGGAACGCTCGTATCATTCACAGCCATGTACACATGGTAGTCTGCATGTCCTTGTCAGTGCTGACTTACTATGTCACACCAAAGGGGCCACCACAGCCCTCAGAGCAGGGAACACAGGCATGGAAAACCGGCAGCACCCAGCCCAGGTACCACAGCCCCAGCCCTAGGACCCACCGTTCGTTCCGCAGGCACTCCTAGGCTGTTTAAGGCAATTTAAGACATCAGCAGCAGTAGTCAGAAAACCAGGACTCCTGGGGCTCTTGGCACAGCCCACCACGGACCAACAACTGGGCAGGACATTGGAGCACTATGCAGACCCCTGGACAGACCTCCAATGCGGAGTCCACAGCGGAGCCAACGGGAGGGGGCAAAGGATGAGCAGCATTCCCACATCCAGGCCTGCTCTTTCCTCAACCAGTAGCCTGGAATCGATCCGTTCTGGGCATGGGAGTGGGCATTATGACTTCCCCTCCAGCCAAGACACCATCGGCCACTCACCCTGGGCGCAAACTAACAAGGGGCAAGTTGAGTGGCCGATTTAATTATGCCCATCTTGAGGTTCTGCTGGATGGTGGTGCCAAAATTTATGATCGACTGGCTGGGTCCCAGTCCTGCTCAACCCCAAAA
Source organism: Gastrophryne carolinensis (assembly GCA_027917425.1). NCBI lineage: Eukaryota > Metazoa > Chordata > Amphibia > Anura > Microhylidae > Gastrophryne > Gastrophryne carolinensis. Next base: position 367,086,081 of record CM051234.1, read on the forward strand.
AGTGTTGGAGGAGCAGTTATAGTTGGAGACTGCCCGCAACCTGATTGGGTGAGGCCAGAACCCAAGGATTGTGCCCAGGCCAAGAAAAAGTGGTACAATCTGAAGGTGGAGGTTTGGCAGGAACTCAGCACCAGACAGGCTGAGGGATAAGTGCTGAACAACCAAAGGGCTGTACAGGAAACATTGGACAACTCACTAAAGCCACCCTTTCCTCTGTTTGAATCTAGCTTGAAAACTGTTGGAGGCTTCCTAAAATTTACCCAAGCTGCTCCACCCCAACACCTACCAGGGGGTGTCGGGCACCATGGGCGGCATGTGCCCACCAGTGGCAAGATTTGTTAGCAAATTGTAGCTTGGCACAGGGGGGAGTAGGCCAACCAAACACCCCACCCACTGACCTTAGTCCTCGCATGCATAGCCAAATTTGGGGCTTTCCTGTGCAACATATGTTGTGTGACAACACATACCGAGGGTATTAGGCAATGTAACCCCTAACATGGGTTTGAGCAGACCAAAATTTGGGGGTCCACGTCGATGTGGGACCCAGTGTGTAGCGCTTGTAGGGATTTTGAAGGGGCACATATACTGTTAAGAGAAAACTACCAGTGTATTTGCCTTGACTTTGCAGCAACACCCCAGCCAGCAGTGACCCATCACCTTTAGCCACAGCTGACCCATCTGGTTTGCCTACCACAAGACAATATCAAGACCAGGCCCACCCACCAGCCAGCCGCCAAGGGAGCAGAGTCCAGACAGCGAATGAGCTCAATACGCAAATGGCAAGATATTTATTAACTTGTGCGACGGACCAGCAGTTTGCTCCATGAAGACCTGGCTGCAGTGGATGTGGAGCAGCAGTGCCACCACCAGTAGATGGAGACGCTGGTTTAGGCTCTGGTGGAAGCCAACCAGGTTGACCTTTAAAGGCTGGAGGCCAACCAGTTTGCCCTTCAAAGGCTGGAGAGGCTTGAGGCACAGCAAGCTGCAAACACCCAATGCCAAGCAACATCCCCCTAACTTGCCATGCTGGACTTTGGGTTGCGGGGGGTCTCTAAGCTTTAGTTATGCCAGACAGGCACATTTTTTGTGATCAATTTTCTGTTGACCTGCATCCACAGTTGTGCCATAACCCAACAACTTGTGAGAATTAAGTAATAAAGTAATAAAATAATAAATACCAAAAACCTGAACATTGTTTGGGTGTTATCTAATCACATCCAGACAAAGCAAGGGATATGATTATTCAGAAATTATACAAGTGGACAAAAAATAAACAATTCAAGAAAATGCGGTGTCCACCAAATGCTGCCGAATGCTTTGGGCCGCACGGCTCTGGGTGCCAGTACACAGATGGCCAGGAATCTCTGGAGCAGAAGCAGGGGTTGTCTCCAAATATGCTGTAACCCTCTCGCTCAAGGCAAAATTATGAAGGCTGATGCACACCATAATAATTTGGATGACCTTCTCTGGCTTGTATTGAAGGGATCACCCTGCGTGGTCCAGCGAAATCTGGCTTTCAACAGCCTGAAGGCACATTCAACTGCAATCTGTGTGCAGTGGTGGGCCCCATTATAAGCTTCCTGGCCAGGTGTTTGGGGCATTAGGAAAGGCGTCATAAGCCAGGGCAGCAATGGATAACCAGAATCACCTAAAAAACAATTGAAAATTTAAATTGACTCAATAACAGGCAAAACAACATCAAAACAGCCTAGACCAAATATTACGTATTACAAAAGAGTAGGGCCAAAGAAGCAAAAGGTAAGGCAGGATGCTCGGACTAAGCATTTGTAACTGCAGCAGGTAGAAAGAGATATTCAAAGAGGGGAATTAGCACAGTCGAAGTGATGGAGTGCAGGGAGACCAACTGGCTAACACAATAAACTTGGACAAAAGCACATTGCAACATAAACAATAAACATGCAGATCCCCTCCAGCAATAAACAGACCCACAACGCCAGTCAGCTCGCCACTCTCAAAACGTGTGTATAAACTGGAATTCTTCAAGATAAATGCATCATGGGACAAGCCACAGAAGCCAGCCAAAATACTGAAAAAGTGAAGATCTGGCACACAACAAATTAGACGTTGAGTGGTCCATCTTGCGGTTGCTGAAAAGAAGCCACAAACAAAAAAAGGTCACTAGACTGGCAACAACAAATGAACAGCAAAAATATAGTAAAAAAAAGGGCCAAATGGGACACAGGAAAGCAGTTTGGGGGGAAGGGAAGCTAGGCTAGCCTCAAGAAAGGAGAGTGGGCTAAAAGGAGGAGCAATGTGGACCTAAACAGCCTAAGTCATAGGGAAGCTGTTTGGGGGGAAGGGAAGCTAGGCTAGCCTCAAGAGAGGAGAGTGGGCTACAAGGATAATCATTATATGGCATACTATAATTTTCCCCCAAAATGCTCAAATTGGGTAAAAAAAACAAGGCTTGAATCATCAGACAAGGAAAATAGACCAAACGTGGTCCTTTGACGTCATTCCCACTTGCAGGAATACGTGCGGGAGAGCCTCTGATTCAGGCAGATTGTATGGATCCAAAGAAAGACTCCATATATCATAATATACAGAGTAATGAACCACACTTTAGATATGAGACAGTTTGCCACATGGCTAGTGGACCACAGTCATACAGGTCCTACATTAATGGGTGTAATAGCAACCTCCCTCAAAGCATCAGTGCACAAAGAGGTGGTAATAAAATGAACAGCAGCTTATTCAGTTCAGAGAATGGCTTCTCTTAGACTTCTGCCTTCTGCCCTTGCCTGTGTCCTTTGGCATAGGCCAGTGTTTTTCCAGAGGTGCCATGGCCATTCTGAATCCAGAGCTCACCAGCTCACCACTAGTCAAAAGTTTTTATTTTTTAATTACTTGCTAAAAATCTCTATTGAGTAACCAACACCCATACAAGAAACAGTGCTGCTATCCATCCTTCCTCAGGGCAATCTAGATTGCTGCACATAAACATTTTTGTAACTCTTGCTGTGGTCGATTTTCCTCTCTCAATGGCGTGCAAAATGGAAGGGCTCGTTTCGTTGCTCTGTACGACTTTCATTTAATCTGGCTGTGCGGCAGAGTCACACAAAATTTGTAATCTATTTGGATGGAAGTTGATGTCCCATAGAAGGAAGATGGCTTCCTTCTATGGGACCCACCTCCTACCAGAATATTTCAAGGGGTTATTGTCAGTTCAGCACTATGGACAGCGTCACTGCTAGGCCGGCATGAATGTCCAGAATAAAAGTAATTTAAAGGCACAGTGTTACTGTGCAGCACTGCCTTTCCTCCAGATGGATTATAAATATTGTCTGACACAGCCTAATTGAAAGTCACACGAAGAGATGAAACTCGTCAGCAGCATCGGCGGGTGCCACTCGAGCTTTACAGTGCAGGTGGGAAGATCTGTGTTCCTCGCCTGTCCCTTGTGGCCGGCGATGGATGGGTGAGGACAATACGCGTGACTAGTTCCCTGTTTACTGTGATATGCACATTATTTCTATTTTATCAGGTTTTTTAACCCATTAACTGCCAGGCCCTCTCCTGAAGCCGGCTGAATCGATCGAGGGGTCAGGTGAGTTTTTATTTGAGAGGCCACTAGCAGGGGGGTAGAGGGTAAGTATGTAAAATTTATGTATCTAGCATTTAACGGTAAGAGAGTCAACTACATACGTTTATGTAGCTGATGTTAGAAGGGTTAAACTGTATTATGCTTTCTTTATTTTTTAATGGCTAATTCTGCAGTGGAATTTATGGAAATATTTTGTCTGCTATTATTGAGGAGTCTCTGGATTTTGTGATAATATAACTTAAAGGAGAATGACCCTGCAAAAGTGGATTTGATTGTATCCCTTCTTGTGGTTCTGGAAAGAATACTTTAATCCTGGTCGTGATCACGTAGTTGGATATTCGTTCACGTGGCGGATTTGAAAATTCAGATTAATAATTCCTACATTTGCTCCGTGTTTCATTTTTGGACATTTCTGCGGACTTATTTGATGGAATTATTGGATCACATGTTGAGCATTTGTTGTGTATTAATTTTCTTTATATTTTGTGATTTTTTATATATTCTTTTGTATTGTACTACATTATGAACAAGCATTTGTCACATCTCTGTTATATACAGTATGACCCATAATACCCTGTGTATTATAAGTATATTTTATTATACCATTTGTATTTTCTTCCTTGTACAGATCTCTAAACCTTTACTTTGATGGATCTCTATAAATAATAATATATATATATTTTTTTTTATTGGCAAACTGGCCATAATTGTTTTTTTTGTTTTCTGCAGCAGCTAAACCTCATTGTAATTTTTCTTTTTTCTAGTTGAGCCTAATGGACAAACAGGATGTTGTTTTCAACATAAATACAAATGCTACTATTCATCTATATTTTTATAATCATCTGGCGGTTGAAAGGTCTTCCTATTTCATTTCATATTCATACATTCATACTCTGTAAAGTCCTCGTACCCCCCAACCTTTCAAGATAATATGTTTAGAATCTTTTCATGTACCATGCACCATGCACCATCTATCACCACTTCCAGTGCACAAAACTAAATACAAAGTGTCTAAAATGTCAGTGACTGACTGTGGGTTAGGGTGGGTTGCTACATAAATGAGCTGTACAAGACTTTCCAGGAACAATGCCACACACATATGGCTTGATGCAGAGCCTCCCCGTTCAGCTATCCCGTGCGTTTTCCCGTTGGTTTTGGGCTTTGATCGGGTCAGGAAAGGGTGCTACGTTGATTTTAGTGTGCGTTTATGCGCTCAGGTGTGCGCTCAGCCGCCTTTCCGATTGTCGGCTCGCACAAGGCTGTTTCCCGGCAAAACGGACGCCTCGTTCATTGTTCCGTTTTTTTCAGTGATGCAGAGCCTTGTTTTCTGATTGAAATCAGCCTAATGAAACGGGGCCGCCGAGCCTTCACTTACGGCAAGTCAGAGCAGCCGTATTTGCACTCGGGCAATAATATGCAGTCCTCTGTTGGAGCACATCAGCGGCGCCAGCTCCGCGGTCTTGTCCTGCTGAGTATGGCAGAAACCAGGCTGCACCTATTTGAGCTCACCCGCCTTACTTGGTATGTGTATGAAACTTGTATTGGTTGCCCACCCTGTCTGACTTTGTTTTTTCCCTTAACACACTATTTGGTAATTTTTTTGTTAGTATATTTTTAGCCTAATTTTTTAACTTTAAATTGAATGGGTTAAGTGATAGAACCCTATTGCGTCATGTTCTTGCCCTCTTATGTAAGTAGTATTCCCCAGACTTTTTTAATGAGTGTACAGGTTGGATGTGCATGTAGGCTCATTACAAATGTCCTTTCCTCCAACCCTACCCCGCTCACCTATTTGTCCCTCTTTTCTATTGTTGCAATGCACACTTTTTTTATTTTTATTTTGTTTGGTTTTTTTTTTTGGTTTTTGGCCAGGAGACTCTGGCTATCCTTTGCTCCCCTGGCTGCTGACCCCAATCCTGCACCCATCTTCACAGGCAGAGGAGCCCTACAATACTGCCCCCAGGAGGACTCGCTCTGTGGTGGAGCGAGCCTTTGGTCTCTTGAAGATGAGGTTCCGTTGTCTTGATCAGACTGGTGGGGCACTACAATATACGCCTGCAAAGGTCATTAAACTAATCATGGCTTGTTCCGCTTTAAGAGAGGGAGTCTGCCATTTCTGAGTAAAGTCTCATTAAAAAGGGTTTCACACAGTGGGGCATCCCGATATGGGATTTCCAGGGGGAAGACCAGTGGCCGTTCTGGGTTTTGTTCTGCTTTATGTGAGGGAACCTGTGTTACTTTAATAATAATGTAAAGGAGGTGGGTTAATCCATCCTAACCTGATTTGGTCATGATGTTTTAAAGCAGGCCAAAACCCATGTAACCCAGCCCTTTGGAGTGTGAAGAAATCCAGGGCTGGGTTACAGCCATCATGTCTCTGGGGCATTCCAATTTGGGATGTCCTGCACGTCACTGCGGGGGAACGTCAGAGCTATACCAGGAGCTATGCCATCTTTACACAGGAGCAGGACGACATCATCATGGATGTGAGTATGCGAGCGTGCGTTTATGTGCGCGCACACATTCCTTATAATAAAAAAAAAACAAAGCGCAAGAATAGTCTGAAACCAACTTAGTTTGTCACGTTAAATACAAGTCCACCTTAGTTTAACCCATGTACGCAGCTACAAACTAGGCTACATGCAGATAGAGGAACTAGGGCAATGTGAGGCAGCAAAAGGTTAATAAAGTGACTTTAGTTAGGCCAGGAAACTTGTTAATGTATTTTGTGGATTAATGGTGGGTCCTTGTATCTTTTTTTTACAGATGATGCTGCGGAATCGTGTTTTTAGAGTTTGGGCTTTTCATTAAATCACGCTGAAGGTCCGGTTTAAAAAGGGCCCCAATAAAACAACGCCCAACCAAACCATAAAAACAATGCTAAACTAAGGTTGTTTTTCATTCACAGATCAAAGAAAAACACAGCCACAAGACCCCGGGGCCTAATTTTTAACATGTTTAATTCAAATTTAAATTGTTTTTTACTTTTGTGTTATCAAAAAAATAATCTCCAAACCATAAAACCCCCCAAAAAAGTTTGATTAAAAAAAAAAAAAACAGATTTTGTGAGTTGTCTTTCCTGCAAATGTACAATCACACAACATCATCACACATTTACATGACACAAAAGGTTTAGATATGGGACAAAAAATCAGAGAAACTCACAACCAATTACGGTAAACATTAAAGGCAAGGAAGAAGGAACACCAAAGAGATTAAGGTATGCATTAATGGCAAGAAAGAAGGAACACCCAAAAATAAATTTGACAATATATATATGTGTCAAATTGGCAGTTGGTGCCATATGCATATTCCAATGGAGGTTTAGGGATGTGCGCTTGCGTGTAGCCAGATTGGCAACTGAAGAGCCATGGAGATGTAAGTATACTTGGAAAAATCACCAAAATGGAAGGTCAAATACGACGGAAACCAAGCAGGTACGTTCAAAAACCAAGGAAAAAGCAGGGAAAAACGGGCCGCCCGTGTGAACGGGAACGGAAGCCCCGATCAAATTGAAGGCACCCGAGAGAGCAAAAAAAACTTCCCGAGTAAAGACAAATTGACGGATCAGTTAGGGAGCCATTCCGACGGAGGCTCTGCATCACATTTGTGCCACGAACGGGAGCCCCGGACAATCGGAAGGTTTTAAGCTCAGACCGGGGGAGGCTCTGCATCAGGCCCATAGGCTGCTTGGTTGGGCAGTGATAAATCTAGTGACACATTCTAAACTGGGTAAGGTGACAATTTTAAACTGGACAAGAATTGAAAAAGGAACAAGTGGGTTTATTTGTCCCACTTGTGGTGGAGGCCCCTGGGCAGAAAATCTGGTGGAGGCCCCAGATACACAATTTTTTTTCCTTTAAAATAATAGTGCAGCCAAGTAACTGATTGGTGGTTGTCTGGCACCCGCCTACTTACTGAAACCCCAGATCGAGTCCCTTGTGCCACCCTTGTGCTGGTGCGTGCTGTTCGGGAACTCCTGTTTTCCCATTCGGGGAGAAGGTGGGGGTGGTCGCCCAGCTGGTCCAGCAGAAAACAGTTCCCTGCATTGAGCTGCCAGTGGCTGTGCTTGATGGCTAATGTGCAGTGAGCGACCAACGATTGACAGATTTGCACCCATCACTGTAGCGTTGCCGACGGTGGCTTTGCTGCTCTAGACTCTCTGTCCTACCCTGTAGGTGCTTTGGCTGCCCAGGTGCAGGGACTATAACCCAAATGTTGGTGAAGGCCACCTTTGCAGGGTGGAGGCCTCATCCACAGTCCAGCACTGTTATCTCAAGCATGCACAGCTGATGCATAGATGAAGCAAAAAGCGGCATTCCAAGCTATGTGCACGCTCCCATTCAAGTGAATGGTTAGATGGGACATTCACAGAGTGGGGAGGCCACTCTGTGTTTCTCCTCAAGAGTGCAGCACCCAGGAACTGAAGCATCTGGAAAACGCCACTAGACTTTGGGGGAGATAATGTTTTTTTTTCTTTGTAACCCCCTCATCCTGTCTCAGCAGCAGGGCAGGGGGGAGGGGTTACCCTGAGACTGGACTTTAACCAATTTAGCTTGCTTTCTGCTCTCCCCATGTTGGCTTTTAGAAGTTCAATCTTTCATTCAGCCCTCATTTAGCCAGCTTTATATTTTTGAGAAGCCATAGTGAACTCTCTCTCTTCTCTCTCTCTCTCTGATGCTGTCTAAATGTGAAGGTCCATAAGAAGTTTTAAAATCGCAAGGCAGGACCTTGGGGCCAGAATAGCAATGAATAAATATGAATATATATATATTAAGAAATACCACATTAAATCTTAAAATCTTAAAAAAAAGAAAATAAATACGATGCTCAAAAACATGCAAAACAAAAACCATAGTATGTATCAACAATTGTTTAGTATGAATGGCAGCCCAAGCAAATTATAAAAGGCCAACTATGGAAAACAAGTCCTTTTACAGAATGGTGTATCAAGACCAATAATTGTGCACCTCCGGTGGTGTAATAATATACGCTTACCAGACTACACTATCGAATGAGCACTTAGTACCACATCAGCTTGATTTACAACACAGGGTGGCAAGCTTTTCCTCTCAGCAATAATGCCTGTTAAAAAGAAACCCTCCAAATCCTCCTCTCATGTAAGTGGTTAAGGTAGGATAAAATAATGGATATTGCATAATTCCGTTGGATAACAGAATTATGCTAATTCCTTACAAAACAGCACTTGTAGGTATCCACCAACGAGTTCACAGTATTCCTATGCCTTGGCCTTCAGGCTAAAAAAAGTCTACAAACATGCCACTAAACTAAAAAATGGTCTTGGATGGTGTTAAAGGCAAAATTATTGGACTCGATCTGCCATTCTGTATAAGGACTTTTTGCAGAAGGACTTTTGATTGTCATTGTTGGCCTTTTATAGGTTGCTCTATGCTTGCATTCATAAAATAGAATATCAATGGAACATCATTCGATCCAGCATGGCCATCTGGAAGATGCTGACCCAGGTAAAAGCACACTTGTCTATGCCTTTATGCTGTGACATAAAGTCATAGGGTACCACTCCTTCCAACTGGTTCAACGGCACAGGTGAATCTATTAATGGTGGATTCCGCAAAGACAAAAGGCCCAAACACTATGTGGTTGCTTATGTCACAGAAAATGTTTACAAGCCTTTAGAGAATCATGTTTCATGTTGTGCGGCATGTGGTTTTTATATACCCAAAGTCTCAAATTATGTCCGTTCAATTTACCACATAAGTGAAATATCCACCAGATGGGCTTGCAAATCCATGGAGAACTTTATGTCTTTCTGTTTTTCGGTAGTTTATTGCGCTTCTACCATTTGAAATTTGTAATGGTTGAACTGCAAGTGGCTTGTGTAATACATGCTACACTGTTGCTTAGGCTTATTGACGTTGACTTCCTGGGCCATAGTGGGTAGGAGGCACATATGTTTTCCACCATTTTGTTGTTGACAGATGGCCATCCAGTACTTTTTCTCTTGCATAAGCAGCGGACTCCTCAAGCCATTTTATCTATCTTGTGATCTTATTAGGGGAATCTCTAGCCCAAATTTGATCTGGAAATGTCTCTGAACAAGGGTTATTGGTTACGTTTCTTCTTACTCTAGCACACAAGAAGCTTTTTCATGTGCTAAAGCTGCCATTTTGGATAACAGTGCCTCTAGCATTTTAGAAATGGCAAACTTCTCAGTGTGATGCCTTTCATGTGATGTTGGTGTTTGTGAAGTATATTCATTATATCAGTCACTGACAAGTTTTCTTTTTTAATTACCCTGTATTTTAAAGTTGAAACAGATTTCCTCTTCAACTGTTTAAGCAAAGACTAGCTACAATAGGTCCTTAGGACTTTATAGTACATGACATGTCATCTGCTTGACATAAGTGGGATTTTTCAGTACATCCCAGGTATTAATAAGTGGGGAATTTGCATAACATTGATGTTTTCTTCTTTTATTAACTAGTATATAGACCATACATGAAATGGCATCTTGGTATCAGTGGCATTTTCTCAATTTCCCTTTAAAATGTAGTAAAATGTTAGAAAACCACATTTCTAGGTTTTCATTTATCTCAAATATTTCAAGAATGGCTTCAAACCAAAAATTACTGTCTGGAATGTATCAATCTTCTCCTATAGTGTTGGAATAGTTACAAGATTAACAGGTGGACAACTGCTTTTATAATAGCCTTAAATAAATTGCAGGCTGCACCTATCTAATTTGTCACAAATAACTCGCCAGGTTGTTCAATTACAGGGTCTAGTAGCGGAAAACAGGTTGCAGTTGTAATTAACATAGATCTCTTGTAAATGGCTCCACGGTGTTGAACCTATGCCTATTACCAGCTATTTATGAGGGAACTTTCAGGCGTGGGACAACTGCATTTCAAAGGAAACAGCTGCCATGTTAAGATTCATTACCATTACTATTAGCAGTTTATTTATTTTATTGGAAGGCTTGTTTTTTTCTGACAGTTTTTATTTTGGCAAGTAATGCAAAAAGCATATATACAAAATTGTTCATGATACTACAATAAGACGGATGGCAATTCTTTATGTGCACAGTTACAGTATGCATAGCACACATGTAAAATGATCTTCTGTTTGAAAACTCATTTTAAATCACTAACCAAAACAAGAGATAAACTCTGCTTTTCCTGCCTTTACTGGCAATCTATATCTTTCCCTTTCCATGGGTCTGCAACAACCAGAGGTCTATCCAGGACCTGTGTACCCCCCCACCCAGGACAAGGCTGAATAAACAGGAGGTATTGAGCCCACCTTTGAGTGTTGAGCCACTGGTGCTCTTATTAGTCAGTTGCTTGCCTACCTGGTGTTGCAATGTGGTTTGTGTTTTTTCCTTTGTTACTTCTACTAGTATGTGTCCCAGCTACCTGCTGCAATGTTGTGTCCCAGATACCCTGCCTGTGGTCAAGCTAGCTGTTTCCAGTCTGAAATCGCTCTTATTATATTTCCTTTTGCTCTCTAAACTCCTATTGTTTCGGGCTATGTGTATGTTTACACCCCTCAACCACTTTCTCTGACCCAATCCCAAAATTAGGGTATTTCCAATCCCTCCTGCATGCCTGGGCCTAAAATCAGTTAGCAATGGATGATTTACTATGTTTATGTTATTGTGTTAGGAATCCATTCAAATACTACTACCACTGTTGAATACATTTGAGACTGGGATTCACGGCACATTTTGTAGTCTTCATGTATGCATTGAGGTCGGGCAGTCCACTATGTGGTAACATTGAGCCTCAGAAAGACAGATGGCCTTTTTACCCATGATTTCTTTTAATACAAATGCTTCTGATTGCACCCCACACAGAAGGGGTGTGGTGGGAGTACGAAAAGTACAGAAAGGCATAAGGGGTGTACCGGAAAATGCAACACTTTATTAGGTATGTGCTCATTATGATTAATAATGATAAATATCCAATGCATTTACTCATTGTTTACAACATTGTTATGTATATTTTCAGCTTCAGGCCCATTTAAAATAAAGTGTTAATCTTTTATTTCTATGTATTGAAAAATCATCCACTCACATACCAAGAAAGATAAAATAATCATGACTGTGCTAGCGTTCCAATATGCCCTGCGTCATACCGCTGCTACCCAGAAATAACAGTCCGGACCACCATGTAGTTGGAATGATTAAATTTAATCGGCCACAGCCCAACATAAAATAAACAAATGTACAAGCAAAAATGGAGTCCCCCCTATTGTTCCGGGTCTGAGAAGCCTAGATGAAGGAAAGGGGAGGGAACAAAAATAACTTCCCAACCCCACCAAGCGGAAGCCAACATAAACTCGGCCGCAAAACCTCCTAGGCCAGGGAGCTTAATCGGGCTAACCGCCAGTGACCAAAAACATCCCCTTCCTTACTTAAACCCCAAACCAACCAAAAACCTTTAAACCAAATCGTCCTGGCCCGTTTCAACAGAAACAGCCGCATACCCTTAACCATGGAAAAAATGCTATCTCAGACCCGAAACCCGAGGGGAGACCCGCCAAAGGCTGTGACAAACAATAAAAATACCCGCAGAACAAGAATACAAAATATACAATAATATATACATTAATAACAAAACATTAAAATATGTACAAAGCATGACACATTCTCTTAACCCTTCATTTTTTTTTTTTTTTTTTTTTATATATAACCCGGGTCAAAATACATAACAAGAAATGCTGCCGCACCCCCAACAGGTGCCAACAGACAGGTCCCCAAATAATCATTTTTTTTTTTTTTTTAATTAAATATAAATATATAAATACAATACATAACTGTCAATACAAACTTTTAACATATATTCAAAAAACTACTACTCTCTCCCCCCCCCCCCCCAGGAATGTGGCCGAAAAAACCCAAACACAACCAAAGACAGGGCGGGCGGGCGGGACTGCTCGTCCATCCACGCCGGGTCAAAGAGGAAGGGGAAGGGGACGGACGTCCCCTTATATACTCCCCTTCCCCCCTGAGGTCACTTCCCCCAGTGACCACTTCCCCCCATGGCTGGTCTGCCTCCGGACAGGAACGCAGGCCAGTCATGTGGGCTGCCCTCCTTAAAGGGACGGCGCTTTCTTGACTGTGCTAGCGTTCCAATATGCCCTGCGTCATACCGCTGCTACCCAGAAATAACAGTCCGGACCACCATGTAGTTGGAATGATTAAATTTAATCGGCCACAGCCCAACATAAAATAAACAAATGTACAAGCAAAAATGGAGTCCCCCCTATTGTTCCGGGTCTGAGAAGCCTAGATGAAGGAAAGGGGAGGGAACAAAAATAACTTCCCAACCCCACCAAGCGGAAGCCAACATAAACTCGGCCGCAAAACCTCCTAGGCCAGGGAGCTTAATCGGGCTAACCGCCAGTGACCAAAAACATCCCCTTCCTTACTTAAACCCCAAACCAACCAAAAACCTTTAAACCAAATCGTCCTGGCCCGTTTCAACAGAAACAGCCGCATACCCTTAACCATGGAAAAAATGCTATCTCAGACCCGAAACCCGAGGGGAGACCCGCCAAAGCCAGGCGGCGCTGAAACCTTAGCGCCGCCTGGCCCGCCACAACTCCACCGCCATCTCGATCCGCTCCTTCAGTGACATGTTAAACAGGTCGTTCCCCATGTCATTCAGGTGGACCCCATCGGACCTAAAAAACCCCCTCATCCCTTCCACCTCGATGTGTCGCACGCTCAAGCCCCCATTCAGCCTGACGAACCTCGCTATCGCCTTATTGACCTTAACCCGAACCTTCTCGATGGCCAACAAGTCTCTAGCGTGTCGCCAGGCAAAACGGGGAACGATTTGGGACCAAACCAACACAACCCCTGGAAATACTCCCAAAAAATACAACAAGTCCCGCGTTATAGACTTGATCAGGTGCCGCATCGGCACAGCCCCTAAGTCATTCCCCCCTGCGTGCATGACCAATACCCCAGGCGGCCCACTCCTTGCCGCCACCCGCATTGTGTGCTCCCGCATGTCCTTCCACCGCAGGCCCCTCACACCGGCCCAGCTCAACCGGGCACGATCTTCTGGAATGCCCAGCTGCCTTCCATTCCTCCGAACCACCGCACGCCGAGCCGACCAGTGAATATACGAATGCCCGACGATCAGGACCGAGCACGCCAACTCTAAAACAAAAATAAGGAAGGGAAGGGCGGAGGGAAGGGAAGGGGAGGGGGATGGAAAAATGTTATGGACCAACCACACGTTCACCTGTATTGCCGATCAATCCTATCCGGCCGAATGTACCGGCGAAACCGCGCCGATTCCCACCTCCCCAACCTCTTTATTATTTCCTCCGGCAGCCCCAGCCTGGCAGCCTCCGTCGCGGCCCCTATCCGAAACGAATGGGTACCGTACTCGCTGCCTGCCAGCCCCAGTTCCCCCAGACATTTCCTAAAAACTGCCAAAAACTGGAACCGCGATAAAAAGGAACCATCCTCGTGCATGAGCAACGGCCCATTCACCCCTGGCCTGACCTCCTGGAACTCCTCGACGGCGGCAGCTGGGCATAAATTACATTGCTGCAACCTTCCCAGAAAAATACTAACCCCCCGCCCCCTTTGATCCGTCTTTGACTTCCTTATCCTTAATACCACCCCTTCATCTGACGTCACGGTATCGTCGCAACCCAAGCCCCCGGGAATCCGTTTATTAGGGCTCACCAGCTCCCCAACCCTCAAAGCTCCGAAAAATGCTAGCGAGAAAGCTGCCTTAAACAAGCGAACCTCAAAACCAGATGCGCAAACCTGGGGCAAAACGCCGATTAACCCAACCAACAAACCCCATGATACCGGTCGCCTATTATCGGCCGTCCTGTGCTCTTTCCGCCAACCCTTCAGAGCCTGGCGTACCCAAAACGCTTTCGTCATATCCGCCCAACCCTCCAGGCGGCACAAAAACGCCAAGGCCGACATCTTTCTGTCAACCGAAGCCGGGGACACACCTCCCGCCACCAACTCCCCCAGGTACCAAATCAGCAATGCCAGCCTATCGTCCTCAGTACTAGGCACCCCGAATTCCCCTACCAAGGCCCACCATTGCCGCCACGTCTTCACGTACGACCCCCAAGTAGATGGTGCAACTGACTTTTGAATCAAGCCAAACAGACGTCCTACAGGATCTCCAGCAGCCAGCCGGGGCACGACTCGCCAACCTCCCTTGCCTTGGGTGCCAGTTTCCTGAAGCGCTCCCACTGTAAACGAGAAAGAGCGTCAGCTATCCCATTCTCCACCCCAGGCACATGAGCCGCCCTGAACCATACGTTATAACGCAAACACCCCAACACCAGCTGTCTAAGCAGCACCACCACCGGTAATGAAGACGAAGTCTGCGTGTTAACTGCCGCAACCACCGACATATTGTCCGACCGAAAACACACCGCCTTGTTCCTCAGCACCTCTCCCCAGAGGGTCACTGCCACCACCAGAGGGAACAATTCCAGAAAAGCCAAATTCCTCGCCAGGGGCGATTCCATCCACCGCCCTGGCCAGGGGCCCGCACACCATCTCCCCCCCAAGTAGGCCCCGAAACCAACCGATCCTGCCGCATCCGTGAAGAGCTCAATCTCGTCATTCCCTTTCACCGGGTCCATCCAGTACGCCAGCCCGTCAAAGGACTCCAGGAAAGAGACCCACATCCTAATGTCCTCCTTCATCGCCGCCGTCAACCTGATGAAGTGATGCGGTTCCCGAACCCCGGCCGTCGCTAGTGATAGCCGCCTGGTAAACACCCGCCCCATAGGTAGCACACGGCACGCAAAATTCAACTTCCCCAGCACTGACTGCAGCTGTACCAATGTGACCTTCTTAACCCCCAGGGCGCCTTCCAACCCCCCAATCAAATCCTCAATTTTGTCTCTCGGAAGCCTACATACCCCTCTCACTGTGTCAATCTCAATCCCCAAGAACTTTATCACGGTTGCTGGACCCTCCGTTTTGTCGTGCGCCACCGGCACCCCAAACGCCCCAAACACGTTCAGCATGGTTGACAACAGCAAATGGCAAACTCTGGTGCCCCCCGGCCCTACGCACAAAAAATCATCTAAGTAGTGGGTGACGGACCCCAAGCCCGCTCTCTCTTTTACGACCCACTCCAAAAATGAGCTAAAGGCTTCAAAGTAGGCGCACGAAATGGAACACCCCATAGGCAGACACCGATCCACATAATACCCCCCTTCGAAAAAACACCCCAACAGATACAGACTATCCGGGTGTACAGGCAGCAACCGAAATGCAGATTCGATATCGGTTTTTGCCAGCAATGCCCCGGGGCCTGCCTCCCTCACCATATCCAAAGCAAAGTCAAACGACGTATAAGACACCGATGACAGCTCTTTGTCTATCCCGTCATTCACCGACCCACCCCTCGGGAAAGACAGGTGGTGTATGAGGCGAAATTTGCCTGGTTCCTTCTTAGGCACCACTCCCAACGGGGACACCACCAAATCCTCCAGAGGGGGGTCGCTGAATGGGCCCGCCATACGCCCCAACAAAACTTCCTTCCCCAATTTTTCCCTAATCACCTCAGGCCGTTCCCGAGCTGATTTCAGATTCCTAAGCGAGCGCACCCTGGGAGGCGCCGCACATGGGATCCGAAAACCCAACTCGAACCCCTCACCCAGTAATCGAGCCATGCCTTGGTCAGGGTACCTATTTAACCAGGGGCGCATCTCCGCCCCTCTCACCGGGGAAACCCCTTTTTCCAGAACCCTCGGCCCCTCTGCGTCCCCCCCCCCCGACCCTTCTTAAAACATCTCCCGGCCGAGTGGCTCCCGCCGCAGGCCGAACATTCGTGGCGAAATTTGCACGTGGGCCCCCATTTGCAGACGGAGTCATTGAAGGCCCAGCACAAACCACGTCTGGCCAAATCCGCCCCTCCCGACCCCATTGAAGTGGCGGCCCCTTGAAAGGGGGGCGAACCCCCGATAGCTGGATACACTCCCCCCCTCGCATTCATCACCCTCAGCCACAGCCCTATATCCCTATGATCCCACCCCAACCCCTCACTAACCGACATCCGCTGCCGAAACTGCTCGTCGTAACGAAGCCAGGCCAAGCCCCCATACACCCGGTGGGCCTCCCAAATGGCGTCCAAATAGCAAAAAAGGGACGAGCAGTGTTCCGGGTTCTTCTCCCCAGTAACACTTGCAAGTATAGCAAACGCCTGCAGCCAATTCCCGAAAGTCCTCGGGATCAACCGAAAGCGCCTCCTATCCTCATCTTCTTCCTTCCGGTGCTCCTTCCCCTTTTCCCAACCCTCAACCCCAAAACGCTCCAAGGGTAGTAACGTGAATATGTCCACGTACTCCCTTTTCCATATTTTTTCCTTCACTTCCTGTTTCAAGTGCCCCCCAAGCGGCCCCTCAAAACAGACGTAGGTGTGCCCTTTGGCCGAGTCCGAAATCGGGAGGGACCTATCACCCCCCCCCTAACTCGCCCAAACCCGTACCCACCGAATTCTCCCCCTCCCTGCTAACCACCTGGGCTGCCCCAAGCCGTGGAGCCCCCCCCCCGGTGCCAGTCTCCACCGGACCCGGTGGCGCCCCCTTTGACCCCCCGCTCTCCAATGACTCCCACCTGGCCAAAAGCTCCCTTACCCCGGCCATAAAACTAGCCACCCCCGAGCCGTCACCCCCAGACGCCCCTCCCCCAGCTTGCGATACCGACGTAAAATCAGCGATAAATTGTGGCTCACCCTGCCGAACGATTGCGCCGCTTGGTCCTTCCTCGTGCTGCACCATTCCCTGGGTAGCTGGGCCCGACTGGCCCAGCGCCCCGCTTCCCGACGTCCGTCCTGGCGCCACCGCCGTTCCTGGTGTCGCCGCCACGCTGTCGGACGATGATGGTGTCCTGCTTACGCCCGCCGCCGCCGACCGTCCTCGTGCCCGACTGCCGCTGTCTTCCATCCGCCAACCTGGTGTATTGACCGCCGCGCCGCCCGACGCTGCCCCCTGGTCGACCACCGCCTGCGGGGAAAAAAGGAGAGGCGAGCAAATGGTACTGGCCGGGAAACCGAGTCCCCAGCCGCACACACCGGCGTCCGCAGTGCCTGGACCCGCGCGCACATGGGCAGGAGAGGACGCCATGCGCACCAGCTCGCCAGGCTGGGAGGCCGCCAGTTCAAAGGGCCATGCGCTGAGGGACGCAGGGACGCGCCAGGCTGGGGGAGCCCGGGGGGGGGGGCATCCCGCGGTGCCGGGGGGAAGGGGGGCGGCGGGGGATCCCATGGAGCAATGAAGGGGCCGGGGGGGAGCGAGGGGGGCGCTCCCGCAAAGGGGCACCCGCTATGGGCTAAGGGGGGGTGGAGTGGGAGGTGAATGGTGGTTGAAGGTTAGGGGGGGGTGCGTAGTGTGCTGTTTGGGGGCCCGCGCCAGAGTCCAGACGGACCCCGGGGGCCCCACTGACCGGCCCGGGGAGGGGGTTGCCCCCCCCTCCGGGACCGTACTCCGCTCCTTGTGGAGCGGAGCCCTGACCCGTATGGAGGTCCCAGGCAGATGGTGAGGGTGGTGGGGGGAGGGGCCCCCTCCTCCGGCTTCTACGCGGGGAGGGGGGAGGGGCGCTGTGAAGGATGGCGGACCCGGCAGCCCGCTGCGAGGGCGCCGGGCCCGCATTGTGCTCCCCCCGCTGCCGTGCGGCGGCTCTCCTGCAGCCCGAGCTCCTCTGCTCGGGCCGCGCCGATGCCTGAACAGGGGGAGTGGGCGGGGCTTCCGCCCCCGCTGCATCAGCCTCTCCCTGCTCAGTGAGGGAGAGGCGGGGGGACGCGCGACGCTTGCGGCCCGAGCTCCGATGCTCGGGCCGGGACACAACTGAAGGGGGCGGAGCCGGCAGCTTCCGCACGGCGGCCCCCGCCTCCTGGGCAAGGGAGCGCCCAGGCAGCGGGACACGACCGCGGCCCGAGCTCCGATGCTCAGGCCGCGCCACCGCGGGAGGCGCGCAGACCGGGGAGTGCCGCTGGGAGGCCGCAGCCACCCCACCCCGATCCGCAGCACTGGACTTCTTGCGGCGGGAGCCGCCAGGTAAGGGTCGCCTGACCGAGGGGGAGGGGAGGGGACCCGGGGAGGGAACGGCCGCAGCGACTGTCCCCCGCCGATCAGGGCGGCGGGGAGGAGAGGGGCTGAGCCGGGCAACTGCCCGGCGGGCTCTTGCTGGTCTGGAGGGGGGCGGCGGGGAGGGGGACTGGGAAGGTAGTAAGCCCCTCAACCAGTCCTCGCCCCGACGTCCAGCCTCCTTGCGCAACGCGGAAATTAGGGCCTCCATCACTTAGCTTTTTGAATGGGCGAGCGTCGGTCCGACTGCTCGTCCATCCACGCCGGGTCAAAGAGGAAGGGGACGGACGTCCCCTTATATACTCCCCTTCCCCCCTGAGGTCACTTCCCCCAGTGACCACTTCCCCCCATGGCTGGTCTGCCTCCGGACAGGAACGCAGGCCAGTCATGTGGGCTGCCCTCCTTAAAGGGACGGCGCTTTCTAGAAAATGTGGATTTTATGAGCATTACTTTAATTACTTAGACTTGAAGCAAATCACAATGCCAGTCATATCTGCAATTTCAGAAAACCTGCAGCAGGTAACTGTATTCTACATGTCATCAGTGCCCATCCTGTTGGGGAGCTTCTTCATATAAAAATACATTGTTCTGATGCTGATGACTATAATAAGGAATCTAATGAGGCTCTGAGACGTCTAATCCTGGGGGGGTCCCCTAACTGGATCCTCAATCGAGCCTGATTGAAAATGAGACAAAATATAGAATAAAACACACATTAAACCAGGGTTAGTGTTCTCTATACATTACAGCATGGACCATGGCAATGACAATATTGGCAGTGTAATCAGAAAAAGCCTCCCCAATTTGAGATGTGATACTCATTAATACATTTATATTAATAATTTATAATGGTGTGAAAAGGCATGCAGCCTAGGGAAACTCCTGTCACTTAAGCCCTTATTTAACAAGGGATAGCGCCAGGTAGCGAATGGTGAGCGAACGGTAATGACGCTCACTCCCACGAGAACGCCGGCTCCCCTCCGCAATCACACATTTATCAAGCCGATCCTGCTTAGCGACTGACAGAGCGCCAGATAGCGAATCATTCATCATTATTCCAGCCTCATCCCACAGCGCCAGCGAGCGACCTTGAACAGCGACAGGTATGACCTCTCGCTACCTGGCGCTCTCCAATGCATTTCAATGGAGCAATCTTTAAATATTCTTAATTAATTGCTATTAATTTTTTTTTTTTTTTTTAAATGTCAAAAATTCTGTGACCACTTCTGCCATGTTAGATATTTTTTTTAAGGTAAAAAAAAAAAAAAAAAAAAAATTGTGCAGAATTGATATTACAGGTCATAACCCTTTAAGTGCCAGCCCACCTGGAGATTTTGTCACGCTCTGTTGCCAGAGCATTTTTCACTATTTTGCGCTCCCCATGTTCAACTGTAATTTTTGAAGGGATTTTCTGGGACTTCCCATAAAAATTACATATCGTTTTTTTCAGCAGAATCTGGGCTTTAAGAGCATATGTCTTGTTTATCAATTTTGTTGTCTTATCCTAATTATTTTGGGCAAAATATGTGAAAGAAAATTAAAAATACACACGTTTTTACATTTTGCAGTGTTTTTCTTTAATCAAAAATAAAGGTTTTACAATAAAAACATATTGAGGGTAAAAGCCCCATTTCTCCCGGTTACAACAGTACCACACATGTATTAGTAGACACCCTTTCCTGCCCAGGAGACCCCAGAAACTGCAAAGAGCGCTAGAGGAGATTTTCAGATAAAATACAAATACTATGCGCTCCTCGCAGTTTTTCAAAAAATACAACCCTTTACATTTGAAATACCCCCCACAAACTATATATTTTTGGAAAGTGCACAATTCAAGGTTTCTAAGCATACTAGGCTTGTTGGCGTGGGTGCATTGGTTTGGACTCTATTCATTGGCAGAATCTCTGGTTCCAAAGGATTTCCCTAAAAAAAAAAGCAAAAAGCAGATTCAAAACCATATTTTCCTATAAAAACAATAAGCAAGCAAGAAGTAACACAGTAAATCTGAAAGCACAACATCTGCTGAACAAAATAATATCCCACATGCATAGGTACTTTGAAGGGTAGAGTTGCCAAACACCCCAAAGTCAAGTGTGCACTTGAGGGTAATTTTACTGGCAAAAATCAGCTGCGCACACAAAGTGCGCACCTTGCAGTTTTTCCAAATTTACAACCCTTTACATTTGAAATACCCCCCACAAACTATATATTTTTGGAAAGTACATACCTCAAGGTTTCTAAGCCTACTGGGCTTGTTGGCGTGGGTGCATTCATTTGGACACTATTCATTGGCAGAACCTCTGGTTTCAAAGGATTTCCCTAAAAAAACAAACAAAAAGCAGATTCAAAACCATATTTTCCTATAAAAACAATAAGCAAGCAAGAAGTAACACAGTAAATCTGAAAGCACAACATCTTCTGAACAAAATAATACCCCACATGCATAGGTACTTTGAAGGGTAGAGTTGCCAAACACCCCAAAGTCAAGTGTGCACTTGAGGGTCATTTTACTGGCAAAAATCAGCTGCGCACACAAAGTGCGCACCTTGCAGTTTTTCCAAATTTACAACCCTTTACATTTGAAATACCCCCCACAAACTATATATTTTTGGAAAGTACATACCTCAAGGTTTCTAAGCCTACTGGGCTTGTTGGCGTGGTTACATTTATTTGGACACTATTCATTGGCAGAACCTCTGGTTTCAAAGGATTTCCCTAAAAAAACAAACAAAAAGCAGATTCAAAACCATATTTTCCTATAAAAACAATAAGCAAGCAAGAAGTAACACAGTAAATCTGAAAGCACAACATCTGCTGAACAAAATAATACCCCACATGCATAGGTACTTTGAAGGGTAGAGTTGCCAAACACCCCAAAGTCAAGTGTGCACTTGAGGGTCATTTTACTGGCAAAAATCAGCTGCGCACACAAAGTGCGCACCTTGCAGTTTTTCCAAATTTACAACCCTTTACATTTGAAATACCCCCCACAAACTATATATTTTTGGAAAGTACATACCTCAAGGTTTCTAAGCCTACTGGGCTTGTTGGCGTGGGTACATTCATTTGGACTCTATTCATTGGCAGAACCTCTTGTTTCAAAGGATTTCCCTAAAAAAACAAACAAAAAGCAGATTCAAAACCATATTTTCTGATAAAAACAATAAGCAAGCAAGAAGTAACACAGTAAATCTGAAAACACAACATCTGCTGAACAAAATAATACCCCACATGCATAGGTACTTTGAAGGGTAGAGTTGCCAAACACCCCAAAGTCAAGTGTGCACTTGAGGGTCATTTTACTGGCAAAAATCAGCTGCGCACACAAAGTGCGCACCTTGCAGTTTTTCCAAATTTACAACCCTTTACATTTGAAATTCCCCCCGCAAACTATTATATTATCGGCGGAGGGGAGAGAGATTTATGATGATCAATGACAGATCGGCGCAAAGCAGCGATCGTGCTCCCCCGATCTGTCCCTTGTCAGTGCAGGTCGGCAGCGTGATGGGAGGGGGGACAACACAAGGGACACAGACAACACAAGGGACACAGACAACACAAGGGACACACCACTCACCTCAGATCCAGGCAGCAAAAGGCCGGATACCATGTGATCTGGCCTTTATATAGCAGTGCGGCGCCGGATGATGACACCGCAGAAGCCGCACTTTGATTGGCTCCTGCAGCGATCGGGTCACAGCTACAGTCATCAACTCACCTCTGGATGACCCCCCAAGCCTCGTCTTCAAGAAGAATCCAGAACTGAGGTGCTGCGAGCTTCCAATCAAGTTTAAGGTAAGAAAATGTCAGCTACGTGACTCTCACGTAGCTGGCACTTAACAGTAGGAGAGGCAGCTACGTGAGAGTCACGTAGCTGGCACTAGAAGGGTTAATGTATTCATATTACAAAATGTTTTGAAAAACTTGTTTTTTTTTTTTCCAAAAATATGGTGGTTTGGGGGTTAAAAAACTACTACCAGCGCTCTGGGGTTTAAACAAGCATTTCACAGCGCGAGAATTTTTTGAGCGTGATTTGTTAATGAATATGCTGGGAGCCGTTCGCTATGGCTATTCGCTGTCATGCGCTCCCATACAGCGCGGAACCTGTCAAACAGTGACTCCTAACCCCGTATTCAACATTACCGCACACCGACGGGGTCGCTGTCAACAGCCGAACAACGGCCAAGCACAGCGAATACTAGCGTGCGCTGTGAAAATAACGCTACTGTCGCTCATCTGTCGCTACCTGGCGCTATTAATGAATCGGCCTCCCCGTATGCTATCCAGTACTAAAAAGACATCTGGCAACAGGTTGTCCACAAAAGCTTGTTATAAATGCTTCAAATCCAAGTGTAATATTTATAATATGTCCTGCAGGGATGAGGGTTCATATATTTCGCCAACAGATGTGGAAATACAATTAAAGGTGTTACTTAGGCTGTACTACCCACCCTCTTAAAATACATATAGCTAAATACATAGGTGGAGCAACATGGGAAGCACATATTAATTTATGAAAACATTGCCGATATATGGATGCAGGTGATACTAGCACTAGCTTCAATTAAATTGAATATATGTGAAGGGATATAAAAAGAAAATGGATTTCTGGTTGGGCACAAAAATTCCAGTGGGTATGAACTCAAAATCTGATGTTTACCTGTGTAAACATTTCTGATTCTCTTTCTCTTTATATATATTACACGGGGGTAATTTACGAAGCTATTTGCCGGCATCAAGTGAAATTTTGCATGTTCCGCCGGCGATGTCCATGTTTTTTGGATTTGCTTCTACTTCAGTTCTTAGCGAACGCTGGTAAACACTTTTGTGTTCTCCACCTTTTAGTGGCAAATGCCATAGAAATCAATGTCATTTAGGGAGAGATTTTTTTATCTTTTGAGAGTGAACATTCGAAAGTTACCCAGGATGTGAAAAACAACTTATAATACCTAACAATTTTTTTTACATGACTATTTTCAAATAAAATGTTTTATTCTTAAGCCTTTCAAACAACCCAGACACTCTCAAGATACCCCACATATATGCTGAGACCCCTCCAATGCTGACATGTGCTATATGGTATATAGTGATACATAATGGCAATGTGTTGTTTTTATACATATTCTTCATTTAAAAAATGTTATGGTCAATTTAATTTAAATTATGGTGATCTTTATATAGAGCAGTTCAGCCATATATATATATATATATATATATATATATATTTCGCAGGCACAACGCTTTCCCCTTTCAGTCTCTTCATCCAGAGTGTCTCAATGGCGTTGTGTACTTCACCGTGGATCGCAACCTACCTTTGGTGTGGGCAGTCGGCGGGATGTGCACGTCACTAGGTTACACTCTCCCTCCTCCTCCTGACATTGGGGGGGGGTGAATGGCTATCGGAGCCGGTAGTGGTTAGGTGCCAGGTGCTTTGTTGGTGCGGACACCAGTGTGGGAGGACACGCAATGCAGATGTATATAAGGTAAGTGCTGATTGTCATGTATTATACGATTTAGGGCACAGTACACCTGAAACTCGTGACGTGACGATATTTGTCTTATGTCTGGACATTTTATTGAATGCTTTTTAATACATGGAACTAAAAGATACAAAATTTACTTCAAGTGGAACTGGAGCTGAAATCTTTTTAGTTTTTAAATAGTTTGTAAAGAAAACATTTATAAAACATTGCATCATTATCAAGCAGTTTTCCAGGAGGTGCAGGGTTATTTAAGAAGGGATAGCGCAAGGTAATGCCTCGTAGCGGCAGGCAGGGTCTGGTAAATGCCAGGCGCTGTAGGCAAAACCACATTTATGAAAGCAAATCTGGTGAGCAACTCTAACAGCGCCATGTAGCGTCCGATGTATTATCACAGGCGGCTCAGCGTATAACGCCGGCGCTCTAGCTTCCAGCGCCATGTATTACCTTTCTTTCAGTGTCGCTTTCCCATACATTTCAATGGCCATTCATTTGCTTGTGTTTACACAGCGTGTTTGACATTTTTTTTTTCTTGCTCAAATCATTGTGTGACCTCTCCTGGCTGCAAACACTTTAGAAACTGTTTTGACTTTTTATATTTGTATGCAGAATTGTATTTACAGGTCTGGCACTAAAGTGTTAATGTCACAGTGTTCAAACAATGTAATTCCATGTGTTTTCGCTTTGTTGCTGGTGGATATGTGTTCAAAAACAGACTTTAATCACACAGCGTTTGGCGCTCTATGCTATAGTGACCAGATTTAGAGCGCCAACGCTGTGTGTGTGTGGAGCGCTGAGAGTTGGCGCTACCTTTCACTCCCTGCAGTGCTATATACTGGTGTTAGAGCGCCCAACATACATCAGATTCATCAATGTGAGCCAGGTTACATCAGTGACTTAGGCGCTCTGTTACAGCGCCCGATACCCACTTACAGCGTCTACTAGCGGTCGCTCTAAGCGCTGCTATACAGACGCTCATCTGGCAATACCTGGCGCTAGTAGTGAATCAGTCTCTATGTATACAGTATATACTGGTGTTAGAGCGCCCAACATACATCAGATTCATCAATGCGGGCCAGGTTACATCAGTGAATTAGGCGCTCTGTTACAGCGCCTGATACCCGCTTACAGCGTCTACTAGCGGTCATTCTAAGTGCCGCTATACAGATGCTCATCTGGCAATACCTGGCTCTAGTAGTGAATTAGCCTCTATGTATACAGAGGCAACACTTTAATCAGAAATCTGGGGACAAGGGCATTGCATAAGTAAGCTGTCACTATTGACTACTAAGTGCATTTCAGTTAGAAAGAACTTGCACAAACTAGAATTACATGGAAGGTTCTGTAGAAGAAATCCAGGAAAGGAATAAATAAAAGTGATTGGTCTCTGAATAGACCAAAGAATGATAGTTACCTTTCCACAGAACCAAATGACATATATGGTATTCCAGGTAGCTTGCCATCATCTAATCTGCAATGGATTCTTCATTGTCCTGGAAGGGAGCTTGAGAACAATAGGCTTGATTCAGAGACACATTGGTCTGGACTTTCGTAGCTGTCTGTGTATGTTTTTGTGTGTGTTTGTCATTTTTTTTGGTTTTTACGTTCTTTTCTCCATTCGTATGTTCGTTCCCGCTAATGCGTATATGCGCTTTCGATGGACGGAACTAAATCGGATCATTTGCGTTAGTTCGGATCATTTTCCCATCAAAATCTGATATTTTGCTTTCGTTCAGATAACTTACGTTATTGGGATGGGCTTGCGTCTGATTCAGAGAGCTGATTGCCGAGGGACCACCACCCTATAAAACCGTTTCATTTGCGATGGCATAATGACATATGGCCTCATGAGTTAGCTTGCAACCTAATAAACATTCCATCCACAGCTGTTAAACATGTATTTGCCGACAAATAATTTATTTTTCTTTTTTATACCGGGACCACACGTGCCAGAGTGGCACAACTGAGTGCCAGGGTCCTTCAGTTGGTGGGCGAGATGCAGGAGCTGTGCGACTCGTTGGGGACCACAGATGAAGAATAATGTTCTGGGGCCTGCCATTGCTGTGTATATAGTTTTAAACCTGTTATTTATTTTTTTAAAAACTTTTAAAATTTTATATACACATTTTACCAAAAACAAAAAAAATTTAATATTCAAAGTTGTTCTATTTTTCAAAAAAATTATTAAAAAAAAGGCAATATAAAAATGCCGTTTTAGATAAAAAAAACTTGTTTCTGTGTCATTTCCTTTTATAAATACATTCATGAAGGGTTGGTTACCACAAAACGAATGCAAAAAACTAAATTTATATATGAAGATTCGCCTGACCGCGAAGTGATTTAGGTAAGTTTTAGGGGTGGGAAATGCAAGAAGAATGAGAGCGCGAAGTGATTTAGCTAAGCATTGTAGCAAAATTTAGTGAACCAAATATGTAGGCGAGCACATTAATGAGTTAAGTTTGTAGTGCGCAGGCGTAAGGTCGTAAGGATTTTCGCCTGGACGATTATTTATTGTAAAAGGAAATCAGAATCTAACGGGAAACGTAAATGATTCGTGGGAGGAGACGATGGAAAAGGGCAAAAACGAAAGCCTACGTTGTAACATGAGTAACATAAACGGAAATTGAAAGCTGGAAAATGACATCCTCATACTCGTACTCTGCCGTACGAACGGACGAAGACTTTACTGAAGGCTTGCGATGCATGCTTAGAATCACTCGTACACTCATACGAGAGCAGGAAAGTTAAAAAAAAAAAACAGAACGGCACAAAAACGAAAGTCTTTTTTTGTCTCTCTGAATCAACCCTAATGTGAGACCATCTGTCAGAAAATCAAAGCTTGACTACAACATGACAATGACACTAAACATTAAAATAAATCCAGTAATTCCAAGAATGGCTGAAAAAATGTAGGGTTTGGTAATACCCAAGTGTAGGGTCTGACAGGAGCTCCTTGAGATCCCCAGAGAAAAACATTCATCAGTCTTACCAGAAGAAATTATCCTCAGGTGTCCCATCCTTCAGCTAAAATACAACTGGACTGTAATAATATAAAATCTGATTTATATTAAATAAATAATGTATGTAAAAAACTGAAGAAATAACAGACTCATAAACCACTCAATGTCAGAAACACTGTTGTAGCCTTAAATCTCTTGTACTGCCCTAATGATGACCCCAGGTCAGTGCCTTAGGCTAACTCGTGGATCCTCTGGTGCCCAACACTGCTCAAGTGAGAGTATGAAGCAAAGGTCCTTCAAACTGAAGCATCTGTATGTAGTTTTGCCAGGTTTTGTTCTTCCTCCTTATTGTTGTGCAGTGAGTCATCCAAATCAGGATGCCACAGAAGATGAATGGGGGTCGACTTTAATCAGTGGCATCAGAGACATTAACTAAAACTCGTATCTTCTCCTGGCTTTTCCAGGCTTGGTTTTCACATTCCCACTAAGTTTTCCACTCCACTACTACAAACTGGACCAGGCTAGGGCACAATTCCATTCTGTAGATCCATTGTATTGACTTAATATCACTTCATGTCATTTCACTTTATGTGACAACTAGCTTTACTGTTTAAAATATTAATGTAATAGGAAACCATGCGTTATCTTGCCTACAGTTGTTCACCCAAGTAAGATTCTTATTCTCATTATTTGTTCCTGAATCATGGGAATAATGGGACCCTCCACACAAAAAACATAAGGATCCTATAGGATGCTCGGGGAAGTGCTGTCGTTTTCTGTTCCACATGTACAATGTAATCAGATGATCTATCTAAGGTGCTATTACTGCCTGATCCACTAAGGTATTTAAGGGCCTTATTTACGATGTGCACCATTTAGCATCTTTTTTGTGGCTATAGCACCAGTTCCAGAGCGCTGCCATTTTGGCTTTATCTGGCGCTGTGTTGTGGGCTACTTTGACGCTAGCAGTCGTTTTGCAGAATGCTAACTAATTAGCTTTGATTGTTGCACTAGGTATTAGCCGGCCTATGTCAGCGCCTGTTGGACCTGGCTGCCGATTATCCCAGTGCAAGTGAGTGCCACTTTGGTCCTACGTTTTTCCGGCACTCAACAGCATATTTTTAGTTTTAGTTGTTGTCCAAATCACACATTGTTAAGCAAAAGAAGCTATTAAAAATAACTTTATTAAAATAGAATAATTTTTTTTATTATTTTTTTTTAATACTTACCTCCCATCCATCCCTGTGTCCCACGCTGATCACTTAGGCTTCTGCTCTCCTGCTGCTGCAGGAAGCCTTTTATACCTACTGGGTTACAGGTAACATAGGGTTAATTTAAAAAAATGACATATGGTACCCCCTCCCAGGGGTTAAACCCTTAAAAATCCCCCAAAAAATGGTGTGAGGTCCCCCCTACCCAGCGTAACCAGCCTGTGACCAGCTATGGGGGCTTGTAGAACAGGGCGCAGGGGCCAGCTTTAGTGGCCCCTGGCCCTGCCGGCTACAAGCCGCCACGGCTCTTCTGCCCCCCCTGGGCTTTGGGGAGGCAGGTAATTTGGGGGGCCAGGGGTTAATGGCAAGTCGCCCGCTAGCTGCAGGTGACTAGCCAGACCCCCGAGCCTTGTGAACTGGTATAAGGGGTCTCATGGACCCCTTACCAGTTCACAAAGGGTTAACAGTAAAAAAGACACAGACACTTTTTGAAAATAACTTTTATTAAAAAAAAATATATATATATATTTTTTTACTTTACTCACCTCCGATCTTCATCTCCTGTGTCCCACGGCGATCTGATGTCAGTGACGGCTGGGCAGAGAAGGGGGGAGGCAGGCGATCACCACTGGCATCTGAGAGCTGAACTGCCGGGTGCCCCGATGACACCCGACGGCGACGTCATTGGCCCCGCCCCCGAAGGGGCGGGGGTAGAATCCAAGATGGTGGCCACCATCGGAGCTCCGGAGGGAGGAGGGCTGTTGTGCCCCCTCCCAGAAGATGGAAGAGCGGGGGGGTGATCGGATCGGAGGTAAGTAACTGTCATTTTATTTTTTTTTTTGCAGGCAATCCCGGCGGCTGCTGAAACGGGGGGGCACCCTATTTTGGGCACTCCCCTGCAGCCGGAGGAGCCCCAATGGGCGATCGGAGCCCCTCTGGCTGAAGAGGAGACCCGGCCGGATCGAACGAGGGGTCAGGTAAGTGACTTTTTTTTACTTAAGTGGGGAAAGTCAGGCACGTAAAATTTACATGGCTGGCGATTAACTGCAGGGGAGGCAGCCACTTAAATTTTACGTGGCTGGCATTTAAAGGGTTAAAGTAAATTTTACAAAATTCATTTTGTGACATCTCAGACATGCGTTTCACAATGCAAGTTCTGTACAAATGTGTTTAATATTTTTATCAGCATTAAACACTTCAATCCAGTTCTGCCCATTGTGCTCTATGGGATCTTGCCTTACAGCCCCAGGTTCCATCTGGCGCTGCTTCAACTCGAGCGTTTGATGCTGCAACCTTTTTGGGGCTAGTGTTAAACAAGGAGGTAGCTGGTGGCTGCATCGGCACTGCCATTTTTTTTATTTCTTAAATCCCACGCTGAGGGCCGCTGAGGCCAAAAAAGTGGAGCTGTGTGGCGCTGGCACTTCTTAACCCTTCTAGCACCAGCTACGTAAATTCTACGTACCTGGCTTTCTCTCCTGCTAGAAAACTGGGTCTCCTCTTCATCGGGGGGGCTTCAATCCCCCACCCGGGCCCCCCTGACTGCAGGGGAGTGCCCGGAATAGGTGCCCCCCACGCTTCCGCAGCTGCCAGTATTACATGTAAAAAAAAATTACATTTACTCACCTCTGTGCCCGATCGCTCCCGCCTGCTCTCCTCTTCTTCGGGGGGCCTCCAATCACCCCCCCGGCTCTTCAGTCTTGAGTAGGGCGGTCAGCACCCCCTCTCCCCCTGCCCTCCCGACAGGCGCCGCCACCTTGCCGAGTGGGGCAGAGCTTATAATGTCACCATGAGGGTGTCATCCCAGCTCTTGGCCGCTCAGCTGTCAGATGCCCGGAGAACGGTGGGCAGAGGACAGGGGCAGGAGATCCTCTGATCCCCTGCTTCCCCCTCCTCTGGCCGCCGATCACTGGCATCTGTCATCTCGACGAGGGACACAGGAGCTGACAATCGGAGGACCCCTATAACAGTTCACAAAGCTCTGGGTCTGGCAGCTAGTGGGTGACTTGTGGGTGACTTGCCATTAACTCCGAGCCCTCTCATTACCTGCCTATGCATAGGCTATGCCTGCTTGTAGCCTGCAGGGCTGGAGGCCACCAAAGCTGGCCCCTGTGCCCTGCTCTACAAGCCCACATAGCTGGTCATGGTCTGGTGATGCTGGGTAGGGGGGACCGCAAGCCAATTTGTGGGGGGATTTTTAAGGGGTTTTAACCCATAAAATTCCAAAGTAGATGCCCCCCCCCCCTGGGAAGGGGGACCCCACAACAATTTATTTATTTTTTATTTAAACTCTTTATAGTGTGAATATTAGTTGTATTTTATTTCTGAATGTTATAAAGTGCTCTTTTCAGTTTGGGGGGGGTCCTCTGGACAGGAACGGAGGCTACCAATACATATATGGCACCGTTGTAATCAGGAGAAATGGGGCTTTCACATGCAATATGGTTTTCTTTAATAAAATAAATGGTTTATTTAAAATAAATCAGACAATTTTAAAAAAAATAATCCCTTTTTAGTTTTTTTTTCAAAAATATTTGAAAAAACAGTAGAAAAATTACAAACAATCATGCAAAAATCACAGTTAAACATGAAAATGACCTGTCAACAGAGAGTGACAAAATCTCAAGTAGGGTGGCAATTAAAAGGGTTAAAATTAGCTATGCATGTTGGGTATTTTTCTGCTCGGGGGACTTTGCGCTTTCAGATTTAGCTTGTTTTTTCTTGTTTGCATATTGATATTTTAGGAAAAGGTTTTTTTATATTGCTTTTTTATACATTTTTTATGGAAACCCTGTGCAACCTAAGACTTCTTCGAGGGGTTACTTCCAGAAAGATGAGCCCACAACAACAAGCTGGGTACGCTTAGAAAGCTTAACATGTGTACTTTCAGGGGTATTCAAAATGTAAAGTGTTGTTTTGTTAGAAAAATGCAAGGTGCGCACTTTGCAGATTTTTAAGTAAAATTACTGTTACGCACATGCTTTACTTTGGAGTGTCTTGCAACTCTTCCCTTGACAGTTTCTATATATGCTGGGTATTGTTCTGTTCAGAGGATGTTGCTTTTTCAGATTGACCTTGTTTTTTCTTGCATATAGTGTTTTTTAGGAAAATGTGGCTTTGATTTTGCTTTTCTAATCTTTTTTAGGGAAACCCTGTGCAACCAAAGAATTCATTGAGGGATTACGTCCAGAAAACTGCACCCATGTCAACCAGCCTGGTATGCCTAGAAAGCTTGAGATGCTTGAGTTTGTGAGGGGTATCTCAAATGTAAATGTTTTTCTTGCAAAACTGCAATGTGCGCATAGCGCATAGCATAGTTGTGTTTTAACTGAAAATCTCCTAAAGTGCTGTTTCAGTTTGGGGGAGTCTTCTGGTCTACCAATACATATGTGGCACTGCTGTAATCAGGAGAAATTGGGATTTCACATGCAATAAGATTTTAGTGACTTTTTAATTTTTTTTTTATTTCTTTGCACATATTTAAAAAAAATGACAAACAAGACATGTTCATGTTAAAGCCCAGACTCTGCTGAAAAAAACAATATATCATTTCCCTGGGAAATCCCTGGAAATCCATTCAAAAATCACAGTTGAACATGTGGAGCGCAAAATAGTGCAAAATGGTCTGGCAACAAAGGATGACAAAATCTCCAGATAGGCTGAAGAATTGTTTTTGGTCACCGTTATGAGGAGTTTGGTAGATGAAATAACTAAAATATAACAGTACCATACACTATTACAATATATGTTACTTTCTATTGTGTACAACATTATATTGTGGAATCATCGCTGCAAAGCTAGTAACGTTTTTACTATATAATCTAGCTAGTAAACCCTGCATTGAAAGCTTCACGCACATAAAAAAAAGATAATTGTTTGCTTATCCCTAAACATTGAAAGATAGAAGATACATATAATAGACCACATATAAATGCATAGAAAAGAATACATGAGAGCCAATAATCAATGACAATACTTTTCCCAACAAGAGGGTTAATGGTCCAAAAGGTCCCCCTCATCTTGTATAGAAAGTCATTGCTCCATGAAACCAGTGTCTAATTTCTGCCCCCACTATGATAAGGTTTGTGCTTCATCTGTTCAGTAAAATTGCCATTTATGAAGACCTGAAAGATAAGCTGTTGTGCAGCGTGCGTGATCTGACTTGATTGATCTATGCTCATAACATTTTAGAATGGTTGATACCTCATTATTTACAGCTACAAGACCAAGGTTTTGTTTTCAGATGGAAAAAGCCTAAAGGCAGAAATGTATATTACAGTTGTGTTTTATAAAAAAAGATCCTATTATTTTGATGAGTTAAGTGACAGGTAAACATGTATTTCAATCTGCTGTGTCTATAGTGTTTGCACTGTAAAGGTTAGAAGCTTAAATTAATTCTGTAGGTCAGTAAAATGAAACATCAGTCATAACCCTCAAAGGATTACAGGCCCATAGCAATGTATCATGCTATATGATGTGCCTTATTGTTAAACACCCCATGACATACAATGTGGTTTGGAAAACATATCTAAAAACACACACACACACACACACACACGTAAATTATATATATATATATATATATATATATATTATATACAAAAAACTAAAGCACTGGTGCACCAAATAAAAATAAATTAAAGCCTAGATTTTTATTCCTATTTTTAAAATGTAGACTGGTCAATGTATAAGGATTCCCTGAAAATCATTGAGGTGAGCTGACTTCATATTATCCTCTGTTGCTTAGATATGTATGACCATATTTAAATGGATACTAAATGACATTATCTCTAGTGCTAATCTTAACACATTAACTCTCTTCTAACCACAGTGTCGCACTAGCAGTAGAGTCTACTAAAACTATAGTAATCCACAATGGATTATATATTTTTCTTTTAAACATGTAGTATTGCACAGAAAACTGTCCAACTGACTCATGTAATTGCTGGTAGTCACAGTTGTGGGTAATGTGCAAGGTTAATCTTCTCCATAGAAATAAATAGCATTATAATCAAATCACACAAGTTACAAGTAAAAGTTACTCATATAGATGGTCTTTCATTTTGCAATGCCCAATCAGAAGCTGCGAACATTCGGATGACTGACATCACCCACTCCTCAGCTGCTGCTCTCCCCCTGCCTCACCATCGCCCCATCGATTCATGAATGAACCAATGTGAATGCGAACAGTGCACAGACTGCATCTGGGAGGATGTACAGCAAGATGGTGGCACTGAAGCCCAATATCTGGAAGTTGGCTGTCAGATAAGTTTGCATGCTTATCAGTGTGCTTGATCAGGGTACTTGGCATAAATATGATGACAACCACTGCCTTAGTGCTACAAGCATCTACTAGTCAGGCACAATTGTACAGGTACAGGCAGTGACAGACTGGGGCCAAAAATCAGCCTTGGATTTTACCAGCATCTGGCCTACCCAAGACCAGCTAATGGCATCCCTGCTACTTGCTGGCCAGCCAACCAGTGTGCTCCAAGACTGAAGCTATATCATTAGGGTGAGGACATGGGCTAGTGTTGCTTGGATGAAGGGATAATGTGGCGAAGGGGATGGGGGCTAGGATTGGATGGGAATGTTAGTAAAGATAGCAGCCAAGACTGCCCCAAAGCAGTGCGGCCCACCAGGCATTTTCCCAGGTCTCCCTATGGTCTTGGCTTCAAAAAGAAAAGGAAAAAGAAGATAATGAGTTTTTTTTAACCTTGCCTCCTGGTCCTGCCTCAGCACCAGGGGAGGGTGTCAGGGTTACATGTAGTCTGAAATTTAAGAAAACAGGATGAAGACTGAACAGCTATTGTGGGACAAAATGTGAGTATTATTTATTATTTTTGCCTGGCTTTAACTATGGTTATTAAATTAATATAAATTAATATCTGTCTTTTTTGGCTGCTGCAGTTCACTGCTGTGAACTGTGTAGGCCCAGAGATATGTCGATTTGCTCTGTGAGTAGTATTCACATTAATTAAAATGTTAATCTGTCAGCATGTTATAAAAATTACCAAGGACACAAATGTAAAAGTAAAGAGTAGGTCTAAGACTAAATAAAAGTAATACTTTTGTGAATAGAGAATGAGTGAACAAATACTTTTGTGAATAGAGAATGAGTGAACAAATACTTTTGTGAATAGAGAATGAGTGAACAAACAATTAGTGGTAGAAGAGAATTGCCCTTTCAGCATTTTTGAGATCAACATAAAAGTATGCAGTGTAAATAAACAAGCTGAATGCACATCACCAGTGAGAGAATAGGGTTATATATGCGTATTCTCTGCAAACACTCTTGTTTATTTGA
Source organism: Gastrophryne carolinensis (assembly GCA_027917425.1). Classification (NCBI taxonomy): domain Eukaryota; kingdom Metazoa; phylum Chordata; class Amphibia; order Anura; family Microhylidae; genus Gastrophryne; species Gastrophryne carolinensis. The sequence continues at coordinate 367,120,673 of CM051234.1, forward strand.
ATACTTCAATAACAATATCATTAAAATAGAAGTTTGAGGAATTCTGAATTTCTTCTGCACCTATTCATTCCATGCTGTCGCTTGGGAAAAAGAAGCATAGGATCACAGCAAAGAGCCTTTTCCAGGTACAATCATCCCCTATCACAAGTGAAAGAAGGGGCATTTTTAACTCACCTTCAACCTTCTTCAAGCAAAAATGTGGTCTGTGATCACATTAAGGGATGTTTGTTTGCCTTGTATTCAATTAAGCCTACCTCTATACAAGATCTCTATGAAGACTTTTTCAAAGGTTGTAGACAAGTAAATGCGATTATGTAAGTGATTACAGTGTAAGTGATACCTGTTCTCATGTTGGTCCTTTGAAGAATCCCCCCTAAAGCATCAAACTCCCTGCCCCTGTTTTTAAAAGTACAATCATAATGTTTATGACATTTATTTGTTGATGCACCGTGAAAAATGGCAGCAAAGCTGACATTTAAGATCTCACATATTTAAAAGTTGTATACATTCCTAGCCATGGCAAGCCAGAGTGATTCTGCAACTGGCACAGACCACAACAGAGCGTGCTCAGGACTAAGTCAGGGGGCTAAGGGGAGAAAAAGTAAGGATGCTAGGCCTCTCTCTAAGGTGGCTTGCTCCTTTGTTGGCTTTCAAATTCTAATACAGGCAATGGCTTTGTGAATGTTACAACCTATACACAGCAATGCATGTCAGACAGTTCTTTTTGAGTGCTTGAGGTAGCATAGAGACAAAAATATATGATTTGCATTTCCCTGCCTACTTACCTTTAATGATAATTATGGGTAAAGCCTGTGATTCTCGATCTATATATTTATATGACCCATATCCTTATATGTGCCATATAAATAGTTTATGTTTTAGGAAAGGGCTCTTTACATTGAATCCATTAATAGGAGGCATTCAGACTCTTTCAGCTCATCATAGGTCTCTCCTTAAGCTGGCTTGCACGTTTTTTTGTATGCTCTCAAGTCAAGCTTTGTGCTGACAAGTAGAGATGAGCGAATCGAATCTGATGAACCCAAATTCGTTACGAATTTCAGGAAAAATTTGATTCGTGACGATTCCGAATATCGCCGCAATTCGATTGAATCTCTTCCTTAAAACTCCATTTACTACTATCCAGCCCATCTGAAATGGTGGATCCAAATGTCAGGACATGTCCCATTGGGCAAGGAATCCTGGGTAGGCGTCACATGCTACCTATTGGCAGCCAGGCTTCCTGATGATGTCACAGACCTATATAAGCGGCTGCCATTTTGCGGAAGCTCATTCTGACACTGTATTGTGGCCAGAGCAGATCAGGCAAGGAGAGAGCGAGAGATAGATAGATAGATAGATAGATAGATAGATAGATAGATCGAGGGAGAGATAGGTAGATAGAACAAAGAACAGAAGAAACGAGGGACAGATAGAGAAGGAGAGAGGTTGTGACAGTGACAGAGAAAGACAGGGAAAGTTTAAAGTGTTTACATTAGCTTTCAAGCCAATTTAGTTTTAATAACACACCTGCCTATTTATCTTTTCCTTTTCCTGGTGTCATTCTTTAAAAAGCATGCTAGCATTAATATTTCAAGAGTACCTGTCTACTAACTGGTTGCATTTTGTAAAGAAAGTCCCTTTTCCACTGTAAAAGCAGCCAGCCTATGTATTTGAAGAGGAGGCATCCCAAATACTAGCATAAATATTTGAAGAGTACCTGTCTGCTAAGTGGTTGCATTTTGTAAACAAAGTCACTTTTTAAGCAAACTTTGCCTTTTGCCGGGGAGGGGGGATCCCAAATACTAGCATAAATATTTGAAGAGTACCTGTCTGCTAACTGGTTGCATTTTGTAAAGAAAATTACTTTTTAAGCAAACTTTGCCATTTGCGGCGGGGGGGGGGAGGGGCATCCCAAATACTAGCATAAATATTTGAAGAGTCTGCTAACTGGTTGAATTTTGTAAAGAAAGTCACGTTGTCAAATTGCCAGCAGCCATTGCCTTTAACCGGGGTGGGGGGGGGAGCATCCCAAATATGCTAGCATGTGTCTTTTAAGAGTACACACAATGGAGTTGGCAGCAGCAGCATTAGGCACCCATATATTGCTTGAAAGACACACCCTGGAGTTGGCAGCAGCATAAGGAGCTACCATGCATCTACTACCATGGATCAGCCCTTGGTGGGTGGAAATCCTGGCTGATCCATGCTTGATTCATCTTCACAAAGGTGAGTCTCTCCACATTTTTCGTGGACAGACGAGTTCTCCTTGGTATGACTATGGCCCCCGCCGCACTAAACACCCGCTCAGATGGCACACTACTGGCCGGGCAGGACAGCTTTCCCAGGGCAAACTCTGCCAGTTGCGGCCACAAGTCAAGTTTGGCTGCCCAGAAATCCAGCGGGTCCTCAAGGTGCGTTGGCATGGTCATGTCAAGGTATGACACTACCTGCTGGTTCAGGGCCTGCTCCAGGTCTTTCTGCTGCTCATGATTAGCCTCACTATGCGGGTGAAGAAAGCTACTCATTAGCGACTGAAGACTCAGGCTGCTGCTGATGAAGCTGCTGCTGCTGCTCCTGCCACCCCCCCCAGCAGCCATGACAGTGGAAGGTGAGCGCAGAGGTCCCCCCGAGTCAGACCTGCGAGAGTATAGACCATGGCGCAAATAGGCATCGGCCAACTGACTACGTAGGATGTCTCTGTAGTAGGCCAGTTTGTCCTCCCTCTCAGTGGGTGTAAAAAAATGCTTCCATTTTGTGCCAGTAGCGAGGGTCCAATAAGGTGGAGAGCCAGAAGTCATCCCGCTGACAAATGGAGACAATTTTGCGGTAACTACGCAAGCACATGAACATACATTGTGCCATTTGTGCAAGTGACTCGGAGGAACTACCTGTCTCCATCTCCACTGCATACTGCCATGGTGTGTCTGGGTCCTCTGTCTCGCCTTCCTCACAACCCTCTAGCTCCTCTGGCTGCTCCTGCTCCTCCTCTCCTGTCAGATGACTAGATAAAATGGCCATTTTGTCAAACCTAAACTGTGCTTCGCTGTGCCCCACCCCCTCCTCCTCCTCCACTTCAGCCCCTACAGGCTTCATGTGGCCGTGAAATGTAGGCACCGTGTCTCCAGTGCCCTGACCAGCCATGGTTTCCAACATGTGTTGTAGTACATGAAGCAGTGGAATCACATTGTTCATCCCGTAGTCCTGGCGACTGACTAATAATTGGCTTCCTCAAAGGGCCTGAGCAAACGACAAGTGTCATGTATGAGCTGCCACTGGTTTACATTGAAGTTACACAGGAGAGTCCCCCTATCTGCTTGGATCATCAAGAAATCAGTGATGGCTTTTCTCTGTTCGCATAGTCGATCCAACATATGGAGGGTGGAATTCCAACGGGTGGAAACATTGCAAATCAGACTATGTTGGGGGATACCGTTCTGATGCTGTAGCTCAAGAAGGGTGTGCTTGTCAGTGTAGGAGTGGCTGAAGTGCATGCAAAGTTTCCTTTGTTGTTAGGATGTCTTGCAGATGGGGGGAAGACTTCAGAAAACGCTTGACAACTAGATTAAACACGTGTGCCATGGCAGGACGCATGGCTCAGGCTTCCTTGTCGCAGCGCAGACAAGCTGTTCTTCCCATTGTCAGTCACCATGGTTTCCATTTGCAGTTTTCATGGAGTAAGCCATGATTTCATTTATTGATTAATGATTTTTAGCAGTTCCTACCATGTGTGACTCCGTGCACCAAAGCAAACCATGTGAAGAACAGCGTGAAACCGCCGTGTCCTGCACACATGGTAGGCTGAAAGGGCACTGGGAAAAAAAATAAATAAATAAAAATACCCCCCCAAAAAATGTAAAACAAATAAACAAAATATTAAAAAAAAATAAAGAATTAAAAAAAATGTAAAAATTTTTACAAAATTAACAAAAAAAAACCTTTGATACATTTTATATGTTACTATGTTACTAATATGTTACTATGTTACTAATATGTTACTAATATGTTACTATGTTACTAATATGTTACTTATCTGTCACTCTCCATCACTCCAAGCCTTTAAAAGTGCCCTCAAAACTCACTTATGTCCTCCTCAGGTTCCTCAACAGTGTCTGCTTAAGAATTCAAAACGCTTGCAACAGCACCTCCCACGCCACTCTCCTCATCCCTACTTGCCCGCCTAGTGGAAGAAGTGGCGAGTGTCTCCTCCACTTCTTGGCTGGGCAGTAGCTGCTGATTTTTCAGATTATTAGATCGTCCTCACTGAATAGTGGAGCTGAACCCAAAGCATAAGATATAACCGACAGTTGACTGGGAGTGTCAGATGTCACTTGTGATGAAGTTGTTGAACCAATCGATGATGGCAGATGGGTTGCTGGTCGAGACACGACCGCTAGCTGATACCGGGAGATCAGACCTCTCACTGAGACTCCTGCTGCCACTCACCCCTAGTCTGCTGCGACCTCTGCTTGATGAATTTAGGCCTCTGTAACTTCTCTGTGCCCATCCTGGCACTTCTCTGCCTGACATACTTAGTGCGTATATGAGGGGAGGACAAAACGCTACACTACACTTAAAACAGGATTTGTCGATAGTAACTAGGCCCTGAAGACTTTAACAGGAACAAAGTGATAAAACTCTTAGATGTGCGTATGTGATGCTCTGAGGGAAATTCAATGTGCTCCAGTACGCTTGAAAAATATTTTTTTGAGAGACTGGCCTGCGTGAAAATGAATCGGGCATGGATCAGTCAAGATTTCCACCCACCAATGCCTGATGCATCAGAGTAGATTGATCATGGTGCCAGACCAACACTTAAGAAATATGGATAGTGCAAAACATTTAAGGTGCTGCTCTCCAGTTACAGACATTCCTCCGCATCAGACCACAAGTAATTATTGAGGAAATGCTTTACGTTAATCCTAATTTTTATTCATATTCTTAGGATAAGATATATGTGCCCAAAATCTGTATATGATCTCTTCATGGAAACGCTAGCACCACGTAGCAACACGGCAGGTGTTTTTCTTCAGCGCCACCAGCAAGCCATATTTATGATGAGAAAAAATGTTTAGTGCCACACATACCGCCATGTAGCGTTCCATGTATTAAGAGCTTCGGATGTTTGGTTAGTGCGGTCGCTGTGTTCTGTACAGCTCCACATCAGGCGCTCAGTGTCATTCTCCCATAGACTTTAATTAGCCATTCCAGTTACATTATTTCTGGTGACTTCTGGTTAGTGACACAGGATCCCTGACCTGTTTAAAATGTTTTTTTTTGTTAAATATTACTTAGGTTACCTGTGGCTAACTTGTGTTTTCATGTCTGCCTATCATGTGTCATGTCATTTGTATGTCCCAATGTCATTCCATGTGTTTTTGCTTGGTCACTGTGCAGTCTTCCTATGTTAAAGCCTGTTTCTGTATTGCACCTGGCGCTCTATGCATCAGAGTCCTGGCTCTGTTAAATACAGCATGGGACCTGTTGCTATCTTCATTGAAAAATGCCTGTGGCCAAAGTTGAGGCTGTGGAGCTAGTAATAAATTGGGCTCTGAGGTATATTTTGGGTGAACTGAAACTAACATCTGAGTGAGCATTTCTACTTAGAAAAGTGCAATAAAAGACGTTGTTTTTTACCTGTTTGTGTACCTGTACCAGGGGATTTTTTACAGGTGAGTTGCATAATATTTTCTTTTAAATATATTTTACTAAAAGTTATTGAAACCACAGCACCCTATGCTATACAGAAAGAAATGGTGAATTATTTAGCATAACCATAAGGTGCTTTTGTTTCCAGACATCCCTAGTGGTGCTGAACACACGTTCTGATAAGACACTTGCTGCAGGGCAAGCCAGCGCCTCCAAGTTATAGAGGGCAATCTCTGGACAAATGTCCAATTTAGCACCCAGAAATTGAAAGAGGAGGAATCATTGCTCAGTACCAGGAGACACGTGAACATGTCATCCACCAAGCAAGTCAAGGTCTGCCTGCTGGTACTACAGGCCGTATTCGATAGTGGTAGATGTGACTATGGAATAATGGAAAGTTCTTCCACATTGTGGCCATGCTGCATTAGTGACTTGCTGATTCTCCTCCTCATTGACGTCTTGCCGCCACTGAGCCCTCAAATTCAGCTGAGAACCCAAATAGTGCATCCATCAGAGAGCTTGTACTCTCTCATATTGCGATCCTGCTCCAGTGCTGGTATCAAGGAGGTGATGTTGTCTTTATAGCGTGGATCCAGCAGGGTGACCACCCAGTAATTGGCACTGGTGACTATGCGGGCAACTCTGAAGTAATTGCACAGGCACTGTAGTATGTAGTGGGTTATGTAAGCCAGACTGCCCTAAGTCAAGGAGAAGCCATCCTATGTGTCAGGTGTCTCCTCCTCCTGCTTCAGCCATGCTCCATCTACGCCGGCGAGCTGCTCTGCGCCACCCTGTTGTGAGAGAAAGTCCTCCTCCTGCAAGCCACGTGTCCTCCTCCTCCTCTTCTGCTTCCATCACATCCTCCATCATGGCTTGAAGGGTTTCCAGCTTGTAAATGATGGGGATGGTAGCACTGACAATGGTGTCATCAGTGCTGACCGTATTGGTGGCATACACTGCAGCACCCCACATTTGTCCCTCATGGAGGCCAATCATTGGTGGTGAAGTGCTATTGGTATGCACTTCTACTCACCTGGACATTTTGGAGCTAAAACTCCTGAAACTATTGCCTGCTGCTGCTTTAAAACCCTTTGGTGTTTTGGAAGCCCAAAGTTTCTATGCAGTGCAGTCAGGCTGTATGGGAATACTGAAAGTGTTTGCACACCTTACGCACTTTATGCAGCATCTCCGACATATCTGCATAATGGACCAGAAAGTTCTGCACCACCACGCCAGACAAGGGATGTGTGTCAACCCGGCTCGTCCCAAGGCTGCTACAAGGTTTGGCCCAATATCGCACACCACCATGACAGGTTTCAGGTGCAATGGCAGCAGTCTATTACAGAGTACTGACACTGTTGCAGTACTATCAGAGTACTGGCATTGAGAGTCTATTACAGTGTACACACACTGAGTATCTATTACAGTGTACTGACACTGCTGCAGTATTACACCCTACCTATCTCGTCCTCACCCTAGCAGCTTTCCCTGACTAAATGTCCTGAAAAGGACAATAGCGTGCTGTAACACCTATCTAGCCCTGATTGTAACTGCTCTCCCTATATAAATGTCCTGAAAAGGACAATTGTTTTAATAAAAATAAAGCCCTATCTGTCCCTCAGCAGTATCACCTCTCACTATCTAAAGCAGAATGTGCAGCGGCGGTGTGCGGCGTGACACGGACCCTGCCTTTTATACGGCGGAGTCACTTGTCCCGTCGGGCCAATGGTGGGAGGGGAAGGAAGAAGGCTGATTGGCTGCACAGGGGTACTCCAAATTATTTGTTCAAGCAAGGTTTATTTTGGGTGCCTGTTGTGTGTTGAGTAAAAAAAAACTTGCACTTATGGATTTCTATTTGAAACTTTGCAGTTCGGGTTCACCCAACCCTATTAAAAAGCTCACCAAGGTGCAGATTGCAAGTCCCACGCAAATGTTCCCCCAGAGTTACAGTTGCTTCACTAAATAATTAGCATGACCCCTAGCTAGATAGTTATAAAAAAAAAGAAACTTTGTTTTCTCATTTCTTACTATATTTTTGCTACATTTATGCACACGGCAAGTAAACAACATATTTTAAACACCGTTCTGTCATCAGCTGGAAAACTGACAATATTTTTTTTACTTGCGAGAAGCTGAGCTAGTGTGGGCTTTTATGTCTATTAGACACTAGCTATAACTTTGTCAGCTTGGTGCCAATTTTCATCTTTTCAGCACGCAGACTTTATGTACATATTGGATCTAACGCTAGGATTACTCAGACTGAGTCATGCGCACAGCCTTTCTTTGTTTTCTGTGTCTGTCTTAATAATCAAACTGGGAATAGCTCCAAAACTTATTTTTCATCCTTTCTTTTTTGCAGTGCGGAATTTCAGGCCTGGCATCTTTTAGTGGTTTCCCTAACTTATTTTTCTAGCAGTTCACATGTCACTAATTCCTGATCCTTCCTTATCTCATGAAACTTACACAGGTGCATAGTATTATCGATTCCAGAAGGATGGTCCATTTTTGAAAAGCTGCACTATATGAATGCTGGGAACTCTGACCCGGGATGCTTATGCACCAATGCACAGTCACACAATGACCTTGATTGAAAGATGTAGGTAAAATGCGCACTCCGGTGATCCTTGGATCACATGCACATGAAACTCTCTTGCTTGGGCTATTTAGAATAACATCTGCAGATTGGGCATGTGTATGAATAGCAGTACAATGTTACATATAAGCTTTTCATTTTACTCTGGAACTTGCTAGCATGAAAATGAACGAAAGCATTCAATATGTGGATTCAGTTTTTACACTGTCAAGCCTCTACTGTGACAGACTTGGCACAAAAAGTACCCTGTCTTTTTCATATTGTTAAGAGAACAAACAGGTGAACAGGCCTTCTCTTCATAGGCAATCAGCCCTGCACACTAGGCAAAAAGCCTGGTTGCCCAGGGCACAAAGACTGAATGATCAGCCATCAGCTCTTATACCTCTGGAAAAAGACCAGGCTTGTCCACACCCCTGTTGCAAGGAAGGGGCTATGATTAATTGGGCAGAGAGGAGTTTGGGGGTGCGAGATTAATATAAGGAGTGCCAGGGTAGAGTGATGGTGGACCTTTATCCTCCTGTACTCCAGATGCTAGCGGGGTGGCTGCTAAAGCCAACTCTGCCCTCAGAATTGGAGCATGCCACTGGACCTCTAGGGAGACCAGAACATTGCTGTACATGGAGAATATGCAGAGATGACACTACCCGTCGCTACCTGTCATAACGCAGAGGGAGGAGTATTGTTATTTTTTATTCAAATACATTTTTGTACACTGTGGAGAGTTTATTTATTACTTTGTGAACTGAAACTTAGAGGGTGGGAGAGCAGCTTTCCCCCACCGATTACCCGCACCCCCTCCTGGTTACTGGGGTGGAGCAGCCCAGGAAGAGCACCAAACCTGTGCTGAAGGGCATAGGAGGTAGTAAGTTACCTGGGCTGGGGGGAATTTTTTCTCTCTTCAGGCCCTGGGCTGCCATCACCTATCACTAGTGTGCTGAAAAGGATACCCCCAGGGAGAGAGAGCTACCCATTTTTGCTTAATAAAAATAATTAAAAATGCCCCTGTATGTCTCTTTCAATTATTAAAACCATGCTGACATGTGCAGCAGAGCTTTTTTATTATATTTTACAGGTGCATTTCGTTCTTAAACATCTTTAAAAGGGCAGAAACTGTCCATTACTCAAACTAGCATTTTTTACTACAAAATGTAAAAAATGTAAACATTTTACACCTGTAAAATGTACAGGTGTAAATGGTTTAATGTTCTTTATTGCATCAAAGCCAATAAGATAACGATCTTGCGTTCTACTCTATTTTGTAACTATTATGGTTTAGAACTAGTCATATAGCTTTCACAAATATGCTGAAACAGAATCTAAGTACATATGCATGCTGAAAAGTAGTGTACAGATGGGTTACCATCCTATAGGATTATATCACTTGACCTTTGTGTCAGCAGCGCTATTACATCAGAATTTTCAGAGCTGATTTACTAAGATGTTAGGGCTGATTCCGCACCATGAGAATTTTTTTCTCGCATTTTTTTTTCCATTTGATAATTTTTTTTTAACTCTTTGCAGTTCAGTACTATATTTAGCTGTGCAAATTATTATAACATCTGCCCGCTATATTTAGTACTGAATTGCACTAGGCAAAGAAATATATAACTTTCTTTTCTCACTAAATGTCCCTATAGGTTTTATTCTGCACAGTGAAAATGCTTTTTTCTCTCATTTGTTAAGTGCTTTTCTTGTGTTTTTCAGCACTTCTTGTGCAATTCAGCACAATATTTAACAGCTAATTATGTTGCTGAATTGCACCCAAAAAAAAATCATAAGAAAATGCGTTTTGTCTAAAAAAATGTGAGGAAAAAAAAACATTCTCATGGTGCTAAATCAATCCTTATCACTGAAAGAATGAAGACATAACTGAAGCAGCAGTGCAGAAAAAACGACAAGATTTGCTATTTTGCTTTGAAGCTGGACGCTGAGGTTTACAGTATGGGATGGGATAGGTGTGTAGGGGCATATGGCCTAGAGGTAGGGAAACAGGAAGGTGGCAGGTTCGATTCCCAACCATGGAACATGACTGAAGTGCCCTTGAGCAAGGCACCTAATCCCCAATTGCTACCAGGGTGCTGAGTTTAGGGCAGCCCACTGCTCCGGGCACATGTGCACTATACTGCCCCTTAGTTTGTAATTCACTTGTGTATTATCACTCACATGGTGTTTATTCATTGGTTTGTACACAGAGTTGTGTTGTTCACAGTGCATGGATGGGTAAAATGTGGAGAAAGAATCTAGTAAACAGGTATATGGAATTTTTTTCAATTTTTGGAAATCAGTCCATTTTCTCACTGACCTCCAGCCACTAAATTATGGAACATGGATTGTTTCTTTGGCTTTATGCCACTTTGCTGGCACAATTTGCCCTGTAGAAAAGGTTTTGCTCTGAATAACTAGCAACTGCTAATCTAAATAAAAGCAATCATAAAATGCATAAACTCAAGAGACTTTAACCCAAAACAAGCAAGATGCATTAAAACATGGAGTTATTTGATCATAAATAATTCTGTAGCAGACTAATGTCCATACATAGCTTGGCATTATTCATTTGAATGAGGAAGACTGTGAATGTTTGCTTAGCTTCCTGTGCGCATAAATAAAATTATACTGTTGCATTGTAATATATTGAAATAATTCAGGCCCCACCGAATTAAGCCGCTACTCAAGAATAATTGAAGCGTTTTTTAAGTGGCTTAAGCAGCCGTGCATGCATTGTGCTGAGGCATAAATGGAGTTCAACAGCAAACTTAATTGAAAATAAGTCATACATTATACTTTTGCCACACTGATTAAATTAAACATCTTGTAAAGACTATTGTTTCTTGAAAAATCATGATTCACATTATTCGACAAATACAAAGTCAACATACAGGACACACAGTATCGAGAAGGTTGTTATAATGAAAAGTCAGTGGGGACTGCTGTATAAAATTGCCAGGTTGTCTGTTGATATGGCCTGCAGTAAGATATGTTCTCTGTAAACAAATGACAGTTAGTGGCAGCAAAGACAGTTAGAAGAGTAAGCTGTATTGTGAAACTGTAGATTCTATTATCTTTCTTCTGACTCTTGTGTATTTGGAACATAGTAGTTTAGTTAGGCTTTTAAGTTTTTTAAAGAGCAGCCTTGGAAGGATAACATGCTTTCGTTATATTTACCTAGTAAGCAGAACCCATAAACTAAATTGATACTTCACACATTGATACTGTACCCCTGCTTTTAAAATGCGAGCTACCCCAGAAATTGATAGAACTAGATTGACTATTTGACTATGTAAGTATTTAAAAGTATATTTTCCCTAGTGACTGGTGTTTAAAGTACATAAGGCTTGATGCAGAGCCTCCCCGTTAAGCCATCCCGTGCATTTTCCCGTTGGTTTTGGGCTTTGATCGGGTCAGGAAAGGGTGCTACGTTGATTTTAGTGTGCGTTTATGCGCTCAGGTGTGCGCTCAGCCGCCTTTCCGATTGTCGGCTCGCACGAGGCTGTTTTCCGGGAAAACTGACGCCTCGTTAATTGGCCCGTTTTTTTCAGTGATGCAGAGCCTTGGTTTCCGATTGAAATCAGCCTAATAAAACGGGGCCGCCGAGCCTTCACTTACGGCAAGTTTGACCAGCCGTATTGGAGCTCCGTGCTATTTGGGAATGCATTCCTCTGTGGGCCAACATCAAAGGCGCCAGCTACGCCGTCTGGTAGTTCTGAGTATGGCAGAAACCAGGCTGCAGCGCACGCCTTTGGACATCGATGGCATGAGTGACGTTGACCTATTCGAGCTCACCCGCCTTAACCGTGTTTCTCTCCATGCCTTGTATAGCGAGCTGCGGCCATGGTTAGCCCCCACCACAAGAAAGGGGCATGCAATTGCAGGTATGACCAAATTGGTTGGCTGCCTGCAATTTTTGGCGAACGGCTCGTTCCAGAGACTGGGTGCCTTCTCCGTGGGGATGTCCCAGTCTACGCTGAGCCGCAGCCTAACCAAGTTTTTGGATGGCATGGCTACCCTGGCACAGAATTACATTTTTTTCCCTCAAACAGGGGAAGCCTGGAATGCGGTTAAGTTGGGCTTTTATAACATAGCCGACATGCCCAACGTCCTTGGTGCACACATGTCTCGCTCATCCCCCCTGCGGACCAGGAATATCTGTTCAGGTATGTGGTTTGGGTCTGCTTTTTTTCTGGTTATCACACATTTTTTAGGGCTCACACTAATTACACTTGTGTTTTGCTTGGTGCAGGAACAGGAAGATGGGCCATTCCATCAATGTTCAGGCAGTGGCGGGCCCTGATCTTCAATTTTTCAGTCTGTTTGCTGGCTTTCCTGGGTCCACGCATGATGCGCACATTTTGAGGTACTCCAGCCTCTATCAACGGTTTCAATCTGGAGATATTTCTGGAGGATGGTTACTGGGTATGTGTATTAAAGTTGTATTTCTTGGCCCCCAGGTTTGAATGTGGATTTGCCACTACCCCACTAATCTGTGAGACCTTTCCTGGAAACTTGAAAAGGTTTTTGGTTTAATTAATGGGTGAAAGTATTCTCCACTATTGGCTTATGTTCTGGCCCTCTTATCTCAGTAGCATTACGCAGACATTTTTAAGGAGTGTACAGGTTGCATGTGTTTGTAGGCTCAGTAAAAATGTCAATTCCTCCCACCCTACCTAGCTCACCTATTTGTCCCTGTGTACTAATGTTTCTATGCACACCTAAACCTTTTTTTAGGCATCCACCTTATGTTTGTCTTTGGTATTTTTGCAGGTGACTCAGGCTATCCCTTGTTACCATGGCTGCTCACACCCATCCTGCACCCATCTTCCCAGGCACAGGAGCGCTACAACACAGCCCATAGGAGGTCTCGCTCTGTGGTGGAACGTGCCTTTGGTTTGTGGAAGATGTGTTTCCGATGTCTGGATCACAGTGGGGGTTCTCTTCAGTATCAGCCTGGCAAGGTTATCAAAATAATTATTGCTTGTGGGGTCCTGCACAACCTTGCCATTAGAAGCAGGATTGCTCGATATACTGACCTGGGTGCAGAACCTTTCCCTATTTCTGACGAGCAGACCCCTCCTTACACTGGTACACCAAGTGGGCCAGCACACACAATCCGTGCTGACCTTGTGGCCAATGTATTTTCTTGAAACCACCCCCTGTCTGCAGGCTGGGGAAGATTAAATCACACCTAATAAGTGTTACATGCTGGTCACAAAGCGACTCTAAATGCATTTGGGCTTTACCTCTGCTGCCGGCGCATGTCCATTTTTGGCCAACTATATGATTTCAGGTCCACAATTGTCCGCTTGATTTGTTCAGTATCTCGATGGACAGAACACCATAATGTACCCAAACAGCATTGGCAACAGCCATGCTTTGTGCTTATCAAAAACGGCCTGTTAGGGACTCACGGCGTGGTTATCGCCCACATGGGTGTGTGTTGTCCCCTGCATCACTTGAAATAGATGGTTGGCTATCTGGGGAGTCGTGTGTGGTTTTTGGGCCGGTGGTTGAGAATGGGTTAATGTCTCCTTGCTCCTGCGTTTTGGGGAATGTGCCTGTGTCTGTGGAGTCCCCACCGTTTTAGTTGGTGCATGTTCTACATGTGTCTTGTGCCTGCTTTTGTGTTTTATTTAGGATGAGGCATGTGTGCGGCTGGCTCTTTGTGCTCCCTTTAGGTCTGCCCATATTGATATGGTATCCCACACCAAGCGGAGTGCCTTGAACTTTAAATATTTTTACAACTGCGGTTGCGCGCCTGCGCGCACGCACGCACGTCACCGCGGGGGAACGTCAGAGCTAGAATTTGAAAAAGAAGCCAAGATGTCCCCCGCCGTCTTTACAACGGAGCAGGACGAGCTCATCATGGATGTGAGTATGCGAGCGAGCGTGCGTTTATGTGCGCGCACACATTCCTTGTAATAAAAAAAGAAAAAAACGCAAGAATAGCCTGAAACAACTTAGTTTGTCACGTTACAGACCAGCCCACCTTAGTTTAACCCATGTACGCAGCTACAAACTAGCCTACATGCAGATAGCAGAACTAGGGCAATGTGAGGCAGCAAGAGGTTAATAAAGTGACTTGATTTAGGCCAGGAAACTTGTTAATGTATTTTGTGGATTAATGGTGTGTCCTTGTCTCTTTTTCTAACAGATGATGCTGAGGAATCGCTACGACTACCTGCCGTCAGATTATGACAAGCGGACGTTGGCCCTGGCGGTGGTGGACGCGATTGAAAGAAGATCCCAAACCACCTATACCTTCACTCAGATCGCCCAACACTGGTCTGATTTAAAAAGAAGACATAAGCTCCGGGTGAGGCGGTACTTCGCAACACATTTCCCATGTAAGTGTAGAAAATGTCAATGCACCTCTAACCCTGGCATCGCCTGGGCGTGGTTTAATGATTGTGTTTGTATTTCAGCCCATGAATGGAATTTGCGGTTCCGCCCCACCCGGACCAGGACACGCAGCCCAGTGTTGGGCGAAACAGGTGAAGGTGTAGGTGGCCCACCGCCAGGGTCAACGGCCACCCCCTCCTCTGTAAGTGACTCGGAGGAGCCGCTGGACCTCAGCATGCAGGGGAGGGGGCAATCTGACGGCAGGGAGTCGAGCAGAACAGAGCCTCAACCTGACTCCGGTAAGGGAAATATAGTTAGATATGTGGTAAGACATGCATTAAATACAGATACTCATGTGCCCTATTGTTGTAGATTCAGACGTCGCTGGAACATCCCAAGGGATGAGTGAGGAAGGGGGCGAGGAGGAAGAGGTTGCTGGGGAAGGTGAGTAGATTGATACCTAGAAGCCTAACCTAATATTATATTAATGAAAGAACAACAGTCTCTAATATCAGTGTGTTTGTCATTCATACAGATTCCCAACTGCCACAGAGGGAGTATGAATGGAGACTCCGCCCCCGACGCAATGTGCGGCCTAAACCTTGTAAGTGGTGTTTATTTAAACTAAAGTAAATGAGCAAACATTTCCATTTTAAACATAAAAAACTTTAACAGTTCCCTCAAAATGTATCCAAAAAAGCCCTTAAAGCGGACCTTAACTATGAATAAGAGGCTAGCTTAGATAGTTCCCACATCCTGTACATACAGATTGTCCACCTTACAAATCATCTTACCAACCTTTTCCATAGCACATCTCGGCTCTGTGTGAGCAAAGCACAGCTATAACCCACCCCCTGTACCTTATCCACTCTCCTCTCCTCAGTAAGTGTGATGCTTCAGAGTCAACATGGCGTTGCACGTATCCTAAATTCCTGAACTGAGTTGCAGCCCAGTGGGGGAAAGAATAATAATTTATTGACTACAAAATTAATATATATTAGTTTAAGATGCTGGGGCAACGTTTCTGAAGAGTTTGGCCTTTTCATTAAAACACGCAGAAGGTCCCCTTTAAAAAGTGCACAAACAATCAAAAAAAAAAACCAAAGAAAAAATGCTAAAGTAATGTTGTTTTTCATTCACAGATCAAAGAACACAGGCTACAGACCCCGAGGCCTAATTTTTTTTTGTTGGAAAAAAAATTGTAAATATGTTTTTTATAGTTTTAAAAAAAAAAAAAAATTTAATACAAAAACACAAAAAAAAAAAAATACTAATAAATAATTAATAAGATTTCGAGAGTTGTGTTTCCTGCAAAAGTACCATCACACAACATCAGCACACATTTACATTACACACCAAAGGTTTAGATATGGGCCAATAAAAAGAAAAAAAAAAAAAATATGCATTAAGGACAAGGGAGAAGGAACTACTAGATGATTTAGGTATGCATTATGGACAAGGAAACCCCCACCAAAAAAAGCAACAAAAAAAAAAAATTGTCTCAAATTTGCATTTGTGGCCATATGCATATTCCAATGGAGTTTGCGGGATGTGCGCTTGCGTGTAGCCAGATTGGCAACTGAAGAGCCATGGAGATGTAAGTATACTTGCTAAAACCACCAAAATGGAAGGTCAAATACGACGGAAACCAAGCAGGTACGTTCAAAAAGGCAGGAAAAATCAGGGAAAAACGGGCCGCCCGTGTGAACGTGAACGGGAGCCCCGATCAAATTGAAGGCACCCGAGAGAGCAAAAAAAGCTTTCCGAGTGAAGTGAAATTGACGGATCAGTTAGGGAGCCATTCCGACGGAGGCTCTGCATCACATTTGAGCCACGATTCAAACGGGAGACCCGGACAATCGGAAGGTTTTAAGGGCAGTTCAGAGGAGGCTCTGCATCAGGCCCATAGCCAGCGTCCTTCAATAGTATATATATTGCTTGGTCCCATGTTATTGTGATGTTTCCTTTTCTTCATCATATTTGCTGAAACACCTGCATGTGCTGCCTCAGCTCTCAATCACTGTGTTGCCACCTTTCTACATTCTTCTACATTAAAGGGCAGCAAGGCTGCCACACTAGAGAGAAATAAGAACACAGTTAGCCTGTTAATGTTTCATTATGCATGAAAAATATTTTATACCTTCCACCAGTCTGTGTAATTTCTGCCAGGCAGGTGGAAGAGATGAAGACAGGCAACCGCTTGCTCAGGTGCTTGAACAGTCAAGTCCTGTGTGATCCCCCTGCAGTGCTAAATACACATTCTGATAGGACACTTGCTGCAGTGCAGGCCAGCACCTCCAAGGCATAGAGGCCAAGCTGAATGCTTCCCTGGAATGGCGTGGACAGGCTTGGTGGCGGTGGTGGTCTCACATCCTCCCTTTGGGGGGAGACAGGTGGACTTGTGAAGGCAGTGTTAGAGAGAGACCACAGAAATATCAGAGGGGGCTTCAGGCATTTGCATGCATTTATTTAAATAATATAATTTTTAATAACACTTATAATGTTTTTCTGGTTACTTTGCAGGTCCCTGGTGGTGGAACACCATGCACAGATTTCCCTAGCTTCAGTGACTGGTGGTAAAGCATGCAAATGACCTGTGTCTTCCTCCTCCTTGGCCTTGTGCCTTGTGCTGTCACTGAGCTCTCAAAGTCAGCTAGGAGCCAATAGGAACCAGAATGCATTTGTACTCCCTCATCTTTCAATCCCATGATGTTATCTTTATGTTATCTTGATGTTAGCAGTGATGAGGGCATCATTAGCCCTGACCATATTGGTGGCGTATTAGAAGCACAGCAGCATGGCACAAATGTCTCTCATGGAGGCCCAGTCATTGGTGGGGACTTGCTGTAGGTCTGCATTTTGACCCACTCTGGCATTTTGGAGCTGGAACTCCACTATTGAGCACATTCACCAGCCAGCGGATGTGCCTCAACCCAGCTCGGCCCAAGGCTGCTATTAGGTTCAGCATTGTTGTCACACACCACCTTGCCAGTGTTGGTGCTGGTGAGATCCTTTCACCAGCTTTTTCAGTTCTCAGTCAATGGGTATGG
Source organism: Gastrophryne carolinensis (assembly GCA_027917425.1). Classification (NCBI taxonomy): domain Eukaryota; kingdom Metazoa; phylum Chordata; class Amphibia; order Anura; family Microhylidae; genus Gastrophryne; species Gastrophryne carolinensis. The sequence continues at coordinate 367,138,295 of CM051234.1, forward strand.
TGGGGAATAGCAGCAAGTGGCTGATCTCTGATGGTTTCTCCCTCTTCTGCTAGTTGCCTGGGGCTGTGGCCCACACCTGTTCCACTGAAATCTGATTGCCTTTAGTTCACGTTGGGTGTAGTGCTTTGTCATAACCTCTTGGATCATCTTCCACTCACTACCCTCCCTGCTACCCTACTTCTCAGCTTCCACATTGCAGAAACCCACTGAAGTTGGCACTTGGGTTTCATCCTCATTTAAAATGTCCTCCAATGAACTGATGTCCACATCCTCATGCTCCAACACAAGTTGTTGGGCATCTGGGAACCCCTATGTCTGCAACTGCACCTTGGGCAGGTGGATAGCCCATGTAATACCAGCTAGGAGTGTCATCAGAGAGCATTAATGACTGCCCCTTGACTTGTGGCCGCAAGTCCGCACAGCCAAGTCCCTGTCCCTTAGTTGCTCATTTCTTCATTTTTTAAGTTGCTGACAGTGTAATGTCCCCCTCAGTATATCAGCCACCTGTCCCTGGATGTGGCCTGTAAGGACAATTAGCAGATGAGTAGCCTGTCCTTGGAAGTGGCCTGAAAAGGGACAATTAGCAGAGGTTTATTTGTTCCTAGCTGTCCCATAACATGTCCTTTATGTATCTATGCATTTCTTTAAAATTTTAATTTTCTGTTATTTTGAGTACTTTTCCTCACCCATTTTGTGCAGGGCTATTGCCCAGGTGCCCACACCCCCAATTTGGCCTCCCACACCAGTAAAAAAACTAATATTTTAATTTTTTTCATTTAATTATGTTTTTCTTTGTTTTTTGTTTTTCTGTTATAGTTTTGAGTACTTCCCCTAGCCCATTTTGTGCAGGGCTATCGCCCTGGTGTTCCCCTCGATTTGCTGCCCTCTAACCCTAGCTACCCCCATTTTACAGCCATTTTTGGTCATCTAAATTCAGATATTCATTTACTTTAATGAGGCTTTGGTTCGGGTCTAGTCTTGGGACCCAAACCAGACTTTAGTGGAAAGTTAGGCTGAACTCTTCGAACCCGAATTTCGCCCATCCGTAGTCATTGCATAAGTGCAGCAATTACATCAATGCTACTCACAGCAGTGGCAATGATTCAAGGGGTTGTGCCTTCTGGCTAAAACAGACAGCATTAGCAGAGCAAAGTGAAACAGGAGCATACAAGTTGCCAAAATGTACTCTTCAAAAGCATATCCTAAATTTTGCCATGAAGACTTTAATGAGATTTGGATTTGGGTGATGCAGAACCAGAATAATGTAAACTGAACCAGAACATAACAAGGACAGATTCAACTCATCACTTATCCTGAAGAACTGAAAAGAAGATATCTTTCACTAAACCTGGTTCAGTATCAGCATCTGGCCCCTTGTAAAGAATAAAAAAATCTGGTGCTAAAAGAAGGAAAAAGAAAGAAAACAAAAATTCTAAAAAAAAAAAAACAAGCAGCAGCATGGTCCAGTATCCATCCTTCAGAGCAACTGATCTAAAGGTAAAAGCCCAGCTCAAGACTGCCCCACCTGTAAATATACCTTCCAGAGAGGCCAAACATTTGAGAACATTTGTTGCCTATGTAGTAAGATAGAGATTTGTTTTTTATTGACCAACCCTTAGTAATCTAGGTTTGCCTGAAAATGGAGCCCTAGTCAAATGTGCTATAAAGTGTAAAACATTTTCTTAACCCCCACTCCATATTATTAAGATGCCTACTAGACTCCTACACATTTCTGAAAGCAAGCTCCTGCCTGTATGACAGGGATGCATAGCTTGGGAAACTTCTCCTTCTGATCGAATCTTTGCCTTAGGATTTGGGGTTTGTAATGGCTTTGCTGCAGTCTAAAACAGCCCCAATCCATTGTTAATGGCTTTCCTTGCACATGGCCACAGATTGTTGTTTCTCCCCCAAGGCTGTCATGCACTGCTGGGTGCAAAGAACATATTTTATTGAACATATTTAGAATATTTCTCCATTTTGCACCTTTGGTATAACTCTCGGCTGTCTCCAAATCACCGCACACCCTTCTTCCTCTCATGCAATCCTGGAGGCTAGTTATCTTCTTGCTCACCCTTGGCCACACCCTCTCAGGAGAACCCGTCTGGAATCAGCCTGTGGATCAGTGAAATGGCTGCTGCAGCACAAGGGCTGGCTTCCTTCACACTGAAACAAACAAATAACAAAATAGTTAAGTTCTGGTAAAAAGCACTATTCCTATCTATAAATAAAGCAGAGGGTAAATGCATACAGGGGTCTTGTATTTTTGATTGGAGGTCTGTTTAAAGCTAGGCTCTAGATCTCGTTTTTTTTCTGGTAGCAGTAAAAATGTGTGAAATGTATGCCTCCCTGGTCTGTGGAGTTTTTGCCTTTCTCTACCTACCTTTTTTATATTTGCAAAACAGAATTTACCATATTGTAAACCCTTATCCATAGTCTCTTTGCTTATGGGCATATCACAGTTGAGCTAATAGCAACATAACAAGGCAAGATTAAAACAAAACACATTAAATAAAAAAAACAAGAGAAGGATCAAATTACCTATTATCGTAGGCTCTATTAAACTGCGAAACCCTGACAGTGGGTGAATGCGCTCACCCTTCAACAATTAGCTCACTACTTATGATCAACATCTTAGAAAGCACCAAGCTAACAAAGAATACCAACAAAGAATAAATGTGCACTGCCCATTGTATTTGATCAACAGGCTCATTTGTTCAGCAAGCTCTGACAGTCAAGAAGATGAAGTTTGAGTGCTGCACATGACAATCAGTTATTACGTAGGATCTTACCTTCTAAAGTGTAAAGTATTTTTCCCAAGAGTTAATTTTTTTTTGAAGTGTCAGTCAAAAAGACATCTATTAGATATTATTGGTGACATGTCCAATGCTGAAACTCTCACTCTTACCTTACAACCAAGCGTGCCACTAACCTAGGTCAATTATCTAGCCAGTAAAACTGCAACTTTGGACTCACTTGAATTGAGTCAGTAACTGTAATAACAAAACGATGATGGCATCTTCTGCATCAGATTTTATTATCACCTATGGGCAAGTTCTCAGTAAAGGGCCTGATAGCATACATTTTTGTGTATTCTTGCCCTATATTTATTCACATTAAAGACTGAATTTGATTTTACGTAATATGGCCCAGTCTCCACCGCTGCTTCACCTAACCAAGAGGTCCAAGAGGTCTACATTTTTAGAGAGTCAGGATTGAATATTTATCTTAAATTGTGAAAGAACACCATATTCTATAAACTCTCTCATGAGACTGGATGAAGAATTCTGTTGGGAAATACACAACAGAAATAAAATTGTGAACACTGCAACCTTATGTTTCCTAAAGTATGCAGGGGTCAAGATTACATATTGATTGCTTTTTTTACACCTGTGAAATACCACATTCGCTCCACAAGACACACCTGTCCATAAGACGCACCCAGGGTTTAGAGGAGAAGAATGAAAAAAAAATATTCTAAACCAAATGGTGTGCTAAAATACCCAATTACAGGCAATGAGTGGCATCCCCATTACAGGCAGTGTGCATCATCCCTCATTAATGGAAGTTTGAGGCATCCCCTGTCACATCCTGTAACTGGCATCCCTCATTACAGCCAGCGAAAGTCAGCCCTCATTACAGCCAGTGAGCAGCATCCCTCATTACAGGCAGTGTGCAGCATCCCCCCTAATACAAGCAGTGCTCGGCATCCCTCATTACAGCCAGTGAGTGGCATCCCATATTACAGCCAATAAGCGACATCCCTAATTTCAGCCAGTGAGTGCTATCCCTTATTACAGCCAGTGAGCGGCATCCCCCATTACAGCCAGTGTGCTCTATCCCTCATTACAGACAGTGAGCGCCTTTCCTCAATAAAGCCAGTGAGCAGCATCCCCTACCCAACTGCATGTGTGGAGGGGAAGAGAGCAAAGGAGGACCAGCGAGCAGTAAGCAGATAAACTTACACTTGGTGTCTGCCGGTCCGACAATGCCCAGCGCTCCACACACATACATACACAAATACACACACACAAACACTGTAAGGCTCACCAGTTAGTGGCTCCAGGTTAGTTGATAACACCCTCCTCCGCTATCTTCACCTCTAGACAAGCCCCCATTTGCTGGGACACAAGCAGGGCTCATCGGATACTGTTGCACCCAGGTCTTCCAATGTGCAAAAGATATTCAATGAAAGCTGGATCTGCAGGTGGGTGAGTGTAACTGGGGTTCATGGGAGGTCAGGCAAAGCAAGGGTCAATGCAGAGGGGTAACCGGAGAGAGATTCAGAGGGCAGTACGAAGGTCAAAACCATAGCAGGTTGATGGTATCAAAGGGAGCTGCCAGAGGCAGGGTCAAGGATCCCAAGGTAAGCAACAGGGAAAGCAAGGTCAAGGTCAATCTGGGTCAAACACAAGTAGCAAGGATACAGAGCACCACACAACACCTAAGCAATAGCTATCATGGACACTGATGTCAGGGGCTGGGGCAGCTTTATTGGGGAGAAGTGTGCTGAGACAGCCGATTGGCTCACAATAACCAAAGGGCTGATAGCCCAATACTAGTTGAGGGCTGGGTAGCCCTGGTATCATTCTTGGGGCTCATTGGTCCATTAGAACAAACTGCCTACAGCTCCGTCAGAGGTCATAAAATGAGTGTGGGATGCGAGAGGAGGAATCAGCGTGGCACTCAGCTTGAGCTGACACTGTCTGAGCAGGCACCTGTGACCAACGGGTTGGGTGACAGTCAGCTAAGCGCACCGCCCCGAGGACACAGATGGAGCGAAGAACAGGTGAGTGGACCATCGTGACACACATACACAGAGACAGAGGCCACATGCACACACAAAGACACACAAACATAAAATGGCTTAAAGTGAACCAACACCCAGCCTGTTCGGCCCGGGAATCTATAAGATTCCTGGGCCGATCCAATCCCCCCCACCGGGGCAATAAAAATTGGGATGCCCCGCTGTGTGAAACCCCCCAAGATGCCCACAAACCTTACCTGGATCCAGATCCAACGGCACATGTGCGGGCCGTGGGTGCATCTCGCACTTCTCTCTAGCAGGACACGTGCCTGTGTCAGCCATTTGTGAATGGCCGGTGCGGGCGCGCTCCCTGTTAGAGGGAAGTGCGAGATGTGGCTGCCAGCGTGCTCGGAGCCGCTGTGCTTTGACGCCGCTTTGACGAGCATAGCTCAGCGGCTGCGAGCGCACTGATTGGATGAGCGCCCACGCATACGCCGTAGGAGCGGGGTGAGGTGAGTTGTAACTTGCGGTCTGATTGGATGCCGGCCGTTCATATGCCACGCCCGCAAGCATGTAGGCCGTGCCCACCGGCCGAAGCGAAGGGAGGAAGCCTGGGCTGCTGCAAAAGCCGTGGGAGCACATGTAATGTACCTTTTCTTTTGTATTCCCACACACACACACATTTTTTCACCCAGCTTTTGGGGTGTGTGTCTCGAATGAAGTGAAAAATACGTTCAATCAAGAGCCAGGAGATGCCCCGGTGCATCTAGTAAATCCTAAAATTCTTGAGAGGGGTACCTGCTAACTTGGTCCCGGTGCTCTAGGTCCAGGTAGGGGACAAAATGTAGGATTCTTGTTATTGGAACCCCCTACCTGGACCCTGTGTATCTAGAGCCCCGGGACCAAGTTAGCAGAAAAAAAAACCCTTAAGAATACTTATCAGAGAAAAGGGTTCAGAACCACGCCAGAATAAGTCTAGACTGAAGAAAAACTGAAGCGAAAGAGGACTCTGCATGAATATAGTGCTTTGCTCCCCCTCTCTTCTCCCCCCCACTCATAAATCCTTAAAGATTTAAAGGCACTGTAAATCCAATGGCAATAATCAAACAGGGACTCTCCTGATGCCGGTCCTGTGTGCCCCTCCTCCATTTCCTGCAGTGCAGGGTAAAAGCCATAGCTGGGCTTCAACATTTGTTAGTATGTGCCTGGACAGGGACTTTAATGAAGTTCACAATGCTGGCGAGGGAAGGTAGTTTATAGATAGACAATAAACTTTCCATATAAGCTCCAAAAACGTCTTTGAATCTTTGAAACGTCATAGAATGAGGAGTCATTGATATAGCCAAATGTATTAAGCTTCAAATCCTGGTAACTCTATCTCATGATCCCCAGTTAGATTTCTAGGTGGCCAAGTCAAAATTAAGGTGAGGCATTAGACAATGGCCTAGGATTTTCCTGATTATCATTTTTTTATCATGTTTTTTTTAACTTTATGTTTGCTGTTACTTTTTTCATAACTTGTTTTCGTCAGTTTTGTTTGTACTTTTTAAAACATGAACATTTTCCTTCTCCTTCTGTGAGTGATGTGTACAATTTAGTTTAACATGAAATGCACTGTAGTTACATCATGGAATTTTAAACTATTAAGAAAATCTACTATCAGAAACATTTTAAAAGAAATAAACAGTAGGAATTTTATTAGAAAATCTAATGATCAAGTTCATTAATACCTGATCCTTTGTATTTTAGCTTTACAGTTGAAACCAGAGTAAAAAGGTGACAACATGAACATGGCCACGGGTTTTTGAGCAAACAAACTACTCACATTGTCAATTATTTTTCACCTGCTAGAATGTTTACGCATGTATATCTGTAACATCTTCATCAACTTTGTGTCTACAAGTGCAGTTTATTCTAACTCATGTTATGATCTGGCTTCTAAACCTTGTCTTTTGGTATATAGACTTTACCATGTCTGCCTACAGTATGTCCTAGCACTGATGTTCTGGTACCTCCTCTGTCTGACTGATTATGGGCCAGTCTGAGCGCCATATTTCTACAGCTATTGAATTGTTTTTGTGCCGCAAACTATGGCCTGCTTAATTTTATTCTTTGTGTGTCCTACTTCTAAATGCTGACAAATTGCAGGCATCCAGGCAGCACTCCCGGAGTGGTCAGGCAAACTAGGTCGGCAATGGTTAGCAATCACAGAGGTAAAGAACTATAGCACCCAGAAGCACACTATCATGGGCAATGAACTAGTGATGGGAATGGTAACATACAGCTTGAGTGCAGGGGATTGGTCAGGGCAACAACAACAAAGGGACGCATTGGCCCATTCAAACCAGGGCACAAGTTCAGAGGTGCGGGGGATGCGGCAGAGAGAGGAGGGAGTGGAAGCTCTCGGTGCCACTCAAGCCATCGTGCCTCATCCCAGTACGCTGCACGAGCCTGCGACACCCGAGTGGCCGGTCAAGGAGGCCACAGGACTGGGGAGAAGGTGAGTGCATTGTGACACTACCCCCCTTCAACAGGGACCTCAAAACCCTTACTTGGCTTATCAGGGTTGTCACGATGGAACCTACGAATCAGGGTATTGGCATGAACATCTTTAGCTGACACCCGACACCTTTCCTCAGGACCAATTCCCTTAAAATCAATTAAATACTGAAACAAATTGCGTAATAGTCAAGATTTTTTTATTGTGTATTCAGGCTCATCTTTTACCATGACAGGTGGGCGAGATGATACTTGAACATTACCAGTGGTTTAAGCAAGGATACATGGAATGCATTAGGGATTCTCATGTAAGGAGGAAGCTTGACCTTAAAAGTAACATTGCTCAATTTTTGTTTGGAAAGAGACCAATATATTTTGGCCCCAACTTCAATGAGCGCTGGTGCTGGGCAATGTTCGGGGTGGATGCCCAGACCAGATAACGCACATGAAATGGTGGCTCCAAGGACAAAGGTCTTGTGCATGCTGGTAGCCACTTTAAGATTTTCTTGAACCTTGGACCAAATGGTTACTCTTTCTCAAAAATATTCCTCCAAAGCCGGAAAATTGGAGAAAGGGCCAGAGAGACGATGCCTTGGGATTTTTCCGGTAGTTGCAGAAGAACGACGAAAATTTTGTAGACTCACTGAGTGCAATTTTAAAGGCTGATTCAGCAAACTCGATAAGTCTGGATGGATTAATACTGGGGCTGAGGTTACATAGTTACATAGTTAATACGATTGAAAAAAGACATATGTCAATCAAGTTCAACCAAGGGTGTTGGGGTAGAGGAAAGTTATTTTTTTTTTACAGGGGAAGCTATTTATTTTATTTTTTGTCTTTATTTTTTTTTTATTGATAACCGCTTATAGTAACTGTTAATGTTATTTTCTTCTAAATAAGAATCTAATCCTTTTTTGAAGCTGTCAGCAGTTGATGCTGTAACAAGCTTCTGTGGGAGGCTATTCCATAGATTTATAGTTCTTATGGTAAAAAACGATTGTCGCCTCCGGAGAGTAAATTTCTTTTTTTCCAATCGAAGGCAGTGCCCCCTTGTCTTGAGAGGATTTTACATGAAATAGTGTTCCCCCATATCCTTTGTATGGACCATTTATATATTTATGAAAGTTAATCATGTCCCCCCTCAATCGCCTCCTCTCAAGACTAAACAGATTTAATTCTCGTAATCTTTCCTCATAACTAAGATCTTTCATTCCCTTTATAAGTTTGGTGGCTCCCCTTGGCACCCTTTGCAGAGTCAGAGCGTCCTTTCTATGAATGGGCGCCCAGAACTGGACGGCATATTCCAAGTGAGGGCGCACCAGTGCCTTGTAAAGAGGCAAAATTACATCTCTATCCCGTGATTCCATGCCTCTTTTAATGCATGATAGTATCTTGGTGGCATTGGAAGCAGCTGCTTGGCATTGCATGCTGTTATTTAGTCTGTGATCTACTAGTACCCCCAGATCCTTCTCAACAAGTGACTCTCCCAGTTTTACTCCCCCGAGGACATATGTGGCCTTCAGGTAATTAGACCCCAAGTGCATGACATTTTTCCACATTGAACTTCATTTGCCAAGTGGATGCCCAGACACTCAATGTGTCCAAGTCAGCCTGAAGCTTGTGAACATCTTCAATAGACTGCACTGTGCTACATATCTTTGTGTCATCTGCAAAAATAGAGACAGTGCTTTTAATTCCATCTTCTATGTCGTTTATAAACAAGTTGAATAATAGTGGGCCCAGCACTGAACCCTGGGGTACACCGCTTACAACTGGTAACCATTCAGAGTAGGTATCATTAACCACAACTCTCTGCACACGATCCTTCAGCCAGTTTTCAATCCGTTTTTTAATCCTGAAGATCTAAATTTCCCCAGTAAGCGTCTATGGGGGACAGTGTCAAATGCTTTTGCAAAATCCAGAAAAACTATATCCACAGCCGCCCCTCTGTCCAGGCTTCTACTCACCTCCTCATAGAAGCCAATCAGGTTAGTTTGGCAGCTTCTGTCCTTAGTAAAACCGTGTTGGTTGTCACTTATAATATTATGGATAGTTACATATTCGTGTATGTTGTCCCTTAATAGTCCCTCGAGCAATTTCCCCACAATGGATGTTAAGCTAACAGGTCTGTAATTGCCCGGAGAAGACCTAGAGCCCTTTTTAAAAATGGGCACCACATTTGCCTTGCGCCAGTCCCTTGGCACTATACCAGTTGCTAGTGAGTCTTTAAAGATCAACAACAGAGGTGACGAGATAACGGAGAGTTCTTTGAGAACTCTTGGGTGAAATCCATCTGGTCCTCCTGTCTTATTCACATTTAAATTATTTAGTTTTTCTTGGATAATATCCACGTTTAGCTTGTTAATGATTATACTTGGGCTATTGCTATCAGTGGCATCTCCTGTGTTGGCTCCTTGCTCTTCTCTTGTGTACACAGAGCTAAAGAATCCATTTAACAGCTCTGCCTTATCCTCATCCCCAGTTACCATTTCCCCATTATCATTAATTAGGGCACCTACCTGTTCTGATTTAGTTTTCTTCAAATTAGTATATTTGAAAAATCATTTAGGGTTTGTTTTGCTTTCTTTGGCCACATCTCGTTCATTTTGTGCTTTTGCCAACCTTATTTCTTTCTTACACACTTTATTTACTAGTTTATACTTCTCAAGTGTTACAGCTGAGAGTTCAGCCTTGTAATGTTTAAATGCCCTTTTTTTGTTCTTTATTGCCCTTTTAACTGCAGGTGTCAGCCATGAGGGTTTTAATTTTAGCCGCTTATATTTGTTACCCGTAGGAATACATTTTGCAACGTTGCTACTCACAATTGATTTAAAGCACTCCCATTTGGCATCTGTATCCTTATTTCTGAACAGATGCTCCCAGTCTATTGGCCTGATGCAGAGCCTCCCCTGATCTGACCATATTTTGTTCAGTTTTTCCTATGGCCCGTTTTGCTTTAATTTTTCCCGGGGTTCAAATGTGATGCAGAGCCGTGGTCGGGCGCGCTCCGTTAATGCTCCGTGTATGTGTCTTCACTCGGGAAGTGTTTTACCCCTTCACGGGTGCTTTCCGTGTGGTCGTGGCTTCCGTTTCCGTTCCCACGGACGATCCGTTTTTTGGTCCTTTTTCATGCATTTCCAAACGTAGTGTGACAGAGTGTCTGGACAAGTCATAGAGGGTGTGTATATCTGCCCAAGATTTCTTGTATCTGTCAGCTAAAAGCAACCAGGAATTTAGAAACTAGGGATCTAGGATCTCTAGTTTAGGGTTTGAAAAAAAACCCATGTACAGGGCCTGTGTTGCTGGAGTGGGGAAGAAAGGGTGGGCCCCACTCCACCCGGACAGTCCGGGTCTTGGGCTGTCTGATTAGTCCAAGGTGTGCTTGCCTGATAGAAGGAGGGAGTTCACACACACTCTGTCTCTCTCATCCTGGGAGCAGGACATCTGCTATGAGCCTGTGGGAGCATTGCCAGTGGTATGTTATGATCTGCTATGTTATGGTGCCCGGTACTAGGCCGGCACTGGGTTAGTCAGGAGCACCTAATGTTTAGTTAGAGCCGGACAGGCATAGGATTTCTTTTGTTTAGTTCTGTTTTACTTTATACCACAAGCTGGCAATAAAACTGGCTGAGGTCAGTTAAATGATTCTTCCTTGTTCTGTGGACTTTGTGCTTGCTGAAAGTGTGCCTGTCTACCCAGGAGACGACTAACCCGCTACCTAACCCCTTACAAGTGGTGGAGGATGATTTAGGCACTAATTTTTGGCAAAAGAAAACAAAACTGGAAATTTAAAGGGCCGGAGTCCCTTTTATTGCAGACTGTTTCTTTGCATCTGGAAAATGGAGGATGTAATTAAAGCTATGTTGCAAGCTGTGGCATCTCAACAGGAGGCTACCCGAGTGCAGCAGGAGGCTACCATGGTGCAGCAAAGAGCACTTGAGGAATCAAGCCGCAGGCTGACAGCTCAACTGGAGGTTACACAGGAAGAGCAAAGAAAAGACCGGGAGACCTTAAAAGTTGTTCTACAGCAGCTAGCCAGTGTCACTGAGCGGGCCCCAGGTGTTGCAGACGCTACTCAAGCCTCCATAAGAGCTAGTCATTTCCTACAAAAAATGACCACAGCTGATGATGTGGAAGCCTATCTGACAACCTTTGAAAGGACTGCCGAGCGAGAGTGTTGGCCAAAGGAACAATGGGCAGGTCTTTTGGCACCCTTCCTTTCAGGATGCTATGGACTATGGCAAGCTAAAAAAGGAAATTTTAACACGCCTTGGAGTCACAGTTTCTGTCCGTGCACAGCGCGTGCACACCTGGGTCTACAGCATGGACAAACCTCCACGCTCTCAAATGCATGACCTCATTCACCTAACCAAGAAGTGGTTGCAGCCAGAGGTCCTGACAGGCCCCCAGATGGTGGAACAGGTTGTGATGGACCAGTACTTAAGATCCCTCCCCGTTACCTTGCGCAAGTGGGTGAGCCATGGAGACCCTAAAGATGCTGACCAAATGGTGGAGATGGTGGAGAGGTACAAAGCCGCTGAGGAACTGATGAGTCTGCCACAGCGCCCCCTAGTCCCACAGCGGAGATCTCCAGGACTTCCTGGTAAGACTGTTCTAAGGGAAAAGGGGGCTGGTAGATCTGATGGCTTGGTGCATGCAAGTGGAGAGACTGAAGGCCCAGGCTCTAGAAGCTGGCAAGCCATGCCAGGGAAGTTGGGGGCCTATAAGAGACTCAGTAAGGACGTTATAAAGTGTTTTCGATGTCAAATGCCCGGTCATATTATTGCCAATTGCCCAATGTATGATGATGCCATGCAATGTGATGTCTCATACATAAACCGCCACTTATCACTGTATACTCAGCTTGCGTGTGTAGCGTTACCAAATGCTGGGGATGAGAAACACATGTGTCCTATTACGGTCGAAGGTAAAGTTGTAAATGCACTGTTAGACTCAGGTAGTCTAGTGACCCTGGTAAACGCAGATTTGGTGCCTCCAATAACCCGTCGGGTGAAAACTATCGGGGTTACTTGTATTCACGGGGATACTCGACATTACCCCACGGCTTTAGTGGACATACATACACAGTTTGGTGCAGTAAAATTCATGGTGGGGATAGTGCCATTATTAATGCATGATGTCATCATGGGGCGGGACTTCCCACATTTCTGGAAGATGTGGGAACAGAGGGTCTCAAATACACTGCCAGTAAGTGGGGCCCTAATTGAGGAGGAAACTTTCCCCTTTTCGGTTATGGCTGGGGAAGAAGCTGAACCCCACAATGTGGTGTCCCCAGAGGGTCATAGCAGTCTAGAGCCCCCTAGTGACAGTATGCCTGATCTTGAGGTGCGGAAGGATCAGTTTGGTGCTGAACAGTTGAAAGATCCCACTCTTACCCGAGCCCGGGAAAATGTTAAAATGATTGATGGTAACCTGGTGGAGCCTGACACCAGACTGTCCTATCCATACATGGCGGTAAAACATGACTTGCTATACCAAGTGGTAAAAAGGGGAGAGGATCTGGTGGATCAACTAGTGGTCCCTAAGGCATATAGAAGGATTGTGCTAGATCTGGCACATGGTCACCTTATGGGGGGGCATTTGGGGACAGAGAAAACTATAGATAGAGTCCTTCAACGGTTCTTCTGGCCGGGGGTTTACAAAGACGTAAAAGATTATTGTGATTCCTGCCCAGAGTGCCAGGTTTCAGCTCCTCGGCCACACTACCGTAGTCCCCTGGTTCCTCTACCAATTATTGAGGTGCCGTTTGAGAGAATAGCAATGGATTTGGTGGGGCCCGTTGTAAGATCTGCCCGCGGCCACCAGCATATTCTTGTAATTATGGATTATGCCACCCGTTACCCGGAAGCTATACCCCTACGCAATGCGTCATCCAAGGCTATAGCTAAAGAGTTGGTGCACGTGTTTAGCCGGGTAGGACTACCAAAAGAGATCCTTACAGATCAGGGTACCCCCTTTATGTCCCGGGTCATGAAAGAGCTGTGTAAATTATTCCAGGTGAAACAGCTGCGTATTTCTGTCTACCATCCCCAGACCGATGGACTGGTAGAGAGATTCAATAAAACCCTAAAAGCCATGTTAAGGAAGGTGGTGGATAAAGATGGGAAAAATTGGGACTTCCTTCTCCCTTACCTAATGTTTTCCATACGTGAGGTCCCTCAGTCCTCTACAGGGTATTCTCCATTTGAATTACTATATGGCCGTCACCCGAGGGGCCTTCTAGATATAGCAAAGGAAACCTGGGAAGAAGAAGCTACCCCCTATAGGAGTGTCATTGAACACGTGGCCCAAATGCAGGATCGAATCGCGGCCGTGTTGCCTATTGTGGGAGAACATATGGCCCATGCTCAGGAGGCACAACAAAGAGTATATAACCGCAGTGCCAAAATACGTACCTTTGCACCCGGTGACCGGGTTTTAGTGCTGATCCCTACAGTAGAAAGTAAATTTCTGGCTAAATGGCAAGGGCCCTTTGAGGTATTAGAAAGAGTAAATGAGGTGAACTATAAAATCCGCCAGCCAGGTAAACGGAAGCCGGAGCAAGTGTACCACGTCAATCTTATAAAACCGTGGAAAGATCGACTGTCACTTGCTGCAGACACCTCATCCCAACCAAAGCAGTTGGCCTCTGCAAAGCCCTTGTTGCCAGAAGTAACAGTACCCGACTCCCTTGCAGATACACAGAAAGTAGAAGTACAGGGGTTCCTCTTTAAGAACAGGGTTTTTTTCTCTGATACCCCAGGTCGTACCTCTCTCATTAAACATGACATTCTGACTGAACCAGGTGAAAAGGTTAAGCTGAGGCCCTACAGAATACCAGAGGCCAGGAGAGAGATTATCTCTGCGGAGGTGAGGAAAATGTTAGAACTTGGGGTAATAGAAGAGTCCCATAGCCAATGGTCCAGCCCCATAGTTCTGATCCCCAAGCCAGACGGCAGCTGGAGGTTTTGCAATGACTTCCGTAAGCTTAATTCCATATCTAAATTTGATGCTTACCCAATGCCACGTGTAGATGAGCTCATTGATAGACTCGGAAATGCCCGTTATATAACAACCCTAGATCTAACCAAAGGGTACTGGCAGATACCATTAACAGATGAGGCCAAAGAGAAAACTGCCTTTGCCACTCCGGACGGGTTGTTTCATTATGTTGTTTTGCCGTTTGGGTTGCATGGGGCACCTGCCACCTTCCAGAGGGTTATGGATAGAATTTTGAGGCCTCACAGACAGTATGCAGCAGCCTATCTGGATGATATAATCATCCAAAGTCCAGATTGGGATTCCCATTTACCTAGAGTACAGGCTGTTATCAATTCTCTGCGTGAGGCAGGATTTACAGCCAATCCAAAAAAATGTGCCATGGGACTGGAGGAGGCTAAGTACCTGGGTTACAACATAGGCCGTGGCTTGATAAAACCCCAACTAAACAAGATTGAAGCCATACAAAGATGGCCTCAGCCCGTTAACAAGAAGCAAGTCCGTGCTTTCTTGGGAATTACAGGCTATTATAGAAGGTTTATACCTAATTTTGCCTCTCTTGCGGCCCCTTTAACTGACCTGACGAAAGGCAAAGACTCTGTCATGGTTAAGTGGACGCCACAGGCTGAAAAATCATTTCAGACCCTTAAAAGCCTACTGTGTGCTCAGCCGGTGCTGATAACGCCAGACTTTACGAAAGAGTTTGTCCTTCAAACGGATGCATCTGATGTGGGACTGGGGGCAGTACTGTCACAGGTGCGGAATGGTGAGGAACACCCGGTGCTGTACCTAAGTAGAAAATTAAATGATCATGAGACAAAGTATGCCATTGTAGAAAAAGAATGCCTAGCCATTAAATGGGCCCTAGAAGCCCTCCGTTATTACCTGCTTGGCCGTCAGTTTGAATTGGTTACGGACCACGCTCCCCTCAAGTGGATGTGTGAAAATAAGGAAAAGAATAGGAGGGTTACAAGATGGTTCTTGGCCTTACAGGAATACAGGTTTACAGTAAAACACAGGCCAGGGACCCAAATGAAAAATGCTGATGCCTTATCTCGGGTCCATTGTATGATGTCCAGTTGTGTTCCAGCCCCGGGTCTGAAACAGGGGGGGAGGATGTGTGACAGAGTGTCTGGACAAGTCATAGAGGGTGTGTATATCTGCCCAAGATTTCTTGTATCTGTCAGCTAAAAGCAACCAGGAATTTAGAAACTAGGGATCTAGGATCTCTAGTTTAGGGTTTGAAAAAAAACCCATGTACAGGGCCTGTGTTGCTGGAGTGGGGAAGAGAGGGTGGGCCCCACTCCACCCGGACAGTCCGGGTCTTGGGCTGTCTGATTAGTCCAAGGTGTGCTTGCCTGATAGAAGGAGGGAGTTCACACACACTCTGTCTCTCTCATCCTGGGAGCAGGACATCTGCCAGTGGTATGTTATGATCTGCTATGTTATGGTGCCCGGTACTAGGCCGGCACTGGGTTAGTCAGGAGCACCTAATGTTTAGTTAGAGCCGGACAGGCATAGGATTTCTTTTGTTTAGTTCTGTTTTACTTTATACCACAAGCTGGCAATAAAACTGGCTGAGGTCAGTTAAATGATTCTTCCTTGTTCTGTGGACTTTGTGCTTGCTGAAAGTGTGCCTGTCTACCCAGGAGACGACTAACCCGCTACCTAACCCCTTACAGTAGCTTCTTGCCATCTGTTTCCGTTTTCACCCCGATTCCGACTGTTTTTCCGTGTATACTTACATTTCCATGGATTTCCTGTTGTCAATCCTCCCTAGTCCTCCCTCAAGCTTTCCCCATACAACAAACTGACACTTTTAGCAACACCTTACCTTAAAATAATATCCTTCTTCTTCCTTCCTCCTCCTCCTCCTCCCTGTGTTTAATGCTTACCTTAATCTCTTCTCCTTCTTCTTTTTCTTCTTCCCTGTGTTTAATGTTTACCTTAATCTCTTTTCCTTCTTCTTTTTCTTCTTCTCCTTCTTCTTCCTATTCCTTGTCCCATATACTTACCTTTTGGGACATGTAACTGTATGATTATGTTGTGAGAACGTACAGTAACGTAACTTTTTTGTTGTTTTTTTTTTAACTTTTAAAACTTTAAAAATATTATTTAAAATTCCATGCGTCTTGTCTTTAATGTTGCTGGCCTTTTCTTTGATCTGTGAATGAAAAACATCATCAGTTTTGCCTTGTAAGTATGTTGTGCTTATTTTTTTTTTGGTCCATTTTTAGGGTTAATTTTTTGCTAAGTTTTTTCCTTAATGTTTTTTGGACCCTGTTTTTTTGGGGGGGGGCATGAGTTCAAACTACATTTTTGATATACAGTATTCCACGCAGGGTGACCCCAAAGACACCCTATATGTTACCCCTAACCAGAGACTTACCGTATATACTCGAGTATAAGCCGAGTTTTTCAGCCCACTTTTTGGGCTGAAAAAAGCAGCCTCGGCTTATACTCGAGTCAGTAACCTGACTTACCTGAGCGAGGGGGCGGAGGAAGCGGCAGAAGAGCCTCCGAGGCGGCAGAAGAGCCGCCGAGGCTTCAGAACTCGGCGGGGAGATCAGTACACCCAGCGCGAGGTGGGTGTACCAAGATGGCGGCCCGGGCCTCAGTGACGTGGCGGCGCGGAGCGCGCCGGCCGCCATCTTGGTACACCCACCTCGCGCTGGGTGTACTGATCTCCCCGCCGAGTTCTGAAGCCTCCGAGGCGGCTCTTCTGCCCCGCGTCCAGGGGCGTAGCTATAGGGGTCGCCATTGCGACTGGCGGGCCCCCCCCCTGCCCACTGTAACTGTCTGGCTGCGGAGGAGAGACAGAAGGTCCTCTAATCATATCAGTCTGTGCGCTGCTTATCACATCTCTTGCATCACAGCCGTGATAGGCGCAAACTACACACAAGCCTGTCTCCATATTGGCTACCAGCTTCCAGCCCCGCCTCTGTGTCACATCACACCTCCGCTCTGATTGGCTTCTGTGCCCTCTGCTCATGTCAGCCTAGCTGAGGTAAGAGCTCAGGACGCGTTGCACTCTGGGAGATGTAGTTCTGAGTAGTCCCGGACTTTCAATAGATTGTCACAAAAAAACTACACGTCCCAGGTGACTTTGCAACTGAAGGCTGTTCAGTTTTCATTGTAAGAGATGCTGAACTGACAGGCGACAGAAGAACCGCAGCAATGACTGAGGGCACGTAAGTACTTCACACCGCTTCACACTTCTGCAGTGGCAGGGTTAGAACCTCTGCAGCGTTCCTATCACCTATCCCTAATTTATAGGGGCTCCGCTTGTGTAATTAATGACAAAAGTTTGCAGTCTGTTAGGGTGAGCTTGCTAAGTATGCAGAAGAGCTTACAATCAGGGGCGTAACTTGAGGGGTGTGACTGCACTGGGGCCCAGGAGGTCTTATTTATCATATTTGTGCTCACATGGCATCATTTAGAGAAAGGAGGCTCCATCTGTCTCTGCTGTTTCAGTCTTGTGTTGTCTAGCTGCATCCAATTGGGTTAAAAGACAGAAAAAAAGTTTACTGTATGAGGCTTAAATGGGCCCCATTTAATGTTTGCACCAGGGCCCCGTCACATTTAGTTACGCCACTGCCCGCATCCCACGCCGTCGTCCCGCGCCGTCCTCACTCTGTCCCGCACCGTCGCCTTGGCTGGAAGGAACCTCGCTGAAGATTGTGCAGGAGCTGAACTGGTGAGTGTGTGTGTTGTGTGCATTGTATGTGTGCTGTGTTGTGTGCTGTGTGTTGTGTGTGCCTTGTGTGTGTATGTGTGCTGTATTGTGTTTCTGTGTGTGTTGTGGTAAAATTAGGTGCCTCGGCTTATATTCGGGTCGGCCTATACTCGAGTATATACGGTACTCTTGCACTCAAGAATTTAAATTAATCACTTCATTTTATTGTAGTAAAAGTTAAAAACCATATTAAAACCAACAATTCACAGCCATGTGCATATTTAGACACCAGGGGGCGCTCTGCCTGCTATTCATTACAATCAGTATATATGTGACAAACCGTGATACACCTTTAGAAAAAATGAATTATCTACATAAATTAATTTAAAGATTATAAACTACCTATCATCAAAAAATATCCTAATTTATCATTATATAAAGGGCCAGTGCTTCCATATCAAGTAAAAACCTGTGCAAAGATTATTCAGCAGCATTCCATATGGGAGAGCAGACAATAAACAACACAAAACAGACAAGTGCTTACTGGGTGGTGATCAGCAGGCAGACCTCCCGGGCTAAAGCCAACGCG
Organism: Gastrophryne carolinensis; assembly: GCA_027917425.1. Lineage (NCBI taxonomy): Eukaryota > Metazoa > Chordata > Amphibia > Anura > Microhylidae > Gastrophryne > Gastrophryne carolinensis. The sequence continues at coordinate 367,156,802 of CM051234.1, forward strand.
TTTCGAGTTTGGGATGAACTCTTGCTCACGGCACAATCAAATCCTAATCTACAAGGCTGGGGGCATGGTGGAACCCTGCCCGCTTAAGTACATACCTGACCGACCGCTCCCGCGCCCGGCCCCAATCCGTGAGCGGGACGGCGCACTCCGGCCGGTAGTGCGCACGCCCCCCCTCCAGACTGCGCATGCGCAGCAGCGCTCCACACTGGAGCGCACGTCGCGCCGCATAGGCCACGCCCCCTGCTGCCCGATCAATCAGGGATGTTATCAGAGCAGGGGACGAGGGCGGGTCAGGCGCCGTTGCCGTCAGACCTGCATGCACTTTCCCAGCCCATCTTAACCCTTATCTATATCTAACTACAACAACTACTTGCATATTACCGCTATTATATACATATATGAAACAATATCACATTACAGCAATAAATATTTACATTTGCTAAGGATATGGCTGTCTTACTTGGAGACCGCTGTGTTACACGTAAACAGAACACAGCACTCCCTATTTACAACATTTTAGTATTGAGGCAGTGGTCCCTAATATATCCTTATGGCCACTATACTAAATCTAATGGGCTCTTCACCCTTGTGCCCATGAATATAGAGCCATATTTTACACTAAAAAGTGAGATTAGGGCCGTTTAAGGGAACGCCATACGATTATATAGGGGGGGGGGGAGAGCTGCTCCTATGGGGGCAGTAGTAACCCCAGAGGCAGAGAGGGGGGGGGAGGGAAGGAGAGGGCCCAGGTGGGGGGAGGTGGGGATGGGGATGATAGCACCCACTTTTAACATATTACCAAAAGTCCACAAGAATGCAAAATGCCCGCCAGGAAGACCAATAGTGGCGGGTATTGGGAGTTTGACGGAGAGGGCCTGCATCTTTGTGGACAAAAGTCTCCAGCCTCATGTGCTGGCTTTGAGTTCATACCTAAGAGACTCCATGGATCTTCTGAACAGATCAAACCTCCTAACACTCCCGAGAGGGGCTAAATTAGTGACCCTCGATGTTGAAGCACTGTACACGAATATCTCCCATGAGATGGCCCTTAAGACATGTAAATATTTTCTGAGAATGGGCACTGAGGGGGATATAGAGAAACAAGATTTTGTGTTACAATTACTAACATTTATACTAACACACAATTATTTTGTATTCGATGGAGTCTTCTACCGTCAAGTGTGTGGTGTAGCTATGGGGGCGCGCTGTGGGCTGGTACAGGTTCATCGATGACGTGTTACTCATCTGGCAAGGAACAGAAGAACTTTGTGTGGAGTTCCTCAATGCCCTAAATGAGAATATGTATAACATCTTCCTCACCTCCCATGTTTCAGCCGAACAGGTGCATTTTCTGGACCTTACGATCAATCTATTGGAAGATGGCTCCCTGCAGACCACCCTATACAGAAAGGAGACGGCGACCAACAGCCTATTACATTATACAAGTTTTCACCAGAAAAAGACCAGGGATGCCATACCGGTGGGGCAATTCCTACGGCTCAAACGAAACTGTTCCACTGCACAAGAATTTGAGACACAATCAAGGGGCCTCAAGAAAAGATTTCAATACAGGGGTTACCCTAGGGGAACGGTGCAGAAGGCTGTGGTAAGAGCACGTGGTACACCGCGTGAGACCCTACTGACCCCGAGGGAAAGAAAAAGGACCATGGAAGAGGTAAGGTTTATCTCAAAATACAATTCAAATTGGAACGAGTTGAGAGCTGTACTCAATAGACACTGGGGTATATTGAGGAGCGATCCAGCACTGGCCAGATGGACGAGACAGGGTCCGAAGATGGTGGCGCAGCGCGCCCCCACCCTGCGGGATAGGGTTTGCAGGAGTCACTACACCAAACCCCAAACTTGGTTGGGACCTAGGACCATTGGCGTGGGGAGCCACACATGTGGTGGCTGCTCCATTTGCCGACACATGTGTGCGACAAGGGAAGTAAAAAACAGGCTTTCAGGGAAAAAGTTTCAGATTAAACAGTTCCTGAATTGTCGCACGGTGGGAGTGATTTATTTGTTGACTTGTGGCTGCCCTTTGAGCTATGTGGGCGAGACAAAAAATGCGCTAAAAGCACGCCTACAGGCTCACCTTTCATCCATCCGGTTGGCTGGAAGGAATAGGGATCTGGGTAGGATTTTGTCTCCGGTGGCGAGGCATTTTTTGGAGAAACACGACAGTAATGTGGAACAATTACAGGTGGTTGGGTTGGAGAGGGTGTCCTTGGGAGTGAGAGGGGGAGATTTAAAGAAAAGGTTACAGCAAAAAGAACTACGATGGATCTATGACTTGGATACAGCATCCCCATATGAGCTAAATGAAGACGTGGCCTTCACGCCATATCTTGGGTGAATAACATGTCTTCATACCTCATTTGAGTACTTCACAGGTGTCTGTACATATGGGTGGTTTGGCACATTTGAGTTATGGGGTGGGTGATGTGTATGGCGACAGGATTAGGACTGTCCATACACCCTTCTTGGTCACATTGAGAAGCTCAGAAGTGTTTCTACGCTGTTCACTATACATTCTTAACACGGGGTGTGTGTGTGGGGGGGGAGGGGTGGGTGTTGGTGTTGAGGGGGTGGGGCACGTTGATTCTATGCACGTACACTGGTTCACGTTTATGTTGTGGTGTCAAAAAGCTAACATGTTGCCCTGTCTTGTAGTGGTGAAGATCTATATGGTTGTAGTCCATATCGAGATGCCCGGGAGGAATTGCATTAGCACATGGGTCCAATAAATGTATCTACAAGACATGAATGAAAACTGGGTGAAGATCAAGGTGGAGGAGTTGGTGGAGGATTCTGGAAAGCCTTATTGTGGAAAGAACCTACCCATAAGGAAGAAAGAAGGAAAGAAAGAAAGAAAAGAGAGAACAAAGGGGAAAGGGCTCCATGTCATGAAATCTGTTTTTAGAGGCAATGCTATAACTTGGTGTGTGGCATGCACAAGTGGCGTGCAGGTTGTGGATCCCATGTAGTATTTATGAGTATTAAGGCTCCACGTGCGCTCGCTCCTCTCCCCGCTCCCTCCTTAATTCCCCCCCTCCCCGTCCCCCGCCTCCTCATCCCCACCTCCCCCCACCTGGGCCCTCTCCTTCCCTCCCCCCCCTCTCTGCCTCTGGGGTTACTACTGCCCCCATAGGAGCAGCTCTCCCCCCCCCTATATAATCGTATGGAGTTCCCTTAACCGGCCCTAATCTCACTTTTTAGTGTAAAATATGGCTCTATATTCATGGGCACAAGGGTGAAGAGCCCATTAGATTTAGTATAGTGGCCATAAGGATATATTAGGGACCACTGCCTCAATACTAAAATGTTGTAAATAGGGAGTGCTGTGTTCTGTTTACGTGTAACACAGCGGTCTCCAAGTAAGACAGCCATATCCTTAGCAAATGTAAATATTTATTGCTGTAATGTGATATTGTTTCATATATGTATATAATAGCGGTAATATGCAAGTAGTTGTTGTAGTTAGATATAGATAAGGGTTAAGATGGGCTGGGAAAGTGCATGCAGGTCTGACGGCAACGGCGCCTGACCCGCCCTCGTCCCCTGCTCTGATAACATCCCTGATTGATCGGGCAGCAGGGGGCGTGGCCTATGCGGCGCGACGTGCGCTCCAGTGTGGAGCGCTGCTGCGCATGCGCAGTCTGGAGGGGGGGCGTGCACACTACCGGCCGGAGTGCGCCGTCCCGCTCACGGATTGGGGCCGGGCGCAGGAGCGGTCGGCCAGGTATGTACTTAAGCGGGCAGGGTTCCACCATGCCCCCAGCCTTGTAGATTAGGATTTGATTGTGCCGTGAGCAAGAGTTCATCCCGAACTCGAAACGCGTTGGCTTTAGCCCGGGAGGTCTGCCTGCTGATCACCACCCAGTAAGCACTTGTCTGTTTTGTGTTGTTTATTGTCTGCTCTCCCATATGGAATGCTGCTGAATAATCTTTGCACAGGTTTTTACTTGATATGGAAGCACTGGCACTTTATATAATGATAAATTAGGATATTTTTTGATGATAGGTAGTTTATAATCTTTAAATTAATTTATGTAGATAATTCATTTTTTCTAAAGGTGTATCACGGTTTGTCACATATATACTGATTTGGGGTCACCCTGCGTGGAATACTGTATTGCTTTGGGCATTAACCCCACAGAGCAGTGCACCTGCACTAATATTGACCGGTGCTGCCCACATCCTTTTGCCCTTGCCCAACGGGCGTAAACTAGTTGTCTATATTTTTGATATAGATAACAAACTTACAAGGCTTGTGGGCAACATGGCGTCTTGGGCGCAGCCTCCTTCCTTCTTCCCCCATCTGTTGCTGCTGTGAAGCTGTTGGGATCAAAAACACAAGGATATTATTGACTGTGTGTGGCTCCTGAATGTCAGATTAGGTTAGGCTTCTATGCATCAAATCACTCACCTTCCCCAGGCACCTCTTCATCTTGCCCAGCTTCCTGGACTATCCCTTGGGATGGGCCTGCGACGTCAGAATCTACAAATAGCAATATTGCACATTAGTATATGTCTTTATTGCATGTATCAGGACATATGTAAGTTTGAGAGTCTTACCGGAGTCAGGTTGATGCTCTGTCAGGATTGACTCCCTGCCGTGCGATTCCAACCCCCCCCCCCGCATACTCAGGTCTAACGGCTCATCAAAGTCAGTGGCAGAGGAGGGGGTGGGCTTTGGCACTGGCGGTGTACCACCTATACCTTCACCAGTATCTCCCAACACTGGGCTGCGGGCTCTTCTCCGGGTTGGGCGGCAACGCATATTCAATTCATGCGCTGCAATATAAACACAATCCTAAAAACAGGCCCAGGCAAGGGCAGTGTGATTATTGCATGTCAAGTAGCAAGACTTACCTGGAAAGTGCTTTGAAAAGTACCGCCTCACCCGGGGCCTATGCCTCCTTTTCAAGTCAGACCAGTGTTGGGCGATCTGTGTGAAGGTATAGGTGGTTCCCGAATTCCGGGCAATCGTGTCCACCACCGCCAGTGCCAACGTCCTCTTCTGGAAATCGCACGACAGGAAATCGTAACGGTTTCTCAGCATCATCTGTTTTTGAAAAAACCAAGGGTACAGCATTAGTCACACAAATAGATGTCAAAGTCTCATGCCCTATCTAAAGCAAGTTTCTGACCCTCATTCCTACTCACATGGGCCTACTTATTCGATCTGCCTCTAGGCTAGTGTGCTGCTGAGAACATGTTTAAAACTAAGCTGGTCTAGTAGTTTACTTTAACAAGTCAGTTGGTCCTCACTAATCTAAGCCTGCCATTGCTATTTTTTGTTTAGCGGCTTGTGCGCGCACATAAACGCACACTCGCCTACTCACATCCATTATAATCTTGCCCTGCTCCTCGGTGTAGATCGCTGGCGACATCTTTCAGGATCTTCCGGGTATGGTTCTGACGTCCCCCCGCGGTGACGTGCGTGCGCGCGCGCACGCAGCCACACACGCTGCAGAACACGCCCACACGGAAAAACTATTTAAAGGTCAATGCACTCAGCTCTGTGTTGATTACCATATCACTATGGCCAGACCAAAAGGGAGCCGTAAGACCCCCAAAAGCCCAGAGGCACATACTAGCCACACAGATAGACCTCACCAAAAACAACACAAGAGCAGGCACAAGAGCCGGGAGGGACATGCACATACTCAAAGGGTGGATAAGCCAGACACACAGGCTGCTCACAAAAAATGCATGAGCAAGGAGCCCTTGCCACATTCGCCACCACCTTCTAAATCAGCCAGGCCTCACAAGAGACACAAATCTCTTCCAACCCTGCAGCCTCCACCTCCTCCACACACAAAGCATGCGGCAAAAACCAGACACACCACCAAGGGGAAGCGTAGGACAAAAACCACTAGCCCACCCAGGCCAACCACCCCTCCTCCTCAACACTCTGTGTCCCCAAGTACCACAACCACAGAATCAATAGAGAGCTCCACAGGTGACAGCTCAACAGGCACCCAGCCATTATCACATACCACCACCCACACTCCATCACACTCACCCATCAGCCCAAGAAACCTAAACTACTCCCCAGACAGCCAGCCATCAATCTCGTCTGCTGCCGGGGACACCTCACACCCATGTGGGCGCCAGCTGCACCGTGGCTCACTTACAGCCCGTTTTTGTGATGTCCAAAGCATGGCTGTAGCCACTGCTGTTTGTGAGCACTATGATGCCCTATTTGGGCGTTATTCTAAATCCACCACAAAGCAGGCCAAGCAGGAGATTTGGGATAAGATTTGCCGGCAAGTTAATAGTGTTGGTTCTGTGACGAGAGATGGTTTTTTTTTTTCCCATTCAGTATTAGTCTTGGATCCTTAGTTTGATAATCATTTATCATACATTTTCCAAGTTTAGGTAAGTACATACATCATTATGGGAAAGACTAGCTGTGTGGATCCGTGCGAGGTAGCTGATAAGAAGGGCGGGAAAGAAAAATATCTCTGCGGCTAAATATGAGGTAAGCAGCTAAGAAAGTGAGAAAAAAAGGAGAAAGAAGAAAAGCATCAGAAGAAAGAGATAGAAGTAGGAGAGAGAGAGAAATAAAAGGATCAAAGGAAAGAAGAAGAAAGAATGAAATAGCATCAGCGGCCTAGTACTGCTAATGTTTACCCTACCCTCCCTCACCCTACCTCCCTCCCGTATAGAGCATTATATAGGTGATAGAGGAAAAGGAGAGGAAAAAATAAAACAAAACCTACAATTGAGCTAGCTGATTAGGAGTAGTATTTGGGGGTTTCAGGGCTTCTAGAAAATCTTGAATTTGTCTTGTAATTATACCTGGTTTTAATAGGGATAGTTCATTTTCCAGCACGGTTTTTATTTTAGTCTTCCATGGTTTAAATGTAGGAGGGGTAGTTTTCCCCCAATAGTGGATAGCTAGTAAAAAAAATAAAAATCAAAAATACTCACCTGACCCCTCGTTGGATCCGTCTGGGTCTCCTCTTTAATTTGGTGCCATCCGATCCCCTGTGGGGGTTTGGATGGCTCCAGGAGAGCCCCCGGAATAGCCCCCCCCCCCCGTTTGGCAGCAGCAGCTGCTAACTGTAAAAAAAATAAATAAATAAAAATGACATTTACTTACCTGCAGTCCCGCTGCCTCCCTCCAGGTCTCCTCTTCACTGGGGGGGGCCTCCAATCGCCCCCCCAGCCTCTTCAGCTTCAGGGGAGAGCCTGAAAGGGGAGGCTCTCCCCCTCCTCTCCCGACGGGCGCCGCCATCTTGTTGTTAGCTTATCTCCCTCTTGCTGCCTCTCCTCGGCTGAGCTGTCAGATGCCCTGGTGATTGCTGGGCAGAGCAGTGGAGGGGCAGGGGATGCTCTGATCCCCTGCCCCCCCTCCTCTGGCCAGCGATCACCAGGGCATTTGACAGCTGATCGACACAGGAGCTGACAATCGGGTGAGGTAAGTAAAGTAAAAAAAAACTTTTTTCTTTTTTTTTAATAAATGAATTTTTGTGTGTGTGTGTGTGTGTGTGTGTGTGTGTGTGTGTGTGTGTGTTTTTTTTAATGTTAACCCTTTGTGAACTGGTAAGGGGTCCATGAGACCCCTTATACCAGTTCACAAGGCTGGGGTCTGGCAAGCCACCTGCAACTAGCGGGTGGCTTGCCATTAACCCCCGCACCCCCAATTACCTGCCTCCCCAAAGCCCAGGGGGGGCAGAAGAGCCCGGGCCCACACAGGGTATGTGGGCTCATAGGCTGCAGGGTGGGGGGCCACAAAAGCTGGCCACCCCACTCTGTTCCTACAAGCCCCCATAGCTGGTCCCGGGCTGGTTATGACGGGTAAGGGGGACCCTACATCATTTTTTTTTTAATTTTAAGGGTTAGGGTTAGCCTAACCCTAACCCTAGCCCTTAAAATTAAAAAAAAAATGGGTTCCCCCCCCGGAGGGGGGACCTTACGTCATTTTTATTTAATTTTTAAGGGTTAGGGTTAGGGTTAGCTTAACCCTAACCCTTGAAATTAAAAAAAAAAATGGGTTCCCCTCTACGTAATTTTTTTTATTTTTAAGAGTTAGGGTTAGCCTAACCCTAACCCTTAAAATTAAAAATAAAAAGTATTTTTATTTTTACGGGTTAGGGTTAGCCTAACCCTAACCCTTAAAATTCAAAAAAAAATTTAAACATTTTTTTTAAGGGTGAGGGTTAGGGTTAGGCTAACCCTAATGGCTAACCCTAACCCTTAAAAAAAAAAAATGACATGGGGGGGGTCCCCATTTTTTGGGGGGAATTTTTTTATTTTTGTATATTTTTTTATTTTTTTTTTAAATTCCCCCAAAAATGCCCCCCCGGAAGGGGGGACCCTATGTCATTTTTGGGGGGATTTTTGAGGGTTAGGGTTGGCCTAACCCTAAACCCTTAAAATTACCCCAAAAAATGCCCCCCCCCCCCTGGAAGGGGGGACCCTATGTCATTTTTTTTTAATTAACCCCTTATGTTTATAGTGTGGATAGTAGTTGTATTTTATTTGTAAATGTAATAAAGTGCTCTTTTCAGTTTGGGGGGTCTCCAGGGCAAGAATGGGGGGGCTACCGATACATATGTGGTACCGTTGTAATCGGGAGAAATGGGGCTATCACATGCAATATGGTTTTCATAAAAAAAAAAAAGGTTTTATTTAAAATAAAGGAGACAATTGTTTAAAAAATATATATATATATATATATTTTTTTTTTTTTTTAAGCAGAAATATTCAAAAAACAGTAGAAAAATTACAAACAAGACGTTTCATGTTAAAGCCCCTAAACTCTGCTGCAAAAAATGTATATGTAATGTATATAATTTTTCTGGAAATTCCAGCAAAAATCACGGTTAATCATGCCGCAAAATGGGGAAAAATGACCTGTCAACAGAGGGTGACAAAACTTCAAGTAGGCTGGCAATTAAAAGGGTTAATAGTACCTATGCATGTTGGGTATTGTTCTGCTCGAGGGACCTTGCGCTTTCAGATTTAGCTTATTTTTTCTTGTTTGCATATTGATATTTTAGGAAAACATGGTTTTTATTCTGCTTTTTTATAATTGTTTTTAGGGAAACCCTATGCAACCTAAGAATTCTTCAATGGATTACTTCCAGAAAGATGAGCCCACTACAACAAGCTCAGTACTCTTAGAAAGCTTAACATGTGTACTTTCAGGGAATATATGGTTTGTGGGGATATTCTAAATTTAAAGGGTTCTTTTGGTTGAAAAATCGCAAGGTGCGCACTTTGTCTGCAGAGCTGAAATTTTTAAGTAAAATTACCGTTATGCGCACGCTTTACTTTGGGGTGTTTGGCAACTCTTCCTTTGACAGTACCTATGCATGTTGGGTATTGTTCTGTTCGGGGGTTGTTGCTTTTTCAGATTTTATATGTTTTTTTCTGTTTGCATATAGTTTTTTTTAGGAAAATGTGGCTTTGATTCTTCTTTTTTATTTTTTTTTAGGGAAACTCTGTGCAACCAAAGAATTGATTGAGGGATTACTTCCAGAAAATTGCGCCCATGTCAACAAACCTGGTACGCCTAAAAAGCCTGAGGTGTATACTTCCAGAGAATATATCGTTTTTGGGGGGTATTTCAAATTTAAAGGGTTCTTTTTCTGGAAAGACCGCAAGGTGCGCTTAGCGCGGTGCATAGTTGTATTTTATCTGAAAATCTCCTAAAGCGCTGTTTCAGTTTGGGGGAGTCTTCTGGGCAGGAAAGGTTATCTACCTATACATATGTGGTAACGCTGTGACCGGGATTAATTGGGGTTTCACATGCAATACGATTTTATTGACAAACTTACATTTTTTATTACAAAAAAACACTACAAATTGCAAAAAATAGATTTTTTTTTATTTTTTTGCACATATTTCACCCAAAAGTATTGAGAATACACCTAAAAAATTACAAACAAGACATTTCATGTTAAAGCCCAGACTCTGCTGAAAAAAATAATATATCATTTTCCTGGGAAATCCCTGGAAATCCCTTCAAAAATCACATTTGAACATGGGGAGCGCAAAATAGTGCAAAATGGTCTGGCACCAAGGGTGACAAAAACTCCAGGTAGGCTGGCAGCGAAAGGGTTAATGTGTACACAGTTCATCCAAATGTGGCTTACAGTTGCTGGTTGGTCCGTGCACCACCAGCAGGAGAAGGGGGGCATATTTCTATAGTAGTCCGATGTTAAGTAAAACCTTGTTAGGTATTTAAAATTAAAAATCCTTAATGATGTAGATCTTATGCCTCTATTGGATTTATATATATATTAGCCCAATCTGTTTTCTCTATTTGCCCAGGTCTAAGTCCCATTTCTTTTTATAGGAGTCGGGCTGATTGCCCGGTATGTTCTTTTAATATGTTATAGTATACGGATAATTTTTTTGGGGGGGCTTCTGGTGCAAAGAACAGTTTCTGAAAATTTGTAAGGGGATCGAGTGGAGCTGGTTTATTAAAGGAATTAATAATCTTTCTAGCCTTGCTATATTTTAGCAGGGTATTCAGATCATTTTCTGTCTTTTCTTTGGGGTAGATCTTAGATAGCTCAGCTTCTCCAGTCCAGATATCTTGTATTCGGATATATTTCCTACTAAAGACCTGGGGGCTGTTCGATCTACGTAGTTCGTCACTTTTTAACAGTATTTTGAAGCGTTGTGGGTGGGGAGATATTTCGGGATTGGATATCAGTTTAATTAACGTGTTAATTGTTGGGCGGATAATTGGGTGTCTTGAACTTCCCACTATTTTTTTTAATTTGTCTACTTCCTCATCTATTTTTATAGGTCCTAGTTCCATAAGATTCCAGTTTCTATGATGTGTCTGGTAATTCCATTTGAAAATTCTTTGCAAGTGTATCGCTTGATAGTATAATCGGTAATCTGGTGCATTCAGGCCTCCAAGGTCAAATGGGCGATTTACATAGCTGTATTTAGATCTATGTTTCCTACCTCTCCAAATGAATGTTGATGTTAACCTCGAAATTTCATGGAAGAAATTTTCAGGTAGTGTAATTGGCAGAGCTTGCAATACGAACATTCATTTGGGGAGGAAAGGCCTACCTATAATATTTAGAGGGATCTAATTCCATTTTTTTGTTATCTCCCTAAGCCATGGGAGTAAAGGGTTGTAATTGAGTTCGAAAAGAGCTCACGAACTTCCCGCTATTTTGATTCCTAGATATTTGATGTGATCCCTCTCAATCTTGAAGTTTGTCAGTTGATGAAGTTCCTTACATTCATTTTCTGTTAGATTGAAGGGTAGTATAATAGATTTCCTTATATTTAGCTTAAAATTAGAATAGTGACTGAATAGTTTGATAGCCTCTAGGCTATGTTGAAGAGATTCTATAGGATTTTCTAAAATCAGTCATCAGCGTAAGCTAATAGTTTTGGGGTTGCCTTATCATTTCTGATTCCTTTAATCTGCGGGTGGTTGTTAATCATCCTTATAAGGGTTTCTAGTTGGAGATTGAATAGTGTAGGTGAGAGGGGGCAGCCTTGTCTAGTGCCATTCTTTAGGAGTATTGTATCCGTTAGTGCTCCATTAATGTTAAGTCGCGCATTTTGATTTTTGTACAGACTCATGATCTTATTTGTTATTATTGGTCCCAAACCAATCCTTTTTAGGACGGCGTTGATTAAGCCCCAAGAGACTCTATCAAATGCCTTCTCGGCTTCTAAAGCAACAATAGCCGCCTTGCTTTTCCTTGCCTTTATTCTGTCAATTTGTGAGATTGTTATTGAGATATTTTCAAAGATACCTCTGGATGGTTGAAAGCCTGTCTGATTTGGAGAAATTACATATGGTAATACTTTTTCCAGTCTGCTGCTGATTATTGTTGCAAGGATTTTTAAGTCTACGTTAATTAAGGATATCGGTCTGTAATGGGTGCAGTCACTCAGATTTTTGTCTTGTTTGGGGATCAGTTTTATGATGGCGGTATTCATATTGGGGCTTAAAGGGTGGACATTATCAATTGAGTTAAATAAGTCAGCTAGGTGTGGAGCCAGTTCAGAAGCAAAGACTTTGTAATATTCCGCTGGGAATCCATCACTACCAGCTGATTTCCCGGGTCGTAGTTTATCTATTGCTACCTTGATTTCCTTGACGTCGAAGGGTTTATCCAGTGCTAAAATGAGGTCTTTTGGTATCTCAGGAGTATCTATGTTTTTTTGGATCGGGTCATAGTTCTCTATGCTTGGTTCAGGAATAGAGTAAAGATCTCTATAAAATTTTAAAAAGGTATTTTTAATTTCCTCCAAAGTAAATTTTTCGATCCCCTTCTCATCTTAAATTTTTTCTATAAAATTTGCGGCTCGTCTATCAGTTATCATAGAACAATGCTCCTCTGGTATTTCACACTCCTGCTTCCTCTGACTCTAAAATTCCTGAACTCCCAGCATCCCCTTGCACCTGGTAAGTGTTTCTATGTCTCTCCATCACTGCTCTCATCCCCCTACCTTTGCTCACATGAATTTATCTCACTGGCTAAATCTCTCTCCCTTTCTCCATGCACCCGCAAAACACGCTCTGCCACTTTCAAATCCCACAGTCACCTCCTCTCCCTTTCTCTGCTCCTACTTGCTGCTGGTGATATTGCACAAAACCCAGGTCCATTTCCTTCGCCTCCCCGCTCCTCCACACCCCACAACTCATCACAGACTAGCCTTCACCATGGTAGCAAGCCAGCAAACACACGGAACCTAGCCAACCTCTTAACAATCACCCCCTCCCCACGCACTCCCCCCGTTGTCACCTGCGCACTGTGGAATGCACGCTCAGTGTGCAACAAACTGGCATACATCCATGACCTCTTCACTACCAACCTCTTCACTTTCATGGCCTTTACTGAAACCTGGCTCACTCCCTCTGATACAGCCTCACCCGCTGCCCTCTCATATGGGGGCTTACAGTTCAGCCACACCCCAAGATCAACCAACAAACAGGGTGGAGGTGTTGGCATCCTTCTGTCTGAATACTGCTCATTTAACCCAATCCCTGCTCTACCCTCCCTTACCTTCCCTTCTTTTGAAGTTCACTGTGTCCGTCTCTACTCTCCCTGTCGCCTAAATATTGCCATTATCTATCGCCCTCCTGGACCTGCCACTCTCTTTCTGGACCACTTCTCAACTTGGCTTCTCCACTTCCTGTCCTCTGACATCCCAGCTATAATCATGGGGGACTTCAACATACCCGTTGACACCAACAAACCTGCAACCACCAAACTATTATCCCTAACCACTTCCTTTGGCCTCAAACAATGGTCTACCAGCTCCACCCATAAAGATGGACACACGCTTGACCTGCTCTTTACTCACCTCTGCTCTGTATCCAGTGTCTCTTCATCCCCATCCTCTTCATCACAACTTACTAACACTAACACTCACTTCCCTTAATACTGCCCCGCCTGCATACAAACCTGCAATCCTTCGCAGGAACCTCAGAAACCTAGACCTTCAATCACTCTCTGATGCTTTACATCCCCTTCACACCCTGCCCTCATTTACCAATGTAGACGCTGCCGCTTCATACTACCACAACACACTAACTGCTGCCCTTGACTCTGTTGCTCCCCTTAACTACAGTCGCCCTCAGGCCAAAAAAAGACAACCATGGCTTAACACTAACACTGCAACATTGAAACGGCATTCTCGAGTTGCTGAACGGCATTGGAGGAAATCCAAAACCAAGGAGGACTTCCTGTTATACAAGAAAGCCCTTCAGGAACTCAGGACTGCCCTTTCATCTGCCAAACAGGAATATTTCACATCACTCATATCGGCACAGGCCCGGAATCCTAAACAGCTATTTAACACTTTCAACTCCCTTCTCCGCCCACCGCCACCTCCTCCATCCTCACAGCTAACGGGTGAGCAATTTGCCACATACTTCAAAGACAAAATCGACCGGATTCGAAGTGGCTTCACCCCCCAGAACACCTCTCTCCTACCAACATCCCCCTTGTCCCACTCATTAACTCATTTCACAGTGTTAACTGCTCAAGGCGTCTCCTCCCTGGTCTCAAAGGCTCACCTGACCACCTGCCCCCTTGATCCCATTCCATCCCACCTTATCCCTCAACTGTCTCCATCTGTCATTCCAGCCCTAACATCTTTATTCAACCTCTCCCTCTCCACTGGTGCCTTTCCCTCCGCCTATAAGCATGCTGTTATAACTCCACTCATCAAAAAACCCTCTCTGGACCCCTCTGCCCTCCCCAGTTACCGCCCAATCTCTCTGCTCCCTTTCTCATCAAAGCTTCTTGAACAGCATGTCCATACAGAACTTACAAACTATCTGTCTACAAACTCCCTCCTAGATCCCCTCCAATCTGGTTTCCGCTCATGTCACTCTACCGAAACGGCCCTCACCAAAGTCACCAATGATCTACTAACAGCCAAATCCAAAGGCCACTACTCTGCTCTCATTCTTCTAGACTTATCATCTGCTTTTGACACTGTCGACCATGCTCTGCTCCTCAATATTCTTTCTTCTTTTGGAATCCAAGGTCTCGCACTCTCTTGGCTCTCCTCCTATCTCTCTAACCGCACATTTAGTGTATCTTACTCAAACACCATTTCCTCTCCCCGGCCTCTGTCTGTAGGGGTACCACAAGGATCAGTCCTAGGACCCCTACTTTTTTCAATATACACTTCTGGTCTAGGACAACTAATAACCTCGCTAGGCTTCCAATATCACTTTTATGCAGACGACACTCAGATCTACCTCTCTGGCCCAAATCTCTCTTCTATCCTCTCTCGCCTTCCTGACTGTCTAACAGCCATCTCTTCCTTCATGACATCTCGCTCTCTTAAACTGAACATGGACAAAACTGAACTGGTCATTTTCCCCCCATCTCACTCCCCTCCCATCTCTAACACGACAATCTCTGTAAATAATCTTACAATAACTGCAACTCCTCAAGCTCGATGCCTGGGTGTCATTCTGGACTCCTCTCTCTCCTTCAGACCTCACATTCACTCCCTAGCCACCTCCTGTCGCCTCCAACTCAAAAATATATCTCGCATCCGTCCCTTCCTCTCACCTGTCACCACTAAAATGCTAGTACATGCCCTGGTCATATCCCGACTGGACTACTGCAACACCCTCCTCTGTGGTTTGCCAACAAACAGACTGGCTCCCCTACAATCTATCCTAAACTCTGCTGCTCGCCTCATCCATCTCTCCTCTCGCTTCTCCAGTGCTACTCCCCTCTGTCAATCCCTCCACTGGTTACCTGTCTCCCATAGAGTTCAGTTCAAACTTCTAGTGCTAACCTACAAAGCTCTCTCTAACCAGGCCCCTTCCTACATTTCATCTTTGATCCAGCATTACCAACCAAAACGCAACCTCCGCTCCGCCTCTGACATTCTCCTGTCCTCTTCCTTGGTTACTTCCTCGCACTCCCGCCTTCAAGACTTCTCCCGTGCCTCCCCACTTCTCTGGAATGCACTCCCCCGCTCGATCCGCCACTCTCCATCACTCCAAGCCTTTAAAAGCGCCCTCAAAACTCACTTCTTCAGACAAGCATATGACCTGGCTTAAGCAACCACTATAACCTTCAATGGCACGTGCAGCCATACTCAAGCTCTACCACTTGTGACCCCACCCCCTTTGTCTCCACCCCCATCCTTTAGTCTGTAAGCTCGCAAGGGCAGGGCACTCCTCCCTATTGTCTCCCGTGCTCACAACACTTGGTTTTAACCTGTGGCATCTAATTTTGTATTGTTGTCTGTGCTATCTGTTTTACCTTGTCTGTATTCTTACTTGTAAAGCGCTACGGAAGTTGATGGCGCTATATAAATAAACAATAATAATAATAATAATAATAGAAGCAATATGTTTTCCACTGTTATTTAGTGCATTCCTTTTTTTTAATATTTCTTCTCTATTTTCTACCGGGGTTAGAGTCTTTTTCAGAGCCCTCCTGGCTTCGCATAACTCGGCATATATGATTTCATCATTTTTTTTATTTTATGTTTCTTTTCCAACCTTTCTATTGTTTCCATTAGCTTTTTAATCTTTTGTTGGCACTCCTTCTTATGTTTTGCTGATATCGCTATAAATGAGCCTCTAATAAAGCATTTGTGTGTTTCCCAAATAGTCCCCGGTGTTACATTGTGCGTGTTGTTTATACGGAAGAATTCTTCTAGGTCTTTCGTTATTTTTGTTTTGTGTTCTTGCTTCTCTAGTAGTGATCTGTTTAACTGCCAGGCATAGGGGATTATTGGTATATTTCCCCATTCTAAGGTCATGGTAATTGGGGCATGGTCAGAAATGGTTATACTTCCTATCGAACATTCCTTTATCCTATGAAGAGTTTGTTGTCTGATAAAAAAGTAGTCCAGTCTAGAATATGATTTTTGGGCCCTATTATAACATGTAAAGTCTTTTTCATTTAGGTGCAAGATGCGCCAGGTATCAACAAGGTTCAGTTTTCTAAATTGTTCCCATATAATTTGGTTAGAGATTATTTCTGAAGGCCTTCTCTTTGTACTCGTAGTATCATTTTCGAGGTCATTAATCATATTGAAGTCACCTGCCCATATAAGGAGAGATGTTGAGCAAATTAAGCGAAAATTTGGTGACCTGAAATATTATGGTAAAAAAAAAATGGACATGCGCCGCCAGCAGAGGTAAAGTCCATTTAGAGTGTAAATGCATGTATAGGCTGCTTTGTAACAGGATGTAACACTTATTAGGTGTGCTTTAATCTTCCCCAGCCTGCAGACAGGGGGTGGAATCCCAACTAAAATCATCCTAACACCAGCAGAAGAACATGTGTTTACATATATTCACCCGGCAACCCTTCAGGGCCTACCAGGGGGCATAGACACAGACAGGAATGTCAGGTCCGGAGGTGAGTATGTTTTTACATTGAGCCTTTTAAATGGGTACCCAAACAGTTTTATACTCCTTAATACACACTGGCCTTTGCTGAAACACTAAAAGTACATTCTCTCGTCCCAGAACAAACTCAAGACACGCCACAAGGCCAAACTACCCCTGGCTTGTCCCGGAGGACCATGCAACAACAGCCTTCAGTCCACACAAACCAACCTGAGTGTTTGGATGAGGTAAGTCAATGGTCCACTGTGTAGACTTAGGAAATTGCACTTGCATCCATTTAATGTTAAATAGTGGACTCAATACCTGCTACATTTCTTGGCAGAACCTACCCAGGCCACCAATTATAGAAGAACATCAGACCCAACAGGCCCAGCAACTTCAGCCGCTGGTGTCCACTAACCAAACCTCTGTGGCACCAACCTCTTCTGCCGTCCGCACAACAGACTCTGCGCCAAGCCAGCCACCAGCAGCCACTCAATCTGGAGCAGAACCACCCACCCGTGCCAGTGGCAGAACACATCCAAGGCGACATATCAGCCAGAGGAGACAGCTGCAGATCATGGAGGAAGCCTGGCACCAGGAGAATGTTGAATTTTCTGCAAACACACAGAGATTTAATGAAACTGTGTGTACCCAAATCACCTCGATGTCTAACCAATTAGAGGTTTTAAACCAAAATGTCTCTGGGCTGCTGCCAGAAACCAGACAACTAACCAGGCATATGGGTGAAATGGTCCACCAATGGCAGCTCATTAATCAGAGCCTTGCACATATTGCCGCAAACATTCACCCACACCAGACATCAACTGCCACCTCATACTCTTCATACCACTAAATGGATGTGTTTATGTATTTGACCCCACGTTAAGCTTTACAAAATACAACAAAAAAGTTTGTAACTTAATTTTTTATGGATCACCAAAAAAACAAAACAAACAAAAAAAAGGAATGTTATTTAAGAAAAAACGAATTTGGTAAGGGAGTTGTCACAATGGGAAAGCCGCTGGATATTTGATTTAAATACGCTGGTCCCTAATGGGTTGAATGTGGAGTTCAATCTAAATTGCTTTATAGATAGCTCCTAGGAAGTTTTTTAAGGTGTGGTTTTATCCTTGGTTAATGTATTTTATGTAGATCAATCTTTTATTTTTATTCAGAGTTTTTTATGTGCTTTTTCTAACCTCATGTAAAGGGGTTCTCACCTTATGCAGTTACCTTAGGGGTCGCCATGCATTCAGGTTCAGATATATTCTGCATCGGGCTTAATCATATAGTATTAGTTCACTCTTTCTTATGCTAGGATTTTATTAATAATTTTATTACTAACAGTGGTGGAGGGTTTTTCTTTAATATAAGCCAGCTCTGACTTATTCATGTTATTTAATTTAACTTACTTTACATATATAATACTATGCCACATGTCACGTTAATTTATAGAGTATTCACTTTATTAGCGTTCCAGTTATGGGACTCTTCTCTTCTTCTTTTATTTCCACCGTTCACGTAACCTTGTGCGCTCCACAGGTTGGGACGCAGAGTATGTCATTTCCGGAGCATGGGTGATTGCCCATGTTTGAGTTATAGGCTGCTTCCGCGTTCCATTCGGCGGACTTGGTATATGACACATTTCCGGTTTCACGTGTGTTCCAAAGCCCGAGGGGCGCTTGTTTACTGTTTCCGGGTAATTGGGTAATATCTGTGTCTGCCGTTTATCGACATGTCATTTCTGCGCACTCTTAATAGGTGAGTTGATACCCTTATGAATAGTTGCAAAATATCACTTTTGGTTGGTGAAGTTTTTATCACGCTCTAGATATTGGAGCGTGTTCAGTGTTACTATCACTTCCGGGTTCTGCAGCCGCATTCGTCTGCTCACGTAATTGATCACACTGCTATAAATATAGTTAGATTTTTGAGCTGATTATCCTAGTTAAAGCCTCATGAGGGTGAAACGCGTTGGAATAATCAGCTTTTATACTTCAATTTGAGTACATGCCGTCCCCAGGTGTCTGTGTGGTGAGAACTACTACTGACATTGCAGCTGTACCTGAATTTTGCCTACTTTTATTGAATGTCTTGTGAGTCCAATTTTATCCATTAAAATATCGATATATTTTTAGACAATCTGCACTATATTTGCTTTTATTTTTCTTTTATGGTTATTTCACTCTGAACCACTATTGAATCATTGATGTGGAGTCCCTTTTTCTGACCATGGTTCTGGATTAGGAGGTTGATGATTTTTCCTTACAAGTCTATGTTCTAAATTTGACCCCTTGGAGGCTGTGTTGATGATCTGGAGCGAACCTAAGGGAGACCAGGATTCAATTAGGAAATTATACCTTTTGCCGATTTATATTGGCCATCTGGTAAGAGGCTTGAGTGATTGGTGGCGGATTGTCCAGTGTGTGGAGAACACGTGTGGATTTGCCTATATCACGGTGGACTATTAAGAGCTCTGTGTAACCATATACATATATGACAATTGTTAAGAAAAAACATTGTCCACAAGTTGGGAACGGATTGCCTGTGCTGTGCCACTTTGGGATCCGGAGTAGGGAGGTGTGACTTCTTCCGAAATCTGTAAAGTGACTTCAGACAGGTCAGTGTATCTTGATACCCGGCTTTGTATGGCCAGGTTGTGCATGACCCCACACGCAATTATTATTTTGATGACCTTGGCGGCCTCATACAGCAGGGCACCCCCAGTCTGGTCCAGACAGCGGAAGCGCATCTTCATCAAGCCAAAGGCCCGTTCCACCACGAAGCGAGTCCTCCTATGCGCAGTGTTATATCGCTCCGGGGCCTGCGAGGATGGGTGGAGGATGGGGGTAAGTAGCCATGGAAGCAATGGATAGCCAGAATCACCTGCAAATAAAACCAAAGAATTAAGCACAAACCATAATACAAAATACACCTGACAAATGGGCCTCTTGGCAACATATGTAGTGGCAGGCCCCAGAACTAGTCGACACCTAACTATAATCCCAAAATAAAAAATAAAAAAATGAGAATAACGAATAGCCACAAGTACCTTACATGCTAATTAAAAAAAGGGCATGTTATGTTACTTTAAAATGCTAAGAACAGGGAACAACAGACAGGGGCCTAAGGGGAAGAGCCTCAATAATGTGCTGCTTAGCATACCAGCATTAGTGAACAGGGACAATAGGTGAGCTGTGCTGTGTCAGAGCAAAGCACAGTTCTGATGAGGCAACATGCACATCCACCCAGTACACTCCTGTACAATGACTGTGGGATGCAACAAAGCTAAGAGGGCCAGGACAGGAAGGAATAGTGGAGAATACAAAAAAAAAAGCATAGGAGAAAATAGTGGTAGTAAGTGATTGAAAACTTGTACTGTTTCATTGGAGTCTATAACAGATTAGTGGGGTACAGGCACAGAAAAAATAAAAAAAACATGGTGGACAGCAACAACAATTTTTGGACACATACCCAGTAGCCATCTGCCAGACAGATCTCCTGATTGAAATCGCACAAAGAGGCTGGAGTTCCTCAAAATGTTAGAATCGTGGGTGGAACCAGGGAAGGCTGCAAACAAACTAAAAAATTGCAGATCTGGGCCTGACACTGCCTGCACATTGATTGAATGGCCCATCTTCCTGTTCCTGCAAAAGCAAAATACAACAGGAATTAGTGGGCACAAAAGTGGAAACATAATTCAAAATATACTTTCACAGAAACAACATTTAAAAACAATGGATGTTTGGTATACACAGGGTGTAGGTCTGCTTTAATCCAAAAAAAAAATAATACACATTGAAATAATGAACATTTCTGGCCTACATTGCACATACATGCTGACCAAAACCACATACCTGAACAGATATTCCTGGTCAGCAGGAGGAATTAACGATACGAGGGTACAATCGATGGCACCCATGACATTGGGCATGTCGGCTATGTTATAAAAGGCCAGCTTAACCGCATTCCAGGCTTCCACTGTGTCAGGGAAAAAAATATATTTTGGTGCCAGGGTAGCCATGCCATCCAAAAACTTGGTAAGGCTGCGGCACAGCGTAGACTGGGACATCCCCACGGAGAAGGTACCCAGTCTCTGGAACGAGCCATTTGCAAAAAACTGCAGGCAGCCAACCAATTTGTTCATACCTGCAATTGCATGCCCCTTCCTTGTGGTGCGGCCTAACCATGGCTGCAGCTGCCTATACAAGTCCTGGAGAGAAACACAGTTAAGGCGGGTGAGCTCGAATAGCTCAAGGTCATGCATGCCATCGATGTCCAGATGTGTGCGGTGCAGCCTGGTTTCTGCCATGCTCAAAACAACCAGGCCGCGTAGCTGACGCCTTTGATGCTCACGCACAGCAGAATGCATTTCCAAGTCACAAATATCAAATACGGCTGCTAAGACTGCCCGTAAGTGAAGCGTCGACACCCTCGTTAAATTGGGCTTGTTTCAATCGGAAATCAAGGCTCTGAATCAATTAAAAAACAGACCAATCAACGGCCAGTCCATTTTCACGGAGTTCAGCCACTTGCGAGCCGTCAATCGGAAAGGCGCCTGCAGAAACACCTGAGCGCATACACACACACAAAAAGCAAAGTAGCACCCTTTCCTGACCCGATCACAGCCCAAAAACCACGGGAAAACGCACGGGATAGCTGAACGAGGAGGCTCTGCATCAGGCCATATGTCCTTGAGTGCAGCTCTGAGCCTGGGAGAGTTGACCTTTCTAAAATTTAATGTTTTTGCCTTCCCAGGCAGAAAATCTTTCTTACAGTTTATGTTAAATACAATTATATTGTGGTCACTGTTACCAAGATTTTCACGGACTGTTACTGCCCCCATCAGGTCATCATTATTTGATATTACAAGGTCTAGAATAGCATCACCCCTAGTAGGTGCCTCCACGAACTGATTCATATAATTATCTTGTAGCAAGCTGAGGAATGATCTCCCCCTTGTAGTGGAAGCAGAACCATGTCAGCCATGAGGTGAAGGTCTCCTTTAAGGCCTGGAAAGCCTTCACTGGTGAGGGAGGCCAAATTTCTAAAAAAGCTCCTTTCTAGGTTAGGTCTGTTAAGGGAACCACAATCAAGAAGAATCCCTTGATGAAACGCCTGTAGAATTTGGCGAAACCTAGGAACCTCTGTAGGACCCCTCCTGTGAAGAAAGGGCCAGACACATGATGCCTTGGGATTTTTCCGGTAGTTGCAGAAGAACGCAGAAGACTCACTGGGTGCATTATTAAAGGCTAGTTCAGCAAACTCTATAAGGTTGGATCATTGATCCTGGCAATTGGACACAAAGTGCAAGTATTGCTCCAGAGACTGGTTCACCCTCTCAGTCTGACCAGGTGGTAGGCCGACAATAGAGACATATTAATTCCCAATAGCGCACAGAACTTCCTCCAAAAACAAGAAACAAATTGAACCATCGATCAGAGACAATATTTTGAGGTATGCCATGTATACGAAAGATTTTTGTTTTATGAACAGTTGGGCCAGTTCAGGAGCCGACAGGAGTTTCCCCGGGGGAACAAAATGCCCCATCTTACTGAATCAGCTGACCACCACCTAGATTACAGTATTATTGTGAAAGTGCAGTACTAGTAACCCCAATGGAGATCTATGGGTTCCCTTGCTATGGGCACATACATAACAGGCTTCAACAAAGGTGGTAACATCGTGTCTGATAGTTGGCCTCCATATATGGTGCTTGGCGAGAGCCAGAGTCCTACTGTTGCCTAAATGACCTGTGGTTTTAGTATCATGAAATCCTTGCAATATAGAGAGATGCAGATGCGGTGGACCAACTAGGCAACTGGGGGCTAACCTGGAGGGGAGTTTCCTGAAATGGTGTTAAGGAATTGGACAAATCAACAAAACAACCAGAAGGCCAAATGGGTTAATTTGCATCGAACCTACCCCAAAGTTACATGACAAGGCATCCACTTTGGTGTTCTTTGCTCCAGGTTTGAAATTAATACAAAGTTAAAATGGGAGAAAAACAGCACCCAGTGAGCCTGACGAGAATTGAGACTTTTGGCGGATTCAATATATTCGAGATTCTTGTGGTTGATGTAAACCATAATCTGATGCAGAGAACCTTCCAACCAATGCTGCCACTGCCAATTTTTTCCCTAGCAGTTCCTGATTTCCTACATCAGAATTTTGCCCAGCTGTGCAAATGTTTTGTGAGAAATAAGTGCACGGATATAATCTCTCCGGAGAACCGGAATATTGCAAGAGGACAGCCCTCACCCCATCCACCTCAATGAAGAATAGACGATAAATGTCTGGATGGATTAATACTGTAGCTGAGATGAGGGTCTCCTTTAAGGTCTAGAAGGCCTTTACTGGTGAGGGAGGCCAAATTTCCAAAAAAGCTCCTTTCTAGGTTAAGTCTGTTAAGGGAGCCACAATCAAGAAGAATCCCTTGATGAAACACCTGTAGAAATGGGTGAAACCTAGGAACCTCTGTAGGACCCCTCTTGTAGGAGGGTTTTAGGTTGTTCCTACTCCAAAACTGCAGACACCTTGGAGGGATCCATAACCAGACCCTGACTGGAGACCAGATACCCCAGTAAAAGAGACTTTGGAGACCTCAAATATGCATTTGGACAGCTTGGCATAGAGACTGTTCTCCTGTAGATTTAGCAACAACGCCTTAACATGCTGTCATGTTCAACCACATGACCCCGAATTGACCCAGAAATTCAGGAAAAATAACATAACACAAATTCCTGGAAGACTGCTGGGGCGTTACCTCTGGGGCTTGTGAGGATGAGGAGATGGGGCCCAGGGGAGAAGACTCTTGGCAGGGGGAACCCCAGGGCTGATCTTTAGCCTTCTCTGGACGTCGTTCCCTGAGACACCTGTCAACATTAATGGCTATCTGCATGTAATCGGCCAAGTCTTTGGGTTGAGGGAAGTTGACTAGGGCATCCTTGATGCTCTCACTTTGGGTTGAGAGAAGTTCACTAGGGCATCCTTGATGTTCACTAGGGCATCCTTGATGAGAACCCGATTCTAAACTGACTGCAGAGGGCTGGATCGTTCCAGAGTGAATCGATCGCCCATTGGCAGAATTCAGAATTGCATTCTTGGGCCGTGCGCTTCCCTTGTTTTAGGCTTCACAGCTTAGCGTCCATGTTTAAGGCCCTGTCAGGGTCTGCATACGGGACCTCCATGGCAGAGAAGAATGCAGAGACAGTCTGGAGGGCCTCATCGGTGGGTGCTAGTCCAAAGGGTTGATTCAGAGAGGCATAAAATCATTTTCGTTTTTTTGACTCGTTCTGTGTATTTTTTTTTTCTGTTGGCGTATGTGTGTACGCATGATTCAAAGCAGGCATCGGGAGCCTTCCGTTTACTGTTTGTCACTGCGTACGCAATGTCATTATTCTGCTCTTGTTATGTATTCGAGAGGACGAGGTTTTCGTTTATGTTACTTATTAAACAACGTACCCTCCCGTTATTGGGCTTTTTCCAACGTAGCCTCTAACGAAATATTTACGAGTCCCGTTAGATTCAGCATTCCGTTTTCTATAAATATACGTCCAGACGGAAATCTGGCGTAACTCACGCATGCGCGCACCTAAATGAACTCATGTCCCCGTCTCAACTCACTTCTGCTACAATGCTTACTTCAATTCCTTTGCGGTTCCCTTTTTCTTCACTTTGCGCTATTAATGCCTCAATTCCTTCGCGGTTCCCTTTTTCTTCACTTTGCGCTATTCATGCTTATCTCAATTGCTTTGCGGTTCCCTTTTTCTTCACTTTGCGCTATACATGTTTACCTCAATTCCTTCACGGTTCCCTTTTTCTTCACTTTGCGCTATTCATGCTTACCTCAATTCCTTCGCGGTTCCCTTTTTCTTCACTTTGCACTATTCATGCTTACCTCAATTCCTTCACGGTTCCCCTTTTCTTCACTTTGCGCTAGTCATGCTTACCTCAATTCCTTCGCTGTTCCCTTTTTCTTCACTTTGCGCTATTCATGCTTACCTCAATTCCTTCGCGGTTCCCTTTTTCTTCACTTTGCGCTATTCATGCTTACCTCAATTCCTTCGCGGTTCCCTTTTTCTTCACTTTGCGCTATTCATGCTTACCTCAATTCCTTCGCTGTTCCCTTTTTCTTCACTTTGCGCTATTCATGCTTACCTCAATTCCTTTGCGGTTCCCTTTTTCTTCACTTTGCGCTATTCATGCTTACCTCAATTGATTTGCGGTTCCCTTTTTCTTCACTTTGCGCTATTCATGTTTACCTCAATTCCTTCGCGGTTCCCTTTTTCTTCACTTTGCGCTATTCATGCTTACCTCAATTCCTTCGCGGTTCCCTTTTTCTTCACTTTGCGCTATTCCTGTTATTTATTTTTTATAACGTTTTCCTGTAAGCAGCCTTAATGTATATTTGTTTGACATAAAAGAATACAGAAACATGTTTTTTCTTTTTGGTTATTTATTTTTTAATTCAAATTTGGATTTTTCATTTTCAAACCTTTTTTATTTAGAATTTTTATCTGTAATATAAAAGTAAAAACTTTTTTTTAAACTTTTTTTTTTTTGGGAAAACTTAGAAATTTAAAAACATCACATTTTTAAATAAAACTATTTACAAAGCAATGGCAGGCCCCAGATAATTATTCATCAGTGGTCCCCATCGAAGCAGCCAGCTCCTGGATGTCGCCCACCAGCCAAAACACATATAAAAGTCATTAGGCCATATGTCATTCTGCTACTTAATTAATCAAGGGATGAGACCATATGTCATTCTGCTATTTAATTAATCAATGGATGAGACCATATGTCATTCTGCTATTTAATTAATCAAGGGATGAGGGCATATGTCATTCTGCTAATTACATTGGCTAGGGATTCTGGTTTCTTGTTGATGATGTCTTGGTGATTGAAGCTTACTTGGCTGGTGGGCAACCTGAGCTTCGGGGACCACCCTCCGTTCTGGGGCCTGCCACTGCTCAGGATGTGAGGCTGTAGAGACATTCAAAATAGGCTCACTTCTAATGTCTGATGTGTGTGTGTGACATCACCCACCTTCTCCATTTTCTTCATGGGCTTCATCTGCTGCCCTCTGTGCTCCTGATCCTTCAGCCGCTACATATTCATCTATAAAAAGAGAAGCAGGAAATGAGTTTGTGTTTAAATTGCATGTACCTGTGTGTGCTAAAATCAGAGTCCCATACCGGAGTGTATGGAGTCAGACCTTTGGTACGACTGCCTGCCCATGTGGTGAGGCCCCTCCTCTGTAGAGAGGTCTAGTGGCTCTCTGAGCCACCTACAGAGGAGGGGTAGGACCTTGGCCCTGGAGATGAAGCACCTTCACTTTGGCCAGATTCATCCCGCACTGGGCGGACTGCTCGCCTCCGGGTGGGTCACATGCAAAAGAATAGCATTTATAAATAGAGGCCTAGCTTCTGTGTTTGTTAGATCTAGCATGCATTCGGAATGTACTTGCTTGGGAAATGTTGCGCAAAAAATCGCCGCACCCGGGGCCTCTTCTGTCGCTTGAGGTCCGACCAGTGCTGCATGATCTGGGTGAAAGTAAGGTGGTGTCACATTCCGCATTGATTCTGGCCACGATCTCCAGGGCCAACGTCCGTTTATCATACTCGTTGGGCAGGTAGTCGTACCTGGGCTCCATCATCATCTAAAAAATACATCAATAAAAATTGATGTTAGATCAAACAGCATTCAAATCACATTCACAATTAGAGCAGTTTACTAAATTACATTCCCCATCACATTTCTAGCCTTCACCTATCCTTCTAGATGCAAGTTAGTTGGTCCAGAGTTTAAATCAATTTAAAAAACCACTGTTTCTTCCTGCGCTTCCTTAATGCATATGCATGCATTTAGATGTCAATTCAACGTCCTTCCAAAACACTTATGAGCATCAGAGTCTCCTGTTGTTGGCAGGTGAAGATAGTGGGAGCCATGTTGTTTGGTTTGAGCAGCAGATAGGTAGTGCCCCAGCGGTTTCCGGGATGTGCACGGCAGTACGCACACTTATGAGTAAGCATCATACACAGTCAGTACTATTTAAAGGGTATTCGACACACAGCTCATTCTCTTTCTGAATGTCATCATGGCACCAAGGAAAAGTAGCTGAAAGCAATCACCAGCCAAGGAGCACAAGACAAAGGCCGGAGAACCATGAGGACACATCCTCAAGACCGACCACTCACGCAGAGCAAAAGTGGCCACCACAAGATGGACCCAACCCCTGACCCATCCAAATCTGGAAGCACCAGGAAAAGGCAAGAAACTTCCTCCAGGAAGAAGGCTCCCCGGCCAACCACATCGAAAGAGCAAGGGAGCACGACTTCCAAGGGGAAAAGGAAGCAGAGGCCGAGAAGCCCGAGCCCCCCCAAGCACACCTTCTCCTGCTCGCCCACATTTGCCACCAGAACACGTGGAAACAACTGAGTCCTCGGGAACATCCAGGCTGCAAGTTCTCTGGCCAGCCGGCCAATGACCCCCAGCCCAAATGCCAGCCCAGTCCATTCCTTTTTGAGTGACATGACGGCCTATTCTTCGGCACACACTCAGCCATGAATGTCCCCTGAATCCCAACAACCAGGGAAGAGCCAGAACAGCAAACATTAGGCCGAACCTTGCAGCGACAGCACTTGAGCGGGCGCTTTTGTGTGACACAAACACTCGCCTTGGCAAGTGGGGTAACTGCGCATTTTGATGAGCTATATGGGCGGAATTCCAAATCTATAAGCAAAGTGCGCAAAACACAAATCTGGGAAGAGCTCACCAGACAGGTGAATTCAGAGGGGGACGAGAGGAAAGATGTTGAGCAGGTCCAGCGGAAATTCTCAGACCTCAAATATGCAGTAAGGCAGAAGCGGAACAAACGCAGGTAGCACGGGTAAATATTGTTGTTTGAGTTGTGCTGGTTGTTGTTGTGCCCAACATGACAAATAGTGTTTAATATCTGATTTTCAGGATGCAAACAAGCAGAGGCTTCCCCACCAAATTGCAATTTACAAGAGCAGAGGAAATGGTCCTGGCTTTGATCCACCCCGCAGCATTACAGGGGCTCTCTGGCACCTTTGAAATGGACAACCAGGCCATTTCTGCAAGTTAGTAATGTTTTTTTTAATTAGAATTAATTACAACATTTAAAATGTGGCTGACCCGCAGATATCAACACAGGCCCCTAGCTAGTGTGTTTGAGGGGAGGTTAATGTTGTAGGCGGGGGTGCAATGGCTGAGGAAGAGGGTTAATGATGGGCACTCTCCCAGGGTGCAGCAGTTCATGGTCCTTAGAAAGGTTTTCATTCTAAACCCGACCTTCGCCATGATTTGGGGAAAATAACAAACACTTTTAAAAAGAATCCCCAGCATCTGATATTAATATATTGTAAATTTGGGATCACTTCTTATTCTTCCCCCCACTGGGCTGCAACTTTGTTAGGGCATGAGGATATGGCTGCAGCCATCTGGATTTAGAAGCATCACACTTAGTGAGGAGATGAGAGTAGGATAAAGTGCAGGGAGTGGGGTTCTAGCTGTGCTTTGCTCAGACAAAGCAGAGCTGGGGTCAGGAAAAGGTCAGCAGTCCCAGAATGCACAGCAGCACAGTCAGAAGGCAATTCCTGTTTGCAGGCTGACTGTTGTCCCTTAAGCCGGCATCTTGGATGTCTAAAGCCTCATAACATGCAGTAGATGCATGAGCAATCTGTATGTACAGGGTGAGTGAAACATATAAGAACTCTTATTCATGGTGAAGGTCCGCTTTAACTGTTGTGGGAGTCGTGATTCCTGCTTTGCCCCGTGTGTTCTAAAGCATATCTACTCAGGGTCATCAAGGGATGTTTGTGTGTTTACGTGCCTTTGAATTTTTAGTCCAGATCAGCATCATGCCTCTGCAAGTGTGGAAACCTCCTCCAATTTGCCCACGCCATCTACCTCCCTGCTGCCTATGCCACAGGACCGGCTGGATCTGGTAATTGCACTGTGCTGGAACTGGTGATGCACGTGAAGGAACATGACTAATTGAGACAAAATATATTTGTCCAAATATCTCACACATTTTTTTCCATGTTCCAACAGACTCCCCCACTAATGGATGTTATCCAGCATATGGAGGAGGAGGATGCCAGCCGGATTCTGCCTTCTGCAATTACCCCCCTGGCACCTAATCTGTCACTGCCCCAGCATCCTACTGCCACAAATCCTCTGCAGCAGAGTGAAGCTGGACGCCTGCTGCCAGCCGATCATGGCCAGCAGGCTGAGACTGACCCTACAGTCCCCAGTGCTAGCTCTGCTGCAGAGGATTTGGCTAGTCTATCTGGTACGGTTGCTCGGCCTAGACCTCCAGCATCTGCAGGCGCTCAAACCCGGGGAATTGGAAGACGCAGTCAGCTACGTCGACCAGTTTCCCAGGGGAGGCGCGTGCCGATCCTGGAGTCAGCATGGTGCCATGACAGCCGTTACTTTAGGCAGGTGACTCAAAGAACCACTGAGCAGATTACTGCACAATTAGAGACCTTCAATAATAACTTCACCACCATGCTGACAGAATTTAGGATGAGCAACAGTCAGATGGCAGCACAAATGACCACCTTAAATAACAACTTCAGCGCCATGCTAGATGAATTTTGAACAGACAGATGCTGGAGCAGTAGTAGATTATGAATGCCACACATGCCCAGGTATTGGGCCACCTCAAAGGCCAACCACAACATTTTTATGGCCATCAACAATATTAAGAATTTCCGCTGTATCTGCTCAACATATTTCCTCTCCATCCCCACACTATTGACCTGTCTGGTGAGCGCAACCCAGATTTTGTGGTTTGTGCCTTTGCTTGTTGATTTGGAATTTCGCCCATAAAGCTCATGATAGTGCTCAGATACCCCACTAGCCAAAGCCAGAGTTTGTGCCTCAGTAAAGCGCCTGCTCAAGCTCCCACGCAGCAGGCTTTGGCCTAATGAAATGCTGGCTGATTCATCCTGGTTGTTGGGAATATTGGGGGACATTCTTGGCTGACGAACATCACAATTTGGCCATGGAAATTAGTGGACTGGACTGGCATGGGGGCTGGGTGTCATAGGCTGGCCAAAGAACTTGCAGCCGTAGAGTTTGCAGATGACTCTGGCCTTGCAACATTGCATTGATGAAATGTGGCACAAGCAGGAGAGGGTGTGTCTGTGGCCCTATGTATTCCTGCCCTACTATTCCCCTTGAAAGTCGTGCTCCCTATGGCTCTTGATGTTGGTGGCTGGGGAACCTTCGGTCTGGAGGAAGTTATCTTTGTCCTCCTGGATGTGCCCAATTTTGAAAGGCCAGGAGTCAGGCCCGATGTACACTTACATTTGCTAATGGATGTCCATGGAGGCTGCGAGTGCCCTTCCCCAAAAATTTTAGATTTTTACTGTAAATTTATGGAATAGGACTTTATCAGTTCTGTGCTAAGTTGATGCATTTATGTTTCTTTGCTTTTTAAAAAAATGATTGTTTTGAATGAAAAACTGGCTCAAATAAACTGCATTACGCTCAAATCATGTCTAAATTAAGTTTTTTATTTAAGCATAACACAATTGGCAACCCAACAAAAAGGTACATCACAAATCAAACAAATAGCTAAATAACACAAAAAAAAACAATTAACAAAAAAAAATAGCAATAAGCTGGGCACGTACAGATTGGCCGGAAGCACTCGGGGTGCCCTCATATAAATCCTCACTTTCCTGGCTGGGTGGAGAGGGGCACAAATCCACATAACGGGGGACCTGCTGCCTGAGGGCAAAATTGTGGAGCACGCAGCAGGCTAAAATAATTTGGATAACCTTGTTAGGGTCATACGGCAGAGCCCCCCCCCCCCCCGTATGATCCAAGCAGCGAAAATGAGATTTCAGCAGGCCAAAGGCCCTCTCCACTACTGCCACGGTCTTGCGATGGGCCCTATTATATGACTCATGGGCCGGATTCTGCGGGCGAAGGACGGGCGTCAGGAGCCATGGCATTAGTTGATAGCCAGAGTCCCCTGAAAGCATAACAAAAACCAAAAAATACTGACACCTTCTAAGCAACATTATTGTTTAACATGTCATCAAGGGCAAAAAACAGCCATAGGTTGATACAGGGGTCATCAATGATATTCATAGGCATACAGTGAAAGGGGAATGATTTTATTTGAACAAACTTACCCAGTAGCCAAAACCAGATAAATCGCCAGACTCAAAGCGAGTATATAATCTGGAACTCCGCAGACTATAGGCGTCATAGGACGAAACGGGATACCCTGCAAGGACACTCAGGAAACGCATGTCCGGACCAACCACTGCTTGGATGTTCAGCGAGCGGCCCATCTTGCGGTTCCTGACCAAAAAAAAATTACACCAAGCCAAGGTATCCACCAAAAACCCCCTCAAAAAATAAACAAAAAACATTATAGTTAAAGAGTCCAAAACAAAAAAAGGACATAAGTCTTACTAAATTGAAAAATAATAGGGATGTGTTTGTAAATTAAGGTGAACATGCTAAGGACTAATTAAGGTCATCATTCCAATGCTTTTCTAAGGGCTACATGATAAGTATTTAAGGTCGGCATTCTAAACAGTTTAGAAGAGATACTTGAGAAGGAGGGATTAAGGTATGCATTCTAAACAGTTTAGAAGGGGAACTTGAGAAGGAGGGATTAAGGTATGCATTCTAAACAGTTTAGAAGGGATACTTGAGAAGGATTGATTACTAGATACATGAAATTAAGTTTAGAAAAAAAAATGACATAAAATACTTACCTATATATGTACTCATCAGCTGCGGGTGGCACTAATGCAACGTGGGTGCAATCGATCACACCCATGACGTTGGGCATGTTGCCAATATTATAAAATCCCAACTTAATTGCGTTCCAGGCTACCATGTCGTCAGGAAATGAAATCTATTTGGGACACAGGGTAGCCATGCCATCCAGAAACTTGGATAGTGAGCGCGCAGCTCAGCGTAGGCTGGGACATCCCCACGGAGAGGGCACCCAGCCTCTGGAACGAGCCATTTGCCAAAAATTGCAGGCAGCCAACCAATTTGGTCATACCTGAAATTGGTTGCCCCTTCCTTGTGGTGCAGGCTAACCATGGCCGCAACTCTGTATACAAATTATGGAGGGAAACGCGATTGAGTCGGGTCAGCTCGAACAGCTCAACGTCATGCATGCGATCAATGTTCATGCGTCTCCGGTGCAATCTGGCCTCGGCCATGCTGGTGCAGGTCAGGCCGTTGAGCTGAAGGCGCTCATACTCCTCAACGTAGCCAAGGGATGAGACAGGTTCGTAGTCAGAGTTCAGGCAGGTGTAGGTCCATGCAGCAGTCACCGAGTGGTCAGGCAAACTAAGCCGGCAATGATTAGCAATCACAGAGGTCAAGAACTATAGCATACCCTATTCTCTATACAATCCCAGGACAGTAACTGCTAGGTTGTTCATCACTATGCCTGACAAACAGCGCATTTATTTGTAACAGAAATCATCACCAGCATTGATACTAAATATTACAATAGCTGTGCATCTTGGAATAGCGAACCCTCATATTGTGCAGTTTTCTTGTAACATTGCTTCTTGTACTGCAGTCATTGTATATCCACGTGGAACATTCTTGGTAGCAGTATAAAGTGACTCTTCTCTTACCTTTCAGATTGCACATATAGTTTTGGCCACTCCAATATGGTTTCCTCTCTCTACTTTGTGTCTCTTACCACAAGGTTCTCTTCTGGCCACTTACTTTTCTCAGTCTACACAGATTATTTCCAGTGGTACTAGTATCATGGATGGTTCTCAAGAGCCTATCAGGTGGTAATCAGGAATGCTGCAGACTGATCTGTGTCACAATCTGACCTTCTGCCTCTATACTACATCCAGACCTGATTACCTCTTTGAGTAAAATACTGCTCCAAAAGTTGCATTTTTTTTGTTTGGTGCACCTTAAATGACTGTTTTGTGTGTTCTACCATGATTTGATGTAAATGGCAACACACCCATGCCACTCAGGTGGTACATGTTATCATTGAAAAATTCTAAGTGGTACGTGCCTTTGCTCATTTACCTCTTTTTACCTTTCTCCAGCCTCCTGTCTTTGCTTGTCATGCCCATCCACTAGCTGCCAATATCAGAGAAATCAGTTTGAAATTAACCTTCAGCTCCACAGCACTCTGCAACCAGGACCTGTCCTACATTTCTTTGCTCATGCTACCAACTCTGGTAATGCCTCTTCTCTGCCCAGCATGTTCTCCTGTCCTTAAGCCTGTTCAACTCCTCCCACTCTCACCGTCAGGTACCCCATAACTTTGAAATGCCATCCTCTATAAAGGTTGCCAATTTTGGTCCAGCGTAATATTTCTCAAAAATTGCAGACTCAAATGAGCCTGTCATCTGAGCTGGAAATAAAACCCAAAATAAAATAATAAAGCAAACCTTATCAATGATCAGGTTGGCTCCACCAATCACCGCCGTCGGACAAGCGAGGTCCGTCGACGGATAAGGTGAGAGCGCCAACCTTATCAATGATCAGGTTGGCTCCACCAATCACTGCCGTCGGACAAGCGAGGTCCTTGTGCGCGCTCTGCTAGAGGGATGCGCGAGAGGTGGCGGCAGCCCGCGCATGCGCCATTGGAACAAGGAACAGATAGGATTTGCAGGCATCCTGGGGGGTTTCACACAGCAGGCAGGGAGCTGATCGGCCCGGGAATCTTATAGATTTCCAGGCCAATCAGCGGTGGGTGTTGGTCCACTTTAATTACCTGTCTGGTGGCTCTGGATAAGTTCCTGCAATCATCTTGCTGGCCCGGGGAGGTGTATGCATCCCACAATCCTCCTGGGTGTTTGATTCAAATCCCGCACCTGCACATTGGCTATTTTAGTTATTTTCAGGCCATTACACAGCAGTGCTGAATTTGAAAGTGGCGGAATGCGAATGGTAACCAAAAGCCCACAACTTTGTATGATGTATTGGAAGCTACGAGGAGAAGCAGCACAAGTGACAACATTCAGCTTTATACTTGTGAAAAGGTGAATAAATCCCTTTTTTCTCATTTTAGGATGTTTGGTCCACTATAAACGTCATGTCAAAGTCAGACTTTTATTACAGGAATGCACCAACAAGCCCTTAACCTGAGTATTGGCTGTTCAAAGGAGTTTAAGTTGATGTTTATAGCCACAAAAATGAAAAAACCTTTTTTGGATCAATACTAGCACTAATAATCCAGAAAATTGAAAATCTAAGGGTTTTACTTTAAGCCAAAATTTTAGTCTATTTAAAAGAAATAAAGCCTAACCTTGTGTGTCCATTTCTCATTTAAACCACATCTTCAATTAGAAGTTTATATGGCCCATTTTTTCTCCAGTGAATCAGGAAACATGAAAATGACAATCTGAACCTAGCATCATGCGGCACTATCTATACCACTCATTACTAAAGCATATGTTCTGCTAAACATAACGTAAGATGATTCAGGTTTTAAAATTACTTGTTTCATAGTGCATTAATTTAATTTGCCTTTAGTAAGTGTAATCTATTTGCAGCAAGCTTTAACTACAGTTTCAGTATTTCGTTTAACTTTTTTTCACAAAACGGAGTGACACAGCTGTCACAAAAAGTAAGCAAGATACATGGAGGTTGTGACATGTGTAAATTAATACTTTTGGGCAAGATCAACCTTGTGGCTTATCAGCAGCTGGTTGTAGCATTGTCATGCTAGATAAAGCCAAGAAGTGAGAAAATTGACAACATATGGTGGGTCATCACATTCCTGAAAAGCACGGTACTATACACCATAGTAGGTTAAGTAGACCACTTCCGACAGTTTGATTTGTGGGCACTGCGATGTCATTTCATTTATCTTATCACCCACGCTGAATGCATGATTGCTGCTCATTTAATTAAGGTTACCTTTGTCAATGAAAAAGTTAATTAGAGGTGCGAAAGTACAATTAGATCCCTGCGTTTTAGGAAAGACTGTTGTGTTTATGTTTAATTTTTTTTAATTGTTTATGCAGGGTAAGTCCCTCTGAGGTGTTCCGCCTCATTTACACCCACTGACTGGCAGCAGAAATGAATACAGTAGAGGAAGAAGAATGCGAAGCACGTTTTCAGCATGAGCAACACTGTGAATAAAAACGGATAGAGGAGTTGTCCAATAACCAATGTTTATGTTAGGCAAACAGATGGCAGGGCTTTAAAGAGCTGATTTTATGACTTGTGGACACACTGCTATGTGAAAGGAATCTCTTCTGTGACAATGGATATAATTATGGTTAGCTATAATATGCAATACAAAGAATTATTGTTGTTCAGGTCCACTATTCCAAAAAATGACACTGCAATGAAAATGATGCAAAATGCCATTTTGAAGAAATAACTAAACTGCTATCACTTATGATAACAGAAATATTCAGTGAAATTCCTTATTAGATTTTATTTCAGCCATTACATCTTGTTTAAAGCATCAGCTGTTACATAAACCTTAAACTTACTGTGAAAGTATATTGCAGTGTCTGTGCTCCCATCCAAGCACAGGCAAAAAATGCATTTCCCATGTGATTCCATTTCATTTTTGCATCAGCTGTCACTTGTTACTATCTCAGTATTTTATTGGCTTCTCTAGGCAGGAGATAATATACAAAAGTACCAATACCATGGTAGTACCAACTCCTATGTCCTTCTGCAATGGAAAGCAGATTCCCGAGGAACCCCCCTGCATACCACTCCCCTCCAGTGATGCAATAGCCACATGCATACATTTCCACCCTGAACTATAAAACTGCCTCCCTCCCCCAGCTCCTGGAATTACTCCTGTCTGGGATCCAACAATGAAGAAGGGGTGCCGCTGTAACTCACCTGAGCACTGCAATCCATTCCATTCAGTGGTCAGCGTTCTTTTTACATGGCCTCAGGCTGGGGGCACAAAAAGATGGCCACCGCTCCCATGAATGAGGACACTCCTAGTGCCAGCTGGCAGTGCTGGCACTAGGAGTGTCCTCAATCATGGGAGTGGCAGAACCAACTTGAAAGGAATACGGACTGCTGGCAGGAACAGATTGCGGGGCTCAGGTAAGTTGTTCACACTTTAGGTGAAGCTGATTGATGGGCTGTAGGGATGAGCGAACTTTTGAAAAATTCAATTCGGCTG
Organism: Gastrophryne carolinensis; assembly: GCA_027917425.1. Classification (NCBI taxonomy): domain Eukaryota; kingdom Metazoa; phylum Chordata; class Amphibia; order Anura; family Microhylidae; genus Gastrophryne; species Gastrophryne carolinensis. The sequence goes on from CM051234.1 coordinate 367,192,786, forward strand.
ATTCGTCGAATTTTCCGACAAAATTCGTTTCGGTCCGAATTTATTCGCAATGTATCGCTATTAAAAACGGCTATTTCTGAGCTTCCTAGGGCCTCAATAGGGTTGTAAACCATTCTGCCTTGCTGTACCATGCATAGGATGCTTGCTGGGTTAGTGAAATAATACTGTAAAAAATTATGACATGCAGATCAGAGGCATCGCTATTAGAATCGCAGAGCGGCACAATTGCAGAGAGTTGAGGTGGCATCACTATGAGGGGCCCCTATATTCCCTGAAAAACACACCCTGGAGCTGGCAGCAGCAGGAGCCCAAATATTGGCTGAAAGACATCCTGGAGTTGGCAGCAGGAGCAGTAGGAGCCCAAAAATTGTCTGAATGACACCCTGGAGTTGCAAGCAGCAGCAGCAGCAGCAGCAGCACAAACATAGCTTGAAAGAGACACTGGAGTTGGCAGCAGGAGCCCAAAAATTGGCTGAATGACACCCTGGAGTTGCAAGCAGAAGCAGCAGCCCAAACATAGCTTGTAAGAAACACTGGAGTTGAAAGCAGGAGCCCAAAGTTTGGCTGAATGAGGCCCTGGAGCTGCAAGCAGTGCAGCAGCAGCCCAATCATAGCTTGAAAGAGACACTGGAGTTGGCAGCAGGAGCCCAAAAATTGGCTGAATGACACCCTGGAGTTGCAAGCAGCAGCAGCAGCCCAAACATAGCTTGAAAGAGACACTGGGGTCGGCAGCAGGAGCCCAAAAATTGGCCTAAAGACACACTGCAGTTGGCTGCAGCAGCAGCAGGAGGCTAAACATAGCTTGAAAGACACACTGGAGTTTGCAGCAGGAGCCCAAAAATTGGCTGAATAACACCCTGGAGTCGCAAGCAGCAGCAGCAGCAGCAGCCCAGACATAGCTTGAAAGAGACACAGGAGTTGGCATCAGAAGTCCAAAAATTGGCTGAATAACACCCTGGAGTTGCAAGCAGCAGCAGCAGCCCAGACATAGCTTGAAAGACACACTGGAGTTGGCAGGAGGAGCCCAAAAACTGGCTGCATGACACCCTGGAGTTGCAAGCAGCAGCAGCAGGAGGCCAAAATTTGGCTTAAAGGCACACCCTGAAGTTGGCATCAACAGGAGCCCAAAAATTGGCTGAATGACACCCTGGAGTTGCAAGCAGCAGCAGCAGCCCAAACCTAGCTTGAAAGACACACTGGAGTTTGCAGCAGGAGCCCAAAAATTGGCTGAATGAAACCCTGGAGTCGCAAGCAGCAGCAGGAAGCCCAAACATAGCTTGAAAGAGACACTGTAGTTGGCAGCAGGAGCCCAAAAATTGGCTGAATGACACCCTGGAGTTGCAAGCAGCAGCAGCAGCCCAAACATAGCTTGAAAGAGACACAGGAATTGGCATCAGAAGCCCAAAAATTGGTTGAATAACACCCTAGAGTTGCAAGCAGCAGCTGCCCAAACATAGCTTGAAAGAGACACTGGAGTTGGCAGCAGGAGCCCAAAAATTGGCTGAATGACACCCTGGAGTTGCAAGCAGCAGCAGCCCAGACATAGCTTGAAAGACACACTGGAGTTGGCAGGAGGAGCCCAAAAATTGGCTGCATGACACTCTGGAGTTGCAAGCAGCAGCAGCAGGAGGCCAACAATTGGCTGAAAGGCACACCCTGAAGTTGGCATCAGCAGGAGCCCAAAAATTGGCTGAAAGACACCCTGGAGTTGCAAGCAGCAGCAGCAGCCCAAACCTAGCTTGAAAGACACACTGGAGTTGGCAGCAGGAGCCCAAAAATTGGCTGAATGAAACCCTGGAGTCGCAAGCAGCAGCAGGAGGCCCAAACATACCTTGAAAAAGACAATGTAGTTGGCAGCAGGAGCCCAAAAATTGGCTGAATGACTCCCTGGAGTTGCAAGCAGCAGCAGCAGCAGCAGCAGCCAAAACATAGCTTAAAAGATACACTGGAGTTGGCAGCAGGAGCCCAAAAATTGTCTGAATGACACCCTGGAGTTGCAAGCAGCAGCAGCAGCCCAAACATAGCTTGAAAGAGACACTGGAGTTGGCAGCAGGAGCCCAAAAATTGGCTGAATGACACCCTGGAGTTGCAAGAAGCAGCAGCAGCCCAAACATAGCTTGTAAGAAACACTGGAGTTGGAAGCATTAGCCCAAAGATTGGCTGAATGAGGCCCTGGAGTTGCAAGCAGCAGCAGCAGCCCAATCATTGCTTGAAAGAGACACTGGAGTTGGCAGCAGGAGCCCAAAAATTGGCTGAATGACACCCTGGAGTTGCAAGCAGCAGCAGCAGCAGCCCAAACATAGCTTGAAAGAGACACTGGCGTTGGCAGCAGGAGCCCAAAAATTGACTTAATGACACCCTGGAGTTGAAAGCAGCAGCAGCCCAAGCATGGCTTGAAAGAGACACTGGAGTTGGCAGGAGGAGCCCAAAAATTGGCTGCATGACACCCTGGAGTTTCAAGCAGCAGCAGCAGCAGGAGGCCAAAATTTGGCTGAAAAGCACACCCTGAAGTTGGCATAAGCAGGAGCCCAAAAATTGGCTGAATGACACCCTGGAGTTGCAAGCAGCAGCAGCAGCCCAAACCTAGCTTGAAAGACACACTGGAGTTGGCAGCAGGAGCCCAAAAATTGGCTGAATGACACCCTGGAGTCGCAAGCAGCAGCAGCCCAAACATAGCTTGAAAGAGACACTGGAGTTGGCAGCAGGAGCCCAAAAATTGGCTGAATGACACCCTGGAGTTGCAAGCAGCAGCAGCAGCCCAAACCTAGCTTGAAAGACACACTGGAGTTGGCAGCAGGAGCCCAAAAATTGGCTGAATGACACCCTGGAGTCGCAAGCAGCAGTAGCAGGAGCCCAAACATAGCTTGAAAGAGACACTGGAGTTGGCAGCAGGAACCCAAAAATTGGCCTAAAGACACACTGCAGTTAGCAGCAGCAGCAGCAGCAGGAGGCTAAACATAGCTTGAAAGAGACATTGGAGTTGGCAGCAGGAGCCCAAAAATTGGCTGAATGATACCCTGGAGTTGTAAGCAGCAGCAGCAGCCCAAGCATAGCTTGAAAGAGACACGGGAGCTGGCATCAGAAGTCCAAAAATTGGCTGAATAACACCCTGGAGTTGCAAGCAGCAGCGGCAGCCCAGACATAGCTTGAAAGACACACTGGAGTTGGCAGGAGGAGCCCGAAAATTGGCTGCATGACACCCTGGAGTTGCAAGCAGCAGCAGCAGGAGGCCAAAATTTGGCTGAAAGGCACACCCTGAAGTTAGCATCAGCAGGAGCCCAAAAATTGGCTGAATGACACCCTGCAGTTGCAAGCAGCAGCAGCCCAAACATAGCTTGAAAGAGACACTGGAGTTGGCATCAGAAGCCCAAAAATTGGCTGAATAACACCCTGGAGTTGCAAGCAGCAGCAGCAGCAGCCCGGACATGGCTTGAAAGACACACTGGAGTTGGCAGGAGGAGCACAAAGATTGGCTGAATGACACCCTGGAGTTGCAAGCAGCAGCAGGAGCCCAAACATAGCTTGAAAGAGAAACTGGAGTTGGCAGCAGGAACCCAAAAATTGGACTAAAGACACACTGCAGTTGGCAGCAGCAGCAGCAGGAGGCCAAACATAGCTTGAAAGAGACACTGGAGTTGGCAGCAGGAGCCCAAAAATTGGCTGAATGGCACCCTGGAGTTGAAAGCAGCAGCAGAAGCCCAAACCTAGCTTGAAAGACACACTGGAGTTGGCAGCAGGAGCCCAAAAATTGGCTGAATTAAACCCTGGAGTCACAAGCAGCAGCAGCCCAAACATAGCTTGAAAGAGACACTGGAGTTGGCAGCAGGAGCCCAAAAATTGGCTGAATGACACCCTGGAGTTGCAAGCAGCAGCAGCAGCCCAAATATAGCTTAAAAGATACACTGGAGTTGGCAGCAGGAGCCCAAAAATTGGCTGAATGACACCCTGGAGTTGCAAGCAGCAGCAGCCCAAACATAGCTTGAAAGAGACACTGGAGTTGGCAGCAGGAGCCCAAAAATTGGCTGAATGACACCCTGGAGTTGCAAACAGCAGCAGCAGCCAAAACATAGCTTGAAAGAAACACTGGAGTTGGAAGCAGGAGCCCAAAGATTGGCTGAATGAGGCCCTGGAGTTGCAAGCAGCAGCAGCAGCAGCCCAAGCATAGCTTGAAAGAGACACTGGAGTTGGCAGCAGGAGCCCAAAGATTGGCTGAATGACACCCTGGAGTTGCAAGCAGCAGCAACAGCAGAAGCAGCCCGAACCTAGCTTGAAAGAGACACTGGAGTTGGCAGCAGGAGCCCAAAAATTGGCTGAATGACACCCTGGAGTCGCAAGCAGCAGCAGCCCAAACATAGCTTGAAAGAGAAACTGGAGTTGGCAGCAGGAGCCCAAAAATTGGCTGAATGACACCCTGGAGTTGCAAGCAGCAGCAGCCCAAACCTAGTTTGAAAGACACACTGGAGTTGGCAGCAGGAGCCCAAAAATTGTCTGAATTACACCCTGGAGTTGCAAGCAGCAGCAGCAGCCCAAACATAGCTTGAAAGAGACACTGGAGTTGGCAGCAGGAGCCCAATAATTGGCTGAATGACACCCTGGAGTTGCAAGCAGCAGCAGCAGCAGCCCAAACATAGCTTGAAAGAGACACTGGAGTTGGCAGCAGGGGCCCAAAAATTGGCTGAATGACACCCTGGTGTTGCAAGAAGCAGCAGCAGGAGCCCAAACATTGGCTGAAAGAGACACTGGAGTTGGCAGCAGGGGCCCAAAAATTGGCTGAATGACACCCTGGAGTTGCAAGCAGCAGCAGCCCAAACATAGCTTGAAAGATACACTGGAGTTGGCAGCAGGAGTCCAAAAATTGGCTGAATGACACACTGGAGTTGCAAGCAGCAGAAGGAGCCCAAACATAGCTTGAAAGAGACACTGTAGTTGGCAGCAGGAATCCAAAACTTGGCATAAAGAAACACTGCAGTTGGCAGAAGCAGCAGCAGGAGGCCAAAATTTGGCTGAAAGGCACACCCTGAAGTTAGCATCAGCAGGAGCCCAAGAATTGGCTGAATGACACCCTGGAGTTGCAAGCAGCAGCAGCAGGAGCCCAAACATAGCTTGAAAGAGACACTGGAGTTGGCAGCAGGAGCCCAAAAATTGGCTGAATGATACCCTGGAGTTGCAAGCAGCAGCAGCAGGAGTCCAGCCAAACATAGCTTGAAAGAGACACTGGAGTTGGCAGCAGGAACCCAAAAATTGGCCTAAAGACACACTGCAGTTGGCAGCAGTAGCAGCAGGAGGCCAAACATAGCTTAAAAGAGAAACTGGAGTTGGCAGCAGGAGCCCAAAAATTGGCTGATTGACATCCTGGAGTTGCAAGCAGCAGCAGCAGGAGCCCAAGCATAGCTTAAAAGAGACACTGGAGTTGGCAGCAGGAGCCCAAAAATTGTCTGAATGACACCCTGGAGTCGCAAGCAGCAGCAGGAGCCCAGACATAGCTTGAAAGAGACACTGCAGTTGGCAGCAGGAGCCCAAACATTGTCTGAATGACACCCTGGAGTTGCAAGCAGTAGCAGCAGCAGCCCAAACCTAACTTGAAAGACACACTGGAATTGGCAGCAGGAACCCAAAATTGGCTGAATGACACCCTGCAGTTGCAAGCAGCAGCAGCAAGAGCCCAAACGTAGCTTGAAAGAGACACTGGAGTTGGCAGCAGGAGCCCAAAAATTGTCTGAATGACACCCTGGAGTTGCAAGCAGCAGCAGGAGCCAAACGTAGCTTGAAAGAGACACTGGAGTTGGCAGCAGGAGCCCAAAATTGGCTGAATGACACCCTGGAGTTGCAAGCAGCAGCAGCAGGAACCCAAACACTGGCTGAAAGAGACACTGGAGTTGGCAGCAGGAGCCCAAAATTGTCTGAATGACACCCTGGAGTCGCAAGCAGCAGCAGGAGCCCAAACATAGCGTGAAAGAGACACTGGAGTTGGCAGCAGGAGCCCAAAAATTAGCTGAATGACACCCTGGAGTTGCAAGGAGCATCAGCAGGAGCCCAAATGTAGCTTGAAAGAGACACTGGAGTTGGCAGCAGGAGCCCAAAAATTGGCTGAATGACACCCTGGAGTTGCAAGCAGCAGCAGCAGGAGGCCAAACATAGCTTGAAAGAGACACTGGAGTTGGCAGCAGGAGCCCAAAAATTGTCTGAATGACACCCTGGAGTTGCAAGCAGCAGCAGCAGCATCCCAAACATAGCTTGAAAGACACACTGGAGTTGGCAGCAGGGGCCCAAAAATTGGCTGAATGACACCCTGGAGTTGCAAGCAGCAGCAGCAGGAGGCCAAACATAGCTTGAAAGAGACACTGGAGTTGGCAGCAGAAGCCCAAGAAATGCCTGAATGACACCCTGGAGTTTCAAGCAGCAGCAGCAGGAGCCCAAACATTGGCTGAAAGAGACACTGGAGTTGGCAGCAGGAACCCAAAAATTGGCCTAAAGACACACTGCAGTTGGCAGCAGCAGCAGCAGGAGGCCAAAATTTGGCTGAAAGGCACACCCTGAAGTTGGCATCAGCAGGAGCCCAAAAATTGGCCTAAAGACATAAATATGTTTTGCACCATTTAGAAAGTGTAAAACGTGGCACCATGCTGAATCTAGTCACATGCATCAGCCATTGGTGGGTGGAAATCCTGGCTGATCCATCCCTGATTCTTTTTCACAAAGTTGAGTCTCTCCACATTTTTAGTTAACAGATGAGTTCTCCTCGCCGTAACTATGGCCCCCGCCACAAACACCCGCTCAGATGGCACGCTACTTGCTGGGCAGGACAGCTTTTCCAGGGCAAACTCAGCTAGCTGCGGCCACAAGTCAAGTTTGGCTGCCCAGAAGTCCAGCGGATCCTCAAGGTGTGTTGGCATGGTCATGTCAAGGTATGACATGACCTGCTGGTTCAGGTCCTGCTCCAGGTCTTCCTGCTGCTCATGAGTAGACTCACTATGCGGGTGTAGAAAGCTACTCATTAGCAACTGAAGACTGAGGCTGCTGCTGATGGAGCTGCTGCTGCTGCTCCTGCCAACCCCCCCAGCAGCTATGGCAGTGGAAGGTGAGGGCAGAGGGCCCCCCGAGTCAGACCTGCGAGAGTATGGAAGATGGCACAGATAGGCATCGGCCAACTGACTACGTAGGATTTCTCTGTAGTAGGCCAGTTTGTCCTCACTCTCAGTGGGTTTAAAAAATGCCCCCATTTTTTGCCAGTAGCGAGGGTCCAATAAGGTGGAGAGCCAAATGTCATCCCGCTGACAAATGGAAACAATTCTGGGGTCACTATGCAAGCACGTGAGCATGGTTTGTGCCATTTGTGCAAGTGACTCGGAGGGACTACCTGTCTCCATCTCCACTGCATACTGCCACGGTGTGTCTGGGTCCTCTGTCTCGCCTTCCTCACAACCCTCTAGCTCCTCTGGCTGCTCCTGCTCCTCCTCTCCTGTCCGCTGACTAGATAAACCAGCCATTTCGCCAAGCCTAAACTGTGCACTGTGCCACTCCTCCTCCTCCTCCTCCTCCTCCTCCAGTTCAGCTCCAACGGGGTTCATGTGGCCGTAAGATGTAGACGCCATGTCTCCAGTGCCCTGACCAGCCATGGTTTCCAACATGTGCTGTAGTACATGAAGCAGTGGAATCACGTCGTTCATCCCGTAATCCTGGCGACTCACAAATAAAGTGGCTTCCACAAAGGGCCTGAGCAAACGGCAGGAGTCACGTATGAGCTGCCACTGGTTGACATTGAAGTTACACAGGGGAGTCCCCCTATCCGCTTGGATCATCAAGAAATCTGTGATGGCTTTTCTCTGTTTGTATAGTCTGTCCAACATATGCAGGGTGGAATTCCAACGGGTAGAAACATCGCAAATCAGACTATGTTGGGGGCTACCGTTCTGACGCTGTAGCTCAAGAAGGGTGTGCTTGGCGGTGTATGAGTGGCTGAAGTGCATGCAAAGTTTCCTTGAAATTGTTAGGATGTCTTGCAGATGGGGGGAAGACTTCAGAAACCGCTTCACAACCAGATTGAAGACGTGAGCCAGGCAGGGCGCATGGGTCAGCCTTCCTTGTCGCAGCGCAGACAAAATGTTCTTCCCATTGTCGGTAACCATGGTTCCCATTTTCAGTTTTCTTGGAGTAAGCCATGTTTGGATTTCTTGATGAATAAATTTAAGCAGTTCCTCCCCTGTGTGACTCCATTTGCCAAGACAAACCATGTGAAGCACAGAGTGACACCTCCGTGCCCTGCACATATTGTAGGCTGGAGGGGCACTGAGACTTGAGCCTACAGTGTAGGGTGAGGAGATGGCGGAGGATGAGGAGGCCGAGTCGCACGGTGTCACAGGCACAACGGGCAGGGGGCGCGGAGGCAGAAGCGGCGTGACCTGTCCAAGTTGCTTCTGCTGCAAAAGGACCACATTCACCCAGTGGGTTGTTAACGACATGTACTGTCCCTGACCGTAGTTACAACTCCAGACGTCGGCGCTGCCATACACTTTGCTACACACCGACAGGGTCAAGGACTGGCCCACCTTCTGTTCAACAAAAGTGTGCAGCGCTGGTACTGCCTTCTTGGCAAAGAAATGACGGCTTGGGACTCTCCACCTCGGCTCAGCACAAGCCATCAATTCTCTGAAAGGTGCAGAGTCCACCACCTGAAAAGGGAGCGACTGTAGCACCAGCAACTTGGACAGGAGCCCATTCAGCTTCTGCGCCGTAGGATGAGTGGGCGCATACTGCTGTCTCTTGGACATGGCTTCGCTGATGGATTGCTGGCGGGATGCATGACTTGAAGGAGGAGGAGCAGCATCTGGAGCGATAGAGGATGGGTATGACGCACAGCTGGCTTCGGCTGAGGTGCTGGAGCCTTGGCTGGCAGAAATTGGGAGCGGCGTGCCACTTGGTGAGGAAGCAGCCTGGAACACCTCTTCGGAGCCTCGGTTCTCCCAGGCCGCTTTATGGTGACGCATCATATGTTGACACAGGGCCGTGGTGCCAACATTTGGGCCCTGGCCACGCTTCACCTTCTGCCTACATATCTTGCATATGGCCATGTTACCCTCCTGTGGATGCTTGAGGAAAAACTGCCACACTGCCGAGTAGCTACTTTTCCCACCAACAGCCTGCACTGATTCATTGCTACTGTCGCCAACTTCAGGAACCCCTGCTCCACTATCTCCCAATAAGGTAGTCTGCCGCGCAGCAGGTGCTCTACCCCGGCCCGGCCCCGTTTGGCTCCAGGCTTTACAATTCTGCCCCCATGCTGACTGCCAACCATGCTGATAACACCTTGCTGCCTCAGCTGCTGACTCCGGGGCAACCTGCGCCCCTCTTCTCCTGATGATGACGATGAAGCCTCTTCTGCACCCGGCTCCCAAGTGCGATTGGCTTCTTCATCATCATCATCACCGAGTTGTGGCTGCATGTCACTGATGTTCTCGGTTTCCTCAACAGTGTCTGGTGCAGGAGCTGAAAACGCTCGCAACAACACCCACGCCACTCTCCACATCACTATTTATCTGCCTAGCGAAGGAAGCCACCTCCATTTCTTGGCTGGGCAGTAGCTGCTGACGGTATCTGATCGTCCTCCTCACTAAAGAATGGAGCTGAACCCAAAGCCTAAGATACGTAGCTGGGGGAGGGAACGGCGTAGGACAGAGGCAATGGGAGGACAGGGACTGCTCTCGGGCCATGCCAACTCAGGGTTGTGTCAGAGGAACCTACCGACCCTAGACTGGGGGTGTCAGATGTAACTTGTGATGATGTGGATGACCACGTTAACCAATCTACCACGGCAGATGCGTTACTGGTGGAGACACGACCGCTAGCAGATACTGGCAGATCAGGTCTCTCACCGCAACTTCTGCTGCCACTCGCCCCTAGTCTGCTGCGACCCCTGCCTGCTGAATTTTGGCCTCTGCCACTCCTCTTTGAACATCCTGGCACTTGTCTGCCTGACATTTTTATGTATTTGAAATGCGCAATAGGCACTTAAAAAATGTGTTTACTTTAAAAAGCAGAAGCTAAATAAAGTGAGATACTGCTTCTCTGCACCAGATACTATGAAAATTGGCAATATGGGATACCCTGCGGCCTGGTGTTTTTACAGGAGGCAAAAAAAACAATTCAAAATGCAATATATTAATAAAACAGAGCCTTAGAAGCTGATTTAGTATAACAGATAGGGTGAAATGTGCTAGTTTGGGATGCCCATGTGGCCTGGTGTTTTTACAGGATGCACAAAACCAATTCAAAATGCAATATATTAATAAAACAGAGCCTTTAGAAGCTGATTTAGTATAACAGGGTGAAATGTGCTGGTTTGGGATGCCCATGTGGCCTGGTGTTTTTACAGGACGCACAAAACCAATTCAAAATGCAATATATTAATAAAACAGAGCCTTTAGAAGCTGATTTAGTATAACAGATAGGGTGAAATGTGCTGGTTTGGGATGCCCATGTGGCCTGGTGTTTTTACAGGACGCACAAAACCAATTCAAAATGCAATATATTAATAAAACAGAGCCTGTAGAAGCTGCTTTAGTATAACAGATAGGGTGAAATGTGCCGGTTTGGGATACCCTGCGGCCTGGTGTTTTTACAGGATGCAAAAAAAAATTCAAAATGCAATATATTAATAAAACAGAGCCTTTAGAAGCTGATTTAGTATAACAGATAGGGTGAAATGTGCTGAAATAGTATGCCCATGTGGGCTGGGGTTTTTATAGCATACAAAAAAAATTAAAACTAATCGAGTTATAAGAAATGCTTGTGTGTAACAGATAGGGTTAATTATGCCACTGCCAAGATGGGATGCACAGTGGCCAGGTCTCTGTGGGTCTCCCTGACTCTCCTTGCCTGTCTGTTAGTCTCTCCCTGTCTGCAGCAACCTCCGTTCTGTCTGCAATGCAAGGCTGAAATGCGCACAAGCAAGATGGCTGCCGTTTATATAACCTGAACACTACTGGTTGGCATTTGTGGCATGGCTTGTGTCAGTATAAAATGTATGCAAGGTGCAAAGGCGCTAAAATAGTAGCAAAATCAATACTAAGCATTCTAAATCATCTGACTTTATATCAATAAGAGTTTTCTAGGATAACCTTTTGCCAGTGTTTGCATATTTTTGCATATTGGGCAAAAGTACCGTATTTCTCACCACATTAGACGCACTTATTTTTTCCCAAAAGGGGGGGGGGGGGGGGGGGATGTCCGAGCGCCTTATCGGGCGAATGTTAAAACAAAAAAAAATCACCCGTTCCCGGGCGCTTCTGCGTTGCCTGTCACACTGCGGGAGCCCAGAGGAGCTGTCCTGACCTGGGTGCTCGCATGTGCCCCAGGCGGAAGAAGCAGCAGGTGGAGGAGCTGCGGGGACGCTGACTCTCCCTGCCTGTCTGTTAGTCTCTCCCTGTCTGCAGCAACCTCCGTTCTGTCTGCAATGCAAGGCTAAAATGCGCACAAGCAAGATGGCTGCCGTTTATATAGCACTGTGACGTCACCGGGCTTCCTGGCTGCTGATAGGCTGCATGTGAGCTTTCCATGATAACTTGCCCCAGGGGACATGTCCGGACATGTCCATCCACCATTTTACAATGGCTGTAATTGAAATAAATGGAGTTTAAAGGAAAACTTTGATCGATCGACTCGCGGGGAAATTCGGATTCGTTCCGAATCGAATTTTTCCTGAAATTCGGAACGAATTCGGGTTCATCTGGATCGATTCGTTCATCCCTAATGGGCTGCTTAGCTTTTCCATGATCAGGCCAAACGGCTGAAGTTCGGGTTTGGGAACTCAAACTCGCAAAGTTCGGTACGAACTTGAACACTACTGGTTGGCATTTGTGGCATGGCTTGTGTCAGTATAAAATGTATGCAAGGTGCAAAGGCGCTAAAATAATAGCAAAATCAATACTAAGCATTCTAAATCATCTGACTTTATATCAATAAGAATTTTCTAGGATAACCTTTTGCCAGTGTTTGCATATTTTTGCATATTGGGCAAAAGTACAGTATTTTTCACCCTATAAGACGCACTTATTTTTCCCAAAAGGGGGGGGGGGGGGGGGGAGAATGTCCAAGTGCCTTATCTGGCGAATGTTAAAAAAAAAATCACCCGTTCCCGGCGCTCCCGCGTTGCCTGTCACACTGCGGGAGCCCAGAGGAGCTGTCCTGACCTGGGTGCTCGCATGTGCCCCAGGCGGAAGAAGCAGCAGGTGGAGGAGCAGCAGGGACGCTGTCTTTGGCCCTGCCGCTGTCATCGCTGCTGGTAAAAGACAAAAAAAAGACAAAAAAGGACAGAGCCCCCCGCCGCTGCTTCTTACTGCCAGCTCCGTGAATGGGGTGGGCGTGGCCTGCGCCGACGCTGACGCGGCGCAGGCCACGCCCACCCCATTCATGGAGCCGACCTCTCAGCGGAGTGGTGTCAGTGGAGAGGTGAGTTTTACTTTTTTTTTTAATTGTGCCTCGCTGCCTATACTAATGGGGGAGAGGGGGATGCCACACAGTCTATGGGGGGAGAGGTGGATGCCACACAGCCTATGGGGGGAGAGGGGGATGCCACACAGCCTATACAAATGGGGGGAGAGGGGATGCCACACAGCCTATGGGGGGAGAGGGGGATGCCACGCAGCCTATACTAATGGGGGGGAGGGGGAATGCCACACAGCCTATGGGGGGAGAGGGGGATGCCACACAGCCTATACAAATGGGGGGAGAGGGGATGCCACACAGCCTATGGGGGGAGAGGGGGATGCCACACAGCCTATACTAATGGGGGGAGGGGGAATGCCACACAGCCTATGGGGGAGAGAGGGATGCCACACAGCCTATGGGGGGGAGAGGGGGATGCCACACAGCCTATACAAATGGGGGAGAGGGGATGCCACACAGCCTATGGGGGGAGAGGGGGATGCCACACAGCCTATACTAATGGGGGGGAGGGGGAATGCCACACAGCCTATGGGGGGAGAGGGGGATGCCACACAGCCTATGGGGGGAGAGGGGATGCCACACAGCCTATACTAATGGGGGGAGGGGGATGCCACACAGCCAATGGGAATGGGGGGGCACACTGCCTATATGGAGAATAGGAGGGGGGAATGCCACACTGTTTATGATAATGGGGTGTACACTGCCTATATGGGAATGGGAGGGGGGAGAATGCCACACTGCCTATATAGGGAACGGGAGGGGGATGCCACACTGGGTATACAGGGAATGGGATGGGGGCATGCTACACTGTCTATGGAATGGGGCATCCCACACAGCCTATGGGAATGGGAAAGGGGAATGCCACACTGTCTGTAATGATGCGATTTTGGTTTAAAATATTTTTTTTCTTATTTTTCTCCCCCAAAGCCTAGGTGCGTCTTATAGGGCGAAAAATACGGTACTTATTTTCTCTTCAGAAAATGTGCAAAAAAATCAGCCCTAAGATGTCTATAAATCCATTGTGAAAATTGATGCTATTTGTCTGGGGTCACCACAAGAGTGCTTTATAGGTTTTGGAGGCCTATTTGTTATTGGTGACTCTATTGCACCATGCTTTACTGAACAAATGTTTTACAGTACTAAAATATCAGAACGACCATGAAAGTGAAATGGTGATCCCCTATGGTATTTATCTTGGGGAAAACTTTTCAGCCTTTTTTAAGGAAAACAGAATTAATTTAGAAAGGGGTTAAAAGACATGACAGTAGAAACAGTGTAACTTGGAGATCATTTTCCTCATAAAAATGTGAAAGGCTCTGCTAGCCTTTTGCTAGATGTTATGTAATGTTATGTATTTATGCCGTCAGCATGAATGAGAGTCCAGGAACCACTTTGATTGTATAGTAACAGCACAGTCTCAGCAATCGCCAGTGCTGCTGGGTGCCGGCAGCTCAAATTTTAACTGGACATTTTTTTATGTCAGATTACATTTAACACCCTACCATCACCAACACATATTAAGAAGGGATAGCGCCAGGTAGTGCCTTGTAGCTGCAGGCAGTGTCTGGTGAACGCTGGGAGCTGTAGGCAAAACCACATTTTTGAAAGCGAATCTGGATGAGCGTCTCTAACAGGGCCATGTAGCATACGATGTATTATTACAGGCGGCTCAGAGTATAGCGCAGGTGCTCTAGCTTCCAGAGCGCCAGGTATCGCTTAATGTCGCTCTCCCATACATTTCAATGGACGTTCATTTGCTTGTGTTTAAACAGCGTGACATTTTTACTTTTTTTTCTTCAAATCATTGTGTGAATCATTATTTTAATGCAGAATTGTCATTACAGGTATGGCCCTAAAGTGTTAATGTCACAGTTTTGAAACAATCATTCCATGTGTTTTCGCTTTGTTACTGGTGGATATGTGTTCAAAAACAGACTTTAATCACACAGCGTCTGGTGCTCTATGCTAGAGCTCCCAGCTTTAGCGTGCGGACGCTGTGTGTGTGTAGTTTTTATGTATGGTGTGAGTCGCTGAGAGTCGGTCGCACTGAGCTGGCGCTACCTCTCGTTCCCTGCAGCACTCTACTAGTGTTACAGCACCCAACATACATCACATTCATCAATGCCGGCCAGGTTACTAGAGCAACTGAGACGCTCTGTTACAGCTCCCGATACCTGCACATGTGCGTCTACTAGCGGTCGCTCTAAGCGCCGCTATACAGATGCTCATCTGTCGATACCTGGCGTTAGTAATGAATTAGCCTCCAAGTTGTTGGGTAGTAGGCCACTCGATAGCCAATCAGTGCAATTAAAATAATTATCCATATGTTATAAGTAGGGATGAGCGAATCGATCCGGACGAACCCGGATTCGATCCGAATTTCAGGAAAAATTCGATTCGGATCGAATCCGAATTTCCCCGCGATTCGATCGCTCGAAGTTTTCCTTTAACATCCATTCATTTACATTACAGGCATTCTAAGATGGCGGACGGGACATGTCCAGACATGTAAGCTGGGGCAGTGTATGCTGGGACAGTCACATGCAGCCTATCAGCAGCCAGCAAGCCCGGTGACGTCACAGCTGTATTTAAGGCCGGCCATCTTGCTTTCCAGCCTCATTTCTCTATTGCATTCGTGAGAGACAGAACGCTGTGTAGCTGAGGGAGAGACAGACAGTTAGACAGGCAGGGACAGACAGGGACAGGCTGGAGACAGGCAGGAGACAGACAGGAGACAGACAGAAAGTCAGCGGAAAACAGGGAAAGGAATGGAAAATCGGAGGCTGTCAGTTTTTTTTTTTTTTTTTCATCCAGCCTGACAGCCAGGCTTTGTTAGCGTTTTCAGGCTGCTTATACTAACTAACTGTGCATATATACTGAACTGATCTTAAGTCTGCTGTGAGGCATCCCATTCTGTGACTAAAGCAGCCTCTGTTTAAGACCATATAAGCATTTGCTCTTATCATATTTGAAATTAGCCTGATAAAGACACTTTTGCTGGGCATAGTACTACTGGATCTTTTTTTGGGGGCATCCCATTCTGTGACTAAAGCAGCCTCTGTTTAAGACCATATAAGCATTTGCTCTTATCATATTTGAAATTAGCCTGATAAAGACACTTTTGCTGGGCATAGTACTACTGGATCTTTTTTTGGGGGCATCCCATTCTGTGACTAAAGCAGCCTCTGTTTAAGACCATATAAGCATTTGCTCTTATCATATTTGAAATTAGCCTGATAAAGACACTTTTGCTGGGCATAGTACTACTGGATCTTTTTTTGGGGGCATCCCATTCTGTGACTAAAGCAGCCTCTGTTTAAGACCATATAAGCATTTGCTCTTATCATATTTGAAATTAGCCTGATAAAGACACTTTTGCTGGGCATAGCACTACTTGTCCCTGCCAGGGCATCCCATTCTGTGACTAAAGCAGCCTCTGTTTAAGACCATATAAGCATTTGCTCTTATCATATTTGAAATTAGCCTGATAAAGACACTTTTGCTGGGCATAGTACTACTGGATCTTTTTTTGGGGGCATCCCATTCTGTGACTAAAGCAGCCTCTGTTTAAGACCATATAAGCATTTGCTCTTATCATATTTGAAATTAGCCTGATAAAGACACTTTTGCTGGGCATAGTACTACTGGATCTTTTTTTGGGGGCATCCCATTCTGTGACTAAAGCAGCCTCTGTTTAAGACCATATAAGCATTTGCTCTTATCATATTTGAAATTAGCCTGATAAAGACACTTTTGCTGGGCATAGTACTACTGGATCTTTTTTTGGGGGCATCCCATTCTGTGACTAAAGCAGCCTCTATTTAAGACCATATAAGCATTTGCTCTTATCATATTTGAAATTAGCCTGATAAAGACACTTTTGCTGGGCATAGTACTACTGGATCTTTTTTTGGGGGCATCCCATTCTGTGACTAAAGCAGCCTCTGTTTAAGACCATATAAGCATTTGCTCTTATCATATTTGAAATTAGCCTGATAAAGACACTTTTGCTGGGCATAGTACTACTGGATCTTTTTTTGGGGGCATCCCATTCTGTGACTAAAGCAGCCTCTGTTTAAGACCATATAAGCATTTGCTCTTATCATATTTGAAATTAGCCTGATAAAGACACTTTTGCTGGGCATAGTACTACTGGATCTTTTTTTGGGGGCATCCCATTCTGTGACTAAAGCAGCCTCTGTTTAAGACCATATAAGCATTTGCTCTTATCATATTTGAAATTAGCCTGATAAAGACACTTTTGCTGGGCATAGTACTACTGGATCTTTTTTTGGGGGCATCCCATTCTGTGACTAAAGCAGCCTCTGTTTAAGACCATATAAGCATTTGCTCTTATCATATTTGAAATTAGCCTGATAAAGACACTTTTGCTGGGCATAGCACTACTTGTCCCTGCCAGGGCATCCCATTCTGTGACTAAAGCAGCCTCTGTTTAAGACCATATAAGCATTTGCTCTTATCATATTTGAAATTAGCCTGATAAAGACACTTTTGCTGGGCATAGTACTACTGGATCTTTTTTTGGGGGCATCCCATTCTGTGACTGAAGCAGCCTCTGTTTAAGACCATATAAGCATTTGCTCTTATCATATTTGAAATTAGCCTGATAAAGACACTTTTGCTGGGCATAGTACTACTGGATCTTTTTTTGGGGGCATCCCATTCTGTGACTAAAGCAGCCTCTGTTTAAGACCATATAAGCATTTGCTCTTATCATATTTGAAATTAGCCTGATAAAGACACTTTTGCTGGGCATAGTACTACTGGATCTTTTTTTGGGGGCATCCCATTCTGTGACTAAAGCAGCCTCTGTTTAAGACCATATAAGCATTTGCTCTTATCATATTTGAAATTAGCCTGATAAAGACACTTTTGCTGGGCATAGTACTACTGGATTTTTTTTTGGGGGCATCCCATTCTGTGACTACACCAGCCTCTATTTAAGAACCTAACCATTTGCACCTATTCTAATTGAAATTAGGCATGATAAAGACACTTTTGCTGTGCATAGTCTTACTGCTGCCTGCCAGGTGCTCTCTGGTTTTTGGGACATCCCATTCTGTAACATACCATTAGCCTCTGCATTTACTGTAAGCTGCACAGTTATTTAAAGAAATTTGGCCTGTATGAGCCTGCTAACACACTGCTGCTGTGTGCATATATACTGATCTCAAGTCAGCTTTGGGGCATCCCATTCTGTAACATACCATTAGCCTCTGCAATAACTGTAAGCTGCACAGTTATTTAAAGAAATTTGGCCTGTATGAGCCTGCTAACACACTGCTGCTGTGTGCATATATACTGATCTCAAGTCTGCTGGGGGCATCCCATTCTGTAACATACCATTAGCCTCTGCATTAACTGTAAGCTGCACAGTTATTTAAAGAAATTTGGCCTGTATGAGCCTGCTAACACACTGCTGCTGTGTGCATATATACTGATCTCAAGTCAGCTTTGGGGCATCCCATTCTGTAACATACCATTAGCCTCTGCATTAACTGTAAGCTGCACAGTTATTTAAAGAAATTTGGCCTGTATGAGCCTGCTAACACACTGCTGCTGTGTGCATATATACTGATCTCAAGTCTGCTGGGGGCATCCCATTCTGTAACATACCATTAGCCTCTGCATTAACTGTAAGCTGCACAGTTATTTAAAGAAATTTGGCCTGTATGAGCCTGCTAACACACTGCTGCTGTGTGCATATATACTGATCTCAAGTCTGCTGGGGACATCCCATTCTGTAACATCCCATTAGCCTCTGCATTTACTGTAAGCTGCACAGTTATTTAAAGAAATTTGGCCTGTATGAGCCTGCTAACACACTGCTGCTGTGTGCATATATACTGATCTCAAGTCAGCTTTGGGGCATCCCATTCTGTAACATACCATTAGCCTCTGCATTAACTGTAAGCTGCACAGTTATTTAAAGAAATCTGGCCTGTATGAGCCTGCTAACACACTGCTGCTGTGTGCATATATACTGATCTCAAGTCTGCTGGGGGCATCCCATTCTGTAACATACCATTAGCCTCTGCATTAACTGTAAGCTGCACAGTTATTTAAAGAAATTTGGCCTGTATGAGCCTGCTAACACACTGCTGCTGTGTGCATGTATACTGATCTCAAGTCTGCTTGGGACATCCCATTCTGTAACATACCATTAGCCTCTGCATTTACTGTAAGCTGCACAGTTATTTAAAGAAATTTGGCCTGTATGAGCCTGCTAACACACTGCTGCTGTGTGCATATATACTGATCTCAAGTCTGCTGGGGGCATCCCATTCTGTAACATACCATTAGCCTCTGCATTTACTGTAAGCTGCACAGTTATTGAAAGAAATTTGGCCTGTATGAGCCTGCTTACACACTGCTGCTGTGTGCATATATACTGATCTCAAGTCTGCTTGGGACATCCCATTCTGTAACATACCATTAGCCTCTGCATTTACTGTAAGCTGCACAGTTATTTAAAGAAATTTGGCCTGTATGAGCCTGCTAACACACTGCTGCTGTGTGCATATATACTGATCTCAAGTCAGCTTTGGGGCATCCCATTCTGTAACATACCATTAGCCTCTGCATTAACTGTAAGCTGCACAGTTATTTAAAGAAATTTGGCCTGTATGAGCCTGCTAACACACTGCTGCTGTGTGCATATATACTGATCTCAAGTCTGCTGGGGGCATCCCATTCTGTAACATACCATTAGCCTCTGCATTAACTGTAAGCTGCACAGTTATTTAAAGAAATTTGGCCTGTATGAGCCTGCTAACACACTGCTGCTGTGTGCATATATACTGATCTCAAGTCTGCTTGGGACATCCCATTCTGTAACATACCATTAGCCTCTGCATTTACTGTAAGCTGCACAGTTATTTAAAGAAATTTGGCCTGTATGAGCCTGCTAACACACTGCTGCTGTGTGCATATATACTGATCTCAAGTCTGCTGGGGGCATCCCATTCTGTAACATACCATTAGCCTCTGCATTTACTGTAAGCTGCACAGTTATTGAAAGAAATTTGGCCTGTATGAGCCTGCTTACACACTGCTGCTGTGTGCATATATACTGATCTCAAGTCTGCTTGGGACATCCCATTCTGTAACATACCATTAGCCTCTGCATTAACTGTAAGCTGCACAGTTATTTAAAGAAATTTGGCCTGTATGAGCCTGCTAACACACTGCTGCTGTGTGCATATATACTGATCTCAAGTCTGCTGGGGGCATCCCATTCTGTAACATACCATTAGCCTCTGCATTTACTGTAAGCTGCACAGTTATTGAAAGAAATTTGGCCTGTATGAGCCTGCTTACACACTGCTGCTGTGTGCATATATACTGATCTCAAGTCTGCTTGGGACATCCCATTCTGTAACATACCATTAGCCTCTGCATTTACTGTAAGCTGCACAGTTATTTAAAGAAATTTGGCCTGTATGAGCCTGCTAACACACTGCTGCTGTGTGCATATATACTGATCTCAAGTCTGCTGGGGGCATCCCATTCTGTAACATACCATTAGCCTCTGCATTTACTGTAAGCTGCACAGTTATTGAAAGAAATTTGGCCTGTATGAGCCTGCTTACACACTGCTGCTGTGTGCATATATACTGATCTCAAGTCTGCTTGGGACATCCCATTCTGTAACATACCATTAGCCTCTGCATTAACTGTAAGCTGCACAGTTATTTAAAGAAATTTGGCCTGTATGAGCCTGCTAACACACTGCTGCTGTGTGCATATATACTGATCTCAAGTCTGCTGGGGGCATCCCATTCTGTAACATACCATTAGCCTCTGCATTTACTGTAAGCTGCACAGTTATTGAAAGAAATTTGGCCTGTATGAGCCTGCTTACACACTGCTGCTGTGTGCATATATACTGATCTCAAGTCTGCTGGGGGCATCCCATTCTGTAACATACCATTAGCCTCTGCATTTACTGTAAGCTGCACAGTTATTGAAAGAAATTTGGCCTGTATGAGCCTGCTTACACACTGCTGCTGTGTGCATATATACTGATCTCAAGTCAGCTTTGGGGCATCCCATTCTGTAACATAACATAACCTACCTACCATACTAAGCAGCTCTCTTATTTAAGCTAAGCAGCTCTCTTATTTAAACTAAGCAGGCCTCTTGGAGGCTGATTGTCCACTTTTGGGTGTGCATTTATATTCGGTTTCATATACAGTGGGGTATCCCAATTTGTAAGATAACCTACCCCAACCATGTAAACTAAATAGGCCTGTTGCAGCCTGAGTTTCTCTGCTTGCATATGGCCTGCATTACAATCTGTCTCCTTCAATGACACTGCTGCCTGGGGTATCCCAATTTGTAAGATAACCTACCCCAACCATGTAAACTAAAGGTTACGTCCTTCCAGAAGGAAAACTTATGCCGAACACTATTTTTGTTAGGGGCATTGACCTTTGGATTGATCGGCATGAAATTAAGGTTTGGCGCTGTAAAGAAGGTCAAAATTATGTCTCATACTTGGATTATTGTTACTTTTTGTTCAGCTTGAAATATAACAGGCCACACGGGCATCCCAAGGCACATGCTATCTTAACCCTATCTGTTATACAACATAAGCGTTGATCAGCATCAGCTGCTTTATTAAGCTACTTCAGTTTGCACTTGTTTTTGACTGCTTTTAATAAACCAGGCCGCAGGGCACCCCAAAGCTGCACCTTGCACCCTATCTGGTATACAACATAAGCGTTGATCAGCATCAGCTTCATTAAGCTACTTCAGTTTGCACTTCCTTTTTGACTGCTTTCATTTAACCAGGCCGCAGGGCACCCCAAAGCTGCACCTTGCACCCTACCTGTTTATACTAAATAAGCATCTACAGCCTCAGCTTTATTAAGTTATTGCATTTTGAATTGGTTTTGGTCTGCTTTAAATACACCAGGCCGCAGGGCATCCCAAACCTGCATGTTGCACCCCATCTGTTATACTAAATAAGCGTTGATCAGCATCAGCTTTATTAAGCTATTGCATTTTGCATTGGTTTTTGTACTGCTGCCAAAACACTAGCCCATATGGGCATCCCAAACCAGCACATGTCACCCTATCTGTTATACTAAATAAGCTTCTACAGGCCCTTTTTTTTATTTATTTATTTTTATTTATATAGAGCTGCAATAGCTTATATTGTGAGGTTAATTTGCCATTTTGCAGCATAATATAGAGCAGCCCCTGTGTAAATCTGAGGGGCAATAGCTTATATAGTGAGGTAAATTTGCCATTTTGCTTCGTTATATAGAGCAGCCCAGTTGCCATCTAAATCAACTACTGTCCGGCCAGTACAGCTTTTCCAGGGCAAACTCTGCTAGTTGCGGGCACAAGTCAAGTTTGGCTTCCCAGCAAATCCAGTGGATCTTGAAGGTGTGTTGGCATGGTCATGTCAAGGTATGACATGACCTGCTGTTTGAGGTCCAGCTCCAGGTCTTCCTGCTGCTCATGAGTAGACTCACTATGCGGGTGTAGAAAGCTACTCACTAGCGACTGAAGACTGAGGCTGCTGCTGATGGAGCTGCTGCTGCTGCTCCTTCCACCCCCCCAGCAGCCATGGCAGTGGAAGGTGATCGCAGACTTCCCCCCGAGTCAGACCTGCGGGAGTATGGGCCATGGCGCAGATAGACATCGCCCAACTGACTACGTGGGATGTCTCTGTAGTAGGTCAGTTTGTCCTCCCTCTCAGTGGGCGTAAAAAATGCCCCCATTTTGTGCCGGAAGCGAGGGTCCAATAAGTTGGAGAGCCAGAAGTCTTCCCGCTGACAAATGGAGACAATTCTGCGCTCACTAGTACGCATGCATGTGAGCATGCATCGTGCCATTTGTGCAAGTGACTCGGAGGGACTACCTGTCTCCATCTCCACTGTAAACTGCCATGGTGTGTCTGGGTCCTCTGTCTCGCCTTACTCACAACCCTCTAGCTCCTGTGGCTGCTCCTGCTCCTCCTCTCCTGTCAGATGACTAGATAAAATGGTCATTTTGTGAAACCTAAACTGTGGTTTGCTGTGCCCCACCCCCTCCTCCACTTCAGCCCCCACAGGCTTCATGTGGCTGTGAAATGTATGTGCCATGTCTCCAGTGCCCTGACCAGCCATGGTTTCCAACATGTGTTGTAGTACATGAAGCAGTGGAATCTCATCGTTCATCTCATAGTCCTGGCAACTGACTAATAATGTAGCTTCCTCAAAGGGCCTGAGCAAACGCTCGGTGTCACGTATGAGCTGCCAATGGTTTACATTGAATTTACACAGGGGTGTCCCCCTATCCGTTTGGATCATCCAGAAATCCGTGATGGCTTTTCTCTGTTCCTATAGTGCAGTGGTCCTCAACCCTGTCCTCAAGGCCCACCAACATGTCATGTTTTTTGGATCTCCAAATAGCCAGCTCTATTGCTCTGCAGCTGCACTAATTACTCCACCTGTGCATCTTTGTGGAGATCTGCAAAACCTGGCCTGTTGGTGGGCCTTGAGGACAGGGTTGGGGACCACTGCTATAGTGGATCCTGCATATGGAGGGTGGAATTCCAACGGGTGGAAACATCGCAAATCAGACTATGGTGGGGTACACCGTTGTGACGCTGAGGCTCAATAAGGTTGTGCTTGGTGGTGTAGGAGTGCCAGAAGTGCATGCTAACTTTCTTTCCTGTTGTTCTTTCAGATGGGGGCAAGACTTCAGAAAACGCTTGACAACTAGACTGAACACGTGTGCCATGTCAGGACGCATGACTCTGGCTTCCTTGTCGCAGCGCAAACAAGATGTTCTTCCAAGTGTAATGCAGCAGGCTGGACTTATGGTGACGCTGTCTGAGAGGAGAAATCCCTCAGACATCAAGATTAAAAATTCCAAGAATTTTTGAGGGCTAATTATTCAGAGGCAAATGATAGCTAGTTGTTTCTGATTTAATTACAAGGTGGAAACACACCCTCAAACAAAACTTCACTTTGGCAATACCATTGCATTTGTCTATTCATAATTTTATGTATATACACTAACTAACCTACTTTTTCTCCACAGGATGCTGCATGAAACACTGCCACATCGCTGAGTAGCTGATTTTTCCTAACAACAGTCCGCAATAATTCACTGCTGCTGCTGCTGCCGCCGCCAGCGCCGCAGACTCCAGGGACCCTCTTCCACTACCTCGGCTTGCAACACCTCCTCCCACGACACTCTCCTCATCACTAATTGCCGGCTAGTGGAAGAAGAGGCGAGTGTCTCCTCCACTTCTTGGCTGGGCAGTAGCTGCTGAATTTTATGATTATCAGATCTTCATCAATGGATAGTGGAGCTGAACCCAAAGCATAACAGACAGACAGTTGACTGGGGGTGTCAGATGCCACTTGTGATGCAGTGGACTGCTTTTGCAGCACTTCGAGACAAAGTTGCTTCATTGGCTGACACAATGACTGGTAAAGCTGTGGAACATATGGTTGAAAAGCAAGAATAACCATTTGTTTTTATATGAAAAAGACCCTGGTTTATACAGATTTTTTTTTTTTCCAGAGACTGCCCTGCGTGGAAATGAATGGCGCATGGATCATCCAAGCTTTCCTCCCAACAATGCCTGATGTATTCCAGTAGATTGATGACGGGGCCAGACCTACACTAAAGAAAGATGGATCGTGCAAAACAGATTTAAGGCGCTGCTCTCCAGTTACAGACATTCCTCCGCATCGGACCACAAGTAAGTATTAATAAAAAATCCTTTACGTTACGCTTACTTTTTATTAATATTCTTCGGATAAGACGGATCAGACATGATTCCAGATTAAAAATTCCAAGAATTTTTGAGGGCTAATTAGTCAGAGGCAATGATACCTTCTTGTTTCTGATTTAATTAAAAGGTGGAAACACACCCTCAAACAAAACTTCACTTTGGCAATACTTTTGCATTTGTTTACTCATAATTTTATGTAGATATTACTAACTAAGCTACTTTTTCTCCACATGACTCTCCACAGGGTGTGATTCATCCAATTTTTGGGCTCCTGAAGCCAACTCCAGTGTATATTTGGGCTCCTGCTGCTGCCGCCAACTCCAGGCTGTGATTCATCCAATTTTTGGGCTTCTGAAGCCAACCCCAGTGTATATTTGGGCTCCTGCTGCTGCCAACTCCAGGGTGTGAATCATGCAATTTTTGGGCTCCTGAAGCCAACCCCAGTGTCTCTTTAAAGTAATATTTGGGCTCCTGCTGCTGCCGCTGCCAACTTCTGCCAACTCCAGGGTGTGAATCATCCAATTTTTGGGCTCCTGAAGCCAGCCCCAGTGTCTCTTTAAAGTAATATTTGGGCTCCTGCTGCTGCCAACTCCAGGGTGTGATTCATCCAATTTTTGGGCGCCTGAAGCCAACTCCAGTGTATATTTGGGCTCCTGCTGCTGCCAACTCCAGGGTGTGATTCATCCAATTTTTGGGCTCCTGAAGCCAACCCCAGGGTCTCTTTGAAGTAATATTTGGGCTCCTGCTGCTGCCAACTCCAGGGTGTGATTCATCCAATTTTTGGGCTCCTGAAGCCAACCCCAGTGTCTCTTTAAAGTAATATTTGGGCTCCTGCTCCTGCCAACTCCAGGGTGTGATTCATCCAATTTTTGGGCTCCTGAAGCCAACCCCAGTCTATATTTGGGCTCCTGCTGCTGCTGCTGCCAACTCCAGGGTGTGAATCATGCAATTTTTGGGCTCCTGAAGCCAACTCCAGTGTATATTTGGGCTCCTGCTGCTGCCAACTTCTGCCAACTCCAGGGTGTGATTCATCCAATTTTTGGGCTCCTGAAGCCAACTCCAGTGTATATTTGGGCTCCTGCTGCTGCCGCCAACTCCAGGGTGTGATTCATCCAATTTTTGGGCTCCTGAAGCCAACCCCAGTGTATATTTGGGCTCCTGCTGCTGCCAACTCCAGGGTGTGAATCATGCAATTTTTGGGCTCCTGAAGCCAACCCCAGTGTCTCTTTAAAGTAATATTTGGGCTCCTGCTGCTGCCGCTGCCAACTTCTGCCAACTCCAGGGTGTGAATCATCCAATTTTTGGGCTCCTGAAGCCAGCCCCAGTGTCTCTTTAAAGTAATATTTGGGCTCCTGCTGCTGCCAACTCCAGGGTGTGATTCATCCAATTTTTGGGCTCCTGAAGCCAACTCCAGTGTATATTTGGGCTCCTGCTGCTGCCAACTCCAGGGTGTGATTCATCCAATTTTTGGGCTCCTGAAGCCAACCCCAGGGTCTCTTTGAAGTAATATTTGGGCTCCTGCTGCTGCCAACTCCAGGGTGTGAATCATCCAATTTTTGGGCTCCTGAAGCCAACCCCAGTGTCTCTTTAAAGTAATATTTGGGCTCCTGCTCCTGCCAACTCCAGGGTGTGATTCATCCAATTTTTGGGCTCCTGAAGCCAACCCCAGTCTATATTTGGGCTCCTGCTGCTGCTGCTGCCAACTCCAGGGTGTGAATCATGCAATTTTTGGGCTCCTGAAGCCAACTCCAGTGTATATTTGGGCTCCTGCTGCTGCCAACTTCTGCCAACTCCAGGGTGTGATTCATCCAATTTTTGGGCTCCTGAAGCCAACTCCAGTGTATATTTGGGCTCCTGCTGCTGCCGCCAACTTCTGCTAACTCCAGGGTGTGATTCATCCAATTTTTGGGCTCCTGAAGCCAACCCCAGTGTCTCTTTAAAGTAATATTTGGGCTCCTGCCCCTGCCAACTCCAGGGTGTGATTCATCCAATTTTTGGGCTCCTGAAGCCAACCCCAGTCTATATTTGGGCTCCTGCTGCTGCTGCTGCCAACTCCAGGGTGTGAATCATGCAATTTTTGGGCTCCTGAAGCCAACCCCAGTGTCTCTTTAAAGTAATATTTGGGCTCCTGCTGCTGCCGCTGCCAACTTCTGCCAACTCCAGGGTGTGAATCATCCAATTTTTGGGCTCCTGAAGCCAGCCCCAGTGTCTCTTTAAAGTAATATTTGGGCTCCTGCTGCTGCCAACTCCAGGGTGTGATTCATCCAATTTTTGGGCTCCTGAAGCCAACTCCAGTGTATATTTGGGCTCCTGCTGCTGCCAACTCCAGGGTGTGATTCATCCAATTTTTGGGCTCCTGAAGCCAACCCCAGGGTCTCTTTGAAGTAATATTTGGGCTCCTGCTGCTGCCAACTCCAGGGTGTGATTCATCCAATTTTTGGGCTCCTGAAGCCAACCCCAGGGTCTCTTTGAAGTAATATTTGGGCTCCTGCTGTTGCTGCTGCCAACTTCTGCCAACTCCAGGGTGTGAATCATCCAATTTTTGGGCTCCTGAAGCCAACCCCAGGGTCTCTTTAAAGTAATATTTGGGCTCCTGCTGCTGCCAACTCCAGGGTGTGATTCATCCAATTTTTGGGCTCCTGAAGCCAACCCCAGTGTCTCTTTAAAGTAATATTTGGGCTCCTGCTCCTGCCAACTCCAGGGTGTGATTCATCCAATTTTTGGGCTCCTGAAGCCAACCCCAGTCTATATTTGGGCTCCTGCTGCTGCTGCTGCCAACTCCAGGGTGTGAATCATGCAATTTTTGGGCTCCTGAAGCCAACCCCAGTGTCTCTTTAAAGTAATATTTGGGCTCCTGCTGCTGCTGTCAACTCCTGCCAACTCCAGGGTGTGATTCATCCAATTTTTGGGCTCCTGAAGCCAACCCCAGTCTATATTTGGGCTCCTGCTGCTGCTGCTGCCAACTCCAGGGTGTGAATCATGCAATTTTTGGGCTCCTGAAGCCAACCCCAGTGTCTCTTTAAAGTAATATTTGGGCTCCTGCTGCTGCTGTCAACTCCTGCCAACTCCAGGGTGTGATTCATCCAATTTTTGGGCTCCTGAAGCCAACCCCAGTCTATATTTGGGCTCCTGCTGCTGCTGCTGCCAACTCCAGGGTGTGAATCATGCAATTTTTGGGCTCCTGAAGCCAACCCCAGTGTCTCTTTAAAGTAATATTTGGGCTCCTGCTCCTGCCAACTCCAGGGTGTGATTCATCCAATTTTTGGGCTCCTGAAGCCAACCCCAGTCTATATTTGGGCTCCTGCTGCTGCTGCTGCCAACTCCAGGGTGTGAATCATGCAATTTTTGGGCTCCTGAAGCCAACTCCAGTGTATATTTGGGCTCCTGCTGCTGCCAACTTCTGCCAACTCCAGGGTGTGATTCATCCAATTTTTGGGCTCCTGCTGCTGCTGCTGCCAACTTCTGCCAACTCCAGGGTGTGATTCATCCAATTTTTGGGCTCCTGAAGCCAACTCCAGTGTATATTTGGGCTCCTGCTGCTGCTGCTGCCAACTTCTGCCAACTCCAGGGTGTGATTCATCCAATTTTTGGGCTCCTGCAGCCAACTCCAGTGTATATTTGGGCTCCTGCTGCTGCTGCTGCCAACTTCTGCCAACTCCAGGGTGTGATTCATCCAATGTTTGGGCTCCTGCTGCTGCCAACTTCTGCCAACTCCAGGGTGTGATTCATCCAATTTTTGGGCTCCTGAAGCCAACTCCAGTGTATATTTGGGCTCCTGCTGCTGCTGCTGCCAACTTCTGCCAACTCCAGGGTGTGATTCATCCAATTTTTGGGCTCCTGAAGCCAACTCCAGTGTATATTTGGGCTCCTGCTGCTGCTGCTGCAAACTTCTGCCAACTCCAGGGTGTGATTCATCCAATTTTTGGGCTCCTGAAGCCAACTCCAGTGTATATTTGGGCTCCTGCTGCTGCCAACTCCAGGGTGTGATTCATCCAATTTTTGGGCTCCTGAGGCCAACCCCAGGGTCTCTTTAATGTAATATTTGGGCTCCTGCTGCTGCTGCTGTCAACTCCTGCCAACTCCAGGGTGTGATTCATCCAATTTTTGGGCTCCTGAAGCCAACCCCAGGGTCTCTTTAAAGTAATATTTGGGCTCCTGCTGCTGCTGCCAACTCCAGGGTGTGATTCATCCAATTTTTGGGCTCCTGAAGCCAACCCCAGGGTCTCTTTAAAGTAATATTTGGGCTCCTGCTGCTGCTGCCAACTCCAGGGTGTGATTCATCCAATGTTTGGGCTCCTTCTGCCCCTCATAGTGATGCCACTTTAACTCTCTGCAATTGTGCCGCTCTGCGATTCTATTAGTGATGCCTCTGATCTGCATGTGATATTTCTTCAAAGTATTATTTAACTAACCCAGCACGCATCCTGTGCGTGTTACAGCAAGGCAGAATGGTTTACAACCCTATTGAGGCTCTAGGAGGCTCAGAAATAGCCGTTTTTAATAGCGATTCGTCGCGAATTTATTCGGGTCGAAACGATTTTTGTCGGAAAATTCGGCGAATCAGTCGAATCGAATTTTTCAAAAGTTCGCTCATCTCTAGTTATAAGAAACAGAAATGTCCAGTCCCAACGTTTCTGGTTTGTGAAGTTTATTCAAAAATGGTAAGCAATATCCAACATTTTGGGGTCACCAGTAGGGATGAGCGAATCGATCCGGACAAACCCGGATTCAATCCGAATTTCATGAAAAATTCGATTCGGATCGAATCCGAATTTCCCCGTGCTTCGATCGCTCGAAGTTTTTCTTTAACATCCATTCATTTACATTACAGGCATTCTCAGATGGCGGACGGGACATGTCCAGACATCTACCCTGCTCCAGTGCATGCTGGGGCAGTCACATGCAGCCTATCAGCAGCCTGCAAGCTCGGTGACATCACAGCGCTATTTAAGGCGGCGGACATCTTGCTTTTCCTCATTTCTCTATTGCATTCGTGAGAGACAGGACACTGCTGTACTCAGGGAGAGACAGTTAGAGAGACAGGGACAGGCAGGAGACAGGCAGGAGACAGGCAGGAAGTCAGCGAGAAGCAGGGAAAGTTAGGAAAAATCGGAGGCAGTCACAGTTTTTTTCATCCAGCCTGAGTGTTACTGGCTGGCTGACTGGCTTTGTTAGCGTTTTTAGGCTGCTCATACACTTTTACTGTGCATATATACTGAAATGATCTCAAGTCTGCTGTGGGAACATTACCATTTTGTAAAATCTCATTAGCCTCTGTATTTACTCTAAGCTGCACACTTATTTAAAGTAATTTGGCCTGTATGAGCCTGCTTAGACACTGTTGCTGTGTGCATATATACTGATCTCAAGTCTGCTGTGGGGCCATCCCATTCTGTAACATACCATTAGCCTCTGTATTTACTCTAAGCTGCAAACTTATTTAAAGTAATTTGGCCTGTATGAGCCTGCTTAGACACTGTTGCTGTGTGCATATATACTGATCTCAAGTCTGCTGTGGGGCCATCCCATTCTGTAACATACCATTAGCCTCTGTATTTACTCTAAGCTGCAAACTTATTTAAAGTAATTTGGCCTGTATGAGCCTGCTTAGACACTGTTGCTGTGCATAAATACTGATCTCAAGTCTGCTGTGGGGCCATCCCATTCTGTAACATACCATTAGCCTCTGTATTTACTCTAAGCTGCAAACTTATTTAATGTAATTTGGCCTGTATGAGCCTGCTTAGACACTGTTGCTGTGTGCATATATACTGATCTCAAGTCTGCTGTGAGGCATCCCATTCTGTAACATACCATTAGCCTCTGTATTTACTCTAAGCTGCAAACTTATTTAAAGTAATTTGGCCTGTATGAGCCTGCTTAGACACTGTTGCTGTGTGCATATATACTGATCTCAAGTCTGCTGTGAGGCATCCCATTCTGTAACATACCATTAGCCTCTGTATTTACTCTAAGCTGCAAACTTATTTAAAGTAATTTGACCTGTATGAGCCTGCTTAGACACTGTTGCTGTGTGCATATATACTGATCTCAAGTCTGCTGTGAGGCATCCCATTCTGTAACATACCATTAGCCTCTGTATTTACTCTAAGCTGCAAACTTATTTAAAGTAATTTGGCCTGTATGAGCCTGCTTAGACACGGTTGCTGTGTGTATATATACTGATCTCAAGTCTGCTGTGAGGCATCCCATTCTGTAACATACCATTAGCCTCTGTATTTACTCTAAGCTGCACACTTATTTAAAGTAATTTGGCCTGTATGAGCCTGCTTAGACACTGTTGCTGTGTGCATATATACTGATCTCAAGTCTGCTGTGAGGCATCCCATTCTGTAACATACCATTAGCCTCTGTATTTACTCTAAGCTGCAAACTTATTTAAAGTAATTTGGCCTGTATGAGCCTGCTTAGACACTGTTGCTGTGTGCATATATACTGATCTCAAGTCTGCTGTGGGGCCATCCCATTCTGTAACATACCATTAGCCTCTGTATTTACTCTAAGCTGCAAACTTATTTAAAGTAATTTGGCCTGTATGAGCCTGCTTAGACACTGTTGCTGTGTGCATATATACTGATCTCAAGTCTGCTGTGAGGCATCCCATTCTGTAACATACCATTAGCCTCTGTATCTCCTCTAAGCTGCACACTTATTTAAAGTAATTTGGCCTGTATGAGCCTGCTTAGACACTTTTACTGTGCATATATACTGATCTCAGGTCTGCTGTGGGGCATCCCATTCTGTAACATACAATTAGCCTCTGTATCTCCTCTAAGCTGCACACTTATTTAAAGTAATTTGGCCTGTTGGAGCCTGCTCATCCACTGTTGCTGTGCATATATACTGATCTCAGGTCTGCTGTGGGGCATCCCATTCTGTAACATCCCATTAGCCTCTGTATTTACTCTAAGCTGCACACTTATTTAAAGTAATTTGGCCTGTTGCAGCCTGCTTAGACACTTTTACTGTGCATATATACTGATCTCAGGTCTGCTTTGGGGGCATCCCATTCTGTAACATCCCATTAGCCTCTGTATTTACTCTAAGCTGCACACTTATTTAAAGTAATTTGGCCTGTTGCAGCCTGCTTAGACACTTTTACTGTGCATATATACTGATCTCAGGTCTGCTGTGGGGCATCCCATTCTGTAACATACCATTAGCCTCTGTATCTCCTCTAAGCTGCACACTTATTTAAAGTAATTTGGCCTGTTGGAGCCTGCTTATCCACTGTTGCTGTGCATATATACTGATCTCAGGCCTGCTGTGGGGCATCCCATTCTGTAACATACCATTAGCCTATGTATTTACTCTAAGCTGCACATTTATTTAAAGTAATTTGGCCTGTTTGAGCCTGCTTAGACACTTTTACTGTACATATATACTGATCTCAGGTCTGCTGTGGGGGCATCCCATTTGTTTTTGACTGCTTTTAATAAACCAGGCCGCAGGGCACCCCAAAGCTGCACCTTGAACCCTATCTGTTTATACTAAATAAGCAAATACATAAAAATGTCAGGCAGACAAGTGCCAGGATGTTCAAAGAGGAGTGGCAGAGGCCAAGATTCAGCAGGCAGAGGTCGCAACAGACTAGGGGCGAGTGGCAGCAGGAGTCACGGTGAGAGACCTGGTCTGCCAGTATCTGCTAGCGGTCGTGTCTCCACCAGTAACACAGCTGCCATGGTAGATTGGTTAACGCACTCATCAACAACATAATCACAAGTTACGTCTGAGACCCCCAGTCTAGGGTCGGTAGGTTCCTCTGACACAACCCTGAGTTGGCATGCCCCAAGAGCAGTCCCTGTCCTCCCATTGCCTCTGTCATACGCCGTTCCCTCCCCCAGCGACGTATCCTATGCTTTGGGCTCAGCTCCACTCTTTAGTGAGGAGGACGATCAGATAGAGGACAGTCAGCAGCTACTGCCCAGCCAAGAAATGGAGGTGGCTTCTTTAGCTAGGCAGACAAATAGTGATGTGGACAGTATCGTGGGTGTTGCCAGCGTTCCAGCTCCTGCGCCAGACACTGTTGACGAATCCACGAACATCAGTGACGTACAGCCACAACTCGGTGATAATGATGATGACGATGAAGCCGATCGCACTTGGGAGCCGGGTGATGAAGGGCTTCATCGTCATCATCAGGAGAAGAGGGGCGCAGGTTGCCCCGGAGTCAGCAGCTCAGGCAGCAAGGTGTTAGCAGCATGGTTGGCAGTCAGCATGGGGGCACAATTGTAAAGCCTGGAGCCAAATGGGGCCGGGGCCGGGGTAGAGCACCTGCTGCGCGGCAGGCTACCTTATCGGGAGGTAGTGGAG
The DNA here is from genome assembly GCA_027917425.1 of Gastrophryne carolinensis. Lineage (NCBI taxonomy): Eukaryota > Metazoa > Chordata > Amphibia > Anura > Microhylidae > Gastrophryne > Gastrophryne carolinensis. The sequence goes on from CM051234.1 coordinate 367,225,325, forward strand.
CAGTGGTTCCTGGAGTTGGCGACAATAGCAGCGAATCAGTGAGGCCTGTTGGTGGGAAAAGTAGCTACTCGGCAGTGTGGCAGTTTTTCCTGAAGCATCCGCAGGAGGGTAACATGGCCACATGCAAGATATGTAGGCAGAAGGTGAAGCGTGGCCAGGGCCCAAATGTTGGCACCACGGCCCTGCGTCAACATATGATGCGTCACCATAAAGCGACCTGGGAGAACCGAGGCTCCCAAGGGGGGGTCCAGTCTGCTTCCTCACCAAGTGGCACGCCGCTCCCAATTTCTGCCAGCCAAGGCTCCAGCACCTCAGCCGAAGGCAGCTGTGCATCATACCCATCCTCTGTCGCTCCTGCTCCTCCTCCTCCTCTTCCAAGTCATGCATCCCGCTAGCAATCCATCAGCGAAGCCATGTCCAAGAGACAGCAGTATGCGCCCACTCATCCTACGGCGCAGAAGCTGAATGTGCTCCTGTCCAAGTTGCTGGTGCTGCAGTCGCTCCCTTTTCAGGTGGTGGACTTTGCACCTTTCAGAGAACTGATAGCTTGTGCCGAGCCGAGGTGGAGAGTCCCAAGCCGTCATTTCTTTGCCAAGAAGGCAGTACCAGTGCTGCACACTTTTGTTGAACAGAAGGTGGGCCAGTCCCTGAGCCTGTCGGTGTGTAGCAAAGTGCATGGCAGCGCCGACGTCTGGAGCTGTAACTACGGTCAGGGACAGTACATGTCGTTTACGGTCCACTGGGTGAATGTGGTTCCTTTGCAGCAGCAGCAGCAACTTGGACAGGTCACGCTGCTTCGGCCTCCGCGCTCCCTGCCCGTTGGGCCTGTGACACTGTGCGACTCAGCCTCCTCATCCTCCGCCATCTCCTCACCCTCCACTGTAGGCTCAAGTCTCAATGCCCCTCCAGTCTACCATGTGTGCAGGGCACGGAGGTGTCACGCAGTGCTTCACATGGTTTGTCTTGGCGAAAGGAGTCACACAGGGGAGGAACTGCTTAAATGTATTCATCAGGAAATCCAAACATGGCTTACTCCAAGAAAACTTAGAATGGGAATCATGGTTACGGACAATGGGAAGAACATTTTGTCTGCGCTGCGCCAAGGAAGCCTGACCCATGCCCCCTGCATGGCTCACGTCTTCAATCTGGTTGTCAAGCGGTTTCTGAAGTGTTCCCCCCATCTGCAAGACATCCTAACAACTTCAAGAATACTTTGCATGCACTTCAGCCACTCATACACCGCCAAACACACCCTTCTTGAGCTACAGCGTCAGAACGGTATCCCCCAACATAGTCTGATTTCCACCCGTTGGAATTCCACCCTTCACATGTTGGGCCAATTATATGAACAGAGAAAAGCCATCACGGATTTCCTGATGATCCAAGCAGATAGGGGGACTCCCCTGTGTAACTTCAATGTCAACCAGTGGCAGCTCATACATGACACCTGCCGTTTGCTCAGGCCCTTTGAGGAAGCCACTTTATTTGTCAGTCGGCAGGATTACGGGATGAACAACGTGATTCCACTGCTTCATGTACTACAGCACATGTTGGAAACCATGGCACTGGAGACATGGCGTTTACATCTTACGGCCACATGAACCCCGTTGGAGCTGAACTGGAGGAGGAGGAGGAAGAGGAGGAGGAGTTGCCCAGCGAAACACAGTTTAGGCTTGGTGAAATGGCTGGTTTATCTAGTCAGCGGACAGGAGAGGAGGAGCAGGAGCAGCCAGAGGTTTTTGAGGAAGGCTAGACAGAGGACCTGGACACACCGTGGCAGTATGCAGTGGAGATGGAGACAGGTAGTCCATCCGAGTCACTTGCGCAAATGGCAGGAAGCATGCTTGCGTAGTGAACCCAGAATTGTTTCCATCTGTCGGCGGGATGACTTCTGGCTGTCCACCTTATTGGACCCTCGCTTCCGGCACAAAATAGGGGCATTTTTTAAACCCACCGAGAGGGATGACAAACTGAACTACTACAAAGACATTCTACGTAGGCAGTTGGCCGATGCCTATCTGCGCCATGGTCCATACTCTCGCAGGTCTGACTCGAGGGGACCTCTGTGCTCACCTCCCACTGCCATGGCTGCTGGGGGGGTTGGCAGGAGCAGCAGCAGCAGCTCCATCAGCAGCAGCCTCAGTCTTCAGTCGCTAATGAGTAGCTTTCTACACCCGCATAGTGAGGCTACTCATGAGCAGCAGGAAGACCTGGAGCAGGACCTGAACCAGCAGGTCATGTCATACTTTGATATGACCATGCCAACACACCTTGAGGATCCGCTGGACTTCTGGGCAGCCAAACTTGATTTGTGGCCGCAACTAGCAGAGTTTGCCCTGGAAAAGCTGTCCTGCCCGGCAAGTAGCGTGCCATCTGAGCGGGTGTTTAGTGCGGCGGGGGCCATAGTTACGGCGAGGAGAACTCGTCTGTCAACTAAAAATGTGGAGAGACTCAGCTTTGTCAAAATGAATCAGGGATGGATCAGCCAGGATTTCCACCCACCAATGCCTGATGCATGCGACTAGATTCAGCATGGTATATGACACAAAAAAAGACTAATGTAATGCACAGCTATCTAAATAACACATAGGGGTGCAGGCCTCAAGGCACCCAGATACGTAGTATCACCTAATGAATATACCAAAGCAGTGAGCCTGCCAGCACAAGTACCTTAAAGATGAGGCCGCACAAACCAGCAAATAAGATAATTAAATAAATTTAATATCAAAAAAGTACCAAAACAAAAAAAGTACATACACACATAGACAAAACTGTTTAAAAATATAAAAGACAGTGCCCGCCGGTGGCAAAAACCCTCTTAATGACTCTATACAAATATATATAAGCTGCCTGCCTATTAAAAATGCATATGATTGATTGGAACCACTTCAATTAATAACATGTGAGCGGTACAGCATCCTGAGGAAGTGGGCGGGGCCACGTAACGCGTAGATGCCGGTAACCCCTCGGTGGCACCTGAGACTCGTCTGCATGATGGTGATATGAGATTTGCTTATTTATGCCTGTCCTTACACATATATTTTAAAAACGGGATTGGGAACTGAACAGATAAGAAGATCAATTAATCATATATACATATACTTGCACATCTCACTTTAGATACTTTACAGCACATTGCACCTTTTGGATATTGTTGAGCTGCTATTTTGCACAGGTAGTTTATAGCACATGGCACTTTCTGACCATGCTGGGTCATTAACACGCTCTTGCACATAATTACACATACATTTGTCATTTTCTGGAACTGTGTGTCTATTCATTTATTTAATAAATTTTTCTTTTCTTTTGTATTAATCTTGAACTAATCAGCATGTATATATTTAATTATGAATTGTTCACATGTTATTAATTGAAGTGGTTCCAATCAATCATATGCATTTTTATTGGCAGGCAGCTTATATATATTTGTACAGAGTCATTAAGAGGGTTTTTGCCACAGGCGGGCACTGTCTTTTATGTTTTTAAACAGCTTTGTCTATGTGTGTATGTACTTTTTTTGTTTTGGTACTTTTTTGATATTAAATTTATTTAATTATCTTATTTACTGGTTTGTGCGGCCTCATCTTTAAGGTACCTGTTTGAGCTTGTGCTGGCAGGCTCACTGCTTTGGTAGATTCAGCATGGTGCCACGTTTTACACTTTCCAAATGGTGCAAAACATATTTATGTCTTTAGGCCAATTTTTGGGCTCCTGCTGATGCCAACTTCAGGGTGTGCCTTCCAACCAATTTTTGGCCTCCTGCTGATGCCAACTTCAGGGTGTGCCTTTCAGCCAATGTTTGGCCTCCTGCTGCTGCTGCTTGCAACTCCAGGGTGTGATTCATCCAATTTTGGGGCTCCTGAAGCCAACCCCAGTGTCTCTTTAAAGTAATGTTTGGGCTCCTGTTGCTGCTGCTGCTGCCAACTCCAGGGTGTGATTCATCCAATTTTTGGGCTCCTGAAGCCAACCCCAGTGTCTCTTTAAAGTAATGTTTGGGCTCCTGCTGCTGCTGCTGCCAACTCCAGGGTGTGATTCATCCAATTTTTGGGCTCCTGCTGCCAACTCCAGTGTCTCTTTCAAGCTATGTTTGGGCTCCTGCTGCTTGCAACTCCAGGGTGTGATTCATCCAATTTTTGGGCTCCTGAAGCCAACCCCAGTGTCTCTTTAAAGTAATGTTCGGGCTCCTGCTGCTGCTGCTGCCAACTCCAGGGTGTGATTCATCCAATTTTTGGGCTCCTGCTGCCAACTCCAGTGTCTCTTTAAAGTAATGTTTGGGCTCCTGCTGCTGCTGCTGCCAACTCCAGTGTGTGTCAGTCAATTTTTGGGCTCCTGCTGCCAACTCCAGTGTCTCTTTAAAGTAATGTTTGGGCTCCTGCTGCTGCTGCTGCTGCCAACTCCAGGGTGTGATTCATCTAATTTTTGGGCTCCTGAAACCAACCCCAGTGTCACTTTAAAGTAATGTTTGGGCTCCTGCTGCTGCTGCCAACTCCAGGGTGTGATTCATCCAATTTTTGGGCTCCTGCTGCCAACTCCAGTGTCTCTTTAAAGTAATGTTTGGGCTCCTGCTGCCAACTCCAGGGTGTGATTCATCCAATTTTGGGGCTCCTGAAGCCAACCCCAGTGTCTCTTTAAAGTAATGTTTGGGCTCCTGCTGCTGCCAACCCCAAGGTGTGATTCATCCAATTTTTGGGCTTCTGCTGCCAACTCCAGTGTCTCTTTAAAGTAATGTTTGGGCTCCTGCTGCTGCTGCTGCCAACTCCAGGGTGTGATTCATCCAATTTTTGGGCTCCTGAAGCCAACCCCAGTGTCTCTTTAAAGTAATGTTTGGGCTCCTGCTGCTGCTGCCAACTCCAGGGTGTGATTCATCTAATTTTTGAGCTCCTGCTGCCAACTCCAGTGTCTCTTTAAAGTAATGTTTGGGCTCCTGCTGCTGCTGCCAACTCCAGGGTGTGATTCATTCAATTTTTGGGCTTCTGCTGCCAACTCCAGTGTCTCTTTAAAGTAATGTTTGGGCTCCTGCTGCTGCTGCCAACTCCAGGGTGTGATTCATCCAATTTTTGGGCTCCTGAAGCCTACCCCAGTGTCTCTTTAAAGTAATGTTTGGGCTCCTGCTGCTGCTGCCAACTCCAGGGTGTGATTCATCCAATTTTTGGGCTCCTGCTGCCAACTCCAGTGTCTCTTTAAAGTAATATTTGGGCCCCTGCTGCTGCCAACTCCAGGGTGTGTGTCAGTCAATTTTTGGGCTCCTGCTGCCAACTCCAGTGTCTCTTTAAATTAATGTTTATGATCCTGCTGCTGCTGCTGCTGCCAACTCCAGGGTGTGATTCATCCAATTTTTGGGCTCCTGAAGCCAACCCCAGTGTCTCTTTAAAGTAATGTTTGGGCTCCTGCTGCTGCTGCCAACTCCAGGGTGTGATTCATCATATTTTTGGGCTCCTGCTGCCAACTCCAGTGTCTCTTTAAAGTAATGTTTGGGCTCCTGCTGCTGCTGCTGCCAACTCCAGGGTGTGATTCATCCAATTTTGGGGCTCCTGAAGCCAACCCCAGTGTCTCTTTAAAGTAATGTTGGGGCTCCTGCTGCTGCCAACCCCAGGGTGTGATTCATCCAATTTTTGGGCACCTGCTGCCAACTCCAGTGTCTCTTTAAAGTAATGTTTGGGCTCCTGCTGCTGCTGCTGCCAACTCCAGGGTGTGATTCATCCAATTTTTGGGCTCCTGCTGCCAACTCCAGTGTCTCTTTAAAGTAATATTTGGGCTCCTGCTGCTGCTGCTTGCAACTCCAGGGTGTGATTCATTCAATTTTTGGGCTTCTGCTGCCAACTCCAGTGTCTCTTTAAAGTAATGTGTGGGCTCCTGCTGCTGCCAACTCCAGGGTGTGATTCATCCAATTTTTGGGCTCCTGAAGCCTACCCCAGTGTCTCTTTAAAGTAATGTTTGGGCTCCTGCTGCTGCTGCTGCCAACTCCAGGGTGGGATTCATCCAATTTTTGGGCTCCTGCTGCCAACTTCAGTGTCTCTTTAAAGTAATATTTGGGCTCCTGCTGCTGCTGCTCCTCGCAACTCCAGGGTGTGATTCATTCAATTTTTGGGCTCCTGCTGCCAACTCCAGTGTCTCTTTAAAGTAACGTTTGGGCTCCTGCTGCTGCCAACTCCAGGGTGTGATTCATCCAATTTTTGGGCTCCTGCTGCCAACTCCAGTGTCTCTTTAAAGTAATGTTGGGGCTCCTGCTGCTGCTGCTGCTAACTCCAGTGTGTGTCAGTCAATTTTTGGGCTCCTGCTGCCAACTCCAGTGTCTCTTTAAAGTAATGTTTGGGCTCCTGCTGCTGCTGCTGCTGCCAACTCCGGGGTGTGATTCATCCAATTATTGGGCTCCTGAAGCCAACCCCAGTGTCTCTTTAAAGTAACGTTTGGGCTCCTGCTGCTGCCAACTCCAGGGTGTGATTCATCCAATTTTTGGGCTCCTGCTGCCAACTCCAGTGTCTCTTTAATGTAACATTTGGGCTCCTGCTGCTGCTGCTTGCAACTCCAGCGTGTGATTCATTCAATTTTTGGGCTCCTGCTGCCAACTCCAGTGTCTCTTTAAAGTAATGTTTGGGCTCCTGCTGCTGCTGCTGCTGCCAACTCCAGGGTGTGATTCATCCAATTTTTGGGCTCCTGCTGCCAACTCCAGTGTCTCTTTAAAGTAATATTTGGGCTCCTGCTGCTGCTGCTTGCAACTCCAGGGTGTGATTCATTCAATTTTTGGGCTCCTGCTGCCAACTCCAGTGTCTCTTTAAAGTAATGTTTGGGCTCCTGTTGCTGCTGCTGTTGCCAACTCCAGGGTGGGATTCATCCAATTCTTGGGCTCCTGCTGCCAACTCCAGTGTCTCTTTAAAGTAATGTTTGGGCTCCTGTTGCTGCTGCTGCCAACTCCAGGGTGTGATTCATCCAATTTTTGGGCTCCTGCTGCCAACTCCAGTGTCTCTTTAAAGTAATATTTGGGGTCCTGCTGCTGCTGCTTGCAACTCCAGGGTGTGATTCATTCAATTTTTGGGCTACTGCTGCCAACTCCAGTGTCTCTTTAAAGTAATGTTTGGGCTCCTGCTGCTGCTGCCAACTCCAGGGTGTGATTCATCCAATTTTTGGGCTCCTGAAGCCAACCCCAGTGTCTCTTTAAAGTAATGTTTGGGCTCCTGCTGCCAACTCCAGGGTGTGATCCATCCAATTTTTGGGCTCCTGCTGCCAACTCCAGTGTCTCTTTCAAGCTATGTTTGGGTTCCTGCTGCTTGCAACTCCAGGGTGTGATTCATCCAATTTTTGGACTCCTGAAGCCAACCCCAGTGTCTCTTTAAAGTAATGTTTGGGCTCCTGCTGCTGCTGCTGCCAACTCCAGGGTGTGATTCATCCAATTTTTGGGCTCCTGAAGCCAACCCCAGTGTCTCTTTAAAGTAATGTTTGGGCTCCTGCTGCTGCTGCTGCCAACTCCAGGGTGTGATTCATGCAATTTTGGGCTCCTGCTGCCAACTCCAGTGTCTCTTTAAAGAAATGTTTGGGCTCCTGCTGCTGCTGCTGCCAACTCCAGGGTGTGATTCATCTAATTTTTGGGCTCCTGCTGCCAACTCCAGTGTCTCTTTAAAGTAATATTTGGGCTCCTGCTGCTGCTGCTGCTGCTTGCAACTCCAGGGTGTGATTCATTCAATTTTTGGGCTCCTGCTGCCAACTCCAGTGTCTCTTTAAAGTAATGTTTGGGCTCCTGCTGCTGCTGCCAACTCCAGGGTGTGATTCATCCAATTTTTGGGCTCCTGCTGCCAACTCCAGTGTCTCTTTCAAGCTATGTTTGGGCTCCTGCTGCTTGCAACTCCAGGGTGTGATTCATCCAATTTTTGGGCTCCTGAAGCCAACCCCAGTGTCTCTTTAAAGTAATGTTCGGGCTCCTGCTGCTGCCAACTCCAGGGTGTGATTCATCCAATTTTGGGCTCCTGCTGCCAACTCCAGTGTCTCTTTAAAGTAATGTTTGGGCTCCTGCTGCTGCTGCTGCCAACTCCAGGGTGTGATTCATCCAATTTTTGAGCTCCTGCTGCCAACTCCAGTGTCTCTTTAAAGTAATATTTGGGCTCCTGCTGCTGCTGCTTGCAACTCCAGTGTGTGATTCATTCAATTTTTGGGCTCCTGCTGCCAACTCCAGTGTCTCTTTAAAGTAATGTTTTGGCTCCTGCTGCTGCTGCCAACTCCAGGGTGTGATTCGTCCAATTTTTGAGCTCCTGCTGCCAACTCCAGTGTCTCTTTAAAGTAATATTTGGGCTCCTGCTGCTGCTGCTTGCAACTCCAGGGTGTGATTCATTCAATTTTTGGGCTCCTGCTGCCAACTCCAGTGTCTCTTTAAAGTAATGTTTTGGCTCCTGCTGCTGCTGCCAACTCCAGGGTGTGATTCATCTAATTTTTGGGCTCCTGAAGCCAACCCCAGTGTCTCTTTAAAGTAATGTTTGGGCTCCTGCTGCTGCTGCTGCCAACTCCAGGGTGTGATTCATCCAATTGTGGGCTCCTGCTGCCAACTCCAGTGTCTCTTTAAAGTAATGTTTGGGCTCCTGCTGCTGCTGCTGCCAACTCCAGGGTGTGATTCATCCAATTTTTGAGCTCCTGCTGCCAACTCCAGTGTCTCTTTAAAGTAATATTTGGGCTCCTGCTGCTGCTGCTTGCAACTCCAGGGTGTGATTCATTCAATTTTTGGGCTCCTGCTGCCAACTCCAGTGTCTCTTTAAAGTAATGTTTTGGCTCCTGCTGCTGCTGCTGCCAACTCCAGGGTGTGATTCATCCAATTTTTGAGCTCCTGCTGCCAACTCCAGTGTCTCTTTAAAGTAATATTTGGGCTCCTTCTGCTGCTGCTTGCAACTCCAGGGTGTGATTCATTCAATTTTTGGGCTCCTGCTGCCAACTCCAGTGTCTCTTTAAAGTAATGTTTTGGCTCCTGCTGCTGCCAACTCCAGGGTGTGATTCATCCAATTTTTGGGCTCCTGAAGCCAACCCCAGTATCTCTTTAAAGTAATGTTTGGGCTCCTGCTGCTGCTGCTGCCAACTCCAGGGTGTGATTCATCCAATTTTTGGGCTCCTGCTGCCAACTCCAGTGTCTCTTTAAAGTAATGTTTGGGCTCCTGCTGCTGCTGCCAACTTCGGTGTGTGTCAGTCAATTTTTGGGCTTCTGCTGCCAACTCCAGTGTCTCTTTAAAGTAATGTTTGGGCTCCTGCTGCTGCTGCCAACTCCAGGGTGTGATTCATCCAATTTTTGGGCTCCTGAAGCCTACCCCAGTGTCTCTTTAAAGTAATGTTTGGGCTCCTGCTGCTGCTTGCAACTCCAGGGTGTGATTCATCCAATTTTTGGGCTCCTGCTGCCAACTCCAGTGTCTCTTTAAAGTAATATTTGGGCCCCTGCTGCTGCTGCTGCCAACTCCAGCGTGTGTGTCAGTCAATTTTTGGGCTCCTGCTGCCAACTCCAGTGTCTCTTTAAAGTAATGTTTATGATCCTGCTGCTGCTGCTGCTGCCAACTCCAGGGTGTGATTCATCCAATTTTTGGGCTCCTGAAGCCAACCCCAGTGTCTCTTTAAAGTAATGTTTGGGCTCCTGCTGCTGCTGCCAACTCCAGGGTGTGATTCATCATATTTTTGGGCTCCTGCTGCCAACTCCAGTGTCTCTTTAAAGTAATGTTTGGGCTCCTGCTGCTGCTGCTGCCAACTCCAGGGTGTGATTCATCCAATTTTGGGGCTCCTGAAGCCAACCCCAGTGTCTCTTTAAAGTAATGTTTGGGCTCCTGCTGCTGCCAACCCCAGGGTGTGATTCATCCAATTTTTGGGCTCCTGCTGCCAACTCCAGTGTCTCTTTAAAGTAATGTTTGGGCTCCTGCTGCTGCTGCTGCCAACTCCAGGGTGTGATTCATCCAATTTTTGGGCTCCTGCTGCCAACTCCAGTGTCTCTTTAAAGTAATATTTGGGCTCCTGCTGCTGCTGCTTGCAACTCCAGGGTGTGATTCATTCAATTTTTGGGCTTCTGCTGCCAACTCCAGTGTCTCTTTAAAGTAATGTGTGGGCTCCTGCTGCTGCCAACTCCAGGGTGTGATTCATCCAATTTTTGGGCTCCTGAAGCCTACCCCAGTGTCTCTTTAAAGTAATGTTTGGGCTCCTGCTGCTGCTGCTGCCAACTCCAGGGTGTGATTCATCCAATTTTTGGGCTCCTGCTGCCAACTTCAGTGTCTCTTTAAAGTAATATTTGGGCTCCTGCTGCTGCTGCTGCTCGCAACTCCAGGGTGTGATTCATTCAATTTTTGGGCTCCTGCTGCCAACTCCAGTGTCTCTTTAAAGTAATGTTTGGGCTCCTGCTGCTGCCAACTCCAGGGTGTGATTCATCCAATTTTTGGGCTCCTGCTGCCAACTCCAGTGTCTCTTTAAAGTAATGTTGGGGCTCCTGCTGCTGCTAACTCCAGTGTGTGTCAGTCAATTTTTGGGCTCCTGCTGCCAACTCCAGTGTCTCTTTAAAGTAATGTTTGGGCTCCTGCTGCTGCTGCTGCTGCCAACTCCGGGGTGTGATTCATCCAATTATTGGGCTCCTGAAGCCAACCCCAGTGTCTCTTTAAAGTAATGTTTGGGCTCCTGCTGCTGCTGCTGCCAACTCCAGGGTGTGATTCATCCAATTTTTGGGCTCCTGCTGCCAACTCCAGTGTCTCTTTAATGTAACATTTGGGCTCCTGCTGCTGCTGCTTGCAACTCCAGCGTGTGATTCATTCAATTTTTGGGCTCCTGCTGCCAACTCCAGTGTCTCTTTAAAGTAATGTTTGGGCTCCTGCTGCTGCCAACTCCAGGGTGTGATTCATCCAATTTTTGGGCTCCTGCTGCCAACTCCAGTGTCTCTTTAAAGTAATATTTGGGCTCCTGCTGCTGCTGCTTGCAACTCCAGGGTGTGATTCATTCAATTTTTGGGCTCCTGCTGCCAACTCCAGTGTCTCTTTAAAGTAATGTTTGGGCTCCTGTTGCTGCTGCTGTTGCCAACTCCAGGGTGGGATTCATCCAATTCTTGGGCTCCTGCTGCCAACTCCAGTGTCTCTTTAAAGTAATGTTTGGGCTCCTGTTGCTGCTGCTGCCAACTCCAGGGTGTGATTCATCCAATTTTTGGGCTCCTGCTGCCAACTCCAGTGTCTCTTTAAAGTAATATTTGGGGTCCTGCTGCTGCTGCTTGCAACTCCAGGGTGTGATTCATTCAATTTTTGGGCTACTGCTGCCAACTCCAGTGTCTCTTTAAAGTAATGTTTGGGCTCCTGCTGCTGCTGCCAACTCCAGGGTGTGATTCATCCAATTTTTGGGCTCCTGAAGCCTACCCCAGTGTCTCTTTAAAGTAATGTTTGGGCTCCTGCTGCTGCTGCTGCCAACTCCAGGGTGTGATTCATCCAATTTTTGAGCTCCTGCTGCCAACTCCAGTGTCTCTTTAAAGTAATATTTGGGCTCCTGCTGCTGCTGCTTGCAACTCCAGTGTGTGATTCATTCAATTTTTGGGCTCCTGCTGCCAACTCCAGTGTCTCTTTAAAGTAATGTTTTGGCTCCTGCTGCTGCTGCTGCCAACTCCAGGGTGTGATTCATCCAATTTTTGAGCTCCTGCTGCCAACTCCAGTGTCTCTTTAAAGTAATATTTGGGCTCCTGCTGCTGCTGCTTGCAACTCCAGGGTGTTATTCATTCAATTTTTGGGCTCCTGCTGCCAACTCCAGTGTCTCTTTAAAGTAATGTTTTGGCTCCTGCTGCTGCTGCTGCTGCCAACTCCAGGGTGTGATTCATCTAATTTTTGGGCTCCTGAAGCCAACCCCAGTGTCTCTTTAAAGTAATGTTTGGGCTCCTGCTGCTGCTGCTGCCAACTCCAGGGTGTGATTCATGCAATTTTGGGCTCCTGCTGCCAACTCCAGTGTCTCTTTAAAGTAATGTTTTGGCTCCTGCTGCTGCTGCTTGCAACTCCAGGGTGTGATTCATTCAATTTTTGGGCTCCTGCTGCCAACTCCAGTGTCTCTTTAAAGTAATGTTTGGGCTCCTGCTGCTGCTGCTGCCAACTCCAGGGTGTGATTCATCCAATTTTTGGCTCTTGCTGCCAACTCCAGTGTCTCTTTCAAGCTATGTTTGGGCTCCTGCTGCTTGCAACTCCAGGGTGTGATTCATCCAATTTTTGGGCTCCTGAAGCCAACCCCAGTGTCTCTTTAAAGTAATGTTCGGGCTCCTGCTGCTGCTGCTGCCAACTCCAGGGTGTGATTCATCCAATTTTGGGCTCCTGCTGCCAACTCCAGTGTCTCTTTAAAGTAATGTTTGGGCTCCTGCTGCTGCTGCTGCCAACTCCAGGGTGTGATTCATCCAATTTTTGAGCTCCTGCTGCCAACTCCAGTGTCTCTTTAAAGTAATATTTGGGCTCCTGCTGCTGCTGCTTGCAACTCCAGTGTGTGATTCATTCAATTTTTGGGCTCCTGCTGCCAACTCCAGTGTCTCTTTAAAGTAATGTTTTGGCTCCTGCTGCTGCTGCTGCTGCTGCCAACTCCAGGGTGTGATTCATCCAATTTTTGAGCTCCTGCTGCCAACTCCAGTGTCTCTTTAAAGTAATATTTGGGCTCCTGCTGCTGCTGCTTGCAACTCCAGGGTGTGATTCATTCAATTTTTGGGCTCCTGCTGCCAACTCCAGTGTCTCTTTAAAGTAATGTTTTGGCTCCTGCTGCTGCTGCTGCTGCCAACTCCAGGGTGTGATTCATCTAATTTTTGGGCTCCTGAAGCCAACCCCAGTGTCTCTTTAAAGTAATGTTTGGGCTCCTGCTGCTGCTGCTGCCAACTCCAGGGTGTGATTCATCCAATTTTGGGCTCCTGCTGCCAACTCCAGTGTCTCTTTAAAGTAATGTTTGGGCTCCTGCTGCTGCCAACTCCAGGGTGTGATTCATCCAATTTTTGAGCTCCTGCTGCCAACTCCAGTGTCTCTTTAAAGTAATATTTAGGCTCCTGCTGCTGCTGCTTGCAACTCCAGGGTGTGATTCATTCAATTTTTGGGCTCCTGCTGCCAACTCCAGTGTCTCTTTAAAGTAATGTTTTGGCTCCTGCTGCTGCTGCTGCTGCCAACTCCAGGGTGTGATTCATCCAATTTTTGAGCTCCTGCTGCCAACTCCAGTGTCTCTTTAAAGTAATATTTGGGCTCCTGCTGCTGCTGCTTGCAACTCCAGGGTGTGATTCATTCAATTTTTGGGCTCCTGCTGCCAACTCCAGTGTCTCTTTAAAGTAATGTTTTGGCTCCTGCTGCTGCTGCTGCTGCCAACTCCAGGGTGTGATTCATCCAATTTTTGGGCTCCTGAAGCCAACCCCAGTGTCTCTTTAAAGTAATGTTTGGGCTCCTGCTGCTGCTGCTGCCAACTCCAGGGTGTGATTCATCCAATTTTTGGGCTCCTGCTGCCAACTCCAGTGTCTCTTTAAAGTAATGTTTGGGCTCCTGCTGCCAACTCCGGTGTGTGTCAGTCAATTTTTGGGCTCCTGCTGCCAACTCCAGTGTCTCTTTAAAGTAATGCTTGGGCTCCTGCTGCTGCTGCTGCCAACTCCAGGGTGTGATTCATCCAAGTTTTGGGCTCCTGAAGCAAACCCCAGTGTCTCTTTAAAGTAATGTTTGGGCTCCTGCTGCTGCTGCCAACTCCAGGGTGTGATTCATCCAATTTTTGGGCTCCTGCTGCCAACTCCAGTGTCTCTTTAAAGTAATGTTTGGGCTCCTGCTGCTGCTGCCAACTCCAGGGTGTGATTCATCCAATTTTTGGGCTCCTGCTGCTGCCAACTCCAGTGTCTTATTAAAGCAATGTTTGGGCTCCTGCCCCTCATAGTGATGCCACTTCAACTCTCTGCAATTGTGCCACTCTGCGATTTTATTAGCGATGCCTCTGATCTGCATGTGATATTTATTTAAAGTATTATTTAACTAACCCAGCACTCATCCTATGCGTGTTACAGCAAGGCAGAATGGTTTACAACCCTACTGAGGCTCTAGGAGGCTCAGAAATAGCAGTTTTTAATAGCGATTCGGCGCGAATAAATTCGGGTCGAAACGATTTTTGTCGGAAAATTTGGCGAATCACTCGAATCGAATTTTTCAAAAGTTCGCTCATCTCTAGTCACCAGGGCTCACTTAACTGGGTTTTGGTCCAAAACAGGCGTGTGGGGATATGTACTGGGTTTGACTGTATTTGAGGGGTTAACCTCAAAATACAGTTTTAAGCCCCTTATTAACGGGTTAAAAAGGGCAGAAGGCATGGTGGGGATTAAAACATAAACAATATATAAAATATAAATGTATCACTGATAAGCATGTAAATTGCTGCATGCATATCAACGATCAGCTCCTTACTAGCCTGTTCGGCCGCTCCAGGAATATGCTGCTTCTGCCACCATCTTGCTGCACCAGGAAAAGTTAAGTATTTCCCACAGAAAGGACCACATGTTCTGCTATATACAAGTTTATTTCCTTTTGTGTGTATTGGAACTAAACCATAAAGTGAGGAAAAACAGCAAATTGGACATATTAGGGTCGATTCAAAGAAACATGTTACAGCTTTGATTTTGGTGCCGATCATCCTATTTTTCCCGAACGCTCGTGCACTCGTATGAACTTGCGAGTGATTCTATAAGCTAATACGTTTCCTATCGTAAAAAGCCCGTCCGTTCGCATGTTATCTTCCGAACTTGGCTCAGTCATTTGTCTATCGTAAAATACAGGTTGATGTGATCACCTGTTGCGGCGGCAGCCTGTTTTTTTGCCCTCTTCCATCGTCCACCTCTTCCAATTAATTGCGTTTGCCTCTGGTTTTCAATGGATTTTGGCCTCTTATATTGGTTCCTTCGTATATATATAAGGTCTTGCGCATGCGCGATCCAAGCTACACTCCCAAAACCAATGTGGGCCCTATCTGACACTACCAATCTCACCACTACTACTTCGCGCCAGTCTAACACTTACCTTTATGAACCCTCAAACTTACCCAAACCCCTTAGCGCTTGCATTCTTCTTCATTTCTCGGACCCTAAAACTTACCCAAACCCCTTAGCGCTTGCATTCTTCTTCATTTCTCGGACCCTAAAACTTACCCAAACCCCTTAGCGCTTGCATTTTTCTTCATTTATCGGACCCTAAAACTTACCCAAACCCCTTAGCGCTTGCATTTTTCTTCATTTTGACGAGCCTAAAACTTACCCAAACCCCTTAGCGGTTGCATTCTTCTTCATTTTGACGAGCCTAAAACTTACCCAAACCACTTAATGTACATATGTCTATATGTTTTTAAGCATGCTTTTTCGTGTCTGTGGAAATGTATTTTGTTTACCATATTATAAATGACACATTTATTATGCATTAAAATATAATTTATTTTTTAGAAATTTGTTGGTTTTAAAATTTTTGGTGTGTATACAACTTTTAAAACATTTTAGATAAAATGTTAAAAACTATTTACAAAATGTAGCCAGGACCAAGGGCACTAATCCTCCTCCTCTTCTTCTTCAGTTGGCCCCAACGTCGCCTGTATGGCCATCAGCTTGGCCACCAACTCCTTGATTCGTTTTTTTTTGTCAGCCACTGTTTGTGGGATCATCCCTGTAACCAAGAGAGAAAGAAACATAAATAGTAGTACCAGACCGGTTTGTATGCTGGGAATAGATTTTTGGTTAGTCAAATACATGTAAATGCATGACATATGTCATTCTTCAAAGTAATAAAGGAAATGCTTTTCCCACAGGTAACTCTTGAAACTCCTTAAAACGGAACTTAAACATGATGTTATGAAAACCAAAAACTCTTTACAAATAATTCGGCACCATATAAAAGTACATTTTGGAGCCTTTTTTATTACTGCGTCGCCATCTGGACTCAGAAGCATAACACTTAATGAGGAGAGGAGAGTGGGATAAAGTTCAGGGGAGCAGGTTACAGTTGTGCTTTGGTAATACACAGCATAGCTGGGTTCAGGTAAAGGTCAGCAGTCCCACAATGCATGGCAGCACATTACTTCGCAAAATCTGGATGCCATGCTGCCTGTAAATATTGCACATTCCCTATGCCGCCATCTTGTATGTGTAAAGGCTCCTAACATCCAGTAGATGCTGGTAGGCTGTTTTAGAATGTTCGCAATCTGTATGTACAGTGTGTGGGATACTTATTAGCTAGGCTCTTAATACGAGTTAGGGTCCGCTTTAAGCTAACGAAGTGCCCACATGAAAGTGTTAACTATACATTGGCTACGCCTTTAGTTATGTGTGTGTTGTTAGCAAAAAACACATAATTCTGACTAATGGCATGGCTACTTACTTTGTTGGTGGCCGACAGATGGCTGGTTGGGGCCAACAGGATGCCCTTGGTCCTGGCTATGCTGTGAAGAAGTCCCTGGAGAAACATGTGAAATTTGTTTAGCTGTTGGACAGAGTCACTATTCCCCAAATATCTGGCTCCCAGTCTGGCTGACATCACTCACCTTCGCCAGGATCATCTTCAAGCATCTCTGCTGCCTCCTCCTCCACTACCTCACCCGCTCCCGAAGCATCTAGAAATACATAATAAAGGAGCACTTAGTTTTTTTACTTGCATGTATATCTTTGTGCATATACATGAAGAGTGACATACCAGAGCCTTCCCCATGCCTGGCAGGGTATGACTCCGCGCCCACGCGGTTGAGCCCCTCCTCTGTGGTAAGGTCCAGGGGCTGGTCTGAGGAGACCACAGAGGAGGGGTAGGTCCGTCGCCCGGGAGATCCACCACCTTCACTCACAGATGCAGAATCATGCAGCACTGGTCGGCCTGTGCGCCTCCGGGTGCGGCGAATGCGGAAATCCATTTCCAACACTAACCAAGAAAAGTCATTATAAATAAAGGCATAACTTATAAATTTGGAACATATACCATGCAATCGCTTTGTACTTACTTGGAAAATGGATCCCGAAAAACCTCCGCACCCGGGACATGTGCAGCCGTTTCAGGTCCGACCAATGCTGCATTATCTGTGTGTGAGTGAAGGTGGTATTGGTCACACGGTGTATTTCCGCGATGATCTCCCGGGCGATGTCCCTTTTTTCACACACATTGGGCGCAAAGTCATACCGGCGCTGAAGCATGATCTGAAAAACATAATGTACACAGAGCTTTTACTTTTACACACAGAGCCATATGTGTTGCATCAGAAGTTTCGAATTTAATGTCATTAACACACACATTTAGAGTGAAAGCCAATTTTGGGTTGTGCCTTAAAGCGGACGTTCACTCTGGATCAGAGTCTTGTCTTATGTTATATGTTTCACACACCCTGTACATACAGATTGCCAACATTACAAATCATCCCACCTGCATCTATGGCATGTTATGATGGTTTAAACATCCAAGATGGCGGCTTATGTAAGCTGCCATCTTTGCAGGCAGCCTGAAAACAGGAAGTGCATGCAAACTGGAAGTGTGTGTGCTGCTCCTGCATTCTTGGACTGCTGACCTTCCCATGACCACAGCTCTGCTGTGTCTGAGCAAAGCACAGCTATAACCCACCCCCCTGTACCTTATCCCACTCACCTCTCCTCAGTAAGTGTGATGCTTCTGAGTCAAGATGGCTGCGCGCATATCCTAAATTCTTGAACAAAGTTGCAGGCCAGTGGAGGCAAGACTAATACGTTAGTGGCTTAAACTGTCCAATATTTTAATTTGATAGGCTGGGTAATCGTTTTTTATGTTTTAGTGGTTTTCACTAAATCACGCTGAAGGTCCGTTTTCTGACTTTTTGTGCACGTGTGTGGCTTGCCGTTGTGTTTTTATGTCTTAGCCAAACAGTGGTCCGCAAACATCCGCATCAAGGTCCGAGACAGGCCAGGTTTTTCAGCTCTACACGCTACTCCACAGGTTAATTAACTGGTGCTAAGCCAGAGCAATAGCCCTAATTAGGACATCAGCATAGAGAGCTGAAAAACGTGGCCTGTCTCGGACCTTGATGATGAAGTGTGAGGACCCCTGTTCTAAAACATTAAGATCATCCAAACTTGTTCCAAGCGCATCATTTACATGTAGTACATCAGTCAGTATGAGCTTAAAAGGCAGAGCAAGGCACTTACCAGCATGAGGATCTCTTCTTGTTGACGGGTGAAGATAGTGGGCGCCATCTTTATGCTTCTTCAAGGCAGCAGATAAGTGAAACCCCTGCGGTTTCCTGGTTCCGCACGAACGTACGTCCGTACGATCGCGTAGGCGTGCGCATAGGCGTCAGACGCTGGGCGCCTTATTTAAAGGTCCCTGCACCCAAAGCTCATTCTCTTTGACTTTGAGAAAATGGCACCCAAAAAGCCAGCAGCAAAACGCGGCAAGCAAAGCCAGACCTCTGCGGGCCCAACAACCAGGTCCCAGCAAGCCCAAAAGAAGCTACGGCACAAAAAGGCAAGTAGCAGCTCGGCCCCACCAAGGGACAGTGGACCCTCCATTTCGCCCAAAAGGCCCACAAAGGCACGTGCCCCTGCGGCCAAAAAACAGGCTAAACGGGTCGGAAGCCCCACAGCAGGCACCAGCACATCTGCCCCCCGAAGAGGCCGCACAAGGGACCCCACACCACCCATGGTCTCAAGCCGGGCACTTATCCAACCCAGGCCCCGCAGCAGGGCCAGAAGCCCGTCCAGGCCCAGAAGCAGGGCACACAGCCCATACAGGCCCCGCAGCAGGGCCAGAAGCCCATCCAGGCCCAGAAGCAGGGCACACAGCCCATATAGGCCGTGCAGCAGGGCCAGAAGCCCGTCCAGGCACAGAAGCAGGGCACACAGCCCATACAGGCCCCGCAGCAGGGCCAGAAGCCCGTCCAGGCCCAGAAGCAGGGCACACAGCCCATACAGGCCCTGCAGCAGGGCCAGAAGCCTGTCCAGGCCCCGAAGCAGGGCACACAGCCCATACAGGCACCGCAGCAGGGCCAGAAGCCCGTCCAGGCCCCGAAGCAGGGCACACAGCCCATACAGGCCCCGCAGCAGGGCACCTAGGCCAAGACCAGGCACCAGCAGGGCACCTAGCCCAAGACCAGGCACCAGCAGGGCACCTAGCCCAAGACCAGGCACCAGCAGGGCACCTAGCCCCCCAAG
This sequence comes from Gastrophryne carolinensis, assembly GCA_027917425.1. Taxonomy (NCBI): domain Eukaryota; kingdom Metazoa; phylum Chordata; class Amphibia; order Anura; family Microhylidae; genus Gastrophryne; species Gastrophryne carolinensis. The sequence goes on from CM051234.1 coordinate 367,244,424, forward strand.
AGGCCCAAGAAAGGACATCATCCTTCAAGAAATAATTAGCACATCTACACCTGGAAGTTCTGTGGCCAGCCACGCAAGAACACCCAGTCCCTTGGCCAGTCCAGTCCAGTCATTGGGAAGCCACCAATCCTTGCATTCCCCTACACAGCCCCAGGCCATAATGTCACCACATGTGTCTGCACACATGGAGGAGCACCAAACCCAACCATCTGGCCGCACATTGCGGCGCGGCCATTTGTGTGGCCGATTCTCACATGAGCAAAATATGGCATTGGCTAGTGGCCTTACATTATTCTATGACGAGCTCTATGGGAGCAAATCCAAACACACCACTAAGCAGCGCAAAATGGAATTGTTTGAACAACTCAAACGACAAGTAAATGCAGCGGGGGAAGAGAGGAAAGATGTTGGACAAATCCAAAAGAAAATTTCGGATATGAAATATGCTGTACGGCAAAAAGAAATTAAAAGGCATAATTACAGGTAAATAAATGATGTATCCAAATGTAATTATTAGGATGTACTGTATGCACCTTTTCTGTGTACCAAACTATAATTTCATTTCAGCATGAAAACTGGAGGGGGCTATCCCACCAAACTGGAGTTTACACCTGCTGAGGAGATTGTGCTGGGCCTTCTCCATCCTGTCGCGGTCGGTGGCCATGCGGGTCTAAGGGACACAGACTCACCGACCCGTACACAAGGTGAGTAATCTTAATCTGCATGTTTGGCTTGTTGCAAAGTAAATTAAAGTTCACTAGGACAAAGTTGACGCTATGGCCCTATGGTGTGGCTTGGTTGGGCTCGCACTAGTGTGCCTGTTTGTGTCCTGTTTGGGTCCATGTGAAACACACATTTCGGACCACATACATTATGTAAAAGACCAATTAACACTAATTATGTGCCAAGTAACGAAGTTTCAGAAGGAAAGTTATATATTTGTACTCAATCACAAAACACACATAATTAGGGATGTGTTGTCTATTTGTTGTGTGAGTTGTGTTTGAGGTAACAATTTAAATCAAGAGCCACAAACATAAATTACCTAGAGAATGGGAGTCAAACTCTAAATAGGTGCTATGCAAGTTGTATGCTGACTGGGTGCACTTCGAACTGAGGTCAGTTAGCAGTTTACTCGATCCATTTCACATATCTTAAAGTGAGTGGATTGGATAAATCGGCCCCGTTGCTGTAGAGTTGCTTCAGATTTCAAATAGTGGCTTGTTTAATTAACTACCAAAACAATGCTTATGTGTGTGTTTACCTTGTTTCGTTTTCTCTTCTTCAGCCCAGCATGACCCCTCAGCAAGTGTAAACTCACCCCCCAGTTTGAATATGCCTTCCAGTTGCGTACAGCATAGGAGCCCAGATCCCAGTTTTCCGGTAAGTTTATTTAGTACCAAAAATACTAGCAAGTGATTAAGCATGTGTTAAACTGATGGAATCCTAATTAGGAACGCAAACGTAACATTTTTTTTCTATGTCCCTACAGACCCACACACACTCATGGAAGAGATCTAGGAAATGGAGGAAGATGGATCCATGCTGGGCACGTCCGAAGACCTCCCCCTGGGTCCCAATCTGCAACTGCTCCATAATGTTTCTCTGGCCAATCCTCAGCAGCAGAGTGAATCTGCATCCATTGTGCATGCACATGGGGAGACTGAGACAACAGTCCCCAGTGTTCACTCTGCTGCTGAGGATTTGCCAAGCATGCCTGTTGCTGTTGAGGGCCCGAGACAACGCGGCAGGGCACGCCCAAGAGCCAGGGTAATTGTGCGGTGCACTCCATTACGCTGCACAATTTCCCAGGGGAGGCATAATGCCCTGCTTGATTTATGGAACCAGGAGAGGGACTCTTTTGAGGCACAGCACCAAAATGAGCGGGAGGAAAGGCATGCCGATATGGTGAACCTCAATTCCACCTTACAGGCCATCCTCGCTGAGTTTCGGACCCACAAAAGCAACATGGCCAATGCAAGTAATGCAATCCAGTCATCCATGGCTGAATTGACCAATATGCAGAGAAACATTATGGAGCAGTTGCAGATTAACAATGCAACCATGGCCCAGGTTAGGTCACATCCACACGGACCGCCACCTGGGTTTTATGGGCAGCCACCCTATTAATTAATCCATGATTGTGTGGGACATGTTTTCTCTTCCCCCCCACTGTATTTACTTGTCGTTTGATGTTTTTCTCAATCCATTTTGTGTTTGACATGCAGGTTGTGTTTTGGATTTGCTCCCATAGAGCTCCTTAGAGTAATGAGTAAGGCCACTAGCCAATGCCATAGGTCTATGTGGAGTGTAGGTGGCAATTAACATGGGCCACTTATGGCTTTTTACATTTGTTTGGTTTGTGCTCCTCCTGTTTGCAGACATGTTTGTGTGACATTATGGCCATGCCAAAATATCCCTTGGCACAGGCAATATTAATCACTGGACTAGGCTGGCCTTTGGACTGGGTGTCCTTGTTTGGTTGTGCCACTCACTTCCAGGTGTAGATGTGCTGTATTTCTGTTTAACAACTTAATGCATTTTGAGCCACAGTTGTATGTGGAATGTTTTATGTTATGCACAACCATTCCAAGTCCAAAAAGTAAAAAATTTACACAGTTACTATACTTGTGGCGTTTTTAGTTGAAACACATTTGACATCACCTTGGCCTAAAGCAGATACATTTTTGTTTAAGAGGTGTAAAAATGAAAAGATCAATCTAAGTAAACACCAGGAAAAACATTAGCCAACAATTAAGGCAAAAATATTTTATTTTAAGGTAATGCCACATTACGGCCTAAAAAATAAAAGAAAAAAAAGGCAAATATACACACACAGAATCGAAAACAACAACAAGGCTTTAACTAAAGTGCTGCAATATCAAATTTGATCGCACTGATTGACCAGACTCACTGGGTGGGCCAACATAATTGTCACCATCATCTTCTATGGCTGTAGAGGGCAGAACATCCACATAACGGGGGACACGTTCTTTAATCGCAAAATTATGCAGAACAGCACATGCCATTATGATGTCTATAACCTTTTTAGGATCATATTGCAGGGCGCCCCCGGTATGGTCCAAACACCTAAAACGGGTCTTCAACAGTCCAAATGCCCTCTCAACAACAGCCCTGGTCTTGCGGTGCGCACGGTTGTAGGCTTCCTGAGAGGCATCCTGGGGCCGCAGCACAGGCGTCATGAGCCAGGGGAGAAGTGGGTAACCTGAATCACCTTAACAAGACAATTAAAAGCAAAAAATAAACAAATTGCAAGGCAACAAACACAAACAATTTGACATATATCAAAATGATGTAAGCTAAAGGCAAAAAAAAAACACGCAGGCCACATTATAAAAATCACTATTGGCACAAATGTAGTACATAACTACAAATGCAGCATAAATGAAACAAAGAATGAGAACACATCTGCTCGGACAAGGGTATTTCGAAATATGGTTGGTTTTATGGTTTAGGAAATGTTACAATTAGGATGCTGCTGAGGGGCACACAACATTTCTCTAAAGAATGCACTGTATGCAGTTTAAGTCCACTTTTGCATTTACAGACCAATACTACAAAAGGACCATAAACTATCAGATACTTCTGGACAATCTGCTACCCAATAGATTTTTAGACATGGAAGTTACAGACATCCTAACCAAAGTTACAAAATTCAGAAGTACAAAGTGAGCCAAGCGCTTGTTTGTTTTTTCCAAAAATCCTTTAAAAAAACACTTTCAAAATGTTGGTTCATGTTTATGCCAAAAATTCAAAAGCTAAACTAGCAAAAAATAACAGATTCCTATGAAATATGTATACACAAAAATAGGACACACTTACCAAGCTGCCATGCCCCCGAAAATTCACCAGACTCAAATCGCCGAAACAAACCAGATCGTCTCAGGATATATGAATCGTGCGACAATCCTGGGTAGCCGGCAAGGACACTCAGGAAACGCATGTCCGGCCCCACCACGGCCTGGACATTAAGGGAGTGTCCCATTTTTCGATTCCTTAAGGCCAAAACCAAAAAAAATGGGTAAGTGATAAGGGCCAAAAACATTTGAAACAAAAAACATGTCTGCACACAATTTCAAACAACAAATGAAAAGCCAAAATAAGGCATGTACACAAAAGGCAAAAAAAAAAATATGCTGCCGCAAGGTAAAACAGGTTACATTACATGTTGGGCCCCATAATAACCAAACCCCAAAAAATCTACCTATATATATACTCGTCGGATGCCCTAGGTACGAGTGCCACATGTGTACAACAATCAACAGCACCAATTACGTTGGGCATGTCGGCGACATTATAAAAACCAAGCTTAATGGCGTTTCTGGCTGCCATATCATCCGGAAAAAAAATATATTTGGGAGTTATGGCAGCCATGCCTTCCAAAAATTTGGATAGTGCGCGGCTCAGCGTAGGCTGGGAAAACCCCACAGAGAGGGCACCCAGCCTCTGGAACGAGCCGTTCGCCAAAAATTGCAGGCAGCCAAGCATCTTGGTCATACCTGAAATTGCTTGCCCCTTCCTTGTGGTGCGGGCTAACCATGGCCGCAGCTCACTATATAATTTATGGAGGGAAGCGCGATTAAGCCTGGTCAGCTCGAACAGCTCAACATCATTCATGCTATCGATGTTCATGCGACGACGCAGGGGCAATCTGCTCTCAGACATCCGGATCAACTCGATGCCAAAAAGCATAAGCCCTTGATGTGCCACAAACTCGCTCCTCTCCATCCTACTCCCGAGGCCAAATAGCTGCCGGCAAACATTTCGGAAAGCAGCTATTTAATGGCCTTCAAAACAATTACCAATCACCTCTCTGAATTGGTCGCAAGCCCATGTCAATCACGTAAAAAATAGGATCGAACGCAAAAAATACGATTTGGACGGAAAAAAGACACGAACTAACGCAAAAAATCCAATTGACGTTCGAAATGCGTATGTTCATATACGTCTATGCGCGAACGATCGTGCGAATACGAAATGGCCCAAAAAAAAGGAAAAAATGACAAACACCCACCCAAACTTACGATTCCCGATCCGAAATCAATTAACTTTTGCATTTTGAATCGAGGGGATTGTCACATCAAACTCCAAAAATGGGCTGGACAAAATTATTGCCACCCTTAATATTTGATTGCACATCCTTTGGAAAAAATAACTGAAATCAGTCGCTCCCTTTAACCATCAATAAGCTGCTTACAACTCTCAGCCGGAATGATGGACCACTCTTCCTTTGCAAACTGCTCCAAGTCTCTCTTATTGGGAGGGTGTATTTTCCCAACAGCAATTTTAAGATTTCTCCACAACAGTTTTGTAATTATTGTTACTAGTAATGCTAATGGTAAAGTTTTTAAATGTGACTGTATAGAATCTATTCCCACGTTCCTCCTCCCCTTCTGCCAGGAAAATTCCTAGTGGGTATATTGTGGGCCTGATTTACAAAAATTCATGAGAAAAAGCAGGAGATTTTCACTGTTACTGAATCACCATATAGGAAGACAATGTCCTTGATTCATCAAGAAAAAAAACTCTCACTGTAGTAAAAAATTCACTTCATGAGAAAAGTCCTGAGAATTTCACTGTTGATGAATCAACAGATAAAAAGACAATGAAAGTCAATGACACTCATAGGAGTAAAAAATGTATTTCATGAGAAAAACGCCTGAGAACTTAACTGTTAGTGAATCACAGGATATGAAGACAATGAAAGTCAATGGCACTTTTTTACTCCTGGCACTTTTTACTTAGTGTAAAAAGGAGTAAAATGTTCACTACTTTTCTCAGGATTAAAAAAGTGCCATTGGCTATCATTGTCTTCCTAACTAGTGATTCATCAGTAGTAAAATTCTCAAGCTTTTTTCTCATAAAATGAGAATTTTTACTACCATGCAATTTTTTTTCAACTCTTGATGAATCAAGGCCATTAGCCTCGATTCAAAGACACATTCGTCCGGACCTCCGTAGCTGTCTGTGAAAGTTTTAGTGGGTGTTAGCCTTTTTTTTTTGCTTTTTTTCGTTCATTTTTCATTCGTACGGGAAAATGTGTATATGTGCTTTCAATGAACGGAAGCAAATCGGATCATTTCCGTTAGTTCGGATCATTTTCCAAACACAATCTGATATTTTTCGTTCGTTCAGATAACTTACGTTGTTAGGATCGGCTTACGTCTGATTCAGAGAGCTGATTTCCGACGGACCACCACCCTATAAATCCGTTTCATTTCCGATCCACTTACGGGACCTTTGAGGGCTCGGATTGCTATTGTTGAACATGTTTTGAGGCTATGTGGAGGAGTCTGCGCGCCTTTAGCACCAAGGCATTGCATGTATCAGCATGGCCGAGGCCATAAATTGTATAGCAATGCATACCTCAATCAATACATTTCATGTATGCCTTATAGATGCATTTTAATGCTGACCTTAATTAGTCCTTAGCATGTAAACATTTATTTTCCCACACATCCATATAATTGCTACATTTTTTTAGACTTATGTCCTTTGTGAATTATATTTGGATTTTTGAACTTGAATCTTAATTTGTTGTAGGAGTTATTGTTTTAGTCAGTTACCTTTGCTTTGTGTAATTATTTTATATTTGGTTGCAGGAACCGCAAGATGTGCCACTCACACAACATACAAGCAGTGTTTGGTCCAGCTATGCGATTCCTCAGTGTTCTTGCAGGGCATCCAGGGTCGTCCCATGATGCTTATATATTGCAGAGCTCCAGCTAATTTAGTCAGTTTGAGTCAGGAGAATTATCTGGTGGATGGCTCCTGGGTAAGTTTGCTCACATTCCATGTGACATCAGTCCATTTTCACTGTATGGCAATGCATATAGCTGATGACTTATGTCTTAACCTATGGCTGTTTTTAGCCCTTGATGACATGTTAAACAATATTGTAGCTTAGAATGTGTATTTTATGTTAGTATTTTTAAATTCTTTCAGGGGATTCTGGATATCCACTCCTGCCCTTGCTCCTGATGCCCGTTCTTTGCCTGCAGAATGCGGGCCAGGGGTTCTCTAATCGGGCACTATGCAAAACCCGGGCCGTGGTGGCGAGGGCCCTCTGGCTTTTGAAGTCCAGATTTAGGTGTTTGGACCATACGGGGGGGGGGGGGGGGGCACTGCAGTATGACCCCAACAAGGTTATACCAATATTTTAATTTACGTTTTTTAACAGGGACCACACGTGTCAGAGTGGCAAAACTGAGTGTTAGGGTCCTTCAGTTGGTGGGCGAGATGCAGGAGTTGCGCAACTCGGGGACCACAGATGAAGAATAATGTTATGTGGCCTGCCATTGCTATGTATTTAGTTTTTTATAGTTGTAAAAATTAGAAATTTTCTAAATTTTTACAAATTTTATATTTTATGATGGAATAAAAAAGAAATGTTACAGTGTCATTACCTTTACAAAATACATTAACACAAAACTAATGGGCCCAGAAATATTTAAAGATGAATATTCACATGACCGAGAAGTGGTTTGGGTGAGCATTAAGGGTCCATAAGGGAAGATGGAGGATAGTGCTAAGTGGTTTGGGTGAGCTTTAAGGGTCCAAAAGGGAAGATGGAGGATAGTGCTAAGTGGTTTGGGTGAGCTTTAAGGGTCCAAAAGGGAAGATGGAGGATAGTGCTAAGTGATTTAGTTAAACATTGTAGTAGAAGTGAGGGTGGCAAATATGTAGGCGAGCACTTTAATGAGTTAAGTTTGTAGTACGCAGTCGCAAGATCGTAAGGATTTCCGTCTAGACGAATATTTATTGAAAAAGGGAAACAGAATCTAACGGGAAGCGTAAAGGATTCGTGGGAGGATGCGATGGGAAAAGGGCAAAAACGAAAGCCTACGTTGTAACATGTGAAAATGAAATGGAAAAGTCACGCTGGAAAATGACATACTCCTATTCGTAATCTGCCGTACGAACGGACGGAAACTATACAGAAGGATTGCAATGCAGGCATAGAATCGCTCGTACACTCATACGAGAGCGGAAACATTTAAAAAAAAAAACAGAAGTTTTTTTTTGTCTCTCTGAATCGAGCCTATTGTCTTTTTGGTAATTTACTATCAGTGACATTTTCAGGCTTTTTTCTCATTAAATTAATTTTTTACTACCATGAGAATTGTTTGCAACTCTTAGTGAATCTGACTGAATTTCCACTACTGTTCCCTAACCTTATGTACAATGTTATTGTTTCCTAAAAAATTCAGGGCCAATGAATTCCTATCCTTGGAGTTTACCCATTAAGGATGCCCCGCTAAGTAAAAATCTCCAGATCGCCTAGTAAACCCACCTTGCTGATGATCCTATGGTACATGCGTGGGCTGGAACAGCATCCCTGGTCCAGGCCAGTGGTAGACATTTGTGTATAGCTGGTGCAAGCACACAGAGCTGAAGGGGAGTTGCCAGCTCTCCATTTAGCTGAATAGATTGCTAGCTGCTGATTGGAGGAGAGCCTTTACATGCACCACAGGATTGCAGTTGAGGTAAACATGATGATGTTATAGGGGGTTTCGCACAGCAGACTATCCCAAATTGGGATGACTGGTTATAGACGACCAATCATTAGGAAAGTCCCATTGTGGGCCTGGTTTGCTGAGCATGCCCACACAAACAGAGAAAGCAGCTGGTTAGCTGGGCAGCCTGTGTGGGGAGTAAAGGCATGACATGGTGATGCTTAGGTTGGTAAAGAGTGCAAATGAAACAGAACCTAGTGAATATCAAATAACAAAATTAGTGAAAATACAATGGCAATGCTGGTGTTGTATCATGTGTTCTCCGTGTATGATTTCAACTTGAAACTTTCCAATGTAATAAAATCAGATTTGTTTATTTATATAATTGAATGAATTTATCCCTGAGACACCCTACATAAAAAAAAAAAACACTCACATCCTTCATCTTTCCAGCCTGATCTCTCCCTAACTCTGGTGGTGGAGAAAGCTGGCAGCTCTGGTGTTCTCCTCTTTATCCACTAATCCAAGTAAAATAAACAGGAACTGCACTCTAATCAATCAGTATAAATGCTTAAATTCTGTCAAAGCAGTTGTTGTTTCAATAACAAACATTAAACAGAGAATATAATCCATATCATGGCCAAAAAACTGTCTTTTACATCCATCCAACGTTTCGGGGGTCAGCAGGCCCCTTTAGCAAGGCAGACTGTAAACCGGTGTGCATGGTGTCCCACGTCTATATATACCTTGCAGACCAAATTCAAAATTCCCGCCTGACGTAGTGACGTCAGCGGGATATTATGTATATATGCTCCTTGTCCATAGGAGGAACGCTACTAATATATAGAATTAAATAAAATAAAGAAGATGGGGCTGTTACTTCTTACCCGCTCCAAATCCCGGGAGCTCCGTCACCGCCGATCGCTGTACTGGCGGGCGGCAATTTCCCAGTCTGTCAGGGGTTTTCAGAGCCCTCATGAAGCGCCCCATCCTATTGGATCGCAGCAGCCGCCTCTGCCACCGGCCCGTGTGACAGACAACTTCTAACCACATGCCGCAGCTCCTATGGAGAGGCTGCGAGGTACTGGAGATCGCTCCACGGGCCTGTCAGCGCCCTTCGGTGGCGGTGTGAGCCCGTTAAGGGCTCACGGGGGCAGGTTATTGCGTATAGAACAAACAAGTATATATCACAAGAATCACTTAGTACACAAAACAAAGAGGGGGACGATGCAAAGGATCGCGGACCAGAGGGGAAACAGAGGAACGTGGAAAGACTAGATAAAGGGAGGGACATGAAGTCTAATAAAGAGGGAGCGGCAAGTGAGAGAACGGGAAAAGAAAGGGGGAAGGACCGAGGAAGCAATTGAAGACTAAAGGCAGAGCAAGGCTGAGAAGGGGCAAGGGCAGCGTGGAATGAGAGGGACAAGATCGTCCTATAGGGGGTGAGGTGAAAATAGTATTGTCCAGGTCAGGGCGGAGAGGTAGGTAGGAACAAGGGGGAGGAATGGAGAGGCCAGGAAGTTTATCAAAAAAGGAGAGGGGGGTGGGAAAGGGGGAAGGAGAATTCAAAAGAGGGATAAGGATAGTGAGAGCAATTGGCAAGGAGTAGGGAAAGGGGAGAAGTGGGAAAGAGGGGGGGGGGAAGGGAAGCAGAGGTAAGCAAAGATATAGGGAATGGGAGGAGATGGGAGATAGAAGGAGGGGAGGAGGAAAAGGAAGCCCTAAGAGGGATAGAAAGTGAGGGAAGGACAGACTTCAAGGGAGGGATAAGACATTCAGGAGAGGGACAGGGCGAGGGACAGAATTAGGGGGGAGAAAGAAAGTAAGCCGTGGGACAGACACAGACTTGAAGAGATAGAGGGGGGGCGGAAGAGAGACAGTGAAGGAGTGAAAAGAACCAGTGGGGCAGGGAGTCCGTAAGAAGGGGTGGGGAAAACAAGATACAAAAGGAGAGTATAATGGTACTGCATTGCTGTGACGAGCCTCATAAACACTTCAACGTCGTGGTAGGTAGCAGGTAAAGCCAAAAGTAGTGTTGAGGCCCCTGGGTTGAACGGTGTCAAGTTTATGTATCCATTAAGTCTCTCTTTGGAGAAGTCTAAGGTGGTGATCCCCGCCTCGGCGTGGTCTTTCTACATGTTCAATCACCATACCACGGAGTTCGTGGGTCTGGTGGTTATGTGTCACAAAGTGGACAGCCACCGGTTTATCATAATCTAAGGCCTCACCGTTATTGTGTTTGTTAATGCTGGTGCGCACATCACTCCGGTGCTGCTGAAACCTTTTCTAAAAAGGGCCTATAGTCTTTCCGACATATAAAAGGCAGCAGGGGCAATTCAGTAAATACACACAAAAATCGGTGAGACAAGAAAATACGCCGCGGATCTTAGAGCGCCGTCCAGTATGAGGGTGAGTAAATTCGGGGCCACGGATCAGGGAGTTGCACACATTACAATTGTTGCACCTAAAACATCCGGTGCGGAAAGAGATTACGACAGGTTTTTTAGAATACTTCTCAAAAGGGTCAGCTGTGACCAGGGAGTCCCTCAGTTTCCTATTCCGCTGATAGACCTTAAGTAAGGGTCTTCTTATCGCTGAGCACATTGTGGTATCAGAAGTCAATATGCATGCATGCATGTTTTTTAGTAATGTGCTCTATAGTGGGGGTTGCTTGATTGAACATAACGGAGCCCGCTCCTCTTTCCGTTGCTCATCCCTTTGATCACCGGCCCAGATCTCCTCTGCACATTTTCGGGCTTGGGTAAGTATTGGTTCGGGATACCCCCGGACAAGAAATTTGTCAAACATTTGTTGAAGTTGATCGGCACGAGTTGTTGGATTAGAATTAATCCTAAGAACCCTTAGGAATTGAGAAAAGGGGAGGCTGTTCACCAATTGTCTGGGGCAGGGGCGGACTGGGACTAAAAAATGGCCCGGGAATTTATGGGCACACCGGCCCTGCTGTACTGTTCCTGGCCCAGTATAGTATCCTAATGCTATATTATATATAAACCTTATTTTTCGTTCCACAGCATGCAGCCAGGGTTTAGAGGACAAAATAAAGAAAATATTCTGAACCAAATGGTGTGATAAAATCCCCCCCATTGCAGTCAGTGAGCGGCATCCCTCATTACAACTATTAAGTAGCATCCCTCAGTGCGGGCAGTGGGGGCATCCCTTAGTGCGGGCAGTGGGGGTATCCCTCAGTGTGGGCAGTGGGGGCATCCCTCAGTGTGGGCAGTGGGGGCATCCCTCAGTGGGGGCAGCCAGTGGGGGCATCCCTTAGTGTGGGCAGTGGGGGCATCCCTCAGTGGGGGCAGCCAGTGGGGGCATCCCTCTTCAAAGTGAACCTCTAGACATGGTGTTTTAAACGAGTAAAAGAGGGGTTCTCCTTCCACTCCAAAAATATTGTGAGCCGAAAGTGTCTTATGGGGAAAATGTGTGTGTGAGGAGGGGGAGGGCAATGGAGAAGGCATGAAGGTGTTAAACTTACACTTGTTCCTTGCCTCCAATGCTTGGTGCTCCTAGCTCCAGCTGGTGGGTGTGGAGCATGCACGGCCAGTGTTCCTTTATGGACTTGGCCGTAAATAGGCGACGCCTCGCTGCTGTTCTCCCAGGCCGCTGCCGCCGCCGCCGCACCCGCCGCTCCCTTCACTTTCAAACACACAGAAACACATGCTTACCGGCACTTCCTGGTCGGTGGGTAGGCCCCAGATGGCCGACGTCCAATGAAAACAATGGACGCCGCCCATAGACGCCCACCGCGTAACAACCAGGAAGTGCCGGTAAGCATGTGTGCGTGTGTGTGTGCGGAAGCGGTGGCCAGGGGAACAGCAGTGAGGGGCCGCGAATGGCAGATGCCGCCCACCCTCCCGCATCTCTCATGCGCGGCCTTTGCTAGCGCTGGCCTACCGGGATTTTGCCTGGTATACCCTATGGCCAGCCCGCCCCTGGTCTGGGGTGTGCGCTGTCATATCTCAGTAACGTATTCCTATCAGTAGGTTTGGTATAAAGGCCCGTGGTGATTGACCCGTCAGGGGCTTTGTCAATAGCTACTTCCTTGAGAAGTTTAGACAAGTACGGATAGAGAAGGATGACCCAGTAGCGTTCCTCCTATGGACATGGGGCATATATACATAATATCCCATCACTATGACGTCAGGCGGGAATTTTGAATTTGGTCTGCAAGGTATATATAGACGTGGGACACCATGCACACCGGTTTACAGTCTGCCTTGATAAAGGGGGCTTCTGACTCCCGAAACGTTGGATGGATGTAAAAGACTGTTTTTTGGCCATGATATGGATTGTATTCTCTGTTTCATGTTTGTTAATGAAACAACAACTGCTTTGACAGAATATAAGCATTTATACTGATTGATTGGAGTGCCGTTCCTGTTTATTTTACTTGGATGTATAGCGGCACCACCGCGGTCCTGGCACCCACTAATAATGGATTTGTAAGAGTGCACCAGCAACATTGGATTTTCTTATCCATTAATCCAGCTCCTCAGTCACCGGCACATGGGTGGGTGGCTCAATGCCATCAGCCGGCCACAGTTGGCCACCCCATGCTTGGGTCCCTGTCTCGGATCCGGTACGTCTTCTTAGATGTGGCCGCGACGTGGCGCAGGGATGATGCTGTGCGTGGAACACTAAAGCAGCTTAAATGATGCAGGTCAGTGTATTTAAATATTTATATTGTACGATTAAGGGCCCTCCAGGCCTGAAACATGTAACAAGAGGTGGGTCAGATCACATTGCTGTTTTCGCAGTGAACTTATTTTTGTGATTTTATGAGGATGCAATAAAATGAACGTTTTATCATACCATAGAAGCGGTGGTGTGAACCCTTTTCCTTGAACTTATATAATGATTTTCAGCTGAATCTCTAGGGTAAGAGCCACACAACCATTTGAACTGTGATACCTCTTTTTTTTTACCCAGTATGGTCCATCCTTGATTGTATTTGGCTAGCGGATTGCAGCAGATCAACTACCAAGCCACCACCAATTTACACCCAGGGAGACAGAGGCCTTCCTTCTTTAGCCCGCGGCCCACCATGGGGTAATAACGGGCCTGGTGTGGCCTCAAGGACATCTCTTCCATGTCACTGTGGAGGAGAAAAGAAAGGAGGGTTGCACGTTAAAGAATGGAGAAAAAAGGTAAGTTATTTCTGTTTCTTAGAGATTAGTAAAAAAAAATCACTTTGGAATGAAACAAATTTCTTGAGGAAATTTGGCGATTTATCTGAATAAAATTTTTACCACTTACCATTGTCTAAAGCATGAAATGCAAAAAGATGCACATAGTTTCCAACACCCTTTTTAAGCTGGTTTGTATTATGGAGCTTTTCAAGTGTAGATGGCAGCAGATCAGGTTGGGGTACAAATCAGTCTGCAGCGTGGCTGAGTAGCACTTGATAGGATCTTGGTTGGGAACCTCTACTCTGTAGCGTTTCAGGCTACATATAGGGTTTTTGGGGGCGTTAAACTGCAGATGTGAATCATAACATGTCAGTTGTGCTCTGTAGGGCTAAGGGCTAAGGCCCTTATTTATGAAGGAATAGCGATAGGTAGCGACTGGTGAGCGGCCGGTAATGACGGGCCCCGCCACGAGAACGCCAGCTCCCCACCACAATCACACATTTATCAAGCCAATCCTGCTTAGCGACTGAGATAGCGCCATATAGCCACTCATTCATCATTATTCCAGCCTCAGCCCACAGCGCCAGCGTCCGACCTTGAACAGCGACAGGTATGACCTCTCGCTACCTGGCGCGCTCCAATGCATTTCAATGGAACAATCTTTAAGTATTAATAATTAATTGTTATTATTTTTTTTTTTTTTTTAAATGTAAAAAATTCTGTGACCACTTCTGTCATTTTAGATTTAAGGGAAAAAAAAATAAAAAAAAAAATTGTACAGAATTGATATTACAGGTCTGATATTAATGTATTCATATTACTAAATTATTTAATTTTTTTTTTTTTTTGGTTTCCAAAAATATGGTGGTTTGGGGGTTAAAAAACTACTTTTAACACATCGCCTCCAGCGCGGGGTTTAAACATGCATTTCACAGCGCAGAAGCCGGTCGCTCTGACCAGTCGCTATCATGCGCACCCATACATTGCGGAACCTGTCAAATAGCGACTCGTAACCTTGTATTCAACATTACGCCACACCGTCTGAGTCGCTGAACAACGGCCAAGCACAGCGACTACTAGCGGGCGCTGTGAAAATACAGCTACAGTCGCTCAACTGTCGCTACATGTCGCTATTAATAAATCAGCCTCCCCGTGTGCCAGCTAATACCCAGCATCCTTAGCACCGATTAGTAAATAGTGTTTTTATGCAAAGTATGAGTGTGCCAATTGAAAAAGGTGTAGTGAATGCCCACTTTATCTGTTGTGCTTACTCACATGGCTTTTGAGTCTGGCATAGGTTGCCAATGCCTGCCACAGATTTAATAAACAATGTCCAGGATATCATTGTTTCCAGCTCCCATTTTTGTAAATATATCTCTACTAGAGCTGTTTCTGCTCTACACCTTTAAACATTGCTATTTAAAGCCGTTTTTTTAACACCATGTTTTGTTGTAGGCATTCTGTCATAATCTATAGCCAATCTGTGTGCTCAAACATTCAAAACCCAAAAGGTTAAAGAACCCAGCTGTCATACTCAACTGAAATGTCAAAAAGATATGGATTTACATGGCTGTGCTTCTTTCTAAAGCAAGGCTTAAGCATCAATGGTTCAGACATTCAAAGCAGCTATCTCTTGATTGGAAGGTTAATTCTGAATTTGGTAATGTATTATATGCCATGTTTCAAGAGCACACAAAATACCAGTTTAACAAAACAACACAAATGTGCTATTAAATCTAACAGAACCCATCAATCAATCTCCTTGAACTTGGCGCCAACTAAAGAGTCACAAGACTTCATTCAAGCAAATTATCTATAAAATATAACAGAAAGTGACAGTGCAGATTCCAAGTCAAAATGTTCCTGTAAATTGTCATACTTGGAGAAGGCATCCTACAGGGAGCAAAGAAGGAGCCCCAGGTGTTAAATAACAGAAATATCCAAGGAACATGACATTCACAAAGAAAAATGCCTAAGGAAGTTTAACTTTTTGCTTGAGATGAATAGTGATTATGCCCCAGTTGTTAAGTAACTCAGCACAATAAACCATTCTTAAGAGATTTCGGAATATCCTGTCACAAGTTCCACAAATGTACCAGAATATATTAAAATGGTGCATATTTCTGCTTTGCCTCTGATAAAAAAATTTTTTTCTCCTGTCCAAAAGCTTATTATTTACATTCAGGATACGCTGCTTTGCTCTGTAGATGTTCGGATTATATGATAAATCTCTAAAAATTATAAACCGGTCTGTGCATGGTGCAAGTGGGTCTTATTTATCCTACACAAATCCTAAAAGCCTTAAATTTATAATTTAAGGTTCCTAGAGAAGCTGCACTGATTGGGAAAAGAATGAATGACAAAAAGGCTTAATGAGCTAAAATATCAACATCAACAGCAAATAAATATGCATGCGCAGAATATCATCATTTTATTAAACATAACATTTTTATTTCTCACTGGTGACAGAGTTAAACTCTTCATCTAGGCCAGATTAACAGAAGGAAATATTCTATAATTATAATTCTATAAAGACCTCCCTGGTTCAGATGCCTTCTAGAAATGGTAAAAAGGCACTGCTCGATAACATCAGGAAGACAAACTGATTAGACATTTCTAAAATGCAGTAAAAGATTTTTGAACCATTGTTGTGTTAAAGAAAACTACTAAGGGTCCTTAAACTTCACATGCTTGAGTTCTAAAAGGTCAGACTTTTGATATTGAATAGTCATGGAGCTATGACTACAGTATGGGGGTTATTCTAATCATTTTGGATGTTTCTAATGATTTTGGGTGAGGGGCAGTCAGAGCTGTTCTCACTTAGCACATAACAAAGTGTAATAAATAAGGCAAAGTTCACTGGACATCTGATAGGCAGTTCTACAGGTGAGATGCAATGTATTTAAGAATTATTGTATTTTGTATTATTGTTTGAATATTGAATTGGTTTTGTGTGTCCTGTAAAAACACCAGGCCACATGGGCATCCCAAACCAGCACATTTCACCCTATCTGTTATACTAAATCAACTTCTAAAGGCTCTGTTTTATTAATATATTGCATTTTGAATTGTTTTTTTGCGTCCTGTAAAAACACCAGGCCGCAGGGTATCCCAAACCGGCACATTTCACCCTGGTATACTAAAGCAGCTTCTACAGGCTCTGTTTTATTAATATATTGCATTTTGAATTGTTTTTTTTGCGTCCTGTAAAAACCCCAGGCCAATGGGCATCCCATATTAGCACATTTGACCCTATCTGTTACACACAAGCAGCTGTTAAAGGGGTTTTCTTCTAACTAGATTACAGTTTGAATTGGTTTTGTGTCTGCTGTAAAAACCCCTGCCCACAGGGCATCCCATATTAGCACATTTGACCCTGTTACACACAAGCAGCTGTTAAAGGGGATTTCTTCTAACTAGAGTACAGTTTGAATTGTTTTTGTGTCTGCTGTAAAAACCCCAGGCCAATGGGCATCCCATATTAGCACATTTGACCCTATCTGTTGCACACAAGCAGCTGTTAAAGGGGATTTCTTCTAACTAGATTACAGTTTTAATTGTTTTTGTGTCTGCTGTAAAAACCCCAGGCCAATGGGCATCCCATATTAGCACATTTGACCCTGTTACACACAAGCAGCTCTTAAAGGGGATTTCATCTTACTAGAGCACAGTTTTAATTGTTTTTGTGTCTGCTGTAAAAACCCCTGGGCACTGTGCATGCCATGTTTGCACATTTAACCCTGTTACACACAAGCAGCTCTTAAAGGGGATTTCATCTAACAAGAGCACAGTTTTAATTGTTTTTGTGTCTGCTGTAAAAACCCCTGGCCACTGGGCATCCCAAACACTAGCATAAATATTTCAAGACTACCTGTCTAATAACTGCTTGAATTTTATAATTAACATCACTTTTACACAATCAAGGGAGGCCACCTCTGTATGTGAGCAGGGGGCATCCCAAACACTAGCATAAATATTTCAAGACTACCTGTCTATTAGCTGGTTGGATTTTGTAATCAATGTCACTTTTCTACTATCAAAAGAGCCAACCTCTCTATGTGAGGAGGGGGCATCCCAAACACTAGCATTAATATTTCAAGAGTACCTGTCTATTAACTGGTTGCATTTTGTAAAGAAAGTCACGTTGTCAAATTGCCAGCAGCCATTGCCTTTAACCGGGGGGCATCCCAAATATGCTAGCATGTGTCTTTTAAGAGTGCTCACACTGGAGTTGGCAGCAGCATAGGGAGCCCATATATTGCCTGACACACCCTGGAGTTGGCAGCAGCATAAGGAGCTACCATGCTTCAGCTACTACCATGGATCAGCCATTGGTGGCTGTAAATCCTGGCTGAACCATGCCCGATTCATCTTCACAAAGGTGAGTCTCTCCACATTTTTCGTGGACAGACGAGTTCTCCTTGGCATGACTATGGCCCCCGCCGCACTAAAAACCCACTCAGATGGCACACTTCTCGCCGGGCAGAATAGCTTTCCCAGGGCAAACTCTGCCAGTTGCGGCCACAAGTCAAGTTTGGCTGCCCAGAAGTCCAGTGGGTCCTCAAGGTGCATTGGCATGGTCATGTCAAGGTATGACACTACCTGCTGGCTCAGGGCCTGCTCTATGCGGGTCGCTTGTGATTAGGGTGTGATTCTGTTAGTTGTTATCTGATTCCGACCTGGCTTGATCGACCATTGTACCAACCTCTGCTTTGTCTGACCACGAACCTGCCTGCCCTCTGGATACCCCGCGATCTCTGACCTCCCGGCTTGACCCTTTGGCTACTCCTGACTACGTACCTGTCTCATCCCTGTACTTTGACGCACCCTCCGGACTGACTACCTGTAAACGAGCTCGGCTTCGGCATACTCTCGTGGTTCATCGGCCTTCACCGTAAGCAGCCATCCTTTGCCTATTAAGACCTGGGGGCAGTTGTGTCCTGAGAGGCGTACCTAGCGTCCCGGCAAACCGGGGCTTGACTATAGGCAGAAGCGGCGGTGGAGATTGGGGGTTGCCTGCTTACAGAAGGCTGGTGTCCCGCTGGGCATCACAGTATGGACCATGGCATCGGCCATGCAGATAGGCATCGGCCAACTGACTACGTAGAATGTCTCTGTAGTAGGTTAGTTTGTCCTCCCTCTCAGTGGGTGTAAAAAAATGCCCCCATTTTGTGGTGGTAGTGAGGGTCCAATAAGGTGGAGAGCCAGAAGTCATCCCGCTGACAAATGGAGACAATTCTGCGGTCACTACGCAAGCACGTGAGCATGCATCGTGCCATTTCTGCAAGTGACTCGGAGGGAGCATACTGCCACGGTGTGTCTGGGTCCTCTGTCTCGCCTTCCTCACAACCCTCTAGCTCCTCTGGCTGCTCCTGCTCCTCCTCTCCTGTCAGATGACTAGATAAAATGGCCATTTTGTCAAACCTAAACTGTGCTTCGCTGTGCCTCACCCCCTCCTCCTCCTCCTCCACTTCAGCCCCCACAGGCTTCATGTGGCCGTGAAATGTAGGCGCCATGTCTCCAGTGCCCTGACCAGCCATGGTTTCCAACATGTGTTGTAGTACATGAAGCAGTGGAATCACATCGTTCATCCCATAGTCCTGGCGACTGACTAATAATTGGCTTCCTCAAAGGGCCTGAGCAAACGACAGGTGTCACGTATGAGCTGCAACTGGTTAACATTGAAGTTACACAGGGGAGTCCCCCTATCCGCTTGGACCATCAAGAAAACAGTGATGGCTTTTCTCAGTTCGTATAGTCGATCCAACATATGGAGGGTGGAAACATCGCAAATCAGACTATGTGGGGGGATACCGTTCTGATGCTGTAGCTCAAGAAGGGTGTGCTTGGCAGTGTAGGAGTGGCTGAAGTGCATGCAACGTTTCCTTCCCGTTGTTAGCATGTCTTGCAGCTGGGAAGAAGACTTCAGAAAATGCTTGACAACTAGGATGAACACGTGTGGCATACAGGGCGCATGGCTCAGGCTTCCTTGTCGCAGCACAGGCAAGATGTTCTTCCCATTGTCAGTCACCATGGTTCCCATTTGCATTTTGGGTGGAGATTTATGATTTTTAGCAGTTCCTCCCATGTGTGACTCTGTGGCTCAAGGCAAACCATGTGAAGAACAGCGTGAGTCCTGCACACATGGTAGGCTGGAAGGGCACTGAAAAAAAATAAAAAAATTAAAAAAGAATACAGAAAAAAAAATAAAAAAATTAAAATGAACAAAATATTTAAAAAAGACAATGGAAAAAAAAAAAAAAATATATATATATATATATATATATATATATATATATATATATATATACAAAAAATTCAAAAAATATATATTTTTTAAAAATACAAAATATTAAAAAAACAGAAAATGAAAAAAAAAATACAAAATTAACCAAAAAAAAAAAATTGGATACATTTTATATGTTATTGTTATTATGTTATATGTTATTGTTATTATGTTATATGTCATTATTATAAATGTGTTCAAATAGATAAATGTTAACAATTTATATGTAATTGTCAATTAGGCACTTTTTTCTGTGACACCATTGCTAAGTGCAAGTGCACTGTCACAGGCACAACGGCCTAGGAGCGTGGAGGCCACAGCGGAGGGACCTGTCCAAGTTGCTGTTGTGGTTGTGCAGGAACCACAATCACCCAGTGGTGCTTAAATGATATGTATTGTCCCTGACCATAGTTACAGCTCCAGACGTAGGCACTGCCGTGCACTTTGGTACACACTGACAGTCTAAAGGACTGGCCCACCTTCTGTTAAACAAAATTGTACATGGCTGGTACTGCCTTCTTCGCAAAGAAATTACAGCATGGGACTCTCCACCTCGGCTCGGCACAAGCCATCAGTTCTCTGAAAGGTCCACCACCTCAAAAGGGAGGGACTGCAGCACCAGCAACTTATACAGGAGCACATTTAGCTTCTGCGCGTTGGATGAGTGGGCACATACTGTTGTCTCTTGGACATGGCTTGGCCAATGGATTGCTGGCGGAATGACTGACTCGGATTAAGAGGAGGAGGAGCATCTGGAGTGACAGAGGATGGGTATGACACACAGGAGGTGGTGGAGCATTGGCTGGCTGGAACAGAGAGCGGCATGCCACTGGGTAATGCAGCAGGCTGGACCACCACTTTGGAGCCAACTCTCCCAGGCCGCTTTATGGTGACGCTGCAAATGTCGATGCAGGGCTGTGGGTCCAACATTGGGACCCTGGCCACACTTCGCCTTCTGCCTACACATCTTTCATATAGCCATGTTAAGTGAATGATTGTGTTAACCAATGGATGACGGCAGATGGGTTGCTGGTCAAGACATGACCGCTAACTGATACCGGGAGATCAGGCCTCTCACTGAGACTCCTGCTGCCACTCACCCCTAGTCTGCTGAGACCTCTGCTTGATGAATTGAGGCCTAATATGTTACTATGTTACTAATATGTTACTATGTTACTAATTACAAATATGTTACTAATCACAAATATGTTAATAATATGTTACTATGTTACTAATATGTTACTATGTTACTAATGTGTTACTATGTTACTAACGTGTTACTATGTTACTAGTGTGTTACTATGTTACTAGTGTGTTACTAATGTGTTACTATGTTACTAATATTTTACTAATATGTTACTATGTTACTAATATGTTACTAATCTGTCACTCTCCATCACTCCAAGCCTTTAAAAGTGCCCTCAAAACTCACTGATGTCCTCCTCAGCTTCCTCAACAGTGGCTTAAGAAGCCAAAACGCTTGCAACACCACCTCCCACGCCACTCTCCTCATCACTACTTGCCCGCCTAGTGGAAGAAGCGGCGAGTGTCTCCTCCACTCCTCCACTTCTTGGCTGGGCAGTAGCTGCTGATCATCAGATCGTCCTCACTGAATAGTGGAGCTGAACCCAAAGCATAAGATAAAACCGACGGTTGACTGGGGGTGTCAGATGTCACTTGTGATGCAGTGGATGATTAACCAATGGATGATGGCAGATGGGTTGCTGGTCAAGACACGACCACTAGCTGAAACTGGGAGATCAGTCCTCTCACTGAGACTCCTGCTGCCACTCACCCCTAATCTGCTGCAACCTCTGCTTGATGAATTTAGGCCTCTGCAACTTCTCTGTGCCCATCCTGGCACTTCTCTGCCTGACATACTTAGTGCGTATATGAGGGGAGGACAAAACGCTACACTACACTTAAAGCAGGATTTGTCGATAACAGCAGCAGGTGTGTAACTATCTATGGCCTTTCACTAAGTAGTAACTAGGCCCTGGAGACTTTAACAGGAACAAAGTGATGAAACTCTTAGAAGTGCGTATGTGATGCTCTGATGAGAGCAATTCAATGTGCTCCAGTACGCTTGGAAAATGTTTTTTTGAGAGACTGGCCTGCGTGGAAATGAATCGGGCATGGATCAGTCAAGATTTTCACCCACCAATGCCTGATGCATTAGAGTAGATTGATCATGGGGCCAGACCAACACTAAAGAAATATGGATAGTGCAAAACAGATTTAAGGCGCTGCTCTCCAGTTACAGACATTCCTCCGCATCAGACGACAAGTAATTATTGAGAAAATGCTTTACGTTAGTCTTACTTGTTATTAATATTCTTCGGATAAGATATATGGGCAGAAAATCTGTATATGTTCTCTTCATGCTGCTGCAAACTCCAGGGTGTGTCTTTCAGGTAATATCTGAGCTCTCTATGCTGCTGCCAAGTCCAATGTGCTTTTCAGGCAATATATGGGCTCCCTATGCTGCTGCCAAGTCCAGAGTGTGTCTTTCAGGCAATATTTGGGCTGCTGCTGCCAACTCCAGTGTGTCTTTAGGCCATTTTTTGGGCTCCTGCTGCCAACTCCAGTGTCTCTTTCAAGCAATGTTTGGGCTTCTGCTGCTGCTGCCAACTCCAGGGTGTGTCTTTAGTCCAATTTTTGGGCTCCTGCTGCTGATGCTGGCAACTCCAGTGTGTCTTTAGGCCAATTTTTGGGTTCCTGCTGCTGCCAACTCCAGGGTGTGTCTCTCAGTCAATGTTTGGGCTCCTGCTGCCAACTCCAGTGTCTCTTTCAGCCAATGTTTGGGCTCCTGCTGCTAACTCCAGTGTCTCTTTCAGCCAATGTTTGGGCTCCTGCTGCTGCCAACTCCAGGGTGTGTCTTTAGGCCAATTTTTGGGCTCCTGCTGCCAACTCCAGTGTCTCTTTCAAGCTATGTTTGGCCTCCTGCTGCTGCCAACTGCAGTGTGTCTTTAGGCCAATTGTTGGGTTCCTGCTGCCAACTCCAGTGTCTCTTTCAAGCTATGTTTGGGCTCCTGCTGCTTGCAACTCCAGGGTATCATTCAGCCAATTTTTGGGCTCCTGCTGGCAACTCCAGTGTCTCTTTCAGCCAATGTTTGGGTTCCTGCTGCTGCCAACTCCAGTGTGTCTTTCAAGCTATGTTTGGACTGCTGCTGCTGCTTGCAACTCTTGGGTGTCATTCAGACAATTTTTGGGCTCCTCCTACCAACTCCAGTGTCTCTTTCAGCCAATGTTTGGGCTCCTGCTGCTGCTGCTGGCAACTCCAGTGTGTCTTTAGGCGAGTTTTTGGGTTCCTGCTGCTGCCAACTCCAGGGTGTGTCTATCAGTCAATGTTTGGGCTCCTGCTGCCAACTCCAGTGTCTCTTTCAGCCAATGTTTGGGCTCCTGCAGCTGCTGCTGCCAACTCCAGGGTGTGTCTTTAGGCCAATTTTTGGGCTCCTGCTGCCAACTCCAGTGTCTCTTTCAAGCTATGTTTGGGCTGCTGCCAACTGCAGTGTGTATTTAGGCCAGTTTTTGGGTTCCTGCTGCCAACTCCAGTGTCTCTTTCAAGCTATGTTTGTGCTTCTGCTGCTGCTGCTTGCAACTCCAAGGTGTCATTCAGACAATCTTTGGGCTCCTGCTGCCAACTCCAGTGTGTCTTTCAAGCTAAGTTTGGGCTGCTGCCGCTGCTGCTTGCAACTCCAGGGTGTCATTCAGACAATTTTTGGGCTCCTGCTGCCAATTCCAGTGTCTCTTTCAAGCTATGTTTGGGCTCCTGCTGCTGCTGCTTGCAACTCCAGGGTGTCATTCCGCCAATTTTTGGGCTCCTGCTGCCAACTCCAGTGTCTCTTTCAAGCTATGTTTGGGCTGCTGCTGCTGCTTGCAACTCCAGGGTTTCATTCAGCCAATTTTTGGGCTCCTGCTGCCAACTCCAGTGTGTCTTTCAAGCAATGTTTGGGCTGCTGCTCCTTGCAACTCCAGGGTGTCATTCAGCCAATTTTTGGGCTCCTGCTGCCAACTCCAGTGTCTCTTTCAAGCTATGTTTGGGCTCCTGCTGCTGCTGCTTGCAACTCCAGGGTGTCATTCAGCCAAGTTTTGGGCTCCTGCTGCCAACTTCAGTGTGTCTTTCAAGCTAGGCTTGGGCTGCTGCTGCTTGCAACTCCATGGTGTCATTCAGCCAATTTTTGGGCTCCTGCTGCCAACTCCAGTGTCTCTTTCAAGCTATGTTAGGGCTGCTGCTGCTTGCAACTCCAGGGTGTCATTCAGCCAATTTTGGGCTCCTGCTGCCAACTCCAGTGTGTCTTTCAAGCTAGGTTTGGGCTGCTGCTGCTTGCAACTCCAGGGTGTCATTCAGTCAATTTTTGGGCTCCTGCTGCCAACTCCAGTGTGTCTTTCAAGCTAGGTTTGGGCTGCTGCTGCTGCTGCTTGCAACTCCAGGGTGTCATTCAGACATTTTTTGGGCTCCTGCTGCCAACTCCAGTGTCTCTTTCAAGCTAAGTTTGGGCTCCTGCTGCTGCTGCTTGCAACTCCAGGGTGTCATTCAGCCAATTTTTGGGCTCCCGCTGCCAACTCCAGTGTCTCTTTCAATCTATGTTTGGGCTGCTGATGCTGCTTGCAACTCCAGGGTGTCATTCAGGCAATTTTTGGGCTCCTGCTGCTGCCAGCTCCAGGGTGTGTTTTTCAGGGAATATAGGGGCCCCTCATAGTGATGCCACCTCAACTCTCTGCAATTGTGCCGCTCTGCGATTCTAATAGTGATGCCTCTGATCTGCATGTCATAATTATTTACAGTATTATTTCACTAACTCAGCACGCATCCTATGCGCGTTACAGCAAGGGAGAATGGTTTACAACTCTAGGAAGCTCAGAAATAGCCGTTTTTAATAGCGATTTGGACCGAAGCTAATTTTGTCGGAAAATTCGGCCAATCAGCCGAATCGAATTTTTCAAAGTTCGCTCATCCCTAATTGTCGTATTTAAACCATAAGGCATTTATAATAACATATATCAATACCATATTAATTGCAGTATTAACATCATACTGAAAAGAATACAGGGTTAACTCTAGAATGATGCAGGACATGGCACAAGGAGAAATGTGCATTCTCAGACTATTAGAAGAAGAAAGGTTAGCAATAACAGTATCTTAATAACAGCAAAATTCACAAGTAATGCCAAAGAATAAAAGAAAGTTTAGGAATACTCAATCAGGGCCAGCGCCAGTGTGCTGCTCCAACCATTGGGCTGTGTCCTGTCTGGTCACAGATGCGACTTGCCATTCCCACCAGCGATGGCCCCCACCCTGTGATGTAGCCCTGCCCCCACCCAGCTGATGGTGTAGCCCAGTCCCCGCCCAGCCAATGTTGTAGCTCCCTGCCCAGCAGGCAATGTGACCCCATCCCCACCCAGCCTTGTGACCTCGCCCAGCTGCCCCCAGCCAGCTGATGGTGTAGTCCCACTCCGCACCCACCCAGCAATGGGACCTGGCCACGTGACCCTATCCAGCCGGCGATGTAGCACCGCCCCGGCCAATGATGTGAGCTCACGCTCCCGACGATGGGACCACACTCTCCCAGCGATGTGTCCCCATCCTCCGGCCCATGTGGTCCTGGAGTCTAAAAGGCTCCTCGACATCCCTGCTGATGTGTTCGCTCCTGTACCAATCCATTCAGATAGCGATCTAACTGGGCAGAACCAAACTTGTTTTTGTCATGTAAAACTTTTTCCACCACCAATGTGGCCCATAATCTGTACAATTCCATTTAAATGCAAGCTAAAATCATTTAGAGGGGAAAATTAAAATACCAAAACTCAAGAAGAGAAAGAAGGCTGCAAAAAACAAATGAAAAATTCAATATCATGGAACATATTGAAGATGGACAAGAAGTGGATACAATTTGGTACAACAGTGACATTACCAAGACCTGGATGTCCCTCAAACATTACTTAGAAGGCAAGGTGAATATTGGTCCAGGAGGCTGCCAGGAGTCCTATTGCCACAGTGGAACAAAACCCAATATGGCCAGCCCTTGCGCTGCAAAACTCACCTGATTCCTGGCTACTGGGTGGACGCACACCTGATGCTGGGGATGTGGCCGTTTTCACTAACAATTTTGCTATTACATAGGCACAGCAAACTGTTCTGATAGAACAAGAGCCCATGCATGTGCCATAGGACCGGACTAAAGGTGAGATTGTATGGGCGAACTGGGGGCGAACTGGGGGGTTCACACAGTTTAGGATGCCCCAGTGACAAGTAACAAAATATTGGAAAGTTTTGTTCCACTAAGGGAGCTGCAGGAAATTTTGGCAAGTGCCAATTAATGGATGTTTGCTGCATGTGACATGTATTCTTCAAATATCTGGGCTGTGGGCTGTGGTGTAGGGTGGCAAGCCTTTCCATACATAGAAAAATATCCAGGCCCAACTATGTTTTTTGGACATAATTAAAAAAGCAATGTTTGGCAGAAAGTCAAAAATGAACATTACCCCGTGAAGCATAGTGGAGGAACAATTATGCTTTGGGTCTGTTTTTCGGTAGCTGAAACTTGGGCTTTTCAAGGTAGAAGAAATTATTAACATCTACATATATTAGTACATTTTGGCACAAAACCATTAGGCAGCTAAAAAGCTATCCACCCAAAGCATACCTCCACATCAACAAAAGATTTTGGTTAGTAGGTTGACCTATAAAGGACTGATCTTTGCAAGGGAGTGTATATTATATTATAGGTATTTTAATATGATATCTGGGCAACACCCAATTTATGAAAAATCAGTGCTGCTCTGTTCTGGGGAGGAGGGTATCTTGTTAGCTGGCATCCCCATTCATCAAGCCCCTGTGTGATTGGCTGCTGGTGTCCCGCTTGGCCGGCTACTGGCTGGGAACTGGGCATGTGACCCAAATCCAATTTCTTTGTAAAATGGATGTTGGTCCCCTTTAAATGTTAATTTAAATGTTTATTACTATACAGTAATTACTTCATGAAGTAAACCAGGCCCAATTTTCAGATTTTTTTTTGTATATATGAAAAAAACTGTTGCCATCCATTTGGCATTTAGGTCAAAAGTTTAAACTCTGATCTCATCTGACCAGAGCTCCTTCTTCTGCATGTCTGCTGTATCCCCTGCATAGCTTGAGGCAATCTGCAAACAAGACTTCTTATGACTTTTCAAGTATGGCTTACTTTTTGCCACTACTCCAAAAAGGCCAGATTGTGGAGCACATGATTAGTAGTTGTCCTGTGGCCAAATTCTCCTACCTATCTCTGTGGCTCCTCCAGAATGACCCTGGGTTACCTGGCTAATTCTAGTCTAAGTAGTGCGCTCCTTTCCTGGTCTGTCAGTTTACTGTAAGTCATGCCTTAGTAGGTTTGTACTTGTGCCTTATTTCTTCCATGTACATATGATAGATTGAACAGTGGTCTGTAAGATGTCCAGAGCTTAGGCTATTTGTTTATAACCTAACCCTGCAATACACTTCACCACAAATGTATCCCTGAGATGTCTGGCATGTTCCTTGGTTTTCATGATGTTGTTTGTTCACTTATGTTCTCTAACAATCCTCTGAGGCCTTCAGAGCACAGCTGTAGTTATACTGACAATGAGTGATGTATGGGTGAACTCTATTTACTTTAAAAATAACCAGGGGTAATAGAGCAGTGGTTTTTACACCAGGTACCACCAAACGACAAGACGTTCCAATTGAGTACTCTCAAGTTGGTAATGATAATGATTGCTAATTATAAATATTACCATAATAAGTCGGTCACAGGCCTTGTAGCACGTTTAAGCAAGAAGAAATTTAGTTTTTTAGTTTTAATAATATGCCAGACCCAGCCCACCCCTGCTGTGCGCATACCGCAAGTTACAAAATAGTGTATTAGAGTTCACTTTCATTGTCTACCTTGGGAGTGATTCAGCAACCAGTTGCTCTAATATTTCCCAAAAAATCAGCTACCCCTGTGATGGGGCATTTTTACAGGTGAGGTGCATCATTTTTACAGTGACAACAGCATCCTATGGGGTATGCAGAAAAAATGCAAATTCTGTAGCATTAAAAAAATATTCTTAATTCATTGGAAAATGGCGTACCGTATCTGTAATAATGCCCCATCACAGGTAAAGGTGATTTTTTTTTTAGAAAAAATAAAACACATTTTTTCTATTGCATTTTTGGGTGTGTTAAAGTTAAAAATCTCACCAATTCATGCAATTTACGCCCAAATGTGCACTCATGCATTTTTCAGTGCACTTACTTTAGCATGCCTCCGAATGAAAGTGAATGGCAGTGTTCTCTCCTAAAAAGTAGTAGAGTTTTCACACTTAGGCCCTTATTTATGAAGGAATAGCGACAGGTAGCGACTGGTGAGCGGCCGGTAATGACGGGCCCCGCCACGAGAACGCCGGCTCCCCACCACAATCACACATTTATCAAGCCAATCCTGCTTAGCGACTGAGATAGCGCCATATAGCCACTCATTCATCATTATTCCAGCCTCAGCCCACAGCGCCAGCGTCCGACCTTGAACAGTGACAGGTATGACCTCTCGCTACCTGGCACCCTCCAATGCATTTCAATGGAACAATCTTTAAATATTCATAATTAATTGTTTTTTTTTTTTAAATGTGAAAAATTCTGTGACCTCTTCTGCCATTTTAGATTTTTTTTAGGTAAAAAAAGAAATTTTTAAGGTAAAAAAAATGTACAGAATTGATATTACAGGCCTGATATTAATGTATTCATATTACAAAATTATTTAAAAAACTTGTTTTTTTTGGTTTCCAAAAATATGGTTGTTTGGGGGTTAAAAAACTACTTTTAACCCATCGCCGCCAGCGCTCTGGGGTTTAAACATGCATTTTACAGCACGAGAATTTATTGAGCGTGATTTGTTAATGAATATGGTGGGAGCCGGTCGCTAGGGCCAGTCGCTATCATGCGCTCCCATACAGCGCGGAACATGTCAAATAGCGACTCCTCACCCAATATTCAACAATACGGCAAACCGACTGAGTCGCTATCAACTACCGAACAACGGCCAAGCACAGCGACTACTAGCGGGCGCTCTGAAAATGCCGCTACAGACGCTCAACTGTCGCTACCTGCCGCTATTAATGAATCGCCCTCTTGGTGCATAGTTAGTGACTGTAACATTTATAAATCATGAAAAGGTTCAACTCAATGGAATATATGGAATACATTCAAGACACTGTAAATACAGTATTAATAGCTTTTATATAATAATAATGATTACAATTTTGATTAAGACATATATATATATATTGGGTTTATAAATGAACATATATGTGTATCTTTGCTGAATCTATCAAAAGACACACTGTTCCCTGCAAGAAGACGAAAGCCATGCAAGAACAGTTTTGTGTGATGGATTTTGAGCTTAATATGTCAAAAGTATTTTTAAATCCTAAGAATATTTTTTAAGCTACTGAAATGTGTCTGCCTTTTGATCAATACAATACCTATTTCTTGGTGGCAAACAAATTCCAAAATGCCTTGAGCTAAAAGAATACAAAAAGATGGAATACTGATCAGCGTAGACTTTCTTTGAAATTAATACTCTTTTATGTACTGTACTGTTACAGTGGATATTGCTGCAGAGCAGGAGAAAAAAGGCTCACTAGGATTTCTGACATATACAAATTATTTTAAGTATATTCTTCTTAATGTCTGCATTTAAGGTATTGAATGGAGAAAAAAAGAACAATCTATTAGCAACACAGAACACAAAATGCTACCTTCTTCTATGTGCATGTTGAGGAGAAGAAACAACATCCTGGGGAATCTTTTATCTGTAAAGTGGATGTACCAACTGAAGATAATTTCCCACAGACTGGAACTAGATAATGGTGCATTGAAGAACTAAGGGAATTCTAATTGCAGTGCTTTTTTCACTAGGCTGCTTCTGAACAATCTTAGGCTCTGCTATACCCTTTAAAGCTCTATGGTGCGTTCTAGATGTAGTTTCGCATTGATTAATATTTTTGTTATATTGTTGCTCTACAATTTTACCTCTCTTTCCCTAGAATTGTAATGTGCAAAACTGGCTCACAATAAATCCTATTAAATTAAGACTCTTCATTAATGTTGCTGCTTGAATATGTACAGTATTTATTTAATCCCAAAGCAATTTAATGAATTTGTGCATAGAGTGCTGTGCTTAGGCCTCCTGAAGGAACTAAAGCAGCCAAATACCTCTACAAAATGCTTGACCAAAAATACAAAGAACATTGTGCTAAAAAAATAGGGAAAATGTATTAAGTGGTGAGAGCATAAGTGTTAATATGGTAGTGTTAAGGGCAAGGAAAAGCCATTGGTGTCAAAGGGAGAAGAAGGGTATCACTAGTGCAGAAAAGCTATGGGTATTACTGGGAGCCTTATCACTTCAGCGCCACACAGCACTGGCCAGAGCTGACCAGCCCCTGGGAATATTATGGCCAACCCCGCCAGGAATACTGGACCGTCCAATCACCCCCCCACCAGCAGTCTGACCAACCACAGCTCCCTATTAGCCAGTTTCCCCTTAAATAGGAATCAGGCCTGAGTCACAATGCCCATGATAGCTTTCTGTGCTAAGGATGTGCTGTGTCTTTTGTGAACTACTACCTGTTGCTGACTACGTCTGACCATCCCTCTCTGCTGCCTGAACCGTCCTCTGCTCGGATTATGATTCTGCTTAACCCCTTGGACACCTTGTGATCTCTGACTCCCCGCTTTGACCTTTGGATAATCCTGATTACCCATCCGCTCCATCCATGTGCTGTGATGTTGATCAGACTGATATCCCATGTACGACCTCGGCTTCCTGACCATCCTCCAGTGTGCCCTAGGTTCAGCTGGCATGCTGGCATCCTTTGCGCTACCTTCCGCTACCTACCGTGTCTGGCGAGGCATATCCAGTGTTCCGGGGGCTTGTCTATAGCCAGAAGCAGAGGTGGATATTGCGAGTTGCCAGCTCACCCAAAGGTGGGTTACACTGGGTCCCTGGATCCTGCACGCGATACTGAGCATGTGCTGCAGTTACTTCCTGGTGCTAGGTGGCCTTTAAAAGGAGACCTATGGCACTGGGAAGATGCCTGCAGATATTCCTGAAGTGACGCTCCTGTGACCCTTGGCTTGGAAATACAGACAACTTTCATCTCTGTTCCTGCACACATCAGAGCTCTGTTCCTGCACTCACCTGTTTTGGCTCACTGAACTCCCGACTCGGCTCCTGCACTCACACAAGCTAAATACTACCTGCTCTGCTCCTTCACACACTCCATACTGGACTCTTGGCCTCCCTATTTTTCAGCTCCAGCTGTGGGATCCCGGTATTGTCTGCAGCACAATCCATCTTTCCTTGCAGGAAGCTCAGGAGAAAACCAGACTTGCCGGCAGACTCCCCTCACTGAGCCTGGCTTGTGGTGCAGCACTGTAAACACTTCCTGCTAGCTTCCCTTTCCTCAGCCTGCTCAGCCAGCATTAACCCCTTCCTGTTTTTCAGCACCTGAGTTCCATTTCAGCTCACCAGAATCTGCAACTCCCATTATCTGACACTCTGCCCCCCCCCCCTCTGCTAGGTTTCCCCTGTAACCACTATCAGGGGAGGCTACAGGCAGTACTGCTAGCAGTAGTCTGTGTCTACATCAGCCTATCCACAATCAGGTACATGACAAAAGCACAATCTTATTGGCAAGTATGTTTCAACTTAGTTATACTGTACAACATGGTGGAGATCATCAAACCACTAAAAGGAAAAAAGAGAAAATGTAGCCATAAGAATGTTCTGATAATTAAGGCAATGTTTTTTTCAATTCCATTTCTCCATGGCTACACTAAGTAGTATTCTAACAGCTTCTCCCCCCCCCCCACCCCCCAGCAGCACCCATAAAGCTGCACCATGTCCTTCCCAGCTCAGCCATGCCCAGCAATGAGAGTGAATCAGCAGCCTTGTTTAGAATTAATATGGTAGTTTCATATATCCAGAGAATTTTGAATGCTTTGAAATAGTTCATTGTACACTGTTCTTGTTGGGATATGGGGGGGGGGGGGGGGGGGGGGCAGGGGTATAGGACTTTAAACAAAACTATATTATTGATATAGTAAAAAAAAGGACTCAGGCTGCATATTCTTTTTTGAGTATTATTTTTATTATTTCTATTTTTATTAACAGCTATAGTTATTTTTTTAAAACACTGATTGAAACCATGACATTTTGTACATAAACATTTGACATTGCATGTATAGTACAAAGCATTCTAAGAATATACATTTAAACAGTAAAATGTTAGAGAGACTTGATTTTACTTTGACAATTTTTGTTTATTGTTAAATGGTTTACATATAGGTACATATCGGCAGTGATGGGCGAACCCGAACAGCAAAGTTCGAGTTCATGCCGAACTTCAGCCCGAACATGGAGAAACTGCTTGATGAGTCAATGGTTATCAAGCTCGCATTTTTCCACCACAAAAAATGAATCTGGATCCATTATTCCTGGGGGAAAATGAAAACAAAAGGGCATGCATAGACATTAAGTTAGGATGACAATAGGCTATATCACAAACAGTTAATGAATAGCTAATAAATCCAAAACTGTCTCAATCTGAGTACAGAAATGAATCCTTCCCGTGGAGTTGTATATACACCAAATGTGCTCAAGTATAAGGTTGGCTAGGGCACATCAGGAACAAGGTAAGATAATAACACCAGTGGCTAGACATTTTCTACAAGCACACAACTCTGATTATGGTTGCCTTAAAGTCATGGGAATACAGAAGGTGGGGGTGGGCCCGAGGGGTGGCAACCTCAAGCGTAGACTTTTACAGCAGGAACTTAGGTGGATATATCTGCTTGATACCCAATACCCTACTGGATTAAATGAGGATGTCTCCTTTTTCCCATTTTTGGGCTAATAGATTGTTCACATCTTATTGTGTTATATATTTGCATATTGGTTGCACATTTTGTGTATATATCACTGTTTTCATGTTATTGGGTGTTTTGATATTTTTACTAGTGGCTTAGTTGGGTTGTTTCACTTATTGTCTCTTTTCATTATAATTTCACTATAGACATAATCCTCCAAGTGGGATATTGCCAGCGGATGTACCTTGAGGACCCTGTGATAATTGACGCTTGTCACCGCGCCTAATGAGAACAACGGTGCCGCGTGGATATCTGTCAGCTTGGGATTAAGATGATGTCCCCCAATTTTTGGGCCAATTTGGATCCCTGCCACTTGAGTTCTGCGTATTCTGGTCCATGATTGTCGTACTGACATAACCCTCCAAGTGGGACATTGCCAGCGAGTGTACCCTGAGGTCCCTGCGACAATTGATGATTGTCACCGCGCCTAACAACGGTGTCGCGTTGATATCTGTCAGCTTGGGATCAAGATTAAGTCCCCCAGCTTTTGGGCCAATTTGGATCTCTGCTACCTGAGTTCTGTGTATTCTGTTTCACCATTGTCTCACTGGTCAAATAAACCTAAGTATATCATACTTACCTGTTCCTGGTCTGAAATCTTGCATTTGGGACTCGCGAGTTATGGAGCAACATTCATCTCTGATGAGTACAGTCCTTTAAACAGGACACCGGAAGCGGACACACCTTGAGGCCTCAGTGAGAAAATGATGGCTGCCATTGAGGCTTATGAGAATCATGTTACTGTGGTGGCGGTCGTCAGCATAGGGTTAAGATGATGATCCCCTTTTCTCTTCTGGCCAAGAAATGTTATTCCATTGAATATTATTAATCCTGTCCCTATATGTCTCCATCGGGCAAGCAATCCTAATTAAATTACACTTACCTGTTCCTGGCTTGGGAGCCTAGAATTTCAGCTGTGGAGCAATATTTATCTCTGCTGTGTAAGCCAAGTTAACAGATAGATAACAAGTATAGAGATGCATGTCATATTTGCTATTTATGCCACACAGGTTGGGGATACTGAGCTCACAGTTTTTGGATAAATTTTTGATCTTAAAAATGCTTGATTTGATATCTACATTTATATTATGCCCCATGAATGTTCTTTATAGTTTATTTTACTTCATGATTATAATACTTACTATGTTGTTATCTTCTCTTATATAGTATAATTTAGGTACGCTTTATGTATATATATTGATAGAGCTTTGTGTATAGTTATAGTGTTTTTGTGTGATTCTTTATAAGTTGTTTAGACAACCGTCTTTGTGCTTTGGGGCTGGCCCAGATCGAGTTAGCTGCATCTCTGAATGAGCCATATAGCCGGTAGACCGGATGAGCACTTTGTGCTATTAGTTTATTTCATCCCTGGTGACGCTCCTTTACCGGTTCCCTTGGTTACCCTGTTCCCGGAGTCTATTTGTCTTGCGCATGCGCACTCATATAGTCTTGTATGTCTGGCGCCTGCGCATAGCGGGGGACGTGTCTGTGTCCTGACGGCATTCATATTGAGGCTTGGTGGGCTGTGCGCGCGCCGCCTCCTCGACGCGTATGACGGCGCGCTCCAACTTTATTTGCCGCTGACAGTGACTTATTATTGACAGCCGGGAGGTGACGCTTGCGTGTGACACACTACCGGCCGGAGTGTGCGCACGCGGGCTGTACTCTCACTCACGTGTCTTTCCAGTCATGGCTGCCGTTGTTGGGACACAGGTGCGTCTCTCCCTCACATGGGGATTTAAATGATTTTCACCTGGACTGTGGGTGGGAGCCTGGGAGTACTGGGGGAGGAGCGCCCCTATAGCCTCTTCTTATTTGTGATTGCCATTGGCTGATTTGCAGCAGTAGGCGGTTTTGCTGCCCCCTTAAATACTGAGGTCTGGTCCCCCCCTCAGCACTTTGCCCTGAGGAAGTAGTGTGGATACACTACGATATGCGTTGCCGACGGTTTGTGGGGGTGCCCTTGGTCGGTTTGTATATCCACTGTCTCTTACTCTTGTGCCCACCCAGCTGCACTACTTGGCTGGGACCGTTTTTGGTAGATGAGTTTATAATTAATTAATTACTTGCACTTTCTAAAAACCATTATATTGGTTTATTATTTGCACCTAGCACTTTTATTGCACTTTGCACATTTTACTGTGTGGCAAGAGAGATTACTTATAATGAATTTAGTTTGTATATATTTTTTGGGAATGAATTTATTCACTATGTATCATATTTAGGACCTTCGGCGCCCCCTTGGCGGTGTTTTATGTATGTAATGTTATTGTGTATATGTGTTTTTAATTTGTAGCTCATTATGTAATAAATTGTGAATTTTTACTTATTATACATATTAGTGGGTTGGTGCCATTTTTTCTATAACTCTCTGTGGGAGGTGTGGTCCTCTCCCCGTGTGTTTGTGCCAAATGTGCTCAATTAAACCTTTTGAGAATCCGTCATCATAAAAATTAAATGTGTACCAGATTCTTTCTTTTACAATCACAAACAACACTCATGTAGCATAAGAACTTCAAATCGCGTTTAAATCTGTTTGGCTTGATGCAGAGCCTCCCCGTTCAGCTCCCCCGTGCATTTCCCCGTTGGTTTTGGGCTTTGATCGGGTCAGGAAAGGGTGCTACATTGATTTTAGTGTGCGCTTATGCGCTCAGGTGTGCGCTCAGCCGCCTTTCCGATTGTCGGCTCGCACGAGGCTGTTTCCCGGGAAAACGGACGCCTCGTTCATTGGTCCGTTTTTTTCAGTGATGCAGAGCCTTGATTTCCTATTGAAATCACCCTAATAAAACGTGGCCGCCGAGCCTTCACTTACGGCAAGTCAGAGCAGCCGTATTTGCACTCGGGCAATAATATGCAGTCCTCTGTTGGAGCACATCAGCGGCGCCAGCTCCGCGGTCTTGTCCTGCTGAGTATGGCAGAAACCAGGCTGCACCGCACGCCTTTGGACATCGATGGCCTGAGTATTTGATATTTTTTTTTTGGGTATCCTTTTTACAGGGTCTCCCTCATTTTTATGTTTTTGTTTGTGTGCAGGCATTTGAAGATGGGACATAGGATAAATGTGCAGGCACTGGCTGGCCCTGATTTGGTTTTTGGGAGTCGTTTTTCTGGCTTTCCCTGCCTAGGAATTGCTGCCTACATGAGCGATTCAAATCTGCCGATCTATTTGGTGGCTGGCTACTGGGTATGTGTCTGAAACTTGTATTGGTTGCCCACCCTCTCTGACTGTGTTTGTTCCCATAACACACTATTTGGTAACTTTTGGCGTAGTATATTTGGAGCCCAATTATTGATCTACAAATTAAATGGGTTAAGTGATTGTACCCTATTGCGTCATGTTCTTGCCCTCTTATGTAAGTAGTATTCCCCAGACTTTTTAAATCAGAGTACAGGTTGGATGTGCATGTAGTCTCATTACAAATGTCCTTTCCTCCCACCCTACCCCGCTCACCTATTTGTCCCTCTTTTCTATTGTTGCAATGCACACCTTTTTTTATTTATTTATTTTTTTTGGTTTTAGGGCAGGAGACTCTGCCTATCCTTTGGTCCCCTGGATGAAGACCCCCATCCTGCACCGATCTTCACAGGCAGAGGAGCGCTACAATACTGCCCCCAGGAGGACTCGCTCTGTGTTGGAGCCAGGCTTTGTTCGCTTGAAGATGAGGTTCCGTTGTCTTGATGTGACTGGGGGGGGCACTACAATAGACGCCTGCAACGGTCCTAAACCTAATCATGGCTTGTGGGCTACTCCACCACCTTTAGTTTCAGCCCTCCCCACCCCTCCTTTTTCTTGCACCCAAAGTGGCACCGCGCAAACCATACGTGCACAACTAGTGTTTAGTGTTTTTTCAGAGACCACAATTTTTATTTTTTATTTATTTTTTTTTTTTCAAACAAATTTGTTTTGTCACTTGTTTTTTGGGTCCCAAAAGAAAAATTACACGTGGGCAGAGAAAATGTATTCCCCACAAATTAGTGGTATGTTGGGTTGCATGGTGACGAGGAATGATGTTGTGCCTGCAAATTGGCTGCAATGTGGGCCAGGCTTTGATTAATCTCAGCCATATGGCTGGTTAGGGCAGAGATATTTCTGTTTAATACCTCTACTTGGGCGTTGAGGTTTGTGAGTTGGGTGCACACAGTCTCATTGAATTGCTGTGTTGTCGCAGCAAAGGCAATATTTTCCTGCCTCCATGTTTCCTCCAAAATTTGAAGTTGCCTTCTTTGGGAAATATGGCGTCTAGACTGGGTAGGAGCAGTGGGACGGGTGGTTGGTTCTGGTTCCGAAGGTGGTTGTGGATGTGGTGGCTGTGCCGGGGTTGCCTGCGTTGCTGCCACTGGTGCAGTAGTGGTTAGTGACATATGTGGGGTGTCCTCCTCCAAATCTCGTATATGGTCGATGATGGGTGGGCTTCCTGTGGTCTGTTAAGAAATATAGCATCCTTTTAGTTTATTTCTGTCCACACAAGCTCGCAAATATCAATGTTAAAAGTACACATCAAGGCCCATTGACTTACCTCATCGCTAGAGATGAGCGAACTTTTGAAAAATTCGATTCGACTGATTCGCCGAATTTTCCGACAAAAATCGTTTCGACCCGAATAAATTCGCGACGAATCGCTATTAAAAACGGCTATTTCTGAGCCTCCTAGAGCCTCAATAGGGTTGTAAACCATTCTGCCTTGCTGTAACACGCACAGGATGTGTGCTGGGTTAGTTAAATAATACTTTGAAGAAATATCACATGCAGATCAGAGGCATCGCTAATAGAATCGCAGAGCGGCACAATTGAATTCAAGAGAGTTGAAGTGGCATCACTATGAGGGGCAGGAGCCCAAACATTGCTTTAAAGAGACACTGGAGTTGGCAGCAGCAGGAGCCCAAAAATTGGATGAATCACACCCTGGAGTTGGCAGCAGCAGCAGCAGCAGGAGCCCAAATATTACTTTAAAGAGACCCTGGGGTTGGCTTCAGGAGCCCAAAAATTGGATGAATCACACCCTGGAGTTGGCAGCAGCAGGAGCCCAAATATTACTTTAAAGAGACCCTGGGGTTGGCTTCAGGAGCCCAAAAATTGGATGAATCACACCCTGGAGTTGGCAGGAGTTGACAGCAGCAGCAGCAGGAGCCCAAATATTACTTTAAAGAGACCCTGGGGTTGGCTTCAGGAGCCCAAAAATTGGATGAATCACACCCTGGAGTTGGCAGGAGTTGACAGCAGCAGCAGCAGGAGCCCAAATA
This sequence comes from Gastrophryne carolinensis, assembly GCA_027917425.1. NCBI lineage: Eukaryota > Metazoa > Chordata > Amphibia > Anura > Microhylidae > Gastrophryne > Gastrophryne carolinensis. The sequence goes on from CM051234.1 coordinate 367,282,503, forward strand.
TTACTTTAAAGAGACCCTGGGGTTGGCTTCAGGAGCCCAAAAATTGGATGAATCACACCCTGGAGTTGGCAGGAGTTGGCAGCAGCAGCAACAGGAGCCCAAACATTACTTTAAAGAGACCCTGGGGATGGCTTCAGGAGCCCAAAAATTGGATGATTCACACCCTGGAGTTGGCAGCAGCAGCAGCAGCAGGAGCCCAAATATTACTTTAAAGAGACCCTGGGGTTGGCTTCAGGAGCCCAAAAATTGGATGAATCACACCCTGGAGTTGGCAGCAGCAGCAGCAGGAGCCCAAATATTACTTTAAAGAGACACTGGGGTTGGCTTCAGGAGCCCAAAAATTGGATGAATCACACCCTGGAGTTGGCAGAAGTTGGCAGCAGCAGCAGCAGGAGCCCCAACATTACTTTAAAGAGACACTGGGGTTGGCTTCAGGAGCCAAAAATTGGATGAATCACACCCTGGAGTTGGCAGAAGTTGGCAGCAGAAGCAGCAGGAGCCCCAACATTACTTTAAAGAGACACTGGGGTTGGCTTCAGGAGCCCAAAAATTGGATGAATCACACCCTGGAGTTGGCAGCAGCAGGAGCCCAAATATACACTGGGGTTGGCTTCAGGAGCCCAAAAATTGGATGAATCACACCCTGGAGTTGGCAGCAGCAGCAGCAGGAGCCCAAATATTACTTTAAAGAGACCCTGGGGTTGGCTTCAGGAGCCCAAAAATTGGATGAATCACACCCTGGAGTTGGCAGCAGCAGCAGCAGGAGCCCAAATATTACTTTAAAGAGACACTGGGGTTGGCTTCAGGAGCCCAAAAATTGGATGAATCACACCCTGGAGTTGGCAGAAGTTGGCAGCAGCAGCAGCAGCAGCAGGAGCCCAAATATTACTTTAAAGAGACACTGGGGTTGGCTTCAGGAGCCCAAAAATTGGATGAATCACACCCTGGAGTTGGCAGCAGCAGGAGCCCAAATATACACTGGGGTTGGCTTCAGGAGCCCAAAAATTGGATGATTCACACCCTGGAGTTGGCAGCAGCAGCAGCAGGAGCCCAAATATACACTGGGGTTGGCTTCAGGAGCCCAAAAATTGGATGAATCACACCCTGGAGTTGGCAGCAGCAGCAGCAGGAGCCCAAATATTACTTTAAAGAGACACTGGGGTTGGCTTCAGGAGCCCAAAAATTGGATGAATCACACCCTGGAGTTGGCAGCAGCAGGAGCCCAAATATTACTTTAAAGAGACCCTGGGGTTGGCTTCAGGAGCCCAAAAATTGGATGAATCACACCCTGGAGTTGGCAGGAGTTGACAGCAGCAGCAGCAGGAGCCCAAATATTACTTTAAAGAGACCCTGGGGTTGGCTTCAGGAGCCCAAAAATTGGACGAATCACACCCTGGAGTTGGCAGAAGTTGGCAGTAGCAGCAGCAGGAGCCCAAATATTACTTTAAAGAGACCCTGGGGTTGGCTTCAGGAGCCCAAAAATTGGATGAATCACACCCTGGAGTTGGCAGAAGTTGGCAGTAGCAGCAGCAGGAGCCCAAATATTACTTTAAAGAGACCCTGGGGTTGGCTTCAGGAGCCCAAAAATTGGATGAATCACACACTGGAGTTGGCAGAAGTTGGCAGTAGCAGCAGCAGGAGCCCAAATATTACTTTAAAGAGACCCTGGGGTTGGCTTCAGGAGCCCAAAAATTGGATGAATCACACCCTGGAGTTGGCAGGAGTTGACAGCAGCAGCAGCAGGAGCCCAAATATTACTTTAAAGAGACCCTGGGGTTGGCTTCAGGAGCCCAAAAATTGGATGAATCACACCCTGGAGTTGGCAGAAGTTGGCAGTAGCAGCAGCAGGAGCCCAAATATTACTTTAAAGAGACCCTGGGGTTGGCTTCAGGAGCCCAAAAATTGGATGAATCACACCCTGGAGTTGGCAGAAGTTGGCAGTAGCAGCAGCAGGAGCCCAAATATTACTTTAAAGAGACCCTGGGGTTGGCTTCAGGAGCCCAAAAATTGGATGAATCACACCCTGGAGTTGGCAGGAGTTGACAGCAGCAGCAGCAGGAGCCCAAATATTACTTTAAAGAGACCCTGGGGTTGGCTTCAGGAGCCCAAAAATTGGATGAATCACACCCTGGAGTTGGCAGGAGTTGACAGCAGCAGCAGCAGGAGCCCAAATATTACTTTAAAGAGACCCTGGGGTTGGCTTCAGGAGCCCAAAAATTGGATGAATCACACCCTGGAGTTGGCAGCAGCAGCAGCAGGAGCCCAAATATTACTTTAAAGAGACACTGGGGTTGGCTTCAGGAGCCCAAAAATTGGATGAATCACACCCTGGAGTTGGCAGAAGTTGGCAGTAGCAGCAGCAGGAGCCCAAATATTACTTTAAAGAGACCCTGGGGTTGGCTTCAGGAGCCCAAAAATTGGATGAATCACACCCTGGAGTTGGCAGAAGTTGGCAGTAGCAGCAGCAGGAGCCCAAATATTACTTTAAAGAGACCCTGGGGTTGGCTTCAGGAGCCCAAAAATTGGATGAATCACACCCTGGAGTTGGCAGAAGTTGGCAGTAGCAGCAGCAGGAGCCCAAATATTACTTTAAAGAGACCCTGGGGTTGGCTTCAGGAGCCCAAAAATTGGATGAATCACACCCTGGAGTTGGCAGGAGTTGACAGCAGCAGCAGCAGGAGCCCAAATATTACTTTAAAGAGACCCTGGGGTTGGCTTCAGGAGCCCAAAAATTGGATGAATCACACCCTGGAGTTGGCAGAAGTTGGCAGTAGCAGCAGCAGGAGCCCAAATATTACTTTAAAGAGACCCTGGGGTTGGCTTCAGGAGCCCAAAAATTGGATGAATCACACCCTGGAGTTGGCAGAAGATGGCAGTAGCAGCAGCAGGAGCCCAAATATTACTTTAAAGAGACCCTGGGGTTGGCTTCAGGAGCCCAAAAATTGGATGAATCACACCCTGGAGTTGGCAGGAGTTGACAGCAGCAGCAGCAGCAGCAGCAGGAGCCCAAATATTACTTTAAAGAGACCCTGGGGTTGGCTTCAGGAGCCCAAAAATTGGATGAATCACACCCTGGAGTTGGCAGGAGTTGACAGCAGCAGCAGCAGGAGCCCAAATATTACTTTAAAGAGACCCTGGGGTTGGCTTCAGGAGCCCAAAAATTGGATGAATCACACCCTGGAGTTGGCAGAAGTTGGCAGTAGCAGCAGCAGGAGCCCAAATATTACTTTAAAGAGACCCTGGGGTTGGCTTCAGGAGCCCAAAAATTGGATGAATCACACCCTGGAGTTGGCAGAAGTTGGCAGTAGCAGCAGCAGGAGCCCAAATATTACTTTAAAGAGACCCTGGGGTTGGCTTCAGGAGCCCAAAAATTGGATGAATCACACCCTGGAGTTGGCAGAAGTTGGCAGTAGCAGCAGCAGGAGCCCAAATATTACTTTAAAGAGACCCTGGGGTTGGCTTCAGGAGCCCAAAAATTGGATGAATCACACCCTGGAGTTGGCAGGAGTTGAGAGCAGCAGCAGCAGGAGCCCAAATATTACTTTAAAGAGACCCTTGGGTTGGCTTCAGGAGCCCAAAAATTGGATGAATCACACCCTGGAGTTGGCAGGAGTTGACAGCAGCAGCAGCAGGAGCCCAAATATTACTTTAAAGAGACCCTGGGGTTGGCTTCAGGAGCCCAAAAATTGGATGAATCACACCCTGGAGTTGGCAGAAGTTGGCAGTAGCAGCAGCAGGAGCCCAAATATTACTTTAAAGAGACCCTGGGGTTGGCTTCAGGAGCCCAAAAATTGGATGAATCACACCCTGGAGTTGGCAGAAGTTGGCAGTAGCAGCAGCAGGAGCCCAAATATTACTTTAAAGAGACCCTGGGGCTGGCTTCAGGAGCCCAAAAATTGGATGAATCACACCCTGGAGTTGGCAGAAGTTGGCAGTAGCAGCAGCAGGAGCCCAAATATTACTTTAAAGAGACCCTGGGGTTGGCTTCAGGAGCCCAAAAATTGGATGATTCACACCCTGGAGTTGGCAGCAGCAGCAGCAGCAGGAGCCCAAATATTACTTTAAAGAGACCCTGGGGTTGGCTTCAGGAGCCCAAAAATTGGATGAATCACACCCTGGAGTTGGCAGCAGCAGCAGCAGGAGCCCAAATATTACTTTAAAGAGACACTGGGGTTGGCTTCAGGAGCCCAAAAATTGGATGAATCACACCCTGGAGTTGGCAGAAGTTGGCAGCAGCAGCAGCAGGAGCCCCAACATTACTTTAAAGAGACACTGGGGTTGGCTTCAGGAGCCCAAAAATTGGACGAATCACACCCTGGAGTTGGCAGCAGCAGGAGCCCAAATATACACTGGGGTTGGCTTCAGGAGCCCAAAAATTGGATGAATCACACCCTGGAGTTGGCAGCAGCAGCAGCAGGAGCCCAAACATTACTTTAAAGAGACCCTGGGGTTGGCTTCAGGAGCCCAAAAATTGGATGAATCACACCCTGTGGAGAGTCATGTGGAGAAAAAGTAGCTTAGTTAGTAATATCTACATAAAATTATGAATAAACAAATGCAAAAGTATTGCCAAAGTGAAGTTTTGTTTGAGGGTGTGTTTCCACCTTTTAATTAAATCAGAAACCAGAAGGTATCATTGCCTCTGACTAATTAGCCCTCAAAAATTCTTGGAATTTTTAATCTGGAATCATGTCTGATCCGTCTTATCCGAAGAATATTAATAAAAAGTAAGAGTAACGTAAAGGATTTTTTATGAATACTTACTTGTGGTCCGATGCGGAGGAATGTCTGTAACTGGAGAGCAGCGCCTTAAATCTGTTTTGCACGATCCATCTTTCTTTAGTGTAGGTCTGGCCCCGTCATCAATCTACTGGAATACATCAGGCATTGTTGGGAGGAAAGCTTGGATGATCCATGCGCCATTCATTTCCACGCAGGGCAGTCTCTGGGGAAAAAAAAAAACTATGTATAAACCAGGGTCTTTTTCATATAAAAACAAATGGTTATTTTTGCTTTTAAACCATATGTTCCACAGCTTTACCAGTCATTGTGTCAGCCAATGAAGCAACTTTGTCTGGAAGTGCTGCAAAAGCAGTCCACTGCATCACAAGTGGCATCTGACACCCCCAGTCAACTGTCTGTTGTCTGTCTTTTATGCTTTGGGTTCAGCTCCACTATCCATTGATGAAGATCTGATAATCATAAAATTCAGCAGCTACTGCCCAGCCAAGAAGTGGAGGAGACACTCGCCTCTTCTTCCACTAGCCGGCAATTAGTGATGAGGAGAGTGTCGTGGGAGGAGGTGTTGCAAGCCGAGGTAGTGGAAGAGGGTCCCTGGAGTCTGCGGCGGTGGCGGCGGCAGCAGCAGCAGATTATTGCGGACTGTTGTTCGGAAAAATCAGCTACTCAGCGATGTGGCAGTGTTTCATGCAGCATCCTGTGGAGAAAAAGTAGGTTAGTTAGTGTATATACATAAAATTATGAATAGACAAATGCAATAGTATTGCCAAAGTGAAGTTTTGTTTGAGGGTGTGTTTCCACCTTGTAATTAAATCAGAAACAACTAGCTATCATTTGCCTCTGAATAATTAGCCCTCAAAAATTCTTGGAATTTTTAATCTTGATGTCTGAGGGATTTCTCCTCTCAGACAGCGTCACCATAAGTCCAGCCTGCTGCATTACACTTGGAAGAACATCTTGTTTGCGCTGCGACAAGGAAGCCAGAGTCATGCGTCCTGACATGGCACACGTGTTCAGTCTAGTTTTTAAGTCTTGCCCCCATCTGAAAGAACAACAGGAAAGAAAGTTAGCATGCACTTCTGGCACTCCTACACCACCAAGCACAACCTTATTGAGCCTCAGCGTCACAACGGTGTACCCCACCATAGTCTGATTTGCGATGTTTCCACCCGTTGGAATTCCACCCTCCATATGCAGGATCCACTATAGCAGTGGTCCCCAACCCTGTCCTCAAGGCCCACCAACAGGCCAGGTTTTGCAGATCTCCACAAAGATGCACAGGTGGAGTAATTAGTGCAGCTGCAGAGCAATAGAGCTGGCTATTTGGAGATCCAAAAAACATGACATGTTGGTGGGCCTTGAGGACAGGGTTGAGGACCACTGCACTATAGGAACAGAGAAAAGCCATCACGGATTTCTGGATGATCCAAACGGATAGGGGGACACCCCTGTGTAAATTCAATGTAAACCATTGGCAGCTCATACGTGACACCGACCGTTTGCTCAGGCCCTTTGAGGAAGCTACGTTATTAGTCAGTTGCCAGGACTATGAGATGAACGATGAGATTCCACTGCTTCATGTACTACAACACATGTTGGAAACCATGGCTGGTCAGGGCACTGGAGACATGGCACATACATTTCACAGCCACATGAAGCCTGTGGGGGCTGAAGTGGAGGAGGAGGAGGGGGTGGGGCACAGCAAACCACAGTTTAGGTTTCACAAAATGACCATTTTATCTAGTCATCTGACAGGAGAGGAGGAGCAGGAGCAGCCACAGGAGCTAGAGGGTTGTGAGTAAGGCGAGACAGAGGACCCAGACACACCATGGCAGTTTACAGTGGAGATGGAGACAGGTAGTCCCTCCGAGTCACTTGCACAAATGGCACGATGCATGCTCACATGCATGCGTACTAGTGAGCGCAGAATTGTCTCCATTTGTCAGCGGGAAGACTTCTGGCTCTCCAACTTATTGGACCCTCGCTTCCGGCACAAAATGGGGGCATTTTTTACGCCCACTGAGAGGGAGGACAAACTGACCTACTACAGAGACATCCCACGTAGTCAGTTGGGCGATGTCTATCTGCGCCATGGCCCATACTCCCGCAGGTCTGACTCGGGGGGAAGTCTGCGATCACCTTCCACTGCCATGGCTGCTGGGGGGGTGGAAGGAGCAGCAGCAGCAGCTCCATCAGCAGCAGCCTCAGTCTTCAGTCGCTAGTGAGTAGCTTTCTACACCCGCATAGTGAGTCTACTCATGAGCAGCAGGAAGACCTGGAGCTGGACCTCAAACAGCAGGTCATGTCATACCTTGACATGACCATGCCAACACACCTTCAAGATCCACTGGATTTGCTGGGAAGCCAAACTTGACTTGTGCCCGCAACTAGCAGAGTTTGCCCTGGAAAAGCTGTACTGGCCGGACAGTAGTTGATTTAGATGGCAACTGGGCTGCTCTATATAACGAAGCAAAATGGCAAATTTACCTCACTATATAAGCTATTGCCCCTCAGATTTACACAGGGGCTGCTCTATATTATGCTGCAAAATGGCAAATTTACCTCACTATATAAGCTATTGCCCCTCAGATTTACACAGGGGCTGCTCTATAATATGCTGCAAAATGGCAAATTAACCTCACAATATAAGCTATTGCAGCTCTATATAAATAAAAATAAATAAATAAAAAAAGGGCCTGTAGAAGCTTATTTAGTATAACAGATAGGGTGACATGTGCTGGTTTGGGATGCCCATATGGGCTAGTGTTTTGGCAGCAGTACAAAAACCAATGCAAAATGCAATAGCTTAATAAAGCTGATGCTGATCAACGCTTATTTAGTATAACAGATGGTGTGCAACATGCAGGTTTGGGATGCCCTGCCGCCTGGTGTATTTAAAGCAGACCAAAACCAATTCAAAATGCAATAACTTAATAAAGCTGAGGCTGTATATGCTTATTTAGTATAAACAGGTAGGGTGCAAGGTGCAGCTTTGGGGTGCCCTGCGGCCTGGTTAAATGAAAGCAGTCAAAAAGGAAGTGCAAACTGAAGTAGCTTAATGAAGCTGATGCTGATCAACGCTTATGTTGTATACCAGATAGGGTGCAAGGTGCAGCTTTGGGGTGCCCTGCGGCCTGGTTTATTAAAAGCAGTCAAAAACAAGTGCAAACTGAAGTAGCCTGATCAACGCTTATGTTGTATAACAGGTTTAAAATAGCATGTGCCTTGGGATGCCCGTGTGGCCTGTTATATTTCAAGCTGAACAAAAAGTAACAATAATCCAAGTATGAGACATCATTTTGACCTTCTTTACAGCGCCATACTTTGAAAAAAAAAAATTAATTTCATGCCGATCAATCCAAAGGTCAATGCCCCTAACAAAAATAGTGTTCGGCATAAGTTTTCCTTCTGGAAGGACGTAACCTTTAGTTTACATGGTTGGGGTAGGTTATCTTACAAATTGGGATACCCCAGGCAGCAGTGTCATTGAAAGAGACAGATTGTAATGCAGGCCATACGCAAGCAGAGAAACTCAGGCTGCAACAGGCCTATTTAGTTTACATGGTTGGGGTAGGTTATCTTACAAATTGGAATACCCCACTGTATATGAAACCGAATATAAATGCACACCCAAAAGTGGACAATCAGCCTCCAAGAGGCCTGCTTAGTTTAAATAAGAGAGCTGCTTAGTATGGTAGGTAGGTTATGTTATGTTACAGAATGGGATGCCCCAAGCAGACTTGAGATCAGTATATATGCACACAGCAGCAGTGTGTTAGCAGGCTCATACAGGCCAAATTTCTTTAAATAACTGTGCAGCTTACAGTAAATGCAGAGGCTAATGGTATGTTACAGAATGGGATGCCCCAAAGCTGACTTGAGAACAGTATATATGCACACAGCAGCAGTGTGTAAGCAGGCTCATACAGGCCAAATTTCTTTAAATAACTGTGCAGCTTACAGTAAATGCAGAGGCTAATGGTATGTTACAGAATGGGATGTCCCAAAAACCAGAGAGCACCTGGCAGGCAGCAGTAAGACTATGCACAGCAAAAGTGTCTTTATCATGCCTAATTTCAATTAGAATAGGTGCAAATGGTTAGGTTCTTAAATAGAGGCTGCTGTAGTCACAGAATGGGATGCCCTAAAAACCAGCAGTAAGTACACCTGGCAGGGACAAGTAGTGCTATGCCCAGCAAAAATGTCTTTATCAGGCCTAATTTCAATTATAATAAGTGCAAATGGTTATATGGTCTTAAACAGAGGCTGCTGTAGTCACAGAATGGGATGCCCTGGCAGGGTCCAGAAGTACTATGCCCAGCAAAAGTGTCTTTATCAGGCCTAATTTCAATTATAATAAGTGCAAATGGTTATATGGTCTTAAACAGAGGCTGCTGTAGTCACAGAATGGGATGCCCTGGCAGGGTCCAGAAGTACTATGCCCAGCAAAAGTGTCTTTATCAGGCCTAATTTCAATTATAATAAGTGCAAATGGTTATATGGTCTTAAACAGAGGCTGCTGTAGTCACAGAATGGGATGCCCTGGCAGGGTCCAGAAGTACTATGCCGAGCAAAAGTGTCTTTATCAGGCTAATTTCAAATATAATAAGAGCAAATGGTTATATGGTCTTAAACAGAGGCTGCTGTAGTCACAGAATGGGATGCCCTGGCAGGGTCCAGAAGTACTATGCCGAGCAAAAGTGTCTTTATCAGGCCTAATTTCAATTATAATAAGTGCGAATGGTTATATGGTCTTAAACAGAGGCTGCTGTAGTCACAGAATGGGATGCCCTGGCAGGGTCCAGAAGTACTATGCCGAGCAAAAGTGTCTTTATCAGGCTAATTTCAAATATAATAAGAGCAAATGGTTATATGGTCTTAAACAGAGGCTGCTGTAGTCACAGAATGGGATGCCCTGGCAGGGTCCAGAAGTACTATGCCCAGCAAAAGTGTCTTTATCAGGCTAATTTCAAATATAATAAGAGCAAATGGTTATATGGTCTTAAACAGAGGCTGCTGTAGTCACAGAATGGGATGCCCTGGCAGGGTCCAGAAGTACTATGCCCAGCAAAAGTGTCTTTATCAGGCTAATTTCAAATATAATAAGAGCAAATGGTTATATGGTCTTAAACAGAGGCTGCTGTAGTCACAGAATGGGATGCCCTGGCAGGGTCCAGAAGTACTATGCCCAGCAAAAGTGTCTTTATCAGGCTAATTTCAAATATAATAAGAGCAAATGGTTATATGGTCTTAAACAGAGGCTGCTGTAGTCACAGAATGGGATGCCCTGGCAGGGTCCAGAAGTACTATGCCCAGCAAAAGTGTCTTTATCAGGCTAATTTCAAATATAATAAGAGCAAATGGTTATATGGTCTTAAACAGAGGCTGCTGTAGTCACAGAATGGGATGCCCTGGCAGGGTCCAGAAGTACTATGCCGAGCAAAAGTGTCTTTATCAGGCTAATTTCAAATATAATAAGAGCAAATGGTTATATGGTCTTAAACAGAGGCTGCTGTAGTCACAGAATGGGATGCCCTGGCAGGGTCCAGAAGTACTATGCCCAGCAAAAGTGTCTTTATCAGGCTAATTTCAAATATAATAAGAGCAAATGGTTATATGGTCTTAAACAGAGGCTGCTGTAGTCACAGAATGGGATGCCCTGGCAGGGTCCAGAAGTACTATGCCGAGCAAAAGTGTCTTTATCAGGCTAATTTCAAATATAATAAGAGCAAATGGTTATATGGTATTAAACAAAGGCTGCTGTAGTCACAGAATGGGATGCCCTGGCAGGATCCAGAAGTACTATGCCCAGCAAAAGTGTCTTTATCAGGCTAATTTCAAATATAATAAGAGCAAATGGTTATATGGTCTTAAACAGAGGCTGCTGTAGTCACAGAATGGGATGCCCTGGCGGGGTCCAGAAGTACTATGCCCAGCAAAAGTGTCTTTATCAGGCTAATGTCAAATATAATAAGAGCAAATGGTTATATGGTCTTAAACAGAGGCTGCTGTAGTCACAGAATGGGATGCCCTGGCAGGGTCCAGAAGTACTATGCCGAGCAAAAGTGTCTTTATCAGGCTAATTTCAAATATAATAAGAGCAAATGGTTATATGGTCTTAAACAGAGGCTGCTGTAGTCACAGAATGGGATGCCCTGGCAGGGTCCAGAAGTACTATGCCGAGCAAAAGTGTCTTTATCAGGCTAATTTCAAATATAATAAGAGCAAATGGTTATATGGTCTTAAACAGAGGCTGCTGTAGTCACAGAATGGGATGCCCTGGCAGGGTCCAGAAGTACTATGCCCAGCAAAAGTGTCTTTATCAGGCTAATTTCAAATATAATAAGAGCAAATGGTTATATGGTCTTAAACAGAGGCTGCTGTAGTCACATAATGGGATGCCCTGGCAGGGTCCAGAAGTACTATGCCCAGCAAAAGTGTCTTTATCAGGCTAATTTCAAATATAATAAGAGCAAATGGTTATATGGTCTTAAACAGAGGCTGCTGTAGTCACAGAATGGGATGCCCTGGCAGGGTCCAGAAGTACTATGCCCAGCAAAAGTGTCTTTATCAGGCTAATTTCAAATATAATAAGAGCAAATGGTTATATGGTCTTAAACAGAGGCTGCTGTAGTCACAGAATGGGATGCCCTGGCAGGGTCCAGAAGTACTATGCCGAGCAAAAGTGTCTTTATCAGGCTAATTTCAAATATAATAAGAGCAAATGGTTATATGGTCTTAAACAGAGGCTGCTGTAGTCACAGAATGGGATGCCCTGGCAGGGTCCAGAAGTACTATGCCGAGCAAAAGTGTCTTTATCAGGCTAATTTCAAATATAATAAGAGCAAATGGTTATATGGTCTTAAACAGAGGCTGCTGTAGTCACAGAATGGGATGCCCTGGCAGGGTCCAGAAGTACTATGCCGAGCAAAAGTGTCTTTATCAGGCTAATTTCAAATATAATAAGAGCAAATGGTTATATGGTCTTAAACAGAGGCTGCTGTAGTCACAGAATGGGATGCCCTGGCAGGGTCCAGAAGTACTATGCCCAGCAAAAGTGTCTTTATCAGGCTAATTTTAAATATAATAAGAGCAAATGGTTATATGGTCTTAAACAGAGGCTGCTGTAGTCACAGAATGGGATGCCCTGGCAGGGTCCAGAAGTACTATGCCCAGCAAAAGTGTCTTTATCAGGCTAATTTCAAATATAATAAGAGCAAATGGTTATATGGTCTTAAACAGAGGCTGCTGTAGTCACAGAATGGGATGCCCTGGCAGGGTCCAGAAGTACTATGCCCAGCAAAAGTGTCTTTATCAGGCTAATGTCAAATATAATAAGAGCAAATGGTTATATGGTCTTAAACAGAGGCTGCTGTAGTCACAGAATGGGATGCCCTGGCAGGGTCCAGAAGTACTATGCCGAGCAAAAGTGTCTTTATCAGGCTAATTTCAAATATAATAAGAGCAAATGGTTATATGGTCTTAAACAGAGGCTGCTGTAGTCACAGAATGGGATGCCCTGGCAGGGTCCAGAAGTACTATGCCCAGCAAAAGTGTCTTTATCAGGCTAATTTCAAATATAATAAGAGCAAATGGTTATATGGTCTTAAACAGAGGCTGCTGTAGTCACAGAATGGGATGCCCTGGCAGGGTCCAGAAGTACTATGCCCAGCAAAAGTGTCTTTATCAGGCTAATTTCAAATATAATAAGAGCAAATGGTTATATGGTCTTAAACAGAGGCTGCTGTAGTCACAGAATGGGATGCCCTGGCAGGGTCCAGAAGTACTATGCCCAGCAAAAGTGTCTTTATCAGGCCTAATTTCAATTATAATAAGTGCAAATGGTTATATGGTCTTAAACAGAGGCTGCTGTAGTCACAGAATGGGATGCCCTGGCAGGGTCCAGAAGTACTATGCCCAGCAAAAGTGTCTTTATCAGGCTAATTTCAAATATAATAAGAGCAAATGGTTATATGGTCTTAAACAGAGGCTGCTGTAGTCACAGAATGGGATGCCCTGGCAGGGTCCAGAAGTACTATACCCAGCAAAAGTGTCTTTATCAGGCTAATTTCAAATATAATAAGAGCAAATGGTTATATGGTCTTAAACAGAGGCTGCTGTAGTCACAGAATGGGATGCCCTGGCAGGGTCCAGAAGTACTATGCCCAGCAAAAGTGTCTTTATCAGGCTAATTTCAAATATAATAAGAGCAAATGGTTATATGGTCTTAAACAGAGGCTGCTGTAGTCACAGAATGGGATGCCCTGGCAGGGTCCAGAAGTACTATGCCGAGCAAAAGTGTCTTTATCAGGCTAATTTCAAATATAATAAGAGCAAATGGTTATATGGTCTTAAACAGAGGCTGCTGTAGTCACAGAATGGGATGCCCTGGCAGGGTCCAGATGTACTATGCCGAGCAAAAGTGTCTTTATCAGGCTAATTTCAAATATAATAAGAGCAAATGGTTATATGGTCTTAAACAGAGGCTGCTGTAGTCACAGAATGGGATGCCCTGGCAGGGTCCAGAAGTACTATGCCCAGCAAAAGTGTCTTTATCAGGCTAATTTCAAATATAATAAGAGCAAATGGTTATATGGTCTTAAACAGAGGCTGCTGTAGTCACAGAATGGGATGCCCTGACAGGGTCCAGATGTACTATGCCCAGCAAAAGTGTCTTTAGCAGGCTAATTTCAAATATAATAAGAGCAAATGGTTATATGGTCTTAAACAGAGGCTGCTGTAGTCACAGAATGGGATGCCCTGGCAGGGTCCAGAAGTACTATGCCCAGCAAAAGTGTCTTTATCAGGCTAATTTCAAATATAATAAGAGCAAATGGTTATATGGTCTTAAACAGAGGCTGCTGTAGTCACAGAATGGGATGCCCTGGCAGGGTCCAGAAGTACTATGCCCAGCAAAAGTGTCTTTATCAGGCTAATTTCAAATATAATAAGAGCAAATGGTTATATGGTCTTAAACAGAGGCTGCTGTAGTCACAGAATGGGATGCCCTGGCAGGGTCCAGAAGTACTATGCCCAGCAAAAGTGTCTTTATCAGGCTAATTTCAAATATAATAAGAGCAAATGGTTATATGGTCTTAAACAGAGGCTGCTGTAGTCACAGAATGGGATGCCCTGGCAGGGTCCAGAAGTACTATGCCCAGCAAAAGTGTCTTTATCAGGCTAATTTCAAATATAATAAGAGCAAATGGTTATATGGTCTTAAACAGAGGCTGCTGTAGTCACAGAATGGGATGCCTCACAGCAGACTTAAGATCAGTTCCGTATATATCCACAGTTAGTTAGTATAAGCAGCCTGAAAACGCTAACAAAGCCTGTCAGGCTGGATGAAAAAAAAAAAAAAACTCCCTGTGACAGGCTGACAGCCTCCGATTTTTCTACCTTTCCCTGTTTTTTCGCTGACTTTCTGTCTGTCTCCTGTCTGTCTCCTGCCTGTCTCCAGCCTGTCCCTGTCTGTCCCTGCCTGTCTAACTGTCTCTCCCTCAGCTACACAACGTTCTGTCTCTCACGAATGCAATAGAGAAATGAGGCAGGAAAGCAAGATGGCCGGCCTTAAATACCGCTGTGACGTCACCGGGCTTGCTGGCTGCTGATAGGCTGCATGTGACTGTCCCAGCTTGCACTGGCGCGGGGTTGATGTCTGGACATGTCCCGTCCGCCATCTTAGAATGCCTGTAATGTAAATGAATGGATGTTAAAGGAAAACTTCGAGCGATCGAATCGCGGGGAAATTCGGATTCGATCCGAATCGAATTTTTCCTGAAATTCGGATCGAATCCGGGTTCGTCCGGATCGATTCGCTCATCCCTACTCATCGCAATCCACAATTTGGGTTTGTGGTGTAGAAGCCTGGTGTGCCCTTGGCCTCGGTGCTAACGCAGGGGTTTGGGGGCCTGGTGTGTCCTGTTGACTTGGTCCTTAGTATGTAGATAGGAAGATTAGGTAAATGGCCAAGTACAGTGTGTTGTGTAGCATAACACTGCCTTCTTGAACTTTTTGTACTAGGTCATGGCAAAATAAGACTCACCTTGGGACCTTACATTCCGGTCTGTGTCTTGTGCCTCTGCCAGTCCCTGGATGCTGGCCGGGTGTATGAATGTATATACATGTTCCTCGGCGGGCGTAAGGATAATTTTAGTGGGTAAGCCACCCCCTGTCTGTTGGCTGGGGAAGATTAAATCACACCTAATAAGTGTTACATCCTTTTAACAATGTTAAAAAAAATGCATTTTACTTTTTCCTTTACTTCTGCTCCACCCCCTGTCTGTTGGCTGGGGAAGATTAAATTACACCTAATAAGTGTTACATCTTTTTAACAATGTGACTAAAAATTGTCCATTACCTCTGCTGACGGCGCATGTCCATTTTTTTTTGCTGTAGTATTTCAGGTCCCCAAATTTCCTTTTTATTTGCTGAATATCTCTCCGGACTGATCCCACACTATTGACCTGCCTGCAAATATTAGTCCAGATTTCCATCTTAGCCTGCTTTGTGGTTGTTTTGGAGGTGCGGCCAAATAGGGCATCATAATGTTCGCAAACTGCATTTGCCACCGCCATGCTTTGAGCATCGCAAAATCGGGCAGTTAGTGAGCCACGCCGTAGTTGTCTGCCACATGGGTGTGTGGTCTCCCCTGCCTCTGAGGAAATTGATGGTTGGGTATCTGGGGAGTCGTGTGTGCTTCTTTGGCTTATGGGGGAGGGGGATGTTGTGTGTGTGCTTCTCTGGCTTAATGTCTGGGTTCCTGTTGAGCTATCAGATGTGGAGCTGCATGTGGAATCTGAGGTACTGGAATTGGGGGAACCAGAGGGTGGAGGTGGAGGGGTGGGTGACCTGGGTGGGGTGGTGGTTTTTGCAATGCGCTTACCCTTGCTTATGTGTTTGGATTTGTGGGTATGCTTGGTGTGTGGAGGTGGAGGATGCTGCATGGTCTGACTAGATGGGGTACCCTTGTGTGTGCGTGGTTTTTTTGCAGGTGGTGGTGAATGGGTTAATGTACCCTTGGTCCTGCGTTTTTTGGAATGTGCCTGTTTGTGTGGAGTATCTACCGTTTTAGTGGGGGCATGTTCGGCATGTGTCTGGTGCCTGCTCTTCTCTCTTGTGGAGGATGAGGCATGTGTGCGGCTGCTATGTGCCTCGGCCCTTGGTTGGCTCTTTTTGCTCCCTTTAGGTCTGCCCATATTGATATGGTATCCAACACAGAGCTGAGTGCCTTGTGCTTTAAATATGTTTTCCGTGTGGCCGTGGTCAATAGCGGGTGCGCGCCCGCAATCTTTACCTCGGAGCAGGACGACATCATCATGGATGTGAGTATGCGTGCGTGCGTTTATGTGCGCGCACACATTCCTTGTAATAAAAAAAAACAAAACACCAGAATAGTCTGAAAGAACTTCGTTTTTCACGTTACATACAAGCCCACCTTAGTTTAACACATGTACGCAGCTCAAAACTAGGCTACATGCAGATAGAAGAACTAGGGCAATGTGAGGCAGCAAGAGGTTCAAAAAGTGACTTTAGTTAGGCCAGCAAACTTGTTAATGCTTTTTGTGTACATGAGACAACAACAGTCTCTAATATCAGTGTCTTTGTCATGCAAACAGATTCACAGCAGCAACCAAGGGAGCAAGAATGGAGCCTCCGCCCCTGACGCAATATGCGCCTAAAACATGGTAAGTGGCGTTTTTGGGGACCAAAGTAAATGAACCAACAATTCCATTGGCCACAAAATGTAAAAACCAAAAAAAACAACCAAAGACTTTGTCTAAAAAGCCCTTAAAGCGGACCTTCACTCAGAATAAGTCTATCTTATATGTTTCCCACACCCTGTACATAAAGTTTGGCCACCTTCAAAATCATCCTACCTGCACCTAGTGCATGTTATGAGGCTTTCTACATCCAAGATGGCGGATTATGGAAGCCGCCATCTTATCAGGCAGCCTGCAAACAGGAAGTGCCTTCTAACTGTGCTGCTCTGCATTCTGGGATTGCTGACCTTTTCAAGAGGTCTCTGCTCCGTGTGAGCAAAGCACAGCTATAACCCACCCCCTGTACCTTATCCCACTCTCCTCTCCTCAGTAAGTGTGATGCTTCTGAGTCAAGATGGCGGCGGCCGTATACTAAATTCCTGAACTAAGTTGCAGCCCAGTGGTGGAAAGAATAATTATTGATTGACTAAAAAATTACTATCTATTATTTTGAGATGCTGCGGAATCTTTGGTTAAGAGTTTGGCCTTTTCAGTAAAAAACGCAGAAGGTCCGGTTTAAAAAGGGCCCCAAAAAAACCACGCACAACCAAACCAAATAAACAATGCTAAACTAATGTTGTTTTTCATTCACAGATACAAGAAAATCACAGGCACAAGACACCGAGGCCTAAAGAATTTTAATTTGGCTTAAAATGAAAATAGTTTATTTGTTAAAACATTTAAATTCAATTATTTGTAAAAAACTTTGTGTTAAAAATGCAATTTCAAACGCTGGAATAAAATTAAAAAAAAAAAAAAATAAAGAAAGTTGTGTTTCCTGCAAATGTACAATCACACAACATCATCACACATTTCCATGACACAAAAAGTTTAGATATGGTACAATAAATCCAAAACAATCAGAAAGAATTAAGGTATGCATTAATGGCAAGGAAAAAGGAACACAAAGGAGATTAAGGTATGCATTAATGGCAAGGAAAAAGGAAGAACCCAAATTTATTGTTCCCCAAAAAATATGTGTCAAATTGGCAGTGGTTGCCATATGTATATTCCAATGGAGTTTGAGGGATGTGCGCTTGCGTGTAGCCAGATTGGCAACTGAAGAGCCATGGAGATGTAAGTATACTTGCTCAAACCACCAAAATGGAAGGTCAAATACGACCAAGCAGGTACGTTCAAAATGCAAGGAAAAATCAGGGAAAAACGGCCCGCCCGTGTGAACGTGAACGGGAGCCCCGATCAAATTGAAGGCACCCGAGAGAGCAAAAAAAGCTTTCCGAGTAAAGTGAAATTGACGGATCAGTTAGGGAGCCATTCCGACGGAGGCTCTGCATCACATTTGAGCCACGATTCAAACGGGAGACCCGGACAATCGGAAGGTTTTAAGGGCAGTTCAGAGGAGGCTCTGCATCAGGCCCGTTGTACTGATCACAAATAGTCTTCCTCCAAATGGACTTTTTCCTCATGCATGAAAACGAAAGAGGAAAAAAACACATTTAAAAGCAAAAAGCGCAGCCTGTGCATTTATTCAGTGACACTCATCAAATTTAAAGCCCAAATACACGTATAGGTTAGCCAGAATCCGACATCCATAGCCGTAACCATAATAAATGACACCACTGTTAGATCTCACCCTCGTTACTGCAGACGCTATTACCAGGCCGGGGCGCACTCCCTTTCTCTCGTTAGCGACCTGGTGTGACACTGTCTGGCTCCGCCTAATGCATTTCGTCACTTTGGACTTGAACTTGGGGGTGTTTATCACCATTATATTGTGTTTTTAATGAATATCTAAGTATAGTGTTATACAGGGGTCCTCTTGTTTTGGAATCTAACCATAATAAATTGGAGATGCATAATGGTGCACAACTTAGTTCTTCAAGATCAATCCAAAGTTGACTGGATTCTCCCTCATAGAATGCAAGTCAACTGTGTGATTAGGCAAGCAGAGTAATATAACCCTAAATTAGGAAACCCAAGCTTTAGTTTTGAAGATAGCTGCTCGGGTTACTCGGGAGAGACGACTGGCCCAAATAAAATGTATAACTTTTTTTGATGAAATGTTGAGATGTAAACAGGATTAGCTATGGACAGAACTCGAAAGAGATGCATTAACTTGGGCAGCCAAGTAGCAATCCTGCCGAGCCAGGAAAAATTCCATTTAGACCAGGTATCAAAGATGCTGTAGGTGCATCATCATAAAATGGTAGTTTGCTGAGTAAAGTGACTTATAAGTATTAGTCAGATGCACTCCTAAATAGGATATGGACTGGACTGTTTTGCCATTGAAAGTCAAAGGCAGGCTTAATTAAATCTACTGAAAAATGCAGTGAGGGACTAGAGTTTTATAGCTGATCGTTATTGAAGGTACTAGCGGTATTAACTATACTATAAATGTATAATGTGAATGAACACTCCCAAGATACAAGTATGTTTTTATGGTGTTGTGACATATAATAAAGGTTAAAAATAAAGAAGATAATTTCTCTTAGAATTATCTAGATAAAGGTGCATTGACGAATTGGTTGCATTCTAAGTACTGTGCTTCTTTTTCACTTTTCACTGGGATGCCTGTGAACCATCGAAAGCTCTTCTATATAATTTAAAATTTAAGATGCATTATTGATGTGATTTTACATTAACTAATATTTAATGTTGCTCTACAACTTTGCTTCTGTTAATCCAGAATCATAATTGGGGTTGCAAAAGCTGCCTAAAATTGAATCCTATGACATCCACTGTATTAGGAGTTCATAAGAAAAAGCAAGGTTTGTTGAATCACACACATTACCAGATGGATTGACTTATCTTCTATCTAGGATACATATGTACAATACAGTGTTCACGATGTGTACAGTGTTATGCCTTTTTTGACTTCTTCTACAATTAATTCTCTTGCCTCCTACCATTACCACTCATTCTTCATGAACTGTCTGAACATATAGTGAAACTTTGCATATAACTATCTATTTACTCATCAAGAAAATGATCACCTAGACCTGATGCTGATGCTGCAGTCTGTGCTGTACAAGTCTCAATATTTTATCAAATCATTTAAGTGTTGTGTGCCCTTATATAAGATTTGATCTGTTAATACCTTAACATCAAGACTGTTCATAGATTATATGCCCACATGGCTTTTAACATTAACTCCCCCTAGACCTTTTTTGCAGTAGACTGAATCTAGCTAGGAGGCTTGTTGATAAGCCTAATCTTGAATCCTTCATCTTAGCGCCTAGTTAGAAGTATAGGCACATGCTGCCCTCAGTGTTGGTGCAACATAGCAAAAGTGGAAGGAGATGTCTGTTTACTGTGGCCTGTCTGCATTGGGTACTGGCAGAGGTGGACTGACTAAAGAAAGGTCCAAAAGAACGTATTGCTTTGGATTGTCTGCATTGGGTACTGGCAGAGGTGGACTGACTAAAAGGTCCAAAAGAATGTATTGCTTTGGGGTGAGCCAAGACCTTCCCGCTCATGTTCTGCTCCTGCAATGTTCAGCATCATGGATGTACAATGCCATACCCACCCTACCACATTATACCGCATTATTTTCCCTTTTTTTAACTCTACTTTTAACAACACTATTGCTCTAAATGTGCCCATATTCACCCCTGCCCATATTCTGTCCCAATATTTAGGTAAAGTTACCCACTGGGGAACGCTTGATGATCTGATGGGAAGACCATTGGAGCAGGGCTCACAGACTAGTGGGTTGGCTTGGGGTCAGTAACATCCTTGTCTGATTTTTGGTTTCATTCTGTCCATGGGTACCGGTATATGTGAGATTCCAAAGATGGAGTCTTTTGTACCAAATAAAAGATATAGAGGTGAGATGTGTATGGTTCTAAACATTAGTTTATATATCCCCTCCACCTTTTTCGAATAATAAACAAGTTCACATTTTTAAAGTGTATAGTGTTTTTTATTATCAGTTAGAGATTTAATAGATATAGATAGATATATTTGGAGACTACTTCATAAAGAAAAGTAAAACAGTAAGAATAATTGTTGGTTAGTGTTACCTGACTGATGCTTCTTTTCTGTATATAGAATGTTCTGATTCAGCAGACACATACATCCAAGTGCTAATTAATTAAGTCTATAGGGGACAAGGCCATCAAATAACAGGCAAAGACTAGCAAATGTATATGGAACATTATGCTAATAAAAATAAAATCTAAAATGTATATTCCACCTAGAGATGAGCGAACTTTTGAAAAATTCGATTCGACTGATTCGCCGAATTTTCCGACAAAAATCGTTTCGACCCGAATAAATTCGCGACGAATCGCTATTAAAAACGGCTATTTCTGAGCCTCCTACAGCCTCAATAGGGTTGTAAACCATTCTGCCTTGCTGTAACACGCACAGGATGCGTGCTGGGTTAGTTAAATAATACTTTGAAGAAATATCACATGCAGATCAGGGGCATCGCTAATAGAATCGCAGAGCGGCACAATTGAATTCAAGAGAGTTGAAGTGGCATCACTATGAGGGGCAGGAGCCCAAACATTGCTTTAAAGAGACACTGGAGTTGGCAGCAGCAGGAGCCCAAAAATTGGATGAATCACACCCTGGAGTTGGCAGCAGCAGCAGGAGCCCAAATATTACTTTAAAGAGACACTGAGGTTGGCTTCAGGAGCCCAAAAATTGGATGAATCACACCCTGGAGTTGGCAGCAGCAGGAGCCCAAATATTACTTTAAAGAGACCCTGGGGTTGGCTTCAGGAGCCCAAAAATTGGATGAATCACACCCTGGAGTTGGCAGGAGTTGACAGCAGCAGCAGCAGGAGCCCAAATATTACTTTAAAGAGACCCTGGGGTTGGCTTCAGGAGCCCAAAAATTGGATGAATCACACCCTGGAGTTGGCAGAAGTTGGCAGTAGCAGCAGCAGGAGCCCAAATATTACTTTAAAGAGACCCTGGGGTTGGCTTCAGGAGCCCAAAAATTGGATGAATCACACCCTGGAGTTGGCAGAAGTTGGCAGTAGCAGCAGCAGGAGCCCAAATATTACTTTAAAGAGACCCTGGGGTTGGCTTCAGGAGCCCAAAAATTGGATGAATCACACCCTGGAGTTGGCAGAAGTTGGCAGTAGCAGCAGCAGGAGCCCAAATATTACTTTAAAGAGACCCTGGGGTTGGCTTCAGGAGCCCAAAAATTGGATGAATCACACCCTGGAGTTGGCAGAAGTTGGCAGTAGCAGCAGCAGGAGCCCAAATATTACTTTAAAGAGACCCTGGGGTTGGCTTCAGGAGCCCAAAAATTGGATGAATCACACCCTGGAGTTGGCAGGAGTTGACAGCAGCAGCAGCAGGAGCCCAAATATTACTTTAAAGAGACCCTGGGGTTGGCTTCAGGAGCCCAAAAATTGGATGAATCACACCCTGGAGTTGGCAGAAGTTGGCAGTAGCAGCAGCAGGAGCCCAAATATTACTTTAAAGAGACCCTGGGGTTGGCTTCAGGAGCCCAAAAATTGGATGAATCACACCCTGGAGTTGGCAGAAGTTGGCAGTAGCAGCAGCAGGAGCCCAAATATTACTTTAAAGAGACCCTGGGGTTGGCTTCAGGAGCCCAAAAATTGGATGAATCACACCCTGGAGTTGGCAGAAGTTGGCAGTAGCAGCAGCAGGAGCCCAAATATTACTTTAAAGAGACCCTGGGGTTGGCTTCAGGAGCCCAAAAATTGGATGAATCACACCCTGGAGTTGGCAGAAGTTGGCAGTAGCAGCAGCAGGAGCCCAAATATTACTTTAAAGAGACCCTGGGGTTGGCTTCAGGAGCCCAAAAATTGGATGAATCACACCCTGGAGTTGGCAGGAGTTGACAGCAGCAGCAGCAGGAGCCCAAATATTACTTTAAAGAGACCCTGGGGTTGGCTTCAGGAGCCCAAAAATTGGATGAATCACACCCTGGAGTTGGCAGAAGTTGGCAGTAGCAGCAGCAGGAGCCCAAATATTACTTTAAAGAGACCCTGGGGTTGGCTTCAGGAGCCCAAAAATTGGATGAATCACACCCTGGAGTTGGCAGAAGTTGGCAGTAGCAGCAGCAGGAGCCCAAATATTACTTTAAAGAGACCCTGGGGTTGGCTTCAGGAGCCCAAAAATTGGATGAATCACACCCTGGAGTTGGCAGGAGTTGACAGCAGCAGCAGCAGGAGCCCAAATATTACTTTAAAGAGACCCTGGGGTTGGCTTCAGGAGCCCAAAAATTGGATGAATCACACCCTGGAGTTGGCAGGAGTTGACAGCAGCAGCAGCAGGAGCCCAAATATTACTTTAAAGAGACCCTGGGGTTGGCTTCAGGAGCCCAAAAATTGGATGAATCACACCCTGGAGTTGGCAGAAGTTGGCAGTAGCAGCAGCAGGAGCCCAAATATTACTTTAAAGAGACCCTGGGGTTGGCTTCAGGAGCCCAAAAATTGGATGAATCACACCCTGGAGTTGGCAGAAGTTGGCAGTAGCAGCAGCAGGAGCCCAAATATTACTTTAAAGAGACCCTGGGGTTGGCTTCAGGAGCCCAAAAATTGGATGAATCACACCCTGGAGTTGGCAGAAGTTGGCAGTAGCAGCAGCAGGAGCCCAAATATTACTTTAAAGAGACCCTGGGGTTGGCTTCAGGAGCCCAAAAATTGGATGAATCACACCCTGGAGTTGGCAGGAGTTGACAGCAGCAGCAGCAGGAGCCCAAATATTACTTTAAAGAGACCCTGGGGTTGGCTTCAGGAGCCCAAAATTTGGATGAATCACACCCTGGAGTTGGCAGGAGTTGACAGCAGCAGCAGCAGGAGCCCAAATATTACTTTAAAGAGACCCTGGGGTTGGCTTCAGGAGCCCAAAAATTGGATGAATCACACCCTGGAGTTGGCAGAAGTTGGCAGTAGCAGCAGCAGGAGCCCAAATATTACTTTAAAGAGACCCTGGGGTTGGCTTCAGGAGCCCAAAAATTGGATGAATCACACCCTGGAGTTGGCAGAAGTTGGCAGTAGCAGCAGCAGGAGCCCAAATATTACTTTAAAGAGACCCTGGGGTTGGCTTCAGGAGCCCAAAAATTGGATGAATCACACCCTGGAGTTGGCAGAAGTTGGCAGTAGCAGCAGCAGGAGCCCAAATATTACTTTAAAGAGACCCTGGGGTTGGCTTCAGGAGCCCAAAAATTGGATGAATCACACCCTGGAGTTGGCAGGAGTTGACAGCAGCAGCAGCAGGAGCCCAAATATTACTTTAAAGAGACCCTGGGGTTGGCTTCAGGAGCCCAAAAATTGGATGAATCACACCCTGGAGTTGGCAGGAGTTGGCAGCAGCAGCAACAGGAGCCCAAACATTACTTTAAAGAGACCCTGGGGTTGGCTTCAGGAGCCCAAAAATTGGATGAATCACACCCTGGAGTTGGCAGAAGTTGGCAGTAGCAGCAGCAGGAGCCCAAATATTACTTTAAAGAGACCCTGGGGTTGGCTTCAGGAGCCCAAAAATTGGATGAATCACACCCTGGAGTTGGCAGAAGTTGGCAGTAGCAGCAGCAGGAGCCCAAATATTACTTTAAAGAGACCCTGGGGTTGGCTTCAGGAGCCCAAAAATTGGATGAATCACACCCTGGAGTTGGCAGGAGTTGACAGCAGCAGCAGCTGGAGCCCAAATATTTCTTTAAAGAGACCCTGGGGTTGGCTTCAGGAGCCCAAAAATTGGATGAATCACACCCTGGAGTTGGCAGGAGTTGGCAGCAGCAGCAACAGGAGCCCAAACATTACTTTAAAGAGACCCTGGGGTTGGCTTCAGGAGCCCAAAAATTGGATGATTCACACCCTGGAGTTGGCAGCAGCAGCAGCAGCAGGAGCCCAAATATTACTTTAAAGAGACCCTGGGGTTGGCTTCAGGAGCCCAAAAATTGGATGAATCACACCCTGGAGTTGGCAGCAGCAGGAGCCCAAATATTACTTTAAAGAGACACTGGGGTTGGCTTCAGGAGCCCAAAAATTGGATGAATCACACCCTGGAGTTGGCAGAAGTTGGCAGCAGCAGCAGCAGGAGCCCCAACATTACTTGAAAGAGACACTGGGGTTGGCTTCAGGAGCCCAAAAATTGGATGAATCACACCCTGGAGTTGGCAGCAGCAGGAGCCCAAATATACACTGGGGTTGGCTTCAGGAGCCCAAAAATTGGATGAATCACACCCTGGAGTTGGCAGCAGCAGCAGCAGGAGCCCAAACATTACTTTAAAGAGACCCTGGGGTTGGCTTCAGGAGCCCAAAAATTGGATGAATCACACCCTGTGGAGAGTCATGTGGAGAAAAAGTAGCTTAGTTAGTAATATCTACATAAAATTATGAATAAACAAATGCAAAAGTATTGCCAAAGTGAAGTTTTGTTTGAGGGTGTGTTTCCACCTTTTAATTAAATCAGAAACCAGAAGGTATCATTGCCTCTGACTAATTAGCCCTCAAAAATTCTTGGAATTTTTAATCTGGAATCATGTCTGATCCGTCTTATCCGAAGAATATTAATAAAAAGTAAGAGTAACGTAAAGGATTTTTTATGAATACTTACTTGTGGTCCGATGCGGAGGAATGTCTGTAACTGGAGAGCAGCGCCTTAAATCTGTTTTGCACGATCCATCTTTCTTTAGTGTAGGTCTGGCCCCGTCATCAATCTACTGGAATACATCAGGCATTGTTGGGAGGAAAGCTTGGATGATCCATGCGCCATTCATTTCCACGCAGGGCAGTCTCTGGGAAAAAAAAAAACTATGTATAAACCAGGGTCTTTTTCATATAAAAACAAATGGTTATTTTTGCTTTTAAACCATATGTTCCACAGCTTTACCAGTCATTCCCCTCGATTCAAAGAGCCAAAGTTAATTGATTTCGTATCGAGAATCGTAAGTTTGGGTGGGTGTTTGTCATTTTTTCTTGTTTTTTTGGCCATTTCGTATTCGCACGATCGTTCGCGCATAGACGTATATGAACATACGCATTTCGTACGAGAATCGTATAATTTGCGTTAGTTCGTGTGTTTTTCCCGTCCAAATCGTATTATTTGCGTCCGATCCTATTTTTTACGTCCTTCACATGGGCTTGCGACCAATTCAGAGAGGTGATTGCTAATTGTTTGGAAGCCCATTAAAGAGCTGCTTTACGAAATGTTTGCCGGCAGCTATTTGGCCTCGGGAGTAGGATGGAGCGGAGCGAGTTTGTGGCACATCAAGGGCTTATGCTTTTTGGCATTGAGTTGATCGAGATGTCTGAGAGCAGATTGCCCCTGCGTCGTCGCATGAACATCGATAGCATGAATGATGTTGAGCTGTTCGAGCTGACCAGGCTTAATCGCGCTTCCCTCCATAAATTATATAGTGAGCTGCGGCCATGGTTAGCCCGCACCACAAGGAAGGGGCATGCAATTTCAGGTATGACCAAGATGCTTGGCTGCCTGCAATTTTTGGCGAACGGCTCGTTCCAGAGGCTGGGTGCCCTCTCCGTGGGGATGTCACAGCCTACGCTGAGCCGCGCACTCTCTAAATTTTTGGAAGGCATGGCTGCCATAACTCCAAAATATATTTATTTTCCGGATGATATGGCAGCCAGAAACGCCATTAAGCTTGGGTTTTATAATGTGGCCGACATGCCCAACGTTATTGGTGCTATTGACTGCACACATGTGGCACTCGTACCTAGGGCAGCCGACGAGTATATATATAGGTATTGAGATTGGTTATTATGTTGCCCAACGTGTCATGTAACCTGTTTTCCTTTGCGGCAGCATATTTGTTTAGCCCTCATTTGTGTAGCTGCTTTATCTAGGCTTTTCATTAGTATTTCCCAATAGAGTGCAGACATGTTTTGTTGTTAATTGTTTATTTTGGGTCAAATATCAATTACCCTTTTTGTATGTTTTTGCCTTAAGGAATCGTAAAATGGGACACTCACTTAATGTCCAGGCCGTGGTTGGTCCGGACATGCGGTTTATGAGTGTCCTTGCCGGCTACCCCGGATCGTCCCACGACTCCTATATCCTCAGGCGATCTGGGTTGTTTCGGAGATTTGAGGCAGGTGAATTTTCGGGGGCATGGCTGCTTGGTAAGTGTGTCCTATTTGTGTGTTATTAAATGTTGCATTAATCTTGTATTTGTTGATATGTTTGTATTTCAATTCTTTACATAAGCGTCAAAATGCCTTTTTCTAGGGTCATATATTATGAACTTCCCAAAAAAATGCTTGCCTCGCTTTGTCCTTCAGAATGTTTTCCCTTTAGTTAGGATGTCTGTAAGTTCCTTGTCCCTAAATATATTGGTTTGGAGTTTATACCAAAGGATCTTTGAGCTTTGGCTCCTTTTGTACTATTGGTCTTTAAATGTCAAAGTGGACTTAAACTGCATACATTGTAGTTTACAGATAAATGTGGATAGCCCCTCAGCAGCATCCTAATTGTAACATGTCTGAAAACTAAAAATAGTTTTAAATTCAAAATACCCTTGGGCGTGCAGATGTTTGTTAATTAATTGGTATATAGAAGTGCCATTTTTAAATAGGTAATACATTAGTGGAAATATTTCTTTGACTAATGTGCCCTGTTTTTTTTTTGCCCAACTTTACCTTACATCATTATGATATATGTTATTTTTTTGGTGTTTGTTGTGTTGCCTTTTTAATTTTGATTACATTTAATTCTCTGTTTAAGGTGATTCCGGGTACCCACTTCTACCCTGGCTCATGACGCCTGTGCTGCGGCCCCAGGATGCCTCTCAGGAAGCGTACAACCGTGCGCATCGCAAGACCCGGGCTGTTGTGGAGAGGGCCTTTGGGCTGCTGAAGACACGTTTTCGTTGCCTTGACCATACGGGGGGCGCCCTGCAATATGATCCCAAGAAAGTGATCGACATTATCATGGCATGTGCTGTTTTGCACAATTTTGCCATCCTGGAACGTGTCCCACGTTATGTGGACAGCCTGCCCTCTTCAGCCGTCGAGGATGAAGTCGAGAATTTTGTGGGGCCCCCCAGTGAGTCTGGCCAATCTGTTAGAGCCAACCTGATCATGCAGCATTTTACTTAACTTTTTTCCCTGTCTCAACATTCTGTGTGTCTGTGTTATCCTTTTTGTTAAATATGTTGTTTGGCCGTAATGTGGCATTACCTCAAAGTAAAAAATTTAGACCTTAATTCTTGCCTAATGTATTTCATGTAGTTTCCTTAGCTTTAGATTTGCATTGTTACACCTCTTCAAACCAAAATTATCTGGTTTAGCCCAAGTTGTTTAAAATGTGTTCCCACTAAAAACGCCACAAGTATTGTAAGTGAGATTTTTTTTTTACTTAGAAAAGGAAAAATTATAGTGCTTAACAGAAAACATTCCACATACATCTGTGGTTACAAATGGATAACATTACCAAAAAAACATCGAGCACATCTACACCTGGAAGTGAGTGGCACAACCAAACAAGGACACCCAGTCCAAAGGCCAGCCTAGTCCAGTCATTAATATTGCCTGTGCCCAGGGATATTTGGGCATGGCCATAATGTCACACAAACATGTCTGCAAACAGGAGGAGCACCAACCAAATACATATTTAAAGCCATAAGTGGCCAGATACCCTCCACATAGACCTATGGCATTGGCTAGTGGCCTTAAGCATTACTCTAAGGAGCTATATGGGAGCAAATCCAAAACACAACCTGCATGAGCAACACAAAATGGATTGTTTGAAACCTCAAAGGACAAGTAAATACAGTGGGGGTTAAGAGAAAAGATGTCCCACACACCCATGGCTTAATAGGGTGGCTGCCCATAATACCCAGGTGGAGGTCCAGGTGGAGGTCCATGTGAATGGGACCTAGCCTGGGCCATGGCAGCATTGTGAATTTGAAACTGCTCCACAATGTTTCTCTGCATATTGGTCATCTCAGCCATGGCTGACTGGATGCCATTACTTGCATTGACCACGTTGCTGTTGAGGGTACGCAACTCCGCGAGGATGCCCTGTAGACTGGTATGGATGTTGACCATGTCGGCATGCCTTTGTTCACGCTCTGTAACGAGCTGTGCGTCATAAGAGTCCCTTTGTTGGGTCCATAATTGAAGCAGGGCACTCTGCCTCCCCTGGGTAATTGTGGGGCGGCGTAATGGAGTCCGCCGCACAATTACCCTGGCTCTTGGGCGTGCCCTGCCGCGTGGTGTCGTATCCTCAACAGCAACAGGCCTGCTTTGCAAATCCTCAGCAGCAGAGTGAACACTGGGGACTGTAGTGTCAGTCTCCCCATGTGCATGCACAATGGATGGAGATTCACTCTGCTGCTGAGGATTGGCCAGAGAAACATTATGGAGCAGTTCCAAATTGGGACCCAGGGGGAGGTCATCCGACGTGCCCTGCATGGAGACATCATCATCTTCCTCCATGTCCTGGATCTCTTCCATGAGTGTGCGGGTCTGTAGGGACATATAAAAAAGAAAGTGTAAGTTGGCGTCCAAATTTGGGATTCCAACAGTTTAACACATTCTTAATCACTTGGTAGTATTTATGGTACTAAATTAACTTACCGGAAATCTCTGATCTGGGCTCCTATGCTGTACGGACCTGGTAGGCATAACCAAACTGGGGGGTGAGTTTACCCTTGCTGAGGGATCATGCTGGGCTGAAGAAGAGAAAAAAAAACCACGTAAACACACACATAACCATTTTTGGGATAGGTAATCAAATATAGCTCTATTTGTAATATTAATCAACTCTAGAGCAATGGGGACATTTGTTAAAAGACACGCAAGTTTAGATAGGTGCAATGGCTCGCGCAAACTGCTAACTGACCTCAGTTCTAAGTCAGGAAGTGTACCCAGTCAGCATACAACTTTCCACGCACATTTTTGGATTTAGACTACCATTCGCTAGGTCCGGGGTACTCAAACAATTGTTGGAAAGGCCCATTTAAAGGTATGTGGTGAGAGGTGAATGTCTGGCCATGGTGCTGACGCAGGGGGTGTCTAGTTAGAAATAAACACACTGGTGGAGGGGCTGGAGATTTCAAAGTGCAAACTAATAAAGGCTGCTTGGCCTTGCTGGGCTGGATGGGGCAGAGCTGAGGGGACAGGGATTGGATGGCTAAAGGGGGGAGTTAACGTATTGATGGTGATGGGATGGATGGAGCAAATCTGTTACAAATGTATGGGGCTTATGTGGGGGGGGGGGGGCATGGGGGGACTGTGGCAGATGGGGCAGAGCTGGGGCTGCGGGACACGATTGTACCAAGAGAAAGATGTACCAAGTTACTGTGTACCTTGCAATGCCACTTCCTGTGCAGTACTTCATATTGCAATGCTATGTTTCAGGGAGCCATGACATTGGGCAGGAGAACAACCACTACATCGCCGATCAAGGGGGCAGCTCTGAGCACGTCAACACAGAAGTAACTGAGTGCAGGGCTGTCTAGGCAGGGGTCCTTGAATCTGGTGCCAAGGTCCGCATTGGGACCCCGGGCCGGCAGTTGAGTCTCGCTGCTCTAGGTCAGATATGTTTGGGGGTGGCTAATGACATTGTTAACTCAAACACAACTCACACAACAAAAAGGCAACCCATACATAATGATGTGTGTTTTGTGATTGATTCAAAATATATCACTTTTCAGGAGAAACTTCATGACTTTAACAATCCAATTGGAAATTTGATGTTTGCCATAATGGCTTTGGGCCTAAATGTGTGATTCCCAGGGACCAAAAGAGGACACAAACAGGCACAGTAGTGCGAGGCCAAGCCAGGCAAACCATAGGGGCATCCCGTTATCTTGTTACTAGTGAACTGTAGATTATTTAGCAAACAGGCAAACATGCAGATTTAAGAGTACTCACCGTGGGTACGGGTCGGTGAGTCTGTGTCCCTTAGACCAGCATGTCCACCGACCGCGACCGGATGGAGAAGTCCAAGCACAATCTCCTCAGCAGGGGTAAACTCCAATTTAGATGGAAAGCCACCTCCAGTTTTCAGGCTGAAAAGAGAAAATCGTTTGGTACTCAGAAAAGGTGCATACAGTACATCCTAAACATTATATTTAGAGAAAGCATTTATTTACCTGTAATTATGCCTTTTCATTTCTTTTTGCCGTACAGCATACTTCAGATCAGAGATTTTCTTCTGAATTTGGGACACATCTTTCCTCTCTTCCCCCGCTGCATTTACTTGTCGGAGGATGGTTTCAAACAATTCCATCTTGCGCTGCTTTGTGGTGTGTTTGGATTTGCTCCCATAGAGCTCGTCATAGTATAATGTAAGGCCACTAGCCAATGCCATATTTTGGTCATGGGAGAATCTCCCACTCAACTGGCCGCGGCGCAATGTGCGGCCAGATGGTTGGCTTGGCTGCTCCTCCATGTGTGCAGACACATGTGGTGACATTATGGCCTGGGGCTGGGTAGGGGAATGGCCGGATTGGTGGCTTCCCAATGACTGGACTGGACTGGCCAAGGGACTGGGTGTTCTGGCGTGGCTGGCCACCGAACTTCCAGGTGTAGATGTGGTCATGGTTGCAATTCTGGGCCCTCTTGGGGGGCTATGTTCCCGGCTGGTGCCAGGTCGGGGGCTCTGTTCCCGGCTGGTGCCAGGTCGGGGGCTTCTGGCCCTGGATGGGGTTCTTCGGGCCCTGTAGGGGCTTCTGGCCCTGGATGGGGTTCTTCGGGCCCTGTAGGGGCTTCTGGCCCTGGATGGGGTTCTTCGGGCCCTGTAGGGGCTTCTGGCCCTGGATGGGGTTCTTCGGGCCCTGTAGGGGCTTCTGGCCCTGGATGGGGTTCTTCGGGCCCTGTAGGGGCTTCTGGCCCTGGATGGGGTTCTTCGGGCCCTGTAGGGGCTTCTGGCCCTGGATGGGGTTCGGCGGCCTCTGGCTGGGCTTCTGGCCCTGGATGGGGTTCGGCGGCCTCTGGCTGGGCTTCTGGCCCTGGATGGGGTTCAGCGGCCTCTGGCTGGGCTTCGGGCCCTGGATGGGGTTCGGCGGCCTCTGGCTGGGCTTCTGGCCCTGGATGGGGTTCGGCGGCCTCTGGCTGGGCTTCTGGCCCTGGATGGGGTTCGGCGGCCTCTGGCTGGGCTTCTGGCCCTGGATGGGGTTCGGCGGCCTCTGGCTGGGCTTCGGGCCCTGGATGGGGTTCGGCGGCCTCTGGCTGGGCTTCTGGCCCTGGATGGGGTTCGGGCCCTGGATGGGCTTCGGGCCCTGGATGGGCTTCTGGCCCTGGATGGGGTTCGGGCCCTGCTGCGGGGCCTGGGTTGCCGAACTGCCCTACTTGAAGGCATGGCCGGTGTGGGCTCCCTTGTGCTGCCTCTTCTGGGGGCAGAGGTGGTGGGTGCTGCAGTTGGCTGCTTTTTGGCTGCAGGGGCACGGGGCTTGGGGCACCTTTTTTTGGTTCCTGAGGGTCCAGGGTCCCTTGGTGGGGCCGAGGTGGGAGTCTTGCCTCTCAGCTTTCTCCTACCTTGCTGGGACCTTGTTGTTGGGCCCTCCGCGGTCTTGCTTTGCTGGGGTCGCTTGCTCATAGGCTTTTTAGGTGCCATCTTACACAAATGCTCAAAGAGAATGAGCTTTGGGTGCAGGGACCTTTAAATAATGAGCCCAGCGTGTGACGCCTATGCGCACGACTACGCGCTCGTACGAACGTACGTTCGAGCGGAACCAGGAAACCGCTGGGGTTTCACTTATCTGCTGCCTTGAAGAAGCATAAAGATGGCGCCCACTATCTTCACCCGTCAACAGGAAGAGATCCTCATGCTGGTAAGTGGCTGCCTGTGCATTTTAATCTAATAGTCAATGATGGCCTAAATGTAAATGATGCGTTTGGAACTAGTTTGGGGTCTCTTAATGTTTAATCACTGGCTCCTCACACTTCATCCTCAAGGGCCGAGCCTGGCCACGTTTTCACCTGTCTATGCTGATGTCCTAATTCGGCCAATTGCTCCGGCTTAGCAACAGTTAATTAACCTGTGGAGTAGCGGGGCGAGCTGGCAAACCTGGCCTGTCTCGGACCTTGATGCGGATGTTTGAGGAACACTGTTTTCCTAAGCCATAAAAACACAACGGGAAGCCACACACGTGGTCCAAAAGCCTAAGCATTAGCCTACATGTTGGATGTTTAAACCATCCTAACATGCCATAGATGCAGGTGGGCTGATTCTTGATGTTGGCTATTATCTGTATGTGCATGGTGTGTGATACACATAACCTAAGACCAGACTCTCATTCACAGTCAACGTCCGCTTTAAGGCACTCCCCAAAAATGGCTGCCACTAGAAATGTGTGTGTTAATGACATGAAATCCTCAACTTGTGATGCAACACATATGTGTGTGTGTGTAAAAAAGTAAAATCTCTGTGTCCATTATGTTTTTCAGATCATGCTTCAACGCCGGTATGACTTCGCGCCCAATGTGTGCGAGAAAAGGGACATCGCCCGGGAGATCATCGCGGAGATCCACCGTGTGACTAGCACCACCTTCACTCACACCCAGATAATGCAGCATTGGTCGGACCTGAAGCGTCTGCACATGCCCCGGGTGCGGAGGTTTTTTGGAATCCATTTTCCAAGTAAGTACAAAGCAATTGCATGGTATATGTTCCAAATGTATAAGTTATGCCTTTATTTATAATGACTTTTCTTTGGTAGTGTTGGAAATGGATTTCAGAATTCGCCGCACCCGGAGGCGTACAGGCCGACCAGTGCTGCATGAGTCTGCATCTGTGAGTGAAGGTGGTGGATCTCCCGGGCGACGGACCTACCCCTCCTCTGTGGCCTCCTCAGACCAGCCCCTGGACCTTTCCACAGAGGAGGGGCCAAACCGCGTGGGCGTGGAGTCATACCTGGCCAGGCATGGTGAAGGCTCTGGTATGTCACTCTTCATGTATAGGCACAAAGATATACATGGCAGGGCAAAAACTAAGTTATCCTTTATTATGTATTTGTAGAAGCTTCTGGTGCGGGTGAAATAGTGGAGGAGGAGGCAGCAGAGATGCTGGAAGTCGATCCGGGCGAAGGTGAGTGA
The DNA here is from genome assembly GCA_027917425.1 of Gastrophryne carolinensis. Lineage (NCBI taxonomy): Eukaryota > Metazoa > Chordata > Amphibia > Anura > Microhylidae > Gastrophryne > Gastrophryne carolinensis. The sequence goes on from CM051234.1 coordinate 367,315,954, forward strand.
TGTCAGCCAGACTGGGAGCCAGATATGTTGGGAATAGTGACTCTCTACAAGTACTAACCAAATGTCACATGTTTCTCCAGGGACTTCTTCACAGCAGAGCCAGGACCAAGGGCAGCCTGTTGGCCCCAACCAGCCATCTGTCGGCCACCAACTCCGTAAGTCTCCATGCCATTATTCATATTAATGTTTGGTTAGCTAATAACACACACATAACTAAAGGCGTAGCCAATGTGTATTTCACACTTTCATGTGGGCACTTCGTTAGCTTAAAGAGGACCCTAAGTTGTCTTAAGAACCAAAGAATTAGCCATCACACTGTACCTACAGATTTGAAACATGGAAAAACACCCTTCACCCATCTAATGCATGTTATTAGACTGAACCAAACCAATATTGGGGAATATGGAATGCGCAATATTTACAGGCAGCATGGGATACAGATTGAAAAAAGGAAGGTGCTGCCATGCATTGTGTGAGTGATGACCTTTCCCTCAACCCAGCTATGCTCGGGATTCCCCACGCACCACTGTAACCTACTACCCTGTACTTTATCCAACTCTCCACTCCTCATTAAGTGTTATGCTTCAGAGTCCAGATGGCGGCGCTGTAATCCCAAAAAAACCCTCATTAACTTTGAGGTGGTGCAGAATCATTTGTGAATAGTTATTGGTTTTCATGAAATAATGTGGAAGGTCCGGTTTAAGTAGTTTAAACACTTACCTGTGGGAAATGCATTAACTGTATCCCTTGGAAGAATGACATATGTCATGCATTTACATGTATTTGATTAACCCTAAATCTATTTCCAGCATACAAACCGGTCTGGGACTCCTATTTATGTTTCTTTCTCTATTGGTTACAGGGATGATCCCCCAAACCTTGGCGGGCAAAAAAAAAAGAATGAAGGAGTTGGTGGCCGAGCTGCTGGCCATCCAGGCGACGTTGGGGCCAACAGATGAAGAAGAGGATGATGAATAGTGCCCTTGGTCCTGGCTCCTTTGTTTGACTTGTTTTTAAATATGTTAAAATTTTAAAAATGCTTTTATGTATTTTTATAAAAAAAAAACATTTTGTTTGTTTAAAAAAAAAAAAAAAAGGTGTTTTACTGTTGAAAAAAAAAAAACAATTTTCTATGTGTTTTACTGTTGAAAAAAAAACAAAAACTTATATGTGTTTTACCGAGACCAAAATCCAAAAAAAAAATTTGAAACAAAACAACCCAAAAAAAAAAAGAGGTTTTAAAAATTATTTACAACAAAACCAAGCTAATAATGTAAATAAATTAGATTTTAAGCCTTCCTAAATGTGTCTTTTCTAATATGCACACACACAAAAAATTACACAAACCAGAAACAACACGCTTAGAAACATATAGACATATGTACATTATGTGATTTTCTTACGTTTTAGGGACCGAGAAAGGAAGTTGGATGCAGCCGCTAAGGGGTTTAGGTAAGTTTGAGGCACCGAGAAATGAAGTTGGATGCAAGCGCTAAGAGGTTTAGGTAAGTTTGAGGCACCGAGAAATGAAGTTGGATGCAGCCGCTAAGGGGTTTAGGTAAGTTTGAGGGACCGAGAAATGAAGTTGGATGCAGCCGCTAAGGGGTTTAGGTAAGTTTGAGGCACCGAGAAATGAAGTTGGATGCAGCCGCTAAGGGGTTTAGGTAAGTTTGAGGGACCGAGAAATGAAGTTGGATGCAGCCGCTAAGGGGTTTAGGTAAGTTTGAGGCACCGAGAAATGAAGTTGGATGCAAGCGCTAAGAGGTTTAGGTAAGTTTCTGGTTGAGGGTGCGCATGCGCAAGATCTTATAAACATACGAACGCACGAATCTAAGAGGCCAAAAACCAATGAAAGCCAGAGGCAAACGCAAGTAATTGGAAGTGGTTGACGATGGAAGCAGCCGAAAAAACAGGCTGCCGCCGCAACAGGTGAGCACATGAACGTGATTTTTACGATTGCCAACTGACTGAGGCAAGTTCGGGAGATATCATACGAACGGACGTATCTTTTAGGATAGAAACGTATTTGCTTATTGAATCACTCGCAAGTTCATACGAACGCACGAGCGGACGTGAAAAATAGGATGATCGTGAGCCAAATCCAAGCTGTTACATGTTTCTTTGAATCAACCCAATTGTGTCAGCCAATGAAGCAACTTTGTCTGGAAGTGCTGCAAAAGCAGTCCACTGCATCACAAGTGGCATCTGACACCCCCAGTCAACTGTCTGTTGTCTTTTATGCTTTGGGTTCAGCTCCACTATCCATTGATGAAGATCTGATAATCATAAAATTCAGCAGCTACTGCCCAGCCAAGAAGTGGAGGAGACACTCGCCTCTTCTTCCACTAGCCGGCAATTAGTGATGAGGAGAGTGTCGTGGGAGGAGGTGTTGCAAGCCGAGGTAGTGGAAGAGGGTCCCTGGAGTCTGCGGCGGTGGCGGCGGCAGCAGCAGCAGATTATTGCGGACTGTTGTTCGGAAAAATCAGCTACTCAGCGATGTGGCAGTGTTTCATGCAGCATCCTGTGGAGAAAAAGTAGGTTAGTTAGTGTATATACATAAAATTATGAATAGACAAATGCAATAGTATTGCCAAAGTGAAGTTTTGTTTGAGGGTGTGTTTCCACCTTGTAATTAAATCAGAAACAACTAGCTATCATTTGCCTCTGAATAATTAGCCCTCAAAAATTCTTGGAATTTTTAATCTTGATGTCTGAGGGATTTCTCCTCTCAGACAGCGTCACCATAAGTCCAGCCTGCTGCATTACACTTGGAAGAACATCTTGTTTGCGCTGCGACAAGGAAGCCAGAGTCATGCGTCCTGACATGGCACACGTGTTCAGTCTAGTTTTTAAGTCTTGCCCCCATCTGAAAGAACAACAGGAAAGAAAGTTAGCATGCACTTCTGGCACTCCTACACCACCAAGCACAACCTTATTGAGCCTCAGCGTCACAACGGTGTACCCCACCATAGTCTGATTTGCGATGTTTCCACCCGTTGGAATTCCACCCTCCATATGCAGGATCCACTATAGCAGTGGTCCCCAACCCTGTCCTCAAGGCCCACCAACAGGCCAGGTTTTGCAGATCTCCACAAAGATGCACAGGTGGAGTAATTAGTGCAGCTGCAGAGCAATAGAGCTGGCTATTTGGAGATCCAAAAAACATGACATGTTGGTGGGCCTTGAGGACAGGGTTGAGGACCACTGCACTATAGGAACAGAGAAAAGCCATCACGGATTTCTGGATGATCCAAACGGATAGGGGGACACCCCTGTGTAAATTCAATGTAAACCATTGGCAGCTCATACGTGACACCGACCGTTTGCTCAGGCCCTTTGAGGAAGCTACGTTATTAGTCAGTTGCCAGGACTATGAGATGAACGATGAGATTCCACTGCTTCATGTACTACAACACATGTTGGAAACCATGGCTGGTCAGGGCACTGGAGACATGGCACATACATTTCACAGCCACATGAAGCCTGTGGGGGCTGAAGTGGAGGAGGAGGAGGGGGTGGGGCACAGCAAACCACAGTTTAGGTTTCACAAAATGACCATTTTATCTAGTCATCTGACAGGAGAGGAGGAGCAGGAGCAGCCACAGGAGCTAGAGGGTTGTGAGTAAGGCGAGACAGAGGACCCAGACACACCATGGCAGTTTACAGTGGAGATGGAGACAGGTAGTCCCTCCGAGTCACTTGCACAAATGGCACGATGCATGCTCACATGCATGCGTACTAGTGAGCGCAGAATTGTCTCCATTTGTCAGCGGGAAGACTTCTGGCTCTCCAACTTATTGGACCCTCGCTTCCGGCACAAAATGGGGGCATTTTTTACGCCCACTGAGAGGGAGGACAAACTGACCTACTACAGAGACATCCCACGTAGTCAGTTGGGCGATGTCTATCTGCGCCATGGCCCATACTCCCGCAGGTCTGACTCGGGGGGAAGTCTGCGATCACCTTCCACTGCCATGGCTGCTGGGGGGGTGGAAGGAGCAGCAGCAGCAGCTCCATCAGCAGCAGCCTCAGTCTTCAGTCGCTAGTGAGTAGCTTTCTACACCCGCATAGTGAGTCTACTCATGAGCAGCAGGAAGACCTGGAGCTGGACCTCAAACAGCAGGTCATGTCATACCTTGACATGACCATGCCAACACACCTTCAAGATCCACTGGATTTGCTGGGAAGCCAAACTTGACTTGTGCCCGCAACTAGCAGAGTTTGCCCTGGAAAAGCTGTACTGGCCGGACAGTAGTTGATTTAGATGGCAACTGGGCTGCTCTATATAACGAAGCAAAATGGCAAATTTACCTCACTATATAAGCTATTGCCCCTCAGATTTACACAGGGGCTGCTCTATATTATGCTGCAAAATGGCAAATTTACCTCACTATATAAGCTATTGCCCCTCAGATTTACACAGGGGCTGCTCTATAATATGCTGCAAAATGGCAAATTAACCTCACAATATAAGCTATTGCAGCTCTATATAAATAAAAATAAATAAATAAAAAAAGGGCCTGTAGAAGCTTATTTAGTATAACAGATAGGGTGACATGTGCTGGTTTGGGATGCCCATATGGGCTAGTGTTTTGGCAGCAGTACAAAAACCAATGCAAAATGCAATAGCTTAATAAAGCTGATGCTGATCAACGCTTATTTAGTATAACAGATGGTGTGCAACATGCAGGTTTGGGATGCCCTGCCGCCTGGTGTATTTAAAGCAGACCAAAACCAATTCAAAATGCAATAACTTAATAAAGCTGAGGCTGTATATGCTTATTTAGTATAAACAGGTAGGGTGCAAGGTGCAGCTTTGGGGTGCCCTGCGGCCTGGTTAAATGAAAGCAGTCAAAAAGGAAGTGCAAACTGAAGTAGCTTAATGAAGCTGATGCTGATCAACGCTTATGTTGTATACCAGATAGGGTGCAAGGTGCAGCTTTGGGGTGCCCTGCGGCCTGGTTTATTAAAAGCAGTCAAAAACAAGTGCAAACTGAAGTAGCCTGATCAACGCTTATGTTGTATAACAGGTTTAAAATAGCATGTGCCTTGGGATGCCCGTGTGGCCTGTTATATTTCAAGCTGAACAAAAAGTAACAATAATCCAAGTATGAGACATCATTTTGACCTTCTTTACAGCGCCATACTTTGAAAAAAAAAAATTAATTTCATGCCGATCAATCCAAAGGTCAATGCCCCTAACAAAAATAGTGTTCGGCATAAGTTTTCCTTCTGGAAGGACGTAACCTTTAGTTTACATGGTTGGGGTAGGTTATCTTACAAATTGGGATACCCCAGGCAGCAGTGTCATTGAAAGAGACAGATTGTAATGCAGGCCATACGCAAGCAGAGAAACTCAGGCTGCAACAGGCCTATTTAGTTTACATGGTTGGGGTAGGTTATCTTACAAATTGGAATACCCCACTGTATATGAAACCGAATATAAATGCACACCCAAAAGTGGACAATCAGCCTCCAAGAGGCCTGCTTAGTTTAAATAAGAGAGCTGCTTAGTATGGTAGGTAGGTTATGTTATGTTACAGAATGGGATGCCCCAAGCAGACTTGAGATCAGTATATATGCACACAGCAGCAGTGTGTTAGCAGGCTCATACAGGCCAAATTTCTTTAAATAACTGTGCAGCTTACAGTAAATGCAGAGGCTAATGGTATGTTACAGAATGGGATGCCCCAAAGCTGACTTGAGAACAGTATATATGCACACAGCAGCAGTGTGTAAGCAGGCTCATACAGGCCAAATTTCTTTAAATAACTGTGCAGCTTACAGTAAATGCAGAGGCTAATGGTATGTTACAGAATGGGATGTCCCAAAAACCAGAGAGCACCTGGCAGGCAGCAGTAAGACTATGCACAGCAAAAGTGTCTTTATCATGCCTAATTTCAATTAGAATAGGTGCAAATGGTTAGGTTCTTAAATAGAGGCTGCTGTAGTCACCGAATGGGATGCCCTAAAAACCAGCAGTAAGTACACCTGGCAGGGACAAGTAGTGCTATGCCCAGCAAAAGTGTCTTTATCAGGCCTAATTTCAATTATAATAAGTGCAAATGGTTATATGGTCTTAAACAGAGGCTGCTGTAGTCACAGAATGGGATGCCCTGGCAGGGTCCAGAAGTACTATGCCCAGCAAAAGTGTCTTTATCAGGCCTAATTTCAATTATAATAAGTGCAAATGGTTATATGGTCTTAAACAGAGCTGCTGTAGTCACAGAATGGGATGCCCTGGCAGGGTCCAGAAGTACTATGCCCAGCAAAAGTGTCTTTATCAGGCCTAATTTCAATTATAATAAGTGCAAATGGTTATATGGTCTTAAACAGAGGCTGCTGTAGTCACAAAATGGGATGCCCTGGCAGGGTCCAGAAGTACTATGCCGAGCAAAAGTGTCTTTATCAGGCTAATTTCAAATATAATAAGAGCAAATGGTTATATGGTCTTAAACAGAGGCTGCTGTAGTCACAGAATGGGATGCCCTGGCAGGGTCCAGAAGTACTATGCCCAGCAAAAGTGTCTTTATCAGGCTAATTTCAAATATAATAAGAGCAAATGGTTATATGGTCTTAAACAGAGGCTGCTGTAGTCACAGAATGGGATGCCCTGGCAGGGTCCAGAAGTACTATGCCCAGCAAAAGTGTCTTTATCAGGCTAATTTCAAATATAATAAGAGCAAATGGTTATATGGTCTTAAACAGAGGCTGCTGTAGTCACAGAATGGGATGCCCTGGCAGGGTCCAGAAGTACTATGCCCAGCAAAAGTGTCTTTATCAGGCTAATTTCAAATATAATAAGAGCAAATGGTTATATGGTCTTAAACAGAGGCTGCTGTAGTCACAGAATGGGATGCCCTGGCAGGGTCCAGAAGTACTATGCCGAGCAAAAGTGTCTTTATCAGGCTAATTTCAAATATAATAAGAGCAAATGGTTATATGGTCTTAAACAGAGGCTGCTGTAGTCACAGAATGGGATGCCCTGGCAGGGTCCAGAAGTACTATGCCCAGCAAAAGTGTCTTTATCAGGCTAATTTCAAATATAATAAGAGCAAATGGTTATATGGTCTTAAACAGAGGCTGCTGTAGTCACAGAATGGGATGCCCTGGCAGGGTCCAGAAGTACTATGCCCAGCAAAAGTGTCTTTATCAGGCTAATGTCAAATATAATAAGAGCAAATGGTTATATGGTCTTAAACAGAGGCTGCTGTAGTCACAGAATGGGATGCCCTGGCAGGGTCCAGAAGTACTATGCCGAGCAAAAGTGTCTTTATCAGGCTAATTTCAAATATAATAAGAGCAAATGGTTATATGGTCTTAAACAGAGGCTGCTGTAGTCACAGAATGGGATGCCCTGGCAGGGTCCAGAAGTACTATGCCCAGCAAAAGTGTCTTTATCAGGCTAATTTCAAATATAATAAGAGCAAATGGTTATATGGTCTTAAACAGAGGCTGCTGTAGTCACAGAATGGGATGCCCTGGCAGGGTCCAGAAGTACTATGCCCAGCAAAAGTGTCTTTATCAGGCTAATTTCAAATATAATAAGAGCAAATGGTTATATGGTCTTAAACAGAGGCTGCTGTAGTCACAGAATGGGATGCCCTGGCAGGGTCCAGAAGTACTATGCCCAGCAAAAGTGTCTTTATCAGGCTAATTTCAAATATAATAAGAGCAAATGGTTATATGGTCTTAAACAGAGGCTGCTGTAGTCACAGAATGGGATGCCCTGGCAGGGTCCAGAAGTACTATGCCCAGCAAAAGTGTCTTTATCAGGCTAATTTCAAATATAATAAGAGCAAATGGTTATATGGTCTTAAACAGAGGCTGCTGTAGTCACAGAATGGGATGCCCTGGCAGGGTCCAGAAGTACTATGCCCAGCAAAAGTGTCTTTATCAGGCTAATTTCAAATATAATAAGAGCAAATGGTTATATGGTCTTAAACAGAGGCTGCTGTAGTCACAGAATGGGATGCCCTGGCAGGGTCCAGAAGTACTATGCCCAGCAAAAGTGTCTTTATCAGGCCTAATTTCAATTATAATAAGTGCGAATGGTTATATGGTCTTAAACAGAGGCTGCTGTAGTCACAGAATGGGATGCCCTGGCAGGGTCCAGAAGTACTATGCCCAGCAAAAGTGTCTTTATCAGGCTAATTTCAAATATAATAAGAGCAAATGGTTATATGGTCTTAAACAGAGGCTGCTGTAGTCACAGAATGGGATGCCCTGGCAGGGTCCAGAAGTACTATGCCCAGCAAAAGTGTCTTTATCAGGCTAATTTCAAATATAATAAGAGCAAATGGTTATATGGTCTTAAACAGAGGCTGCTGTAGTCACAGAATGGGATGCCCTGGCAGGGTCCAGAAGTACTATGCCCAGCAAAAGTGTCTTTATCAGGCTAATTTCAAATATAATAAGAGCAAATGGTTATATGGTCTTAAACAGAGGCTGCTGTAGTCACAGAATGGGATGCCCTGGCAGGGTCCAGAAGTACTATGCCCAGCAAAAGTGTCTTTATCAGGCTAATTTCAAATATAATAAGAGCAAATGGTTATATGGTCTTAAACAGAGGCTGCTGTAGTCACAGAATGGGATGCCCTGGCAGGGTCCAGAAGTACTATGCCCAGCAAAAGTGTCTTTATCAGGCTAATTTCAAATATAATAAGAGCAAATGGTTATATGGTCTTAAACAGAGGCTGCTGTAGTCACAGAATGGGATGCCCTGGCAGGGTCCAGAAGTACTATGCCAAGCAAAAGTGTCTTTATCAGGCTAATTTCAAATATAATAAGAGCAAATGGTTATATGGTCTTAAACAGAGGCTGCTGTAGTCACAGAATGGGATGCCCTGGCAGGGTCCAGAAGTACTATGCCGAGCAAAAGTGTCTTTATCAGGCTAATTTCAAATATAATAAGAGCAAATGGTTATATGGTCTTAAACAGAGGCTGCTGTAGTCACAGAATGGGATGCCCTGGCAGGGTCCAGAAGTACTATGCCGAGCAAAAGTGTCTTTATCAGGCTAATTTCAAATATAATAAGAGCAAATGGTTATATGGTCTTAAACAGAGGCTGCTGTAGTCACAGAATGGGATGCCCTGGCAGGGTCCAGAAGTACTATGCCGAGCAAAAGTGTCTTTATCAGGCTAATTTCAAATATAATAAGAGCAAATGGTTATATGGTCTTAAACAGAGGCTGCTGTAGTCACAGAATGGGATGCCCTGGCAGGGTCCAGAAGTACTATGCCGAGCAAAAGTGTCTTTATCAGGCTAATTTCAAATATAATAAGAGCAAATGGTTATATGGTCTTAAACAGAGGCTGCTGTAGTCACAGAATGGGATGCCCTGGCAGGGTCCAGAAGTACTATGCCCAGCAAAAGTGTCTTTATCAGGCTAATTTCAAATATAATAAGAGCAAATGGTTATATGGTCTTAAACAGAGGCTGCTGTAGTCACAGAATGGGATGCCCTGGCAGGGTCCAGAAGTACTATGCCCAGCAAAAGTGTCTTTATCAGGCTAATTTCAAATATAATAAGAGCAAATGGTTATATGGTCTTAAACAGAGGCTGCTGTAGTCACAGAATGGGATGCCCTGGCAGGGTCCAGAAGTACTATGCCCAGCAAAAGTGTCTTTATCAGGCTAATTTCAAATATAATAAGAGCAAATGGTTATATGGTCTTAAACAGAGGCTGCTGTAGTCACAGAATGGGATGCCCTGGCAGGGTCCAGAAGTACTATGCCAAGCAAAAGTGTCTTTATCAGGCTAATTTCAAATATAATAAGAGCAAATGGTTATATGGTCTTAAACAGAGGCTGCTGTAGTCACAGAATGGGATGCCCTGGCAGGGTCCAGAAGTACTATGCCGAGCAAAAGTGTCTTTATCAGGCTAATTTCAAATATAATAAGAGCAAATGGTTATATGGTCTTAAACAGAGGCTGCTGTAGTCACAGAATGGGATGCCCTGGCAGGGTCCAGAAGTACTATGCCGAGCAAAAGTGTCTTTATCAGGCTAATTTCAAATATAATAAGAGCAAATGGTTATATGGTCTTAAACAGAGGCTGCTGTAGTCACAGAATGGGATGCCCTGGCAGGGTCCAGAAGTACTATGCCCAGCAAAAGTGTCTTTATCAGGCTAATTTCAAATATAATAAGAGCAAATGGTTATATGGTCTTAAACAGAGGCTGCTGTAGTCACAGAATGGGATGCCCTGGCAGGGTCCAGAAGTACTATGCCGAGCAAAAGTGTCTTTATCAGGCTAATTTCAAATATAATAAGAGCAAATGGTTATATGGTCTTAAACAGAGGCTGCTGTAGTCACAGAATGGGATGCCCTGGCAGGGTCCAGAAGTACTATGCCCAGCAAAAGTGTCTTTAGCAGGCTAATTTCAAATATAATAAGAGCAAATGGTTATATGGTCTTAAACAGAGGCTGCTGTAGTCACAGAATGGGATGCCCTGGCAGGGTCCAGAAGTACTATGCCGAGCAAAAGTGTCTTTATCAGGCTAATTTCAAATATAATAAGAGCAAATGGTTATATGGTCTTAAACAGAGGCTGCTGTAGTCACAGAATGGGATGCCCTGGCAGGGTCCAGAAGTACTATGCCCAGCAAAAGTGTCTTTATCAGGCTAATTTCAAATATAATAAGAGCAAATGGTTATATGGTCTTAAACAGAGGCTGCTGTAGTCACAGAATGGGATGCCCTGGCAGGGTCCAGAAGTACTATGCCCAGCAAAAGTGTCTTTATCAGGCTAATTTCAAATATAATAAGAGCAAATGGTTATATGGTCTTAAACAGAGGCTGCTGTAGTCACAGAATGGGATGCCCTGGCAGGGTCCAGAAGTACTATGCCCAGCAAAAGTGTCTTTATCAGGCTAATTTCAAATATAATAAGAGCAAATGGTTATATGGTCTTAAACAGAGGCTGCTGTAGTCACAGAATGGGATGCCCTGGCAGGGTCCAGAAGTACTATGCCCAGCAAAAGTGTCTTTATCAGGCTAATTTCAAATATAATAAGAGCAAATGGTTATATGGTCTTAAACAGAGGCTGCTGTAGTCACAGAATGGGATGCCTCACAGCAGACTTAAGATCAGTTCAGTATATATGCACAGTTAGTTAGTATAAGCAGCCTGAAAACGCTAACAAAGCCTGTCAGGCTGGATGAAAAAAAAAAAAAAACTCCCTGTGACAGGCTGACAGCCTCCGATTTTTCTACCTTTCCCGGTTTTTTCGCTGACTTTCTGTCTGTCTCCTGTCTGTCTCCTGCCTGTCTCCAGCCTGTCCCTGTCTGTCCCTGCCTGTCTAACTGTCTCTCCCTCAGCTACACAGCGTTCTGTCTCTCACGAATGCAATAGAGAAATGAGGCAGGAAAGCAAGATGGCCGGCCTTAAATACCGCTGTGACGTCACCGGGCTTGCTGGCTGCTGATAGGCTGCATGTGACTGTCCCAGCTTGCACTGGCGCGGGGTTGATGTCTGGACATGTCCCGTCCGCCATCTTAGAATGCCTGTAATGTAAATGAATGGATGTTAAAGGAAAACTTCGAGCGATCGAATCGCGGGGAAATTCGGATTCGATCCGAATCAAATTTTTCCTGAAATTCGGATCGAATCCGGGTTCGTCCGGATCGATTCGATCATCCCTAATTCCACCAAATAATTGTGTTTTAAAATGAATCCCCATTTAACTTCTCCTAAAGGTATTTATGTTATTCTGTATCTCAATAGTGCATTTTCATATCTTAAAGTTATCCTGTATCCAGAAAGAACGTTCCTTTCCTCAGCCCAGTGCCCCAAAACAGCCTGTGTTTTTTTTTAGTTAAGCTTTTGCCCAGTATTCATAAAAACACTAACCAGGTGCAGTCTGATGTTCGAATAGTGGCCATATGGCTTCCTGGCTGTGGCACTGGCTGCGGCAATGCCCCCCCCCCCAGGTTCTCTACAGCAATGATTTATTCAGTTACACACAGCTCAGCATTACAGTGTTGCAGTCAATAGTTAAAAAATAAATGTCAGTAGCTTATCATTCATTCAGTGGCTGCAGCACCCTGCTTCCTCATCTGTATATCTCCTTAGTAAGGAAAACCACTTCCTAATTCAGCTTTTAGTCCCAACCCTGCTGACCTGGTCCATCAATCAACCTTCAGGGACCCAAGAACCAAAACACCCCCACTCCCTGCCCAGATGTCCTGATTGGCTGCCTCTCTCTGCAGCTCTAAAAGCCACCTTCCTCTAACACTCAACACAGTGTGCTTACATCACATCACTGTTGCCACACCCACTGTTTCTCTTTATTTTTTCTATGAATCTCCAATGCTCTAATACTTTCAAAGAAAACTGCAGGTTCTTTTTGAAAACGGGTTGTAGTTTAGGACAGTGCAACATGTAGCCGGAGATAATGGGCCAACAATTGGGCTTGCTTTTAGTATAACTTTAAGGGTCAGCCTTATCCTATTTAACAACTGCAATAAATCTGAGAGCACTACAAGCTGAACCGACACATACACCTCAGTAAACCATTTTAGCTTGTAACTAAATAAAGGAGGGGTCTTTGTAGGTCAACCACTTTTTGGGACGGTAATAATGTTTTTCCTTCATTTGTGAATCATTTTTCTGACTTTGGATTGATGTAGTCAATACTCTTTAGTGGTGGTTTATTAACCATTTCCAAGGAACATCAATAACTCTTTTTCTGGTGTCCTCAAATAACTTTTGTTCTGCCATGATACACTTCCACAAACACTTTGGCCCTTATTCATCAAGCGATAGCGCCAGGTAGTGTCTGACGAGCGCCAGGTAGCGGCAGCTAACGGCGACTACCGACTCAAGTACGCCCGGCGGCGGTCACAATGACGCATTTATCAAGCAAAATGAGGCTAGCGCCGGCGAGAGCGACGGCTAGCGCGGCATTCATCATCAAGCCGCCTGGACCGAACAGCGCCGCTGCAAATTCCCTCACAGCGCCAGGTATGAGCTGTCGCTCCCTGGCGATGTCCAATGCATTTCAATGGAGCAATCTATAATAATTCATGATTAATTGGTAATATTTTTTTTTTTGATTTTTTTAATGTCAAAAATTCGGAGACCATTTCTGCTATGTTAGGATTTATTTTTAAGTCAAAAAAAAAAAAAAAAAAAATATGTGCAGAATTGATCTAACAGGTCTGAGATTAATGTATTCATATAACGGGATGATTCTAAAAACATGTATAATGTTACATTCAAAAAATATGGTTGTTTAGGGGTTAAAAACTAGTTAATACAGATCGCCGCCAGCGCTCTGGGGTTTAAACAAGGAATGGACAGCGACAGCACATTCGGAGCGTGATTTTTTGATGAATATGAAGCTAGCCGTTCGCTCTGCCCATTCGTTGTCAGGCGCTCACATACAACGCTGGACCTGTGAAACAGCGACTCCCCAGCCCGTATTCAACATTACCGCACACCGACTGAGTCGCTGTCATCAAGCTAATGCCGGCCAAGCACAGCGAATACTGTCTGGCGCTGAAAAAATCACGCTACAGTCGCTCATCTGTCGCTACCTGGCGCTATTGATGAATCGGCCTCCCCGTGAAGATCAGACTTTGATAGATTCCTGTTCAAAAAGGTCACCAATCACACTTCATCCCATTGATCCCAAAGTTTTACATACTTTTACCACTCACATATATTTGATATTGGATCAATGGCCAAGTCTTCTATTTTCATTAGCTGGCTTTTGGCTCTCATTATTTCATATAATGAAATATACAGAACTCAGCATACAACTCTTATCAGAAGTTAAAAGCTGGATTTTATAAAAATAAAATTAACTCATCCTGAAATTAATTGCAGCAACGCATCTCAAGAAAGTTGGGACAGGGCCATGTCTCCCCTTGTGTAGCATTCCCTCTTATTGTTACACAGCTTTAGGATAGGTACAAGTGATGTACCATCTTTGTCTGATGTAGAACAGCCCAAAGCACCCCTGTAAGCCCCATCCCCAATGTGTGCCAGTCAATGAGTGCTCTCCAAAGATGAGTCTATTGCATTGAATGGACACTTCATGGACAGGGATGAATATTGTCACTCCCACAGGGATGGTAATAAAGCTTTAGTATTGTAGGGACAGGTAATGTGACAAGGTTTTAAAAATGGCTATTTCTGAGCTTCCTAGAGCCTCAATAGGGTTGTAAACCATTCTGCCTTGCTGTAACACGCATAGGATGCGTGCTGGGTTAGTGAAATAATACTGTAAATAATTATGACATGCAGATCAGAGGCATCGCTATTAGAATCGCAGAGCGGCACAATTATAGAGAGTTGAGGTGGCATCACTAGGAGGGGCCCCTATATTGCCTGAAAAACACACCCTGGAGCTGGCAGCAGCAGGAGCCCAAACATTGCTTGAAAGACACACTGGAGTTGGCAGCAGGAGCAGCAGGAGCCCAAACATTGCTTGAAAGAGACACTGGAGTTGGCAGCAGGAGCAGCAGGAGCAGCAGGAGCCTAAACATTGCTTGAAAGACACACTGGAGTTGGCAGCAGGAGCCCAACCATTGCTTGAAAGACACACTGGAGTTGGCAGCAGGAGCAGCAGGAGCCCAACCATTGCTTGAAAGACACACTGCAGTTGGCAGCAGGAGCAGCAGGAGCCCAAACATTGCTTCAAAGACACACTGGAGTTGGCAGCAGGAGCCTAAACATTGCTTGAAAGAGACACTGGAGTTGGCAGCAGCAGCAGCAGGAGCCCAAACATTGCTTGAAAGAGACATTGGAGTTGGCAGCAGGAGCAGCAGGAGCCCAAACATTGCTTGAAAGACACACTGGAGTTGGCAGCAGCAGCACAGGAGCCCAAACATTGCTTGAAAGAGACACTGGAGTTGGCAGCAGCAGCAGGAGGCCAGAAATTGGCTGAATGCCACCCTGGAGTAGCAAGCAACAGCAGCAGGAGCCCACAATTGCTTGAAAGACACACTGGAGTTGGCAGCAGCAGCAGGAGCCCAAACATTGCTTGAAAGACACACTGGAGTTGGCAGCAGGAGCAGCAGGAGCCCAAACATTGCTTGAAAGACACACTGGAGTTGGCAGCAGGAGCCCACAAATTGGCCTAAAGACACACTGGAGTTGCAAGCAGCAGCAGCAGGAGCCCAAAATTGCCAGAAAGACACACCCTGGAGTTGGCAGCAGCATTAAGAGAACATATACAGATTTTCGGCACAGATATCTTATCCGAAGTATATTAATAAAAAGTAAGAGTAACGTAAAGCATTTTCTCAATAATTACTTGTGGTCTGATGCGGAGAAATGTCTGTAACTGGAGAGCAGCGCTTTAAATCTGTTTTGCCCTATCCATATTTCTTTAGTGTTGGTCTGGCCCCATGATCAATCTACTCTAATGCATCAGGCATTGGTGGGTGGAAATCTTGGATGATCCATGCCCGAATCATTTCCACCCAGGCCAGTCTCTGAACAAAAAACATTTTTTAAGCATACTGGAGCACATTGAATTGCTCTCATCAGAGCGTCACTTACGCACATCTAAGTTTCATCACTTTGTTTGTGTTAAAGTCTTCAGGGCCTAGTTACTACTTAGTGAAAGACCATAGATAGTTACACACCTGCTGCTCTTATCGACAAATCCTGTTTTAAGTGTAGTGTAGCGTTTTGTCCTCCCCTCATATACGCACTAAGTATGTCAGGCAGAGAAGTGGCAGGATGGGCACAGAGAAGTTGCAGAGGCCTAAATTCATCAGAGGTTGCAGCAGACTAGGGTTGAGTGGCAGCAGGAGTCTCAGTGAAGGGACTGATCTCCCGGTTTCAGCTAGCGGCCGTGTCTTGACCAGCAACCCATCTGCCATCATCCATTGGTTAACACGATCATCCACTGCATCACAAGTGACATCTGACACCCCCAGTCAACTGTCGGTTATGTCTTATGCTTAGGGTTCAGCTCCACTATTCAGTGAGGACGATCTGATAATCAGTAGCTACTGCCCACCCAAAAGTGGAGCAGACACTCGCCGCTTCTTCCACTAGGCGGTCAAGTAGTGATGAGGAGAGTGTCATGGGAGGTGGTGTTGCAAGCGTTTTGGCTTCTTAAGCAGACACTGTTGAGGAACCTGAGGAGGACATCAGTGAGTTTTGAGGGCACTTTTAAAGGCTTGGAGTGATGGAGAGTGACAGATTTAGCAGCCAGCATGTTGGCAGAAGGGGAAAGTATGGAGGCAAATGTACTCGGGGTAGACCAATTGCTTCCCAGGAGGTAGTGGAAGAGGGTCCCTGGAGTTGGCGACGGCGGCGGTAGCAGCAGTGAATTAGTGCGGACTGTTGGTAGGAAACATCAGCTACAAGGCCATGTGGCAGTTTTTCATCAAGCATCCGCAGGAGGTTAACATGGCTATATGAAAGATGTGTAGGCAGAAGGTGAAGTGTGGCCAGGGTCCCAATTTTGGACCCACAGCCCTGCGTCAACATTTGCAGCGTCACCATCAAGCGGCCTGGGAGAGTTGGCTCCAAAGTGGTGGGCCAGCCTGCTGCATTACCCAGTGGCACGCCGCTCTCTGTTCCAGCCAGCCAAGGCTCCACCACCTCCTGTGTGTCATACCCATCCTCTGTCGCTCCAGATGCTCCTCCTCCTCTTAAACCGAGTCAGTCATTCCGCCAGCAATCCATTGGCCAAGCCATGTCCAAGAGACAACAGTATGTGCCCACGCATCCAACGTACAGAAGCTAAATGTACTCCTGTATAAGTTGCTGGTGCTGCAGTCCCTCTCTTTTGAGTTGGTGGACCTTTTAAAGAACTGATGGCTTGTGCCGAGCTGAGGTGGAGAGTCCCATGCTGTCATTTCTTTGCGAAGAAGGCAGTACCAGCCCTGTACAATTTTGTTGAACAGAAGGTGGGCCAGTCCTTTAGCCTGTCAGTGTGTACCAAAGTGCACAGCAGTGCCTACGTCTGGAGCTGTAACTACGGTCAGGGACAATACATATCCTTTAAGGCCCACTGGGTGATTGTGGTTCCTGCACAACCACAACAGCAACTTGGACAGGTCCCTCCGCTGTGGCCTCCACGCTCCTAGGCCTTTGTGCCTGTGACCGTGCCTCACCGGACATGGTTGCCCCCAGGTCTTAATAGGCGCAAAGGATGGCTGCTTACGGTGAAAGCCGATGAACCACGAGGGTATACCGAAGCCGAGCTCGTTCACAGTTAGTCAATCCGGAGGGTGCGTCAGAGTACAGGGATGAGACAGGTGCGTAGTCAGGAGTAGCCAAAGGGTCAAGCCAGGAGGTCAGAGATCGCGGGGTATCCAGAGGGGCAGGCAGCTTCGTGGTCAGACAAAGCAGAGGTCAGTACAGGCAGCAGACAGGAATGGTCGATCAAGCCGTGTCGGAACTGAACCGGCACAAAATGGGGGCATTTTTTAAACCCGCCGAGAGGGAGGACAAACTGACCTACTACAAAGACATTCTACGTAGTCAGTTGGCCGATCCCTATCTGCGCCATGGTCCATACTCTGGCAGGTCTGACTCGGGGGGACCTCTGCGCCTTCCACTGCCATGGCTGCTGGGGGGGTGGAAGGAGAAGCAGCAGCAGCTCCATCAGCAGCAGCCTCAGTCTTCAGTCGCTAATGAGTAGCTTTCTACACCCGCATAGGGAGTCTACTCATGAGCAGCATGAAGACCTGGAGCAGGACCTGAACCAGCAGGTCGTGTCATACCTTGACATGACCATGCCAACACACCTTGAGGATCCGCTGGACTTCTGGGCAGCCAAACTTGACTTGTGGCCGCAACTAGCAGAGTTTGCCCTGGAAAAGCTGTCCTGCCCGGCCAGTAGTGTGCCATCTGAGCGGATGTTTAGTGCGGCAGGAGCCATAGTCATGCCAAGGAGAACTTGTCTGTCCACGAATAATGTGGAGAGACTCACCTTTGTGAAGATGAATCAGGCATGGTTCAACCAGGATTTCCAGCCAACAATGGCTGATCCATGGTAGTAGCTGATGCATGGTAGCTCCTTATGCTGCTGCCAACTCCAGGGTGTGTCTTTCAAGCAATATATGGACTCCCTATGCTGCTGCCAACTCCTGGGTGTGTCTTTCAGACAATATATGGGCTCCCTATGCTGCTGCCAGCTCCTGGGTGTGTCTTTCAGGCAATATATAGGCTCCCTATGCTGCTGCTGCCAGCTCATATGTGTGTCTTTCAGGCAATATATGGGCTCTTAATGCTGCTGCTGCCAACTCCAATGTGAGCACTCTTAAAAGACGCATGCTAGCATATTTGGGATGTCCCCCGGTTAAAGGCAATGGCTGCTGGCAATTTGACAAAGTGACTTCCTTTACAAAATGCAACCAGTTAATAGACAGGTACTCTTGAAATATTACTGCTAGTGTTTGGGATGCCCCCTCCTCACATACAAAGGAGGCCTCCCTTGATTGTGGAAAAGTGATGTTAATTATAAAATGCAAGCAGTTATTAGACAGGTACTCTTGAAATATTACTGCTAGTGCTTGGGATGCCCCCTCTTCACATAAAAAGGAGGCCTCCCTTGATTGTGGAAAAGTGACATTAATTATAAAATGCAAGCAGTTATTAGACAGTTAGCCTTGAGATATTTATGCTAGTGTTTGGGGGCTGGGGTTTTTACAGCAGACACAGAAAACAATTCAAACTGCAATATATTTATGAGAAATAGCGTTTAAAAGCTGCTTTAGTGTAACAGATAGGGTCAAATGTGCAGGTTTGGGATACCGTGCGGCCTGGTGTTTTGACAGCAGGACAAAAACCAATTCAAAATGCAATAGCTTAATAAAGCTGAGGCTGAACAAGCTTATTTAGTATAACAGATAGGGTGCAATGTGCAGGTTTGGGATACCCTGCGGCCTGGTGTTTTGACAGTAGGACAAAAACCAATTCAAAATGCAATAGCTTAATAAAGCTGAGGCTGAACAAGCTTATTTAGTATAACAGGGTGCAACGTGCAGGTTTGGGATACCCTGCGGCCTGGTGTTTTGACAGCAGGATAAAAACCAATTCAAAATACAATAGCTTAATAAAGCTGAGGATGAACAAGCTGATTTAGTATAAAAGATAGGGTCACATGTGCTGGCTTGGGGTGCCCATGTGGGCTGGTGTTTTTAAAGCAGACAAAAACCAATTCAAAATGCAATAGCTTAATAAAGCTGAGGATGAACAAGCTGATTTAGTATAAAAGATAGGGTCACATGTGCTGGTTTGGGATGCCCATGTGGGCTTGGGTTTTTACAGGAGGCCAAAAACCAAATCAAAATGCAATAGCTTAATAAAGCTGAGGCTGAACAAGCTGATTTAGTATAAAAGATAGGGTGCAACGTGGTGGTTTGGGATGCCCATGTGGGCTGGTGTTTTGACAGCAGGACAAAAACCAATTCAAAATGCAATAGTTTAATAAAGCTGAGGATGAACAAGCTTACTTAGTATAACAGGGTGGCATGTGCTGCTTTGGGATGCCCATGTGGGCTGGTGCATTTAAAGCAGACAAAAACCAATTCAAAATGCAATAGCTTAATAAAGCTGAGGATGAACAAGCTGATTTAGTATAAAAGATAGGGTCACATGTGCTGATTTGGGATGCCCATGTGGGCTGGTGTTTTTAAAGCAGACAAAAACCAATTCAAAATGCAATAGCTTAATAAAGCTGAGGATGAACAAGCTGATTTAGTATAAAAGATAGGGTCACATGTGCTGGTTTGGGATGCCAATGTGGGCTGGTGTTTTTAAAGCAGACAAAAACCAATGCAAAATGCAATAGCTTAATAAAGCTGATGAACAAGCTGATTTAGTATAAAAGATAGGGTCACATGTGCTGGTTTGCGATGCCCATGTGGGTTGGTGTTTTGGCAGCAGGACAAAAACCAATTCAAAATGCAATAGTTTAATAAAGCTGAGGATGAACAAGCTTACTTAGTATAACAGGGTGGCATGTGCTGCTTTGGGATGCCCATGTGGGCTGGTGCATTTAAAGCAGACAAAAACCAATTCAAAATGCAATAGCTTAATAAAGCTGAGGATGAACAAGCTGATTTAGTATAAAAGATAGGGTCACATGTGCTGGTTTGCGATGCCCATGTGGGCTGGTGTTTTGACAGCAGGACAAAAACCAATTCAAAATGCAATAGTTTAATAAAGCTGAGGATGAACAAGCTTACTTAGTATAACAGGGTGGCATGTGCTGCTTTGGGATGCCCATGTGGGCTGGTGCATTTAAAGCAGACAAAAACCAATTCAAAATGCAATAGCTTAATAAAGCTGAGGATGAACAAGCTGATTTAGTATAAAAGATAGGGTCACATGTGCTGGTTTGGGATGCCCATGTGGGCTGGTGTTTTTAAAGCAGACAAAAACCAATTCAAAATGCAATAGCTTAATAAAGCTGAGGATGAACAAGCTGATTTAGTATAAAAGATAGGGTCACATGTGCTGGTTTGGGATGCCAATGTGGGCTGGTGTTTTTAAAGCAGACAAAAACCAATGCAAAATGCAATAGCTTAATAAAGCTGATGAACAAGCTGATTTAGTATAAAAGATAGGGTCACATGTGCTGGTTTGCGATGCCCATGTGGGTTGGTGTTTTGGCAGCAGGACAAAAAACAATTCAAAATGCAATAGCTTAATAAAGCTGAGGCTGAACAAGCTTACTTAGTATAACAGGGTGGCATGTGCTGGTTTGGGATTCCCATGTGGGCTGGTGTTTTTAAAGCAGACAAAAAACAATTCAAAATGCAATAGCTTAATAAAGCTGAGGCTGAACAAGCTTACTTAGTATAACAGGGTGGCATGTGCTGCTTTGGGATGCCCATGTGGGCTGGTGTTTTTAAAGCAGACAAAAACCAATTCAAAATGCAATAGTTTAATAAAGCTGATGAACAAGCTGATTTAGTATAAAAGATAGGGTCACATGTGCTGGTTTGCGATGCCCATGTGGGCTGGTGTTTTGAAAGCAGACAAAAACCAATTCAAAATGCAATAGCTTAATAAAGCTGAGGATGAACAAGCTTACTTAGTATAACAGGGTGGCATGTGCTGGTTTGGGATGCCCATGTGGGCTGGTGTTTTTAAAGCAGACAAAAACCAATTCAAAATGCAATAGCTTAATAAACCTGAGGATGAACGAGCTGATTTAGTATAAAAGATAGAGTCACATGTACTGGTTTGGGATGCCCATGTGGGCTGGTGTTTTGAAAGCAGACAAAAACCAATTCAAAATGCAATAGCGTAATAAAGCTGAGGATGAACAAGCTGATTTAGTATAAAAGATAGGGTCACATGTGCTGGTTTGGGATGCCCATGTGGGCGGGTGTTTTGAAAGCAGACAAAAACCAATTCAAAATGCAATAGCTTAATAAAGCTGAGGATGAACAAGCTGATTTAGTATAAAAGATAGGGTCACATGTGCTGGTTTGGGATGCCCATGTGGGCTTGGGTTTTTACAGGAGGCCAAAAACCAAATCAAAATGCAATAGCTTAATAAAGCTGAGGCTGAACAAGCTTACTTAGTATAACAGGGTGCAACGTGGTGGTTTGGGATACCCTGCGGCCTGGTGTTTTGACAGCAGGACAAAAACCAATTCAAAATGCAATAGCTTAATAAAGCTAAAGCTGAACAAGCTTGCTTAGTATAACAGATAGGGTGGCATGTGCTGAGGCTGAACAAGCTGAGGCTGAACAAGCTTGCTTAGTATAACAGATAGGGTGGCATGTGCTGGTTTGGGATGCCCATGTGGGCTGGTGTTTTGAAAGCAGACAAAAACCAATTCAAAATGCAATAGCTTAAAGTGGACCGTCACCCATGGGTGATCGGCCCGGGAATCTATAAGATTCCCGGGCCGATCACCCCCCTCACCGCGGGACATCCGAGATCGGGATGTCCCGCGGTGAGGGACCCCCCCCCAAAACCCCAAAAGAACTCACCTGATCGGCGGCGGCGGCAGTTTGTGAATGGCCGGCGCGGGCGCGCGCACTGTCAGAGGGGCGCGCGGGAGGCGGCGGCGGACGCGCTGCCTTGTCCGCTGCTTGTCCGTGGGAGCGTGGTGAGGTGAGTTTGGGGGTTTCTGGGGGGTTTTACACAGCGGGGCACCCCTAATCGGGGTGCCCCCCTGAAGTGGACCAAAACCCAGGATAGTCAAAATCCTGGGTGTTGGTCCACTTTAATAAAGCTGAGGCTGAACAAGCTACTTAGTATAACAGATAGGGTGGCATGTGCTGGTTTGGGATGCCCATGTGGGCTAGTGTTTTTAAAGCAGACAAAAACCAATTCAAAATGCAATAGCTTAATAAAGCTGAGGATGAACAAGCTGATTTAGTATAAAAGATAGGGTCACATGTGCTGTTTGGGATGCCCATGTGGACTGGTGTTTTTAAAGCAGACAAAAACCAATTCAAAATGCAATAGCTTAATAAAGCTGAGGATGAACAAGCTGATTTAGTATAAAAGATAGGGTCACATGTGCTGGTTTGGGATGCCCATGTGGGCATTACAGTACAGGTGAAAGGATTGGGCTTCACAATTGTAGTCACGGGGCAATCAGTCAGGCCCCCCCTGTGACCATCTGAGCATGGGCCCCGGAGCAAACGTGACCCTTGTCATTGAGATCATTATGCCCCTGGGTGTGCTATGGTAATCTAGGAGGACTTTGTCTTAAATGCTAGCTATAATGTCCACTAGACTTAGATTTTAAAAGCAGGTATAATAACACTTGCCTATACACAGCGCAACATAGTCAACTTGGTAGCCTGCTTCCTTATGACTGGCAACAGGAATGCGCACCGCCAACCAGACATTTGTGATGCCTCACTGTGTCAAATCCCCTGAATTGCCTACTCTATATACCATGCCGGCACGCCCACAGCACATGAAGGGGATTTCAGAGAAAAAAAATCATAGGAGTGTAATAGGATAGTCCCCTGGCTAGGGCTGCACCTGGGAGGGGGGTCCTTGGAGAGGGGGATGCCCTGAGATACCCTGAGTGGGTTGGTTGGAAATGGAAGGGAAGTCTATTGTGGGTTGTGTAGTGTAGATATAATTACTTGATTAGGCCACTACATGTCCCTATAGAATAAGGAATAGAATAAGCAGTTTAAGGGAAATCCTTGCTACAAAGGAGTAAGTTCGAGCACAGCCCACTACCCTGATTAGGAAGTATAAGAGAGTATGAGGAACCCAATGAGGTGTGGCTGGAAGATTTAATCAGTCTGAGTGA
Source organism: Gastrophryne carolinensis (assembly GCA_027917425.1). NCBI lineage: Eukaryota > Metazoa > Chordata > Amphibia > Anura > Microhylidae > Gastrophryne > Gastrophryne carolinensis. The sequence goes on from CM051234.1 coordinate 367,339,175, forward strand.
AGAGCTGTGAGCAGGAGAATCCCTGATGTCCGGGCATGGGAAGTGGGCCCTGGTGAGACAGACTGATGTGAAGGGGAAGCCAGGAGGAGATAAATACCCGGAGAGGGGGTACCAGACCGATTAGAAGCCAGTGCAGATGTGGACCCTGCAACCCATCCGTAAGCAACTTGAGTCAGGAGAAGAAGAGAGGCTTTAAGTGGGGTCTGGAGGATGATAAGAAGCAAGGGTGAATTGTTTTTAAAGCCTCAATAACGGGAGGGGCATCCCTCAGTTGAAACTGAGCTCTGCCTGTGTCTGGACACAAGAGTGACTGTCCACTTCTACAAATGTATGAGTACCAAGCCCTCTCCCAGGCAACCCCACAGGCCCTGTTTGGAGGACTGTAGCACTGTTAGTAGGGGGAATCTCCAGGTGCATGCACAGCAAACTCACATGTATGTTATAGGGGCTCACTGGAGAGGACAAGTACCCAGCATAGTAAAAATCTTGTGTATTTTGGGTTCCTGTTTAAATGGACAGGCAGTGAAAAAAATATTTTTAACTCCCTACTAACAGGCGCGATCCCACCCACTTCAGTCCCACCCACTTCAGCTATCCAGTTACAGTGCTTTCAGCTCTGGTGCCAGCGGCATGCTCCACAGTAGGCCTTTGTGTTTACCTCTGCTGCCAGGCACAAGGGAGTAAGGTCCATTGTTCATTCACCACAGGGTGTACACCACTCTAAAAGATATACAAGAAACAGAAACTGGTGGTCTATAAAAATGACTGATCATGCATAGGCACTAGAGGAATCCGTGGGTGAATTTTAGTTACTGCCTACAGATGTTCTTTAACACCAGTAATATATTAGTGTTCCTTCTAAAAACCTATATAAACATATATTTGACTTGACAGAGTTCATTTTGTGTGCATTATGTATAATTAGGTGATAATAAACATGCTTTCTAAACAGCCAGGTAAGATATAAATCACCTTGAAGGCATCATACCTTAAGAAATTAACAACAGCCTGTATATTGCCTACGCTTAAATGTACTGCTGCTGTTAAGTGTAATAGAATGATTAACTAATTAAAAAACAGAGTCCGGTATACACTGAGGAATTCAATTTCTCCAAGGATAATGATGGTGAACTTAGAAATACTTTGCCATGGAAGGTTATGTCTGTGCAGTGCGACAATAATAAATCACTTAGTGTTGTTTGGAAACAAAGAAGTGCTTCCATATTTAAGCATTAGGCAGCTCAAGCAAGAGTATTAAATCGGTCTTTACATTCCCTGTTTAATGAATTGTGTTTTCCAGCTGGAAGAGCCTAAGAATTAAGCATGGATTTCCAAACTATAAACTTTTCTCAGCCTTTTTTCTATGAAGATGTTTAGTAATAAATAAAAAAAAACATTGATTTTAGGAGTAGAAAGAACAGGGACAAAATAATTAGACACTGCACCATTTTTGGTTTTTGTTCTCTTTACGTTGCTTTCTGTGTTGTTCTGCAGCACAACGATACTCAGTATTTGGCCCTGAAATCCCCAGACTTAGCCAGTTTTATTGGTTGCATGCTTTAGTGGTAATGGATCCCTGGTATCATTCACAATAGATGTGGAGATTTAGAGATAGAAATTGTTATGCAGACCTCTGTGTCAGCAATAGCATTGGATAGCATTCTGTTTTTATTAAAAATGTGAGGTGAAACTCGGTATGACGGCCTGATTCAGAGCTTCTCTCGCACGTCAAATGACATCAAAGCATCGTACTTTGTTTTTGTGGTCAAGTTGTTCGCCCTTTTAATATGGCTCAAGAGCATCCGCGTGTGCCGTAGTTTTCTGTTTCAAACTTACACCATATTTTGCTAGAGAGAAAACTTGAACAGTCTTTTGTTGCTGGTGAAAATACAGTTTACATCCTCCACACCTATGATGGAGCCCCTTGACGAGTTCTGTGAGTATGAGTGTCAGGGCAGGGCTTTGGCGCAAGGTGCTGCTCGATGGGGTGTTGCTGCAAAGTCAAGTTAAATGCACTGGTAGTTTCCTCTTAACAGCATATGTGCCCCTTCTAAATTCCTATAAAGGTTAGACACTGGGTCCCACATCGACATGTGTCCCCAATTTATTGTCTGCTCACACCCATGTTAGGGGTTACATATAAAGGTTGCATAATACCCTTGGTGTGTGTAGTTGCACAGACAAGCCCTCAAACTTGGCTGTGCATGTGAGAACTAAGGATTGTGGGTGGCGTGTTTGGTTGGTCCACTCCCCTCTGTGCCAAGGAACAAGTCTTACCACCTGTGGGCACATGCCACCTATCGGTGTCCATAGTGCCTGACACCCCCTGGTAGGAGTTGGGGTGGAGCATCCCCAACACCCACTCCTCAGCATGGGTAATTTGTAGAGTTTTGGGGAGTCCCCCACCAGTTTGCAAGCTATATTCCATAAAGGAAAGGGTGGCTTTAGTGAGTTGTCCATTGTTTCCTATATAAGATGCCGTCTGAATGTTCAATACTTACCCCTCAGCTCGCCTGGTGCTGAGTTTCTGCCACCACCTTCAGGTCGTCCCACTTTTTCTTGGCCTGGGCAACATCTTTGGATTCTGGCCCTGCCCAGTCGCGTTGTGGTCAATCTCCAACTATAACTGCTCCTGCAATGCTTTGGTGGTTTAGCGGGACCGAGACCCAGCCAGTCAATTATAATTTTTGACAACACAATCCAGCAGAACCTCCAGCTGGGCATCATTAAATCGGGCACTCAACTTTCCCCTTGTTAGTTTGCGCCCAGGGTGAGTGGCCAATGCTATGGTCTGCTAGGTGGTGTTTTGGCTGTCCATGCCCAGAACAGATGGATTCCAAGCTGCTGGCCGGGGAAAGAGCGGGCCTGGCTGTAGCAAAGCTGCTCAGCCTTTGGCTCCCCCGTTGGCTCGCATGGGGCCCGCACTGGGGTCTGTCCTGGAGTTCGTATGGTGCTCTGGGGGTGGGCTGTGCTGGGAGGCCTGGGAGCACTGGTTTTCTGACTTCCGCTGCTGATGCCTTAAACTGCTGTGGGTGACGGCTTAGAGTGACTGGGGGTAACAGCAGGGGAGTGCCTGCGGGATGAAGGGTGGGTCCTGGGGCTGTGGTACCTGGGCAGGTGTTGCCAGTTACTCGCCAATGCCTGTGTTCCTGGCTCTGGGGGCATTGGTGGCACCTATTCTGTGGCCTAGTGAGCAAATCTGACCCCCAGCCGTGTTTTTTATACCAAACTGAGTGTGTAATTGTATAGGAAACTATTTGGTTTGCAGGGGTGCATCATATAGATGACATCCAAAGACATCCAACATGGCACCCACCTTGTTCACATATGAGCATCAGAAGGACATTATGATGGTGAGTCACACTTTCACGCCATTCCTCTACGCATGTGTTCTGCATTACACTCCTGGCAAGGTGCAAACAGCTGACAGTGGCCGCAAAATATGAACAAAGGCACATGGCGCCACAGTAATATTGGAGGCCTGGCCTTCCAAAGTTACAGGGCCATAGTACTTTTCTGTCACTGTCACATGGACCACTCTGGCATGTTTGTATGCGATGCAGAGGTGCCTAAGTGATTTATGTTTGACATGTCTATGCAATTTGCTACTATTTAGGGATGGGAGAGCTGGCTTCACCTTGTTGCTGGCCAGTATCAGTGAGCCCTATCCAACAGTAGTCGTGGAATAGAGACGAAGTAGTGCCTTTTGGCCTAAGTGCGTCTGCGCTTGCAACCCCCTACTATTGTGGTATGGGAGAGCTGGATTAGTTAGCATTGGCATACACTAGCACATACAAGGTGCTTGCACAGTTCCAGGAATCGACTTAAAGCAGCAGGAGCATGCATGTGGAGCTAAAGGAGACCGAAACAGAGGACATAACCATGCACATCTGTTTGATGTTTGCAGGCTTCCATGGACCAGCGGTATGACTTCAAACCCAACACACATGAAAAGAGATCGTTGGCAGAGGAAGTGGCAAGCCATGTGAGTGGCGAGGTGATGTCGCCTTACAACGTCACTCAAATAATGCAGCATTGGTCGGACCTAAAACTGTGAAAGTTGCCCTGGGTTCGGAGGTTCTACAGCAAGAAATTCCCAGGTAATAGATGTACAACAAAGAGGGTGAGCTATGAGGGTAATGAGTAACATGTTCTATAAACATTATATTTTCTTTTGTAGCTGCGGAATTTTGGCTGCGAATCAAGCCCACCCAGAGTTGAGGGGTCCGACCAGTGAGGCCACCCAGGTGGGACCACCACCAGCCATGGAGCCCGCGGAAGAGAGGGGTGTGTTGGCCTTGGAGTTGCCCACAGCTCCTGCACACTACAGTAGGCCAATACAAAAAAACACACAGGTTGTGCTGCATGTAAAGACTAATAACATGTTTGTTAAGTGCTGGTGTGTTGTGCTCCTCTGTTCGTACAAAATCATCAGTGGGTGAGTACGCGGCAATGGGGCCACCTCAAACAGAAGAGGCGCGAGACTTAGGTGGGTGTGAAGGCAGTAAAGCAGAACAATACCCAAGCATTACACAAACAGCACATGCCCATAAAAACTTATTTCCCTCTACAGAACCTGAATAAGGGATGACGCCGCAGAGGAGGGTGGTCCCCTAAAAGTATGCAGCTACCAGTTTGGATAAGTATGTGAAAATGTGCATGCATGTACAGGCACACATGTGGACAAAAAAAGTGGTAATGTATATTTTTTTCTCTTTGCAGGTGCCATGTTGGTCCCAGAAAAAATGTTAAACAATGATTGTATATGTTTTTAATAAAAAAAAATGTTTTTAAAAAATTACACAAAAAAGTTACTAAACCAAGACAAAAAAAAAGTATAATACAACAATAGTTTTAAAGTCATATGCTGCGTAGTGGCGTGCTTTCTATGCAGCTCCATAAAGCAGATGCTAAGCAAACAAACAGCAGTGCAAAAAAGGGCACCAGAAACAGAAGGTGGTCGAAGTAGAAAAGGTGAGTAACAGTGGGTAGAAGCAGACAACATGGCAACCAAGGTACAAAGGTAAGCATGGTGAAGGACATGCAGACTACTTGGGATGCCCTAGATGCCAGCAGGGGCAAGAAAGGTAAATATGGTGAAAGACATGCAGAATACATGGGATGCCCTAGATGCCAGCAGGGGGAAGAAAGGTAAGTATGGTGAAGGACATGCAGACTACCAAGGGTACAGTGCGGGGGACAGCGAGAAGCAAATTAATATAACTGGTTACAACAAAAAAAGGCGTGCGTCGGAAAGCCACACAAGAACAAGGCACAATGGGCTCCACAGCAAGTTATGTTCAAAAATAGGTAAAAACTTTTCAGCTGAGAATATTGTAAATGCTTGGCTAAACCTTATGCGTAGGCAAAGCAAATACAGCTGCAGCTGTGAATGATGCGAGCGTTCGCAACTGTCTGGTTACCGAGATCAGCTCCCGAAAAAAACAAGCAACCTATTCCTCTTCCACTGACCATCGGAAATGATTAAATGAGGATAGCTGATGAGACGGGATGCATCATCTCCAATAGATTAGAATGGGAGTCAAATATCAATATGGTGCTAATGAAGGACCAACAAAGGCTTTTAAAGAGGCAGTTAAAAATGTTTGGCCTACACAGACACCTTCTAGACATCTTTTTCAATTCTGTCACTGGGGCTATCCTGTGCTCCTCCTTCACCCCATGGTATGGGGGAGCATTCAGCAATGACCAAAAGAGACTTCAAAGAACTGTCAAAACAGCTGAAAGAATTATTGGCCTGCCACTCCCATCCATCAATGACCTGGATACTTGTAGGATTAAATCAAGGGCAAAGACGATTCCTCATAACCGGGCAATGCCTTCTTCAAGCTTCTGCCCTCGACTCAAAATTCCAGCCTGCAAAAAAAGCAGGTTCCAAAAAAGTTTCTTCCCTAGGGTCATTAAAGCCTGAAACACCTGTATGCTTGACCTGTCCCTTGGAACAGTTAAACAGTGACTTCTGAATAATGTGACCTTGAATAGAACCTAGAATGACGGGGAGGCCGATTCATCAATAGCGCCAGGTAGCGACAGATGAGCGACTGTAGCGTGATTTTTTCAGCGCCAGCCAGTATTCGCTGTGCTTGGCCGGCATTAGCTTGATGACAGCGACTCAGTCGGTGTGCGGTAATGTTGAATACGGGCTGGGGGGTCGCTGTTTCACAGGTCCAGCGTTGTATGTGAGCGCCTGACAACGAATGGCCAGAGCGAACGGCTAGCTTCATATTCATCAAAAAATCACGCTCCGAATGTGCTGTCGCTGTCCATTCCTTGTTTAAACCCCAGAGCGCTGGCGGCGATGTGTATTAACTAGTTTTTAACCCCTAAACAACCATATTTTTTGAATGTAACATTATACATGTTTTTAGAATCATTTTGTTATATGAATACATTAATCTCAGACCTGTTAGATCAATTCTGCACATATTTTTTTTTTTTTTTTTTTTTACTTAAAAATAAATCCTAACATTGCAGAAGTGTTCTCCGATTTTTTGACATTAAAAAAATTAAAAAAAAAATTATTACCAATTAAGCATGAATTATTATAGATTGCTCCATTGAAATGCATTGGACATCGCCAGGGAGCGACAGCTCATACCTGGCGCTGTGAGGGAATTTGCAGCGGCGCTGTTCGGTCCAGGCGGCTTCATGATGAATGCCGCGCTAGCCGTCGCTCTCGCCGGCGCTAGCCTCATTTTGCTTGATAAATGCGTCATTGTGACCGCCGCCGGGCGTACTTGAGTCGGTAGTCGCCGTTAGCTGCCGCTACCTGGCGCTCGTCAGACACTACCTGGCGCTATCGCTTGATGAATAAGGGCAATAGAATATGTGTTATTCCCCCTTATGCTTTTATACTGCCATACTTTCCCAATGTTCAACCCTATGCTGCCTGTATCTAAAATGATTCCTTGTATATTGTAATGATGTACTTGGTGAATAAAAGTGATTCTGATTTTTAAAGATATATTGTATACAAAAAGAACACAACCAGAGGTGTGTTTATAATGGAGCAATTTAATCTACGATTACAAATACTGAAATGATGATTGAGGTACAAGCATTGCAGTAAGTATGGCTGGGGGCCTATAAGGTTCATTCTTGAGTCCATATAATGCCATGCCTAGTGGTGATCAGTCCCAGAAATATTTTGACAAAAAATGGTCAAACTCCATGATTCCAGAGAAAGAATGGAACTACAGAAAAAGAAGAATGCAAGTAGGATCAAGAGACAAAAGCGGGGGAGGGGAGAAGAGACCGTCTTACACATCTAATCACAGCAGGCCTTTTCAGAATGTCAAATTCCTCTACACTATTCAGCTTGTCCAGATCTGAATATACTTTTATTGGGAATTATTATTGTCTGCCATACATTCTTCCATTATATTTAGGGTGTCCACCTCTAAAATCCATTCTGCAACAGATGGAAGGGTCTGGGATTTCCAGTATCGGGGTATAACAGATCTAGCAGCAGCATCAGATTTGGCTGATGAAGCCTGGAATAAGGGACTGCAGTGTTAATTGTGGTGTAGTACATAAGTGCTCCCAATGGAGGCCAGATGCTATTAGCAAAACTGTATCCCATAAACTGAATAGATGGGCACTCCCACTAATGTGTCATATACCTTACATTCGAACCACAATTCCAACACAGGTCCAGAGCATAGGGGGCTAAAAGTCTAATGGTGGTTAGATATTTATTCCATTTGTGAGAATTGTATAGAGAATTGTATGTGTATAGTATCAGTTGGCTAGCAATAATGCATGAGGAAAAATATATTTTGGAGATCATCTGATGAAAAGCTAAGACCTAAATCTTTTTTCCATTGTAGGATAAAACTCAGCAGAGTGTCTACCAAAATGCTCTAAATCCCATAGCCTGTTGATCTGTAGGCCCTCCTTACTGTACTTAAGGGCAGTCGTGGCCTAGAGGTTAGGAAGCAGGATTGTGACCAGAGGGCCTCTCACTCATTGGCAGTGGGGGCATATCACATGACCATTTGGAAGCATCCTGCAATGAATTCAGGGCTGGGAGAGAAGTGTGCTGTCGGAGGGTATTGTGAGTAGCAGCTGCAGAACTCTGGCTGGCTGCCAGGAAAATGTCCTTTGTTTTGTTTTTGTTATTTGTTGTAGACTGTATGTTGTAGTGTTGTGTGTACACAGTATGTTGAAAACATACTCACATCTAATTGGTACTGCATCAATTGCCTTGTATTGTGGCAGTTAGTAGCTCATGTGACTTACAAATGTATATGCATTATTGTGGAAACGATCTGCAATTTGTAATAAAACAATTCACTGTCACAGAGGGAGCATGGCAGACACACATTAGCACCCTGGCATACAGGCCCCAAATGGGTGGAATAGGGCATCCTATTATTTTCTACTATCTTGACGATTCTCTGTAGCCTGAGTTTCTCTTGCTTGAAGGCTCTTCCCAACCTGGTGGTTAGGAAGAAGCTAGAAAGAAAGAAAACTGGCACTGCATCCATCCTGAACCTATGATAAAACAGAACTTTTACTCCTCACATTAAAAGAAACAGACATGATGGATTTTTGACACTTGGACAACTTTTCAAAACCAAGTGACACATTTTGGGAATACACCCTTAGCGCACACTGTGGCTTTAGGCAAATATCCTAAAATAGCAATAAGGGGAGAAAGGGACCTGGATGGGGTAGTCAATAATGAATTCATATACAGAGGAAACCAAAACGAATTTAAACTTAGCAAAATAAAAAACAATACAAGCAAGCTTCCATAAATTTCTGAGCAATGTTGGTGCACAAAGAAAGATATAGAGGCCGATTCATTAATAGCGGCAGGTAGCGACAGTTGAGCGACTGTAGCAGTATTTTCACAGCGCCCGCTAGTAGTCGCTGTGCTTGGCCATTGTTCGGTTGTTGATAGCGACTCAGTCGGTGTGCAGTAATGTTGAATACGGGGTGACGAGTCGCTAATTGGCAGGTTCCGCGATGTATGGGTGCGCATGATGGGGGCTGGTCAGAGCGACCGGCTCCCACCACATTCATTAAAAAATTACGCTCAAAAAATTCTCGCGCTGTGAAATGCATGTTTAAACCCCAGAGCGCTGGCGGCAATGTGTTAAAAGTAGTTTTTTAACCCCCAAACCACCATATTTTTGGAAACCAAAAAAAAAAAAATTTTGAAAGAATTTAGTAATATGAATACAATAATATCAGACCTGTAATATCAATTTTGCACAATTTTTTTTTTCTTTTACCTTAAAAAAATTAACTAACATGGCAGAAGTGGTCACAGAATTTTTCTCATTTAAAAAAAAAAAAAAAACATTAATAACAATTAATTATGAATATTTAAAGATTGTTCCATTGAAATGCATTGGAGAGCGCCAGGTAGCGAGAGGTCATACCTGTCGCTGTTCAAGGTCGCTCGCTGGCGCTGTGGGGTGAGCCTGGAATAATGATGAATGAGTGGGTATCTGGCGCTATCTCAGTCGCTAAGCAGGATTGGCTTGATAAATGTGTGATTGTGGTGGGGAGCCGGCGTTCTCGTGGTGGGGCCCGTCATTACCGGTCGCTCACCAGTCGCTACCTGTCGCTATTCCTTCATAAATAAGGGCCATAGGCTTTTAGAAAGGTTATTATGTATATGATCACACACAGGGGCGGACTGGGGACAAAAAATGGCCCTGGAACTTTCTGGTCACACAGGCCCTGCATTTGCCTAGGCCCTTTCATTGCATCTGCAATTGTCCATTGCAATTGCATTGCAAAGGTTATGCATGCAGTGATATTTCTGTGCTAGCGTTTGCAACCGCACTCCATTGAATGGTGATCACAAGCATTAGTGCTAGTAAATCACCGTGCTAATGCATTTGCATGTGTGCTAGCGATTTCCTATGGAAACCACTAGCGCACATGGTGTGAAAGTAGCCTAAATATTCTTGCAAGTCTATATATATATATATATATATATATATATATATATACCACAGCCCTGGCATCTTGCTGCTATCAACTCCTCCTGTCCCAACTGTGGGGGAGAAGGGACAGAATGCAGAGAAAGAGTCTGGAAATGTGAAGGAAGGTGAAAAAGGAAGAACAGAGACAAAACAGAAGGAATGTAATAGTAATGGGATAAATGGCATCATGTATTGGGGTCACAGCCTTGCAATGCATTGAAGTGTGTTGCAACAATGGCTTTACAACCTTTTGTGAGCATTAAAGTAGACCAAAACCCACCTGTCACATGGCCAGTAGCATAACGGGGAGGCCGATTCATTAATAGCGCCAGGTAGCGACAGATGAGCGCCAGTAGCATGATTTTCTCAGCGCCAGCTAGTATTCGCTGTGCTTGGCCGGGGTTTGCTTGTTGACAGCGACTCAGTAATGCGGTAATGTTGAATACGGGGTTAGGGGTCGCTGTTTCACAGGCTCAGCGTTGTATGGGTGCGCCTGACAACGAATGGCCAGAGCGAACGGCTTGCTGCAGATTCATTAACAAATCACGCTCCGAATTTTTTCGCGCTGTGAATTCCTTGTATAAACCCCAGAGCGCTGGCGGCGATGGATTTAAAATAGTTTTTAACCCCCAAACAACCATATTTTTTGATTGAAAAATTATACAAGTTTTTATAAACATTTTGTAATATGAATACATTAATATCAGACCTGTAATATCAATTCTGCACAAAATCTTTTTTTTTTATTTTTACCTTAAAAAAAATCCTAACATTGCAGAAGTGGTCACAGAATTTTTGACATTAAAAAAAAAAAAAAAAAACATTAATAGCAATTAATTATGATTAATTAAAGATTGCTCCATTGAAATGCATTGGACATCGCCAGGGAGCGACAGGTCAGACCTGGCGCTGTGATGGGATTAGCAGCGGCGCTGTTCGTTGCAGTCGGCTACATGATGAATCCCGCGCTAGCTGTCGCTCTCGCCGGCGCTAGCCTCATTTAGCTTCATAAATGCGTCATTGTGACCGACGCCGGGCGTACTTGAGTCGGTAGCCGCCGTTAGCTGGCGGGACCTGGCGCTCGTCAGACACTACCTGGCGCTATCGCTTGATGAATAAGGGCATAAATATGACAGGGCCCTAGTGTGAACATTAAGTGGGATTCTTTCACAGCTCCTTGAGTAAACTTTTTCTATCTTTTAATTGCAATTTGATGCAGCTAAAGAACATAGGCCCTTATTCATCAAGCGATAGCGCCAGGTAGTGTCTGACGAGCGCCAGGTAGCGGCAGCTAACGGCGACTACCGACTCAAGTACGCCCGGCGGCGGTCACAATGACGCATTTATCAAGCAAAATGAGGCTAGCGCCGGCGAGAGCGACGGCTAGCGCGGCATTCATCATGAAGCCGCCTGGACCGAACAGCGCCGCTGCAAATTCCTTCACAGCGACACGTATTACCTGGCGCTACCTGCCGCTCTCCCATACATTTCAATGGCAGACGCTGCAATGATTGTTTTTAGTGGTTTTGGGGTTTTTTGCTTTGGGACAAAATTCAACACATGTTTATATTGATATGTTTTATGAATCTAGCTGGTTATTTATCTTTTTTTTTTTTTTTTTTATTTTTCACAATGTAATGTTGTGAGTGACATGGGAATTGCATCTCCTCCACCCAAACTCATTGGCCTCAAAATCGCTGGTTTTCCACACAAACGGGGCTTGTAAAGCTATTTTGTAGCCTGTCAGGTTGGGCGGTCACGTTCGCTCTTCGAAATTGTCAGCGCCCAAGCTATTCGGCAGCCCTGTCCTTGATGAATCTGTGTTGGTCAGTGTTTGTGCAGTCGCTGTTTGAATTCGCTATGTGGCGGCGCGAGCGTCGCTGTGCCTCGCTGCGCTGCGTTGTGTGGCGCTGTGCTGTTCATACATGTGCCCTTCTGCCATTTGCAAGGAATTCACTTCCCGCGACCCCAGTCGTTGTTAATGAATACACTGTAGTTGTGAGCGTGCCTGGCCCCATATTGCAGGATTAACATTCAGTCGTACCAGCTCATAACAACCCGTTATGCATTCTCATGTGTGCCACATTTTCAGGTAGTTGTCTAGTTAGATTGTGTGATGACTTTGTGAAGCAATAAGCTCTGTATATTTAAGCACAACGGTGTATGCTTTAGAAGGACCTATGCATTACAGTATGTAGAATCCCCAGCTAAATCAAGCTAATAGTTCGTTGCGCCTTTGGCCCTAGCTTGTTTTGCAGCGTCATTTTAATGTTTTTCCGCCACTTAGCTTGCACATAGCTGATATTAGCTTGTCCCTGCTGCGCGCATTTTTTTTTGGGAATTTTGAAGCACAGTTGCTTGCGTCATATCCGGTTCCGGGATCCTCCTTTGCGTTTCAACGCCACCTTAAGGTAAAACTGTCTTGCGCTTATGCCAATAGCTTGTTTTTCTGCGTCATTTTAATGTTTTTCCGCCACTTAGCTTGCACATAGCTGATATTAGCTTGTCCCTGCTGCACGCATGTTTTTTTTTTTAGTTTTGCAGCACAGTTGCTTGCGTCATATCCGGTTCCTGGATCCTCCTTTGCGTTTCAACGCCACCTTAAGGTAAAACTGTCTTGCGCTTATGCCACTAGCTTGTTTTCAAGCGTCATTTTAGTTTTTCCGCCACTTAGCTTGCACATAGCTGAGAATAGCTTGTTGCTGGGGCGCGGTGCGTATTTTTGTTATGTTTTGTTTTTTATTTGTCTCATGTCGCTAGCGTCATTTCCGGTTCCTGTTTCCTCCTTAGCGTTTCCAATATGGCTCCCAAACGGCGAGTAATGCGCCTCCCCAGCTCCTCCTCAGATTCCGGACCCACCACCCCTCCCCCACATCCCCCACCTACCTCACCTTCCCCAAATACCACCCCTCCCACCCATTCCCCTCCTGGGCCCCAAAAACAAAGGCGCACCCGGGTGGATAGCCGGGTAAATGGCCAGGTTGTGAAAGTGAGTATTTTAGTTATGTATTTTTAGCTTAAAAATTGATAAACACACAGGGGGGATAGGGGCAGAATTTTTATTGTTTTTAGGCCAAAATTTAACACTCCACATGGGGCATCCCCATTGTGGATGTCCTGCTTGGATGGCCCCCCCCCCCCTGGAGGGCCCTAAAAATTACCTCTGCCCCGTCCCATCTGTGCATGCGTGAGTTGCGGATGCCTATTGCGCTTACCTCTAGCAGGGTGTACCCCTGCGCCATACATATTTTCATTTGGTGTGCAGGCGCACTCCCTGTTAGAGTCAAACGCCACATGCGTACTTTGCCGTGCAGACACAGCTGAGCTGGTATGCACCTCCCAAGGCCCTTGGATGCGCATACCACACCGGCGTGGAGCGCTGTGTTTGGCTTGCGGAGTGACGTGGGAGTGTCCTCAGCGGTGTATTTGGGCCCTTCAAAGGGGGTTGCAGACAGTGGGCCACCCACAATAGTTGTGGCCCAAAAAAGTGCACCCAAACCCAGAATAATGTAAATCCTGGGTGTGGGTCCACTTTGATCTTGTCTCTGTATAACTGTTTATGACATTGTTCTGAGGTCATGTATTTAATTTTTTTTTTTTTCTTTTTTTTTCCTAGGACTTCTGCCTGGCCGAATACGACTATGCCCGAGGAGCGAAAAAACGCCTTGCCATGGAGGTGAAGGCCACTGTGTCCCGGCGCTTCAAGACCGACCTGACCATCCGGGCGATACAACAAAAATGGTCAGATTTTAAGCGCCGGGACCCAGAAGGCGTGTACCGCCTATATGATGCCTACGCATCAGGTAAGTTAAAGCTTATGTTCTTTTTTGCCTTTGTGCAGAATCATCTGCTAAGCTGTGTCCTTTTTTGCTCTTTATATTAATTATTTGCTTTCACCCCCTCCACACAGATAAGCGTCCTCCCCTGGGGAAACGTGGGAAGGGATTCCTCCCCCGAACCAGGCAGGCGGACTCGGGGGAGTCATCGGGGGAGGGTCCCTCCCGCGGGTCCTATTTAGAGGACCCAGGGGAGGAAGGGGATGACGCCCCAGAGGAGTGTGCTGCTGGGGGGCTGGCAGGATCAAGCCTCAGCTCCTCACACTCTGAGTCTGAGGAGTCTCACCAGGCAAGGGGCCACTCTCAAGCAGGGAGTGAGAGGGAGGAGGGTGGCCCTTTGCCTGGTGGATCTTCTGAGCAGAGTGTGAGGAGCCGAGGCTCCCCGCCTCCTCCTCAGAGCCCTCCCTGGGCTTCAAGTGGCGCTTCATCCCCTGGTGAGTTTACATGTTTTAATTGTTAGTCTGTGACAGGTTTCATCTGACCATTTGTGCTTAGCCCTTGCAATTCCTCTGTAATTTGCAGGGCATCATATAGGCGGCACCTCCATGGATTTTTGGCGTCAAATCCTCCTCGGGCATAGTCGTGGTAAGTGTATGTTTTAAGCTAGTTCATTTTGGAATTTATGTCATTCCTTAAAGTGGACCCACAAACATTGATGATATTGCTTGGATTATGGCGCCTTCCCTGCCAAATCACATCCCTCACCCAGGGCCCCCCCCCAACCAAACACCACAAACTACTTCCCTCTTTGGGGGTGGCAGAAGCCATTGTCCCTGCCTCCTGTGTGGCACTCGAGATGTGTGTGCGCCTGCGCTCTGTTTCATACTGGCATGCGCGTGCGCACACACTGGCGGAGTGATGTGCGGAAGGCAGGGGCGGTGGCGGACTAAAATTGTGTTGCTATGCCAAAGTAGACTAATACACTGAATATTCACAATCCTGGGTCTTGGGCCACTTTTAACAGACACGTTTCCTGGTCCATTGTCTCAGCTGGTTTGCTAATGTACATTAACATCACAAACCACACTACAGTGCTAGCCAACTGGCAAGCACCCCTATGTTTCTGGCCACACCATGATGTGTGCTAGCAATAGTTAATTTACGTGAAGTAGTTAGGGCAAACACATGTTGCACACTGGTAACATTAGCCATTAAATTGTTAATGAGTCATTTACATTGCAATGTAAAGGTTAGTGCCAGATTTTCATAATGGATACATGTGGCAACCATAAACACTTCACATTAACTAATGGACCAGGAATATAGCAAATATCGTTTAACATGTATGTAAAGAAGTGTTTGTTTTTGGAGGTAAGACTCAATAACCAGATTGATGTCCAAACTTCGGGTGTCATAGCTCCACTAAATGTTGTTTTGTATTTTGTTTTTTTATGGACAGATGTCGCTACGCAGACGGAGGCAGAATTCCTCCTCCCCACACCAGCTCCAGGGACGGCCAGCAGCATGGGCCACCGCCACAGCTGCGATGGTGAGTACATCCAAATTAATATGGGTAAATACTTTGTAAACATTTCTCTTCTAGTTACATTTGTAGAAATTTGTAATGTACCAATGTGTGAATATCACACACATCTAGGTTAAATGTGTTTGGTCAATAATCCAACATGCCAGTCACCATCCTTGATAGTTGCCTCACATTCTTGTTACGGACACATACGGACTATTTGTGGCGTATAGACAACCAAATGGGGCTGATTAGGTGTTTACCAATAACATTATAGGGCAAACTTCCATCATCGTTAGGCACTGATGTTTGGCTTGGACTAAAGACCTAAATGTCCTTACTTGGCCATAAACATTATTACATTTGCAAGAGTTAACCTGGCCCAACACCAAGGGTGTTTAATGTGCATTAAACATTTAATTTGCCAACAACTAACAACTAACACCCCGCGGAACATACGATAAGTGCAGGTACTGCGGGTCCAACCCACCAAGCAAACCCCTAATTATCGGAACTTATCTTCCGCTGGCTCCAGCGCAACACTCCAGACGTGCATTTTTCCCCCCTGGGCCTCTGTGAATGGCCGCCGGGTCCCCATGAGCAGCCAGAGAGTGACATGCGTGAAGAGGGGGTGGAAGAGGAGTGTACATTCCTGTTCCCTGCATAGACGTTAGCGTGCGTTTTTTGTGCCAAGCACGTTGGAGCATGGAGAGGTGAGTGGCTATGGATTACTGTGTGTATACACACATCAGGGGAAAAACAGATCTGTGAGAAACAACAAAGTGGGCCAAAACCCATGATAAACTATATTGTGGGTGTTGGTCCACTTTAAGAGTAAAGGTATGTGGTCCTAACATGTTTTCAAGCCAATATTAAAACTTTATTTTAAAATGTTAGGGGCACATTGTTCACCAATGTTAATGTGAGTGTTAGCAAGTTAGAAACACTGACATTACATTGCTACATCTGTGTATGTTGAGTTCCCAATCAAATTCTAATATATTATTTTTTATCACATCTCTACAGCTTGTATACGCCAGCATCGCAGACTGTGGCGGGCCTTCCGACAGATGAAAGGGATGCTGCTGGCCATGAAGAGGCGTCGGAGACGTTAGGGTGGGGGGGATGGCTGCCCTGGCCATGTTTTATTGGCTTTGTTGGCCTATGTTGGCCGTGTTGGCCCAATTTGTATAAATACATTTATATTTACCAATAACTGTGTTGTTCCTTGACCAGCATAGGTTTAGATTTCAAAAAACCATTATGTCTAAAATTAGGCAGCCATTTTGAGCCAGTACATGTTTACACCATAGTAAGCAATGTTAACTAATGTGGCACATAAATGGTGGCATAATATTAGAGATGATTGAGCAAATCAGCCATGACTGTGTATTTAGCTTTCACATGTATGGATAAACACAAATTAGAGGTGGATTTCAAAAATATATTTACATAAATCATAAGAAAAAGGTTTACAAATTAATATTCTTGGCTTGGTGGCCGGGGAGGTTGGGAGTCATTGCTAGGGGCGGGGTTGGGGGACAACAGTGCAGTAAAAAATATAGACTGCTGTTGTATGAGCTGTTGTAGCAACAACAAAGTTTGGTCCTGCCGCTGTATTGCCTCTGCCTGGCGCTGTATTGCTTCTTCCTGGCGCTGTACAGATTGCTCGATAACATTTGCAAGGCGACCAAGGTCCTGGTTCTGTTGTAGGTTTTGCCTTAACTGGTCCACCTGGCGCTGCAGGCCCTCATTTTGTTGCTGACACATCAGCACCTGATTTTCCAACGCCGCAATGCGCTCATTAGTTCCATCACGCGGCTGTTGGCGACTGTAGTCCTCCAGCATCCGGACCCCTAGTTGGTAGAAATCGGCACTGGTTGGTGCCACACCTCCTCTTGCTGTGGTTGGAGGCTAAACAAATAGTAAACCACATTTTAGTCAAACGGAACAAATGCAGTTATGCCCCTCCCAAAAGTTACCATAAACACTCACTAGACAACTTACCCTTGTCTGAGCCTCTGAAGCTTGGCCACATGGGACTTGGGAAGAGGTCCCAGCTTGGGGTTCTGGTTCCGCCTCCTGCCAAAACAACAATGAAAGGAAATGTTACATGTTGCTTCTTCCACTACCCACGAATATGCCAATGGGTTTCGAGGTCGTCTACATCAGCCATGTTACCTGCGTGTCCTCCGGCCCAGGTAGGCTCGAGGTATCGCTGCCAGAGAGTCGCAATTCAACATCCGAGATGTCGGGCAAGTTGGCATATGCTAAACAGGAAAATCAGGTTAGTAGGTCTGTGGGCCAAACTCTAATGTAACCTGGTTAGGCTATCGAGGCCATACCTCTAAAAAGTTTAAAAATACACACTAGACCAAAGGTCTCTGTTAAACTCAGATTGTTAACATGTATGTTACAGGACTAAGACGCACTAATTTCTGCAAATCTCATCATAAACATTGCTTAAATTAAACATACCCGCAATATCCCAGATGTCTGGAGTGGGGTCCTCACTCGAGCTTGGACCTTGAAAATACATGTGGACACACAAGTTGCCAGAAGCAAGTGGCACAACATTAGAGCCAAAATACAGACTAGAGCAAGGCAAAACCACTTACCCTCATCTCTGGCAGCTGGAACTTGAGGGGCCCTTTCTGGACAGCCACTTCCGATATTCGGGTCAACTAAAAAAAAAAAAAAATGTGTCTAAATAATCAGCAAACTACTACAGGGAATGTTTGGCTAAAAATATGTCCGCAAAGATACATTGCTATCACTCAAATAACTAAGAGACTGACCCTGGGGAGGCAACCAGCACTCCCAAGAGGCATCTTCAAGTTTACCAAGCAAACATGTAGCTTAGTAGACTAACCAAATTGAACCAGTGTAACCTAAACAGCAGAAAGGATACATTATGTATTGCTCTACACACCAACAGGGTCCTGTTGACCGGCAACATCGGAAGTGGGGTCCAAAGATGAACCAGTCACTTGGCCTACCAAGAAAAAAGACAAATGAGACACATGCACTTGAGTCAAAGTGGATCAAGCAAGGTGAACACATGCACTTACCGACATCCAAAGAGTAGGTGGGATCCGGAGGAGATGCTGGGGCCAAGGGCATGGGAGCTAGGCCAAAATAAAACCAACATTGAGCCATAGCTAATGTGCGTAGCAAAAAACAACATGCATTAAGGTGTGTGAGCAGCTCTTTCACTAATATTGACTAATCAAGCCAAGTGTGGCTCACACATTGATATGCCGATATATGGCTACACATCTCTGGCATCCTACATATCTACACATGTTAGGGCCTTGTTAGTTACTGGCTGTGAGTGTTACAGTGGGCGTGCAATTAGGCCGCACGCACATATTATTAATAGTCAACAGGGCAAACCTTTATTGCTTGAGCTGCTCCCACACCCATTTGTTTAGAAAAAAACCAGCAAACAAATTATGGGTAAATACCTTCAATGGCAGACTGGGGTAGCCTTGAGGTTGCTGGAAGGGCAGGAGCTTGGGTGTCCGGAGCCACATCCCGGACAGCAGCATGTGCACCTATGCATAAAGCAACAGACAGAAAAGTTACAAATGTTTGAGCTATAATGTAATACTTCACAGGTCCTACAGTTAGTTGGTCAAAATTTAAAAATGCTAATCACAGACATTAACATTAGGTTATTGTAAAAGCCAGAAAATATGTACCTTCAGCCCAACCGGTGGTGTCATCCCCAGGATCCACACCCTGCAGCCGAGCCAGTGGGATTTTGGCCTTCAGCATCTCCTCATACGGCCTGTAGGTACTCTTTGGAGCCTGGATGAACCCACTGTCCACATCAAGATCGTGATTCATCTTTTTCATAAGGGCCCCTCGCAAAGTGTAGAAGCGTTTCCTGCAGGATGGGCCACTACGTGGGTGTTGAGCTGTGCTACTAAGCTCCACACCAATGGCATCCCACAGTTTGCTTCTTTCTTGTTTGCCTATGGACTTGCTTTGGGAGCCAAATATCAGCTCCCATTTCGCAAGTGTCAGGCGCACAAGATGATTATTCTCAGCCAAATTAAATTCAGGCTCCCTCTTGGCACCTGGGCGCTTAGCCTGGGGTGCTGCCCCACCTTCAGGCTGTGCCCTTTTCCGTAAGGGAGGTCTGCGCACAGCACCCACCAAACTCCTACTCGGGCCTGCTGTGGCCGGCAGATGTCCTGTATTTGGCTCCATCCTGTAGCTGCACACACACACAAATCAACACCCCACAAGCACGCATGCACACTACAGAATGGCATCGCAATCTCTTAGGCTTGGGCAGGTTTTATGTGCTCTAACAGCCAATCCAAAAGCAGCCCACTTAATTGATTCACACATACAGCCCAGTTCCTTCTAGGCACACCTCCACTGCACTGACAGAAGCATGTGTGTTAGCCAATTAACTCATTACAGACCTCATTAAACAAACAACACACACCCAAATCCAACAATGGACTGATGTATCTGCAACCCTTGTGACATGTGCTTAGCCTAACGGCTATTTAAAAAAACAACAGCTTCACTTTCATTGGTCCCCACCTGATTTTTGGCCCATGTCCGTTAATGCACGCAAGTTACGGCTCAAGTACGCTAGTAGCGCTACTAGCGTGCGCGTGCGCACTCTGTTTTACGCACACCTGGGTCGGCTAATTGGCGCCCGGAAATAGCAGAGCGACGCAAAAGGCGGCAAAGCGGACCTGTCACTTTTGAAAATGAAGTATAAAAGGAAGGAATGTTCTAGCTTCTGCTATTCTTACACTGTGGCAAAGGCTGTGGTGTGGTGCTGTGCTCGCTTCCCTTAGCTCATTTGAGCCTCTGTCTGGTTTCTGTCCTCACTCTCTGTGGCTTGTTGGGTGATTTCTGACATCAGTGCTGTTTCTTTAGGAGCTTGGTTTGGGTGGCATCTGCAAATATTGTGTAGCATACAGCAAGTGAGGCTTGATTTTGGGGCCTTTTGTGGGCTGTGCAGCAACTCCCCTCTTGGTTGTGCTTAACTTAGAAAGCTGGTTTTCAGCAGGCTGGTGGTTTGGACCACTATAGTTCTGGTTTTGTGGTGAGCTGCATTGTAGCGGGTGTGTGTGTAGTGTGATTGTTTGTGTGTGTGTGGTGTGTTAGTGGTTTTTTTTGTTTATTTTTGTTTTTGTATATATCTTTAGTGTGTGTGATGGATAAGAGGGTGATGTATGGTGTCTGGGTGGATGGATGTATGTGTATGCTGAAAGAGCAGGAGGAAAGGGAGCGGGGTGTTGTGAGGCTTAGGGCACCCCGCTCCTTTGCAATCCGCCTTTCAGTATGGGACTTAAGTGACGAGCAGATCAGGAGCCGCTTCCGTCTGAATCGTGCTGCACTACAGTCCCTATATGATCAGATTAAGACCAAAATCGAGCCATCCACCAAACGCACTCACTCCATTCCAGGCATAGTACGCCTGTGTGCCACTCTTAATGTTTTGGCACGAGGGACCTTCCAGGCAACCTCAGCCCTCCTCAGCGGGATAAGCCAGGCTACTATGAGCCGCATCCTAATCCAGGTAGTTCTGGCAATTTGTGATTTAATCCCAATTTACATCAAGTTTCCTGAGGATGAGGAAGAGGTTGCCAAAATAAAACATGCTTTCTATCTGATGGGAGGGATCCCGAATGTGCTAGGGTGCGTTGATGGTACACATATCCCTTTCCGCCCTCCCCGTGCACAGGAGCTGTCCTACAGAAACAGGAAGCAGTTCCATTCATTTAATATCATGGTGGTCTGTGACCCAGACATGAGGCTGCGGGCGGTGAGATCGGGGTTCCCCGGCTCATGCCACGATTCTTACGTCTTGCAGCGGACAGTCCTGTGCCGGAAGTTTGATAACAACGAAATGCCAGCTGGCTGGCTACTGGGTAATAAATTAACCATGTCTATGTATTTTGCTAATATGTGGCCTAGTAAGGCAATTTTAACCAAACTACCACCCAAAAACATGTACTAGTACTAATTGCTGTCTCTCTCCTTGTGTTTTTTCTACAGCGGACAAGGGATATGGGCAGAGAACGTGGGTCATGACTCCGGTCAGGAACCCACGGACCTCTGCCCATGAACGCTACAATGCAGCGCATCGCAAGACCAGAAGCATTGTGGAAAGAACCATCGGCCTGCTGAAAGCACGCTTTCTCTGTTTGGCACGGCCAGGAGGAGAGATGCTCTACAGCCCACAGAAGGTTTCCAAAATCATCCTTGCCTGCTGTGTGTTACACAATATCTGTATATGTCACCGAATCCAAGCCCCCGAGGAGACAGCACTGGTGCCAGAAATCCCCAACCTGCCCGCAGATAGAAGTGAGGACACCCAGACTGGCGATGAGCTAAGGGAAAGGCTGATCACTTCTTATTTTGCGGTAAGCTAACTACCCTTCACTCTAATGCAAGTACTGCACTACTGTTTAAATGTCTTTGACCTCCCATCCAAAAGAGCAAACAAACGCACTAAGGGGGGTTTAAGATGACCCAAACCACTCTAAGGGGGGTTTAAGATGACCCAAACCACTCTAAGGGGGGGTGTAAGATGACCCAAACCACTCTAAGGGGGGGGTGTAAGATGACCCAAACAACTATAAGGGGGGTTTAAGATGACCCAAACCACTCTAAGGGGGGTTTAAGATGACCCAAACCACTCTAAGGGGGGGTGTAAGATGACCCAAACCACTCTAAGGGGGGGTGTAAGATGACCCAAACAACTATAAGGGGGGTTTAAGATGACCCAAACCACTCTAAGGGGGGGTGTAAGATGACCCAAACAACTATAAGGGGGGTTTAAGATGACCCAAACCACTCTAAGGGGGGTTTAAGATGACCCAAACCACTCTAAGGGGGGGTGTAAGATGACCCAAACCACTCTAAGGGGGGGTGTAAGATGACCCAAACAACTCTAAGGGGGGTTTAAGATGACCCAAACCACTCTAAGGGGGGGTGTAAGATGACCCAAACCACTCTAAGGGGGGGGTGTAAGATGACCCAAACAACTATAAGGGGGGTTTAAGATGACCCAAACCACTCTAAGGGGGGTTTAAGATGACCCAAACCACTCTAAGGGGGGGTGTAAGATGACCCAAACCACTCTAAGGGGGGGTGTAAGATGACCCAAACAACTATAAGGGGGGTTTAAGATGACCCAAACCACTCTAAGGGGGGTTTAAGATGACCCAAACCACTCTAAGGGGGGGTGTAAGATGACCCAAACCACTCTAAGGGGGGGTGTAAGATGACCCAAACAACTATAAGGGGGGTTTAAGATGACCCAAACCACTCTAAGGGGGGTTTAAGATGACCCAAACCACTCTAAGGGGGGGTGTAAGATGACCCAAACCACTCTAAGGGGGGGTGTAAGATGACCCAAACCACTCTAAGGGGGGGTGTAAGATGACCCAAACCACTCTAAGGGGGGTGTAAGACGCCAATGTTGGTTATCAAGTTATGCATTTTTTTTAAAGAAAACACAAAACAACTATAAAGATATATACTAACTGCACTTTTCTTATTTTTTCAGGCACAAAGAGATGCACCATGATCCCTACATTCCTTTTCAAACCCTTTCCTGGACTTTACTTTTCTTTTGCATTTCTGCTGGACTTTTCATTTTCTATTTCATTTCTGTTTTATTATTAATTTTTGGTTAGAGAAAAAATTAAAAAAAAATTAGATATATACATGTGGCTATGTGTTTAATTCTGTTGTAAGTTTCCTTTTCATTCTAATTCCTATTTTCATTTTCCTTTTTTTTCTCTGTTCTGTTTTTAATTTCCTTTTCTTTCTCTGTTCTGTTTTTATTTTCCTTTTCTATTTTCCTTTTCTTTCTCTGTTCTGTTTTTATTTTCCTTTTCTTTCTCTGTTCTGTTTTTATTTTCCTTTTCTTTCTCTGTTCTGTTTTTATTTTCCTTTTCTTTCTCTGTTCTGTTTTTATTTTCCTTTTCTTTCTCTGTTCTGTTTTTATTTTCCTTTTCTTTCTCATTGGTGATTTAATTGTATTTCCTTTTTATGTAACAAATAAAATAAAAAAAAAATTGTGGCTATGTGTTTAATTATGTTTTATTTTCCATTTATATTCGAAGATCTGGTAGAATTTAATTTCCTTTTCAACACAAAATAAAAAATGTTTACATTTTAAAACAAATGTGGCAATGTGTTTTATTCAGAAGGTACTGGATGGCCAGGACACAGCAAAGCTAACAGGCGCTGTGTAGAATAGCGTGGTCACACTGACTGACAGCGCCTACAAAGCTGAGGGCCAACATCATATTCAGCAATGTAGGCGTTGTTCGCAACAACGCCAGGTAGCGACTGAGGAGGCCTGCTATAGCGAATCGCTAACGCCCGCGGCTGACGCTAGCGGCGCTCATAGCGCCATACTTCAGTCGCTCATCTGTCGCTACCTGGCGCTATTGATGAATCGGCCTCTAAATACTGTGACAGCAGAGACAAATGATGCTTTCTTTATCTAAATGATACATGAATGATGATCACAAATATGATAAATAAGGTGGAGGAGCAACACTGATGGGGCCGCACTGACCTTCTGGGCATCCCACTTGTGTGAAATCCCTGGGTCGCTGAGAAAATGCTGCTGGTGCAAGGAGCAGCTGGCATCCCAATTTCGGATGCCCCGCGGGGAG
The DNA here is from genome assembly GCA_027917425.1 of Gastrophryne carolinensis. Classification (NCBI taxonomy): domain Eukaryota; kingdom Metazoa; phylum Chordata; class Amphibia; order Anura; family Microhylidae; genus Gastrophryne; species Gastrophryne carolinensis. Next base: position 367,363,113 of record CM051234.1, read on the forward strand.
GGATCACATCGGCCCGGGAATCTTATACATTCCCAGGCCGATCCGCCTGGGTGTTGGTCCACTTTAATCAATATGCTGGTAGGTATGGGTAGCTCAGGGGTTAATAAGCCCCCTCTCTCCCCCCCTTCCTCTCCGCACTCCTTGCTGACAGTCTTTACCTCTTTCCAAGTAAACGAGCAGCCTCCGCTCCCGCCATACACTGCCTGACAATCAGCGCAGAGGTGGCTGGGAAAGGGTGACGTCACTCCCAGCAGCGCTGCTTGTGGAGATGGTGGATGGCAGAGCCGGAAGCAGTTTATTTACTTATAGCGAGGTAACACTGTCAGCAAGGAGTGCGGGGAGGAAGGGGGGGGGGACTGAGCTACCCATACACCAGCGTAACGTTCTGACACAGCAGTAAAACTCAACCACCTGGTTTCTTATCAGTTTAGCAAAGCTGCAGCACCATGAATTTGACATTATTACAGTGTGGGTCAGGCGCGGCCCACCGGGATTGTGCCCAGTATGCCCTACGGCCAGTCCGCCCCTGATCACGCATAAAAGTATTGCATTAAAGATACCATCAGTGCCCATCCATTTCCCATCATGGAAGTAAAATAAACAAGTATGCACTGAAGTACCTATTTATAATTGAAATGGATGCGGAAATAAATAACACTCAAAAAGTGTGCAGAGAGGTGATGTTAGACACAAAGAAACCAATGACAGTAGTCTGACACTATTGTATCGATCTGAAACAGAAGGCAGAAATAATAAATACACCAATAATACACCATAATCAATATAGTCACATGTTAGCCTAGTCTTTGTAGAAAATGAGACACATATTGTTGTAAGAGCTAAACAAAAAGTGAAAAAATCTAGTAAAAAAATCTAGTAAGCCTTAGTAGAGGAGACAAGATCTAGGCCCTTATTCATCAAGTGATAGCGCCAGGTAGTGTCTCACTAGCGCCAGGTATCGCCAGCTAACGGCGGCTACCGACTCCAGAACGCCAGGCGGCGGACACAGTCACGCATTTATCACGCTAAATGAGGCTAGCGCCGGCGAGAGCGTCAGCTAGCGCAGGATTCATCATGTAGCCGACTGCAACGAACAGCGCCGCTGCTAATCCCATCACAGCGCCAGGTATGACCTGTCGCTCCCTGGCGCTCTCCAATGCATTTCAATGGAGCAATCTTTAAATATTCATAAATAATTGATATTAATGTTTTTTTTTTTTTTAAATGTCAAAAATTCGGTGACCACTTCTGCAATGTTAGATATTTTTTTTAAAGGTAAAAAAAAAAAAAAATTGTGCAGAATTGATATTACAGGTCTGATATTAATGTATTCATATTACAAAATGTTTATAAAAACTTGTTTATTTTTTTTTGCAAAAAATAAGGTTGTTTGGGGGTTAAAAAACTACTTTTAACCCATCGCCGCCAGCGCTCTGGGGTTTAACCCTTTTGGTGCCAAGCACGTAACACCTACGTGCTGGCTTGGCTGGGCCTTAAGTGCCAAGCCCGTAGGTGTTACGTGCTTGACTTTCCTCGCTTCTAGTTTAAAAAATAAAAATCAAAAATACTCACCTGACCCCTTGTTGGATCCGGCCGGGTCTCCTCTTTAATTTGGTGCCATCCGATCCCCCGTGGGGGGTCGGATGGCTCCAGGAGAGCCCCCGGAATAGGCCGCCCCCCCCCCCCGCTTCTGCAGCAGCAGCTGCTAACTGTAAAAAAAAAAAAAAAATAAAAATGACATTCACTTACCTGTGTGTGCGCTGGCTCCCGCTGTCCCTCCTCTTCACCTGGGGGGCCTCCGATCCCCCCCCAGGACTTACCGTTCTTCAGGAGAGAGCCTGGGAGGCTCTCTCCTCTCTTCTTCAAGATGGCGGCCGCCATCTTGCCTCTAAGCCCCGCCCCCTTGGGGGCGGGGCTTATGACGTCATCCCGGTCCCGATCACCGGCTTCAGCTTTCTCAGCTTCTCAGATGCCGGTGATCGGTGCCCTGGAAGGAGGTGACAGGAGATCCTCTGATCTCCTGCCTTCTCCTTCTCTGGATGCCGATCACCGGCATCTGTCAGCTGAGCGGCGAGGGACAAGAGCTTGCAATCGAAGGTAAGTACAGTAAAAAAAATTTTTTTTTTTTTCTAATAAAATACTTTTTATTATTGTGTGGTGTTTTTTTTTCACATTAACCCTTTGTGAGCTGGTAAGGGGTCCATGAGACCCCTTATACCAGTTCACAAGGCTGGGGGGGTGGCAAGTCACCTGCCCTAGCGGGTGGCTTGCCATTAACCCCCGCACCCCCATTACCTGCCTCCCCAAAGGCCAGGGGGGGGCAGAAGAGCCCGGGCCCACATAGGCTATGTGGGCTCGTAGGCTGCAGGGTGGGGGGGCCACCAAAGCTGGCCCCCCCACTCTGTGCCTACAAGCCCCCATAGCTGGTCCCGGGCTGGTTACTTTGGGTAAGGGGGACCCCACGTCATTTTTTTTTTTGGATTTTTAAGGGTTTTTAACCCTTAAAAATCCAAAAAAAAATGGGGTCTCCCTCCCCGGGAAGGGGGACCCTATGTCATTTTTTTTTTTGAATTAACCATTTGTCATCCAGCAGCTATAAAAGGCTTCTGGGCAGGAAAGGGTGTCTACCTATACATATGTGGTATCGCTGTAACCGGGAGAAATTGGGGTTTCTCACGCAATAAGATTTTATTGACAAACTTACATTTTTTATTACAAAAAACTCGACAAATTGTAAAAAAATATATATTTTTTAATTTTTTTCACACATTTCACCCAAAAATGTTGAGAATACACCTAAAAAATACAAACAAGACATTTCATGTTAAAGCCCAGACTCTGTTGAAAAAAACAATATATAATTATCCTGGGAAATCCCTGGAAATCCTTTCAAAAATGACAGTTGAACATGTGTAGCGCGAAACAGTCAAACTCAGTCTGGCAACAGGGAGTGGCAAATGCTGCAGGTAGGCTGGCAGCGAAAGGGTTAAACAAGCATTTCACAGCGCGAGAAATTTTTGAGCGTGATTTGTTAATGAATATGCTGGGAGCCATTCGCTATGGCTATTCGCTGTCATGCGCTCCCATACAGCGCGGAACCTGTCAAACAGGGACTCCTAACCCCGTATTCAACATTACCGCACACCGACTGAGTCGCTGTCAACAACCGAACAACGGCCAAGCACAGCGAATACTAGCGGGCGCTGTGAAAATAACGCTACTGCCGCTCATCTGTCGCTACCTGGCGCTATTAATAAATCGGCCTCCCCGTAAAAGTTATAAAATGATACTTGTATGGATCTTGTAAAATGTATAAAAACTAATATAATCAGCAAAATAATCATATCCTGGGGCTGGGGTAAAATAAAATAGTACTCACATTTTGCATGTTATGCAAGTATGTAGGCTGTTATCGTAAAGCCTCAGATCTAAGCGGAGTTTGGTGTATAATTGGTCCTTACAATATATTGTAATGGTTCTACTGATAAGTCATAGTTATTAGGCGGTGATGTAAGGATGGGTGATATATTCCTATGTTTTTGGGGAAAATACAAATGAAATAATTCTTAAGATACAAAAACACATAAAGATATGTCTTAAGTAATTACACAATCAAAATGCACAATCTGAAGCAGATCGAGGAACAACACACAACAATATGTGTTTCATTACATACAGCTACAAACAGGTTGCTAAAAGTAAATCAAAACAATTGTCAGTTGCTTTTGGCATGCATGATGCATTTAGATTAAAGGTTATGTAAACAACATTTCAGCTCTCCACCCCTAGGTCCAGGCTACATTAGATTGCGTTCCTCGTAATCAGATCTTATTCAAATCTTTACTTTGTTGGTAGTGCAACCTACATGCTGTAATTTACATTCCACACAGGAAATAATACACAATACATTCACCAAATTGAAATTGTATAAATGCAAAATGTTATGCGTTGTACCCCTAATGTAGGTAACCAGTTTCTATGAATTTAACTGCATGAGTATCAGGAGTTTCTCAAAGGAAGAAGCACATGACTGACCCAATAAAAACCTTGAGTTGAAAAACAGGGTTAGCAGTTCCGGGCACAGAACAAATATGAGTTGGCAGAGTTTCGTACATTCTTTGCTGTAATTTTTAGGCACTGCATTAATGTTTTTGTCACAAAAGGGACAAAAGTCACTTATTTATTCTAAGAAATGGGGAGGCCGATTCATTAATAGCGCCAGGTAGCGACAGATGAGCGACAGTAGCGGTATTTTCACAGCGCCCGCTAGTATTCGCTGTGCTTGGCCGTTGTTCGGTTGTTGACAGCGACTCAGTCGGTGTGCGGTAATGTTGAATACGGGGTTAGGAGTCGCTGTTTGACAGGTTCCGCGCTGTATGGGAGCGCATGACAGCGAATGGCCATAGCGAACGGCTCCCAGCATATTCATTAACAAATCACGCTCAAAAAATTCTCGCGCTGTGAAATGCATGTTTAAACCCCAGAGCGCTGGCGGCGATGGGTTAAAAGTAGTTTTTTAACCCCCAAACAACCATATTTTTGGAAAAAAAAGTTTTTCAAAACATTTTGTAATATGAATACATTAATATCAGACCTGTAATATCAATTCTGCACAATTTTTTTTTTTTTGTTTTTACCTTAAAAAAATATCTAACATTGTAGAAGTGGTCACAGAATTTTTGACATTTAAAAAAAAAACAAACAAAAAAAAAACATTAATAGCAATTAATTAAGAATATTTAAAGATTGCTCCATTGAAATGCATTGGAGAGCGCCAGGTAGCGAGAGGTCATACCTGTCGCTGTTCAAGGTCGCTCGCTGGCGCTGTGGGGTGAGGCTGGAATAATGATGAATGATTCGCTATCTGGCGCTCTGTCAGTCGCTAAGCAGGATCGGCTTGATAAATGTGTGATTGCGGAGGGGAGCCGGCGTTCTCGTGGCGGTGAACGTCATTACCGTTCGCTCACCATTCGCTACCTGACACTATCCCTTGTTAAATAAGGGCCTAAGTTTCCCTAACCAGTTGTGGGGTCTCAATAAAAAATCCACCGGTATCAGAACTGTCACAGGGGTGTTCAGGGTCAAGCTTTTTTCTCTGCACCAATGACTAATGTAAAATACTGTATCTTTTTCTGATATGGGTGTTTGTCTTCATTAATAATAAGACCAATGGCAATGGTGTCATTTGCAAGCTTCAGTAATCATGTTTGGAGGAGGTACAACTGTTCATGAATGCAGAAGAAAGCAATGGGAGGAGCACAGATGCTTGAGATGCACAAAAAAGACACCAAGCTTTATCTGAACTGAACTGAATAGTTGACCCAGGCACCCACAGATCTTTATAATCAATGTCAGTGCCGTAGGCCTACAGTTGTTGATTTTGGAACTAGAATGATGGTTGCCTTTCAGTGATCTATAGAATTTAGTTTTCTGCACAAACTTTAGGCAAGAGGGTGTTATTGTGCCTTTGTGTTTTTGCTGAGTTTGGGAGGCCGATTCATTAATAGCGCCAGGTAGCGACTGTAGCAGTATTTTCAGAGCGCCCGCTAGTAGTCGCTGTGCTTGGCCTTTGTTCGGTAGTTGATAGCGACTCAGTCGGTTTGCCGTAATGTTGAATATTGGGTGAGGAGTCGCTATTTGACAGGTTCCGCGCTGTATGGGAGCGCATGATAGCGACTGGCCATAGCGACCGGCTCCCACCATATTCATTAACAAATCACGCTCAAAAAATTCTCGCGCTGTGAAATGCATGTTTAAACCCCAGAGCGCTGGCGGCGATGGGTTAAAAATAGTTTTTTAACCCCCAAACAACCATATTTTTGGAAACCAAAAAAAAACAAATTTTTTAAATCATTTTGTAATATGAATACATTAATATCAGACCTGTAATATCAATTCTGCACAATTTTTTTTTTTTTTTTTTTACCTTAAAAAAAATATCTGCCATGTATATGCCATTTAAACATGGCAGAAGTGGTCACAGAATTTTTCACATTTAAAAAAAAATAAATAAAAAAAATAATTCATTATTAATATTTAAAGATTGTTCCATTGAAATGCATTGGAGAGCGCCAGGTAGCGAGAGGTCATACCTGTCGCTGTTCAAGGTGGGACGCTGGCGCTGTGGGCTGAGGCTGGAATAATGATGAATGAGTGGCTATATGGCGCTATCTCAGTCGCTAAGCAGGATCGGTTCGATAAATGTGTGATTGTGGTGGGGAGCCGGCGTTCTCGTGGCGGTGCCCGTCCGGTCGCTCACCAGTCGCTACCTGTCGCTATTCCTTCATAAATAAGGACCTAAGTCCCACAAAGCTGTGTTTCACCTTCGACTCACTGTCATCTATCTGGTTGATTGGAGGGCTGAAGGAGTAGTTGTTAGGAAAAGGTCTAGACACCTCAGTAATAGAGTCACAGTTACTTGAGGAACAAGTTGGATCTGCAATAAAACTTGTTTACCAGATTTTTTCTAAATATTGCCGGCCAATGGAAGTTTCTGTCATTTCCAGATGATCTTGGATTTCTTGAAATCTTTCTTCTTTCCATTCAACCTGCATATTCCTTTTTGTCAGATAGTATTTTTTTAGCTAATGAGTTTCCAGGCTACCTGAAAACGATCTCTAGTCCTCCTCACGAGTAGCCGAATTTGTTATCGTACCAGGGTTTTTTGTTACCGTGGCAGTGAAAAGGTATTTTTTGTATGTCCTTGCAAAGCTGATGTACGAGGTCACACAGTGAAACCAATTGCCTGGGCAGGGCTGAATCAGGCATTGTTCATAAAGTCCTGGTGCAGAATGAGATTAACAGAAAAAAGGTTTCCTTCTGTAATTGAAATGGGTTGTGTCTGGGGACCCTAATCCAAGACAATTTTTGTATAGCAAAATACAATATTAAAGCACCTTGTCGGGAGTGTAGAAATGGCCTGCATCCACACATGTGCTGTGGGAGTTCCAGTGAACCCAGGGGGTTTCACACAGAGAGGTATCCTGTCATAGGGATTTGTCCACCCATGACATAAGGAATTGTCAAGGAATTGCCAATATGGCCGCCCAATTACCGCTCCCTGTGGTGTCCCAAACTAGGATGTTCCACTATGTCAAACCCCAGGAAATCGTACCCAGTCGCCCAACTTTGTTTCAATGGCTCATGCACAGGTTATGACCTCGCTATACCTTTAGCTAAATGTCACAGTTTCTTGCATAATGGAATGGAGCTGAGTGCAATGATTCTGCGGCAGCTGGCTCATGTAAGTGTACAGTGGCTTCCTATCTGCTGCACACTCTGCATTGTGTTAAACAGCACCCCTCACTAGCCGCAGCCCGCCTACTGGGTGCTGTTATTTATTTTTCTATTTTGTTAAACAAAAGGTTGCCCCTTATCTGACCCTGCCTCTGATAGCCCCCTGGCAGGTGGGGGCCCCATGGATTTGCATGGTATACATGGTGGTTAAAGTGGACCAACACCCACCGGTGATCGGCCCGGGAATCTCTAAGATTCCCGGGCCAATCACCTCCCTCCCCGCGGGACATCCGAGATCGGGATGTCCCGCGGGGTGAAACCCCCCCAAACACCCCAAACTCCTTACCTTATCTTCGGCGGCGGCCGGCCGCCTCCCTCGCGCCCCTCTAGATGTGCGCGCGCCCGCCGGTCACCAGAAGGGTTCCGGTATGACAGTTCCAGGCTTCAATACATATGACAGAAGGTAAGCCTCTATTAAAAACAACAGGCTCGTCTGCCTTATGCTAAAAACAGTACACTGGGTGACTGGGCTTCATTTAAAAACAAAAAAGACAGGAGGTCTATATACATGTTGTTGTATTTTGTGATAGATGATACTACAATAAGTGGGCTAGTTTGACAAAAGACTACAAATATTTTTGAGGGGCATGGTAAGAGCATTTCACTAAATTAAACCCTGTATGTGCTGGTAAAGCCCTTGACGAAGGTGACATAGAAACAATGAAAGAAAATGTCACCACCTTTTTCCTAAGCTTTAATGTTTCTTTGGCGTGTTTCTGCCCAGGATTTGCAGGCTTAATCGTGTTCTGTTATCCAGTTTCAGGAGCAATGCTTTATAAATCAAGTGACCTGCAGTAATGAACAAATTGGAAACTGCGAGTGAACTCTCCATGACTGCATGTAATCAACAATACTTTGGCCCTTATTCATCAAGCGATAGCGCCAGGTAGTGTCTGCAGAGCGCCAGGTAGCGGCAGCTAACGGCGACTACCGACTCCAGTACGCCCGGCGGCGGTCACAATGACGCATTTATCACGCAAAATGAGGCTAGCGCCGGCGAGAGCGACAGCAAGCGCGGGATTCATCATGAAGCCGCCTGGAACGAACAGCGCCGCAGCAAATTCCTTCACAGCGACACGTATTACCTGGCGCTACCTGCCGCTCTCCCATACATTTCAATGGCAGACGCTGCAATGATTGATTTTAGTTGTTTTTGGGTTGTTTTTGTTGGGAAAAAATTCCACACATGTTTATATTGATATGTTTGATGAATGTGGCTGGTTATTGTTATATTTTTTTTTTTTTTTTTGGTTTCACAATGTAATGTTGTGAGTGACATGGGAATTGCGTCTCCTCCACCCAAACTCATTGGCATCAAATTCCCTGGTTTTACACACAAACGGGCCTTGTAAAGCTATTTTGTAGCCTGTCAGGTTGGTCGGTCACGTTCGCTCTTAGAAAGTGTCAGCGCCCAAGCTATTCGGCAGCCCTGTCATTGATGAATCTGTGTTGGTCGGTGTTTGTGCAGTCGCTGTTTTAATTCGCTATCTGGCGGCGCGAGCGTCGCTGTGCCTCGCTGCGCTGCGTTGTGCGTCGCTGTGCTGTTCATACATGTGTCCTTCTGCCAGTTTCAAGGAATTCACTTTCCGCGACCCCAGTCGTTGTTAATGAATACACTGTAGTTGTGAGCGTGCCTGGCCACATATAGCAGAATTTACATTCAGTCGTACCAGCTCATAACAACCCGTTATGCATTCTCATGTGTGCTACATTTTCAGGTATTAGTCTAGTTTGATTGTGTGTTGAATTTTTGAAGGAATTAGATTTTTATATTTAAGCACAACGGTGTATGCTTTACAAGGACCTATGCATTACAGTATGTAGATTTCCCTGCTAAATGCAGCTAATAAATCGTTGCGCCTTTGGCCCTAGTTTGTTTTGCAGCGTATTTTTTTGTTTTGTCCGCCACTTAGCGTGCCTAGAGCTGATATTAGCTTGTCCCTGTTGCGCGCATGTTTGTGTTCGAATTTAGAAGCACATTTGCTAGCGTCATATCCGGTTCCGGGATCCTCCTTAGCGTTTCCACGCCACCTTAAGGTAAAACTGTCTAGCGCTTAGGCCAATAGCTTGTTTAGCAGCGTATATTTTTGTTTTGTCCGCCACTTAGCGTGCCTAGAGCTTATATTAGCTTGTCCCTGTTGCGCGCATGTTTGTGTTCGAATTTAGAAGCACATTTGCTAGCGTCATATCCGGTTCCGGGATCCTCCTTTGCGTTTCAACGCCACCTTAAGGTAAAACTGTCTCGCGCTTAGGCCAATAGCTTGTTTTAAATAGTAATTTTAGTTTTTCCGCCACTTAGCTTGCACATAGCTGAGAATAGCTTGTTGCTGGGGCGCGGAGCGTATTTTTTTTTTTTATTTTTGTTTTTTGGTCTAATGTCGCTAGCGTCATTTCCGGTTCCTGTTTCCTCCTTAGCGTTTCCAATATGGCTCCCAAGCGAAGAGTGATGCGCCTCCCCAGCTCCTCCTCAGATTCAGGCCCCACCACCCCTCCCCCACCTCCCCCACCTACCTCACCTTCCCCAAATAGCCCCCCTCCCACCCCTTCCCCTCCGGGGCCCAGTAAGAAAAGGCGCACAAGGGTGGATAGCCGCGTAAATGGCCAGGTGGTCAAAGTGAGTATTTTTTTTTTTTTTATTTATGTTTAAAGTTGCTGAACACACAGGGGGGATAGGGTCTGAAATTTATTTGTTGTCAGACCAAATTTTAACAATCCCCGTGGGGCATCCCCATTGTGGATGTCCTGCTGGGATGCCCCCCCCCTTGAGGGGCCTAAAAATTACCTCTGCCCCGTCACATCTGTGCATGCGTGAGCTGCGCATGCCTATTGCGTTTACCTCTAGCAGGGTGTACCCCGGCGCCAGACATATTTGCATTTTGTGTGCAGGCGCACTCCCTGTTAGAGTCAAACGCCACATGCGTACTTTGCCGTGCAGACACAGCTGAGCTTGTATGCACCTCCCAACGGCCTTGGATGCGCATACAACACCGGCTTGGAGCACTGTGTTTGGCTTGCGGAGTGACGTGGGAGTGTCCTCAGCGGTGTATTTGTGGCCTTCCAAGGGGGTTGCAGACAGTGGTCCACCCACAATATTTGTGGCACACCAAAGTGCACCCAAACCCAGATTAATGTTAATCCTGGGTGTGGGTCCACTTAGATCTTTTCTCTGTTTAACTGTTTATGACATTGTTCTGATGTCATGTATTAATTTTCCTTTTTTTTTTGTTTTTTTTTTTTCATAGGACTTCTGCAAGTCAGAATACGACTATGCCCGAGGAGCTAAGAAACGCCTTGCCATGGAGGTGAAGGCCACTGTGTCCCGGCGCTTCCAGACCAACCTGACCATCCGGGCTATTCAGCAAAAATGGTCAGATTTCAAGCGCCGGGACCCAGAAGGCGTGTACCGCCTATATGATGCCTACGCATCAGGTAAGTTAAAGCTTAAGTTCTTTTTTGCCTTTGTGCATAATCATCTGCTAAGCTGTGTCCTTTTTTGCTCTTTAGATTAATTATTTCCTTTCACCTCCTCCACACAGATAAGCGTCCTCCCCTGGGGAAACGTGGGAAGGGATTCCTCCCCCGAACCAGGCAGGCGGACTCGGGGGAGTCATCGGGGGAGGGTCCCTCCCGCGGGTCCTATTTAGAGGACCCAGGGGAGGAAGGGGATGACGCCCCAGAGGAGTGTGCTGCTGGGGGGCAGGCTGGATCAAGCCTCAGCTCCTCACACTCTGCGTCTGAGGACTCTCACCAGGCAAGGGCCCCCTCTCAAGCAGGGAGTGAGAGGGAGGAGGGTGGTCCTTTGCCTGGTGGATCTTCGGAGCAGAGTGTGAGGAGCCGAGGCTCCCCGCCTCCTCCTCAGAGCCCTCCCTGGGATTCAAGTGGCGCTTCATCCCCTGGTGAGTGCACATGTTTTAATTGTTAGTCTGTGACAGGTTTCATCTGACCAATTTTGCTTAGCCCTTGCCATTCCTCTCTAATTTGCAGGGCATCATATAGGCGGCACCTCCATGGAGTTTTGGCGAAGCATTCTCCTCGGGCATAGTCGTGGTAAGTGTATGTTGTTAGCCATCTCAATTTGGAATTTATGTCATTCTTTAAAGTGGACCAACAAACATTGATGAGATTGCTTGGATTCTCCCGCCTTCCCTGCCCAATCACATCCCTCACCCTGGGCCACCCCCAAACCAAAAACCACAAACTACTTAAGTCTTTGGGGTTGCCAGAAGCCATCGTCCCTGCCTCCTGTGTGGCACTCTAGATGTGTGTGCGCCTGCGCTATGTTTCATACTGGCATGCGCGTGCGCACACACTGGAGGAGTGATGTGCGGAAGGCAGGGGTGTTTGAAGCTTAAAATTTTGTTGCTCTGCCAAAGTAGACTAACACACTGAATATTAACAATCCTGGGTCTTGGACCACTTTTAACAGACACGTTTCCTGGTCCATTGTGTCAGCTGGTTTGCTAATGTACATTAACATCACAAACCCCACTACAGTGCTAGCCAACTGTCAACCACCCCTATGTTTCTGCCAACACCATGATGGGTGTTTGCATTTCTTTTCTTGGGTTAAGTTGTTCCCGCTCCAACATGTGGCCCACTATTAACATTAGCCAAACAACTGCAAATGATTCCTTTAAATAGCACTGTCTATGTTATTTGCACATTCTCTTTAGGGATACATGTGTGAAGCCTTACAAATTGACATTAACTCATGGTCCAGGAAATATGCTAATTTAGGTCAACCTGTATGTAACCATGCAAGCCTTTGCATTTTCAGACTCAATAACCAGATGGATGTCAAATAGTCATGTGTCATTTGCCCACTAATTGTGTTTTTGCCTTTTGCTTTATGTTGACAGATGTTGCGACGCAGACGGAGCCAGAGACCCTCCTCCCCACCCCAGCTCCAGGGACGGCCAGCAGCATGGGCCCCCGCCACAGCTGCGATGGTGAGTACATCCCACTTCATATGCCTAAAGACTTGTGAAACCTATGTCTTCTAGTCACATCAGCAGCCAATTTAAATTTACATATGTGTTAATTTCACACACATCTCTATTCAATGTGTTGGCACAATAATCCAACATGCCTGTTTGCATGCTTGATTGTTGGCTCACATCCTTCATTAGGCCCTATAGAGACTATTTTTGCGTTAGACACAACCAAATGGGCCCGATTAGGTCTGGACCTGTAACATTATAGGGTAAACTCGTGGACTCGTTCGGACTTAGGCCCTGATGTTTGGCTGTTACTACACACAAAAATGGACACACAGGGAATTAGACCTTCTTTGCTTCCCAAGAGTTAAACTGGAACAACAACCAGGATTTTGACTTTCCTGGGTGTTGTTCCACTACGGTGGGGCACCCCTGATCGGCACCGCTGTGTGACAACCCCCTGAACTCACGTTGACTCCCAAAAATGTACAAGCCATTGCAAATTGCCTCCTCCTCCGCCTCCCCCGCGCCCCTTTTTACGGGGGCGTGCCTGCGCCGGCAATTCACAGACGGCCGGCGCAGGCACGCACACGTCTAGAGGGGCACCAGGGAGGGCCCAGCGGCACTGCCACACAGAAACTGAGGTAGGTATTTTGGGGTTTGGGGGGTGTTTCACACCCAGGGACATCCCGATCTTGGATGTCCCGCGGGGAGGGAGGTGATGGGGCAGGGAATCTGATAGATTCCCGGGCCCATCACCCGTGGGTGTTGGTACACTTTAAGCTAAAATGTATGCTTGGGATGTGTTGTTCACATTCCTGCCAGTCAATAGTACTCATATAATGTTAACCAATAAGCACACAGTGGTCAACAATGTTAATGTGAGTGTCACCTAATTGGACACAATGACATTACATTGCTACATCTGTGTCTGTTGAGGTCACTGCCTAATTATTAATAAATTGTTGTTTCTACATTTCTACAGCTTGTGAAAACCAGCATCGCAGACTGTGGCGGGAGATCCGGCTCCTGAAGCTGATGCTGCTGGCCAGGAAGAGGCGCCGACGGCGTCGTTAGGGTGGGGGGGAAGGCTGGTCTCTTGATGGCCGTTGTTGGCCAAGGTTGGCCGTGTTGGCCATTGTTTAAATTAATAAATTTTTGATTCACATCATACCAGTGTGTTGCATTGCAAAGCCTAGTTTAGCTGTCTCCTAAAACATTTGTGGGTCAATGTAGCCATACCTTTTGAGCCATTTCAGGTGTTAACCATAGTAAGCTATGGGCTCCAATGTGTGGGCTACATTGACCAATACATTCACATATGTAGATCCAGATACTCATCCCTGACTGTGTTATTAGCGAGGTCTTAGGAAACACACAATTTAGAGGTGGGTGAAGCAAATATATTTACATAACCAAAAAGATACAAAATTAATATTCTTGGCTGGGTGGCCGGGGAGGTTGGGAGTCATTGCTAGGGGCGGTGTTGGGGGACAACAGTGCAGTAAAAAATATAGACTGCTGTTGTATGAGCTGTTGTAGCAACAACAAAGTTTGGTCCTGCCGCTGTATTGCCTCTGCCTGGCGCTGTATTGCTTCTTCCTGGCGCTGTACAGATTGCTCGATAACATTGGCAAGGCGACCAAGGTCCTGGTTCTGTTGTAGGTTTTGCCTTAACTGGTCCACCTGGCGCTGCAGGCCCTCATTTTGTTGCTGACACATCAGCACCTGATTTTCCAACGCCGCAATGCGCTCATTAGTTCCATCACGCGGCTGTTGGCGACTGTAGTCCTCCAGCATCCGGACCCCTAGTTGGTAGAAATCGGCACTGGTTGGTGCCACACCTCCTCTTGCTGTGGTTGGAGGCTAAACAAATAGTAAACCACATTTTAGTGAAACGGAACAAATGCAGTTCTGCCCCTCCCAAAAGTTACCATAAACACTCACTAGACAACTTACCCTTGTCTGAGCCTCTGAAGCTTGGCCACATGGGACTTGGGAAGAGGTCCCAGCTTGGGGTTCTGGTTCCGCCTCCTGCCAAAACAACAATGAAAGGAAATGTTACATGTTGCTTCTTCCACTACCCACGAATATGCCAATGGGTTTCGAGGTCGTCTACATCAGCCATGTTACCTGCGTGTCCTCCGGCACAGGTAGGCTCGAGGTCTCGCTGCCAGAGAGTCGCGAATCAACATCAGAGATGTCGGGCAAGTTGGCATATGCTAAACAGGAAAATCAGGTTAGTAGGTCTGTGGGCCAAACTCTAATGTAACCTGGTTAGGCTATCGAGGCCATACCTCTAAAAAGTTTAAAAATACACACTAGACCAAAGGTCTCGGTTAAACTCAGATTGTTAACATGTATGTTACAGGACTAAGACGCACTAATTTCTGCAAATCTCATCATAAACATTGCTTAAATTAAACATACCCGCAATATCCCAGATGTCTGGAGTGGGGTCCTCACTCGAGATTGGACCTTGAAAATAGATGTGGACACACAAGTTGCCAGAAGCAAGTGGCACAACATTAGAGCCAAAATACAGACTAGAGCAAGGCAAAACCACTTACCCTCATCTCTGGCAGCTGGAACTTGAGGGGCCCTTTCTGGACAGCCACTTCCGATATTGGGGTCAACTAAAACAAATTAAAAATGTGTCTAAATAATCAGCAAACTACTACAGGGAATGTTTGGCTAAAAATATGTCCGCAAATATACATTGCTATCACTAAAATAACTAAGAGACTGACCCTGGGGAGGCAACCAGCACTCCCAAGAGGCATCTTCAAGTTTACCAAGCAAACATGTAGCTTAGTAGACTAACAAAATTGAACCAGTGTAACCTAAACAGCAGAAAGGATACATTATGTATTGCTCTACACACCAACAGGGTCCTGTTGACCGGCAACATCGGAAGTGGGGTCCAAAGATGAACCAGTCACTTGGCCTACCAAGAAAAAAGACAAATGAGACACATGCACTTGAGTCAAAGTGGATCAAGCAAGGTGAACACATGCACTTACCGACATCCAAAGAGTAGGTGGGATCCGGAGGAGATGCTGGGGCCAAGGGCATGGGAGCTAGGCCAAAATAAAACCAACATTGAGCCATAGCTAATGTGCGTGCCAAAATACAACATGCATTAAGGTGTGTGAGCAGCTCTTTCACTAATATTGACTAATCAAGCCAAGTGTGGCTCACACATTGATATGCCGATATATGGCTACACATCTCTGGCATCCTACATATCTACACATGTTAGGGCCTTGTTAGTTACTGCCTGTGAGTGTTACAGTGGGCGTGCAATTAGGGCGCACGCACATATTATTAATAGTCAACAGGGCAAACCTTTCTTGCTTGAGCTGCTCCCACACCCATTTGTTTAGAAAAAAACCAGCAAACAAATAATGGGTAAATACCTTCAATGGCAGACTGGGGTAGCCTTGAGGTTGCTGGAAGGGCAGGAGCTTGGGTGTCCGGAGCCACATCCCGGACAGCAGCATGTGCACCTATGCATAAAGCAACAGACAGAAAAGTTACAAATGTTTTAGCTATAATGTAATACTTCACAGGTCCTACAGTTAGTTGGTCAGAATGTAAAAATGCTAATCACAGACATTAACATTAGGTTATTGTAAAAGCCAGAAAATATGTACCTTCAGCCCAACCGGTGGTGTCATCCCCAGGATCCACACCCTGCAGCCGAGCCAGTGGGATTTTGGCCTTCAGCATCTCCTCATACGGCCTGTAGGTACTCTTTGGAGCCTGGATGAACCCACTGTCCACATCAAGATCGTGATTCATCTTTTTCATAAGGGCCCCTCGCAAAGTGTAGAAGCGTTTCCTGCAGGATGGGCCACTACGTGGGTGTTGAGCTGTGCTACTAAGCTCCACACCAATGGCATCCCACAGTTTGCTTCTTTCTTGTTTGCCTATGGACTTGCTTTGGGAGCCAAATAGCAGCTCCCATTTCGCAAGTGTCAGGCGCACAAGATGATTATTCTCAGCCAAATTAAATTCAGGCTCCCTCTTGGCACCTGGGCGCTTAGCCTGGGGTGCTGCCCCACCTTCAGGCTGTGCCCTTTTCCGTAAGGGAGGTCTGCGCACAGCACCCACCAAACTCCTACTCGGGCCTGCTGTGGCCGGCAGATGTCCTGTATTTGGCTCCATCCTGTAGCTGCACACACACACAAATCAACACCCCACAAGCACGCATGCACACTACAGAATGGCATCGCAATCTCTTAGGCTTGGGCAGGTTTTATGTGCTCTAACAGCCAATCCAAAAGCAGCCCACTTAATTGATTCACACATACAGCCCAGTTCCTTCTAGGCACACCTCCACTGCACTGACAGAAGCATGTGTGTTAGCCAATTAACTCATTACAGACCTCATTAAACAAACAACACACACCCAAATCCAACAATGGACTGATGTATCTGCAACCCTTGTGACATGTGCTTAGCCTAACGGCTATATAAAAAAACAACAGCTTCACTTTCATTGGTCCCCACCTGATTTTTGGCCCATGTCCGTTAATGCACGCACGTTACGGCTCAAGTACGCTAGTAGCGCTACTAGCGTGCGCGTGCGCACTCTGTTTTACGCACACCTGGGTCGGCTAATTGGCGCCCGGAAATAGCAGAGCGACGCAAAAGGCGGCAAAGCGGACCTGTCACTTTTGAAAATGAAGTATAAAAGGAAGGAATGAACTAGGTTCTGCTATTCTTACACTGTGGCAAAGGCTGTGGTGTGGTGCTGTGCTCGCTTCCCTTAGCTCATTTGAGCCTCTGTCTGGTTTCTGTCCTCACTCTCTGTGGCTTGTTGGGTGATTTCTGACATCAGTGCTGTTTCTTTAGGAGCTTGGTTTGGGTGGCATCTGCAAATATTGTGTAGCATACAGCAAGTGAGGCTTGATTTTGGGGCCTTTTGTGGGCTGTGCAGCAACTCCCCTCTTGGTTGTGCTTAACTTAGAAAGCTGGTTTTCAGCAGGCTGGTGGTTTGGACCACTATAGTTCTGGTTTTGTGGTGAGCTGCATTGTAGCGGGTGTGTGTGTAGTGTGATTGTTTGTGTGTGTGTGTTGTGTGTTAGTGTTTTTTTTTGTTTATTTTTGTTTTTGTATATATCTTTAGTGTGTGTGATGGATAAGAGGGTGATGTATGGTGTCTGGGTGGATGGATGTATGTGTATGCTGAAAGAGCAGGAGGAAAGGGAGCGGGGTGTTGTGAGGCTTAGGGCACCCCGCTCCTTTGCAATCCGCCTTTCAGTATGGGACTTAAGTGACGAGCAGATCAGGAGCCGCTTCCGTCTGAATCGTGCTGCACTACAGTCCCTATATGATCAGATTAAGACCAAAATCGAGCCATCCACCAAACGCACTCACTCCATTCCAGGCATAGTACGCCTGTGTGCCACTCTTAATGTGTTGGCACGAGGGACCTTCCAGGCAACCTCAGCCCTCCTCAGCGGGATAAGCCAGGCTACTATGAGCCGCATCCTAATCCAGGTAGTTCTGGCAATTTGTGATTTAATCCCAATTTACATCAAGTTTCCTGAGGATGAGGAAGAGGTTGCCAAAATAAAACATGCTTTCTATCTGATGGGAGGGATCCCGAATGTGCTAGGGTGCGTTGATGGTACACATATCCCTTTCCGCCCTCCCCGTGCACAGGAGCTGTCCTACAGAAACAGGAAGCAGTTCCATTCATTTAATATCATGGTGGTCTGTGACCATGAGATGAAGCTGCGGGCGGTGAGATCGGGGTTCCCCGGCTCATGCCACGATTCTTACGTCTTGCAGCGGACAGTCCTGTGCCGGAAGTTTGATAACAACGAAATGCCAGCTGGCTGGCTACTGGGTAATAAATTAACCATGTCTATGTATTTTGCTAATATGTGGCCTAGTAAGGCAATTTTAAACAAACTACCACCCAAAAACATGTACTAGTACTAATTGCTGTCTCTCTCCTTGTGTTTTTTCTACAGCGGACAAGGGATATGGGCAGAGAACGTGGGTCATGACTCCGGTCAGGAACCCACGGACCTCTGCCCATGAACGCTACAATGCAGCGCATCGCAAGACCAGAAGCATTGTGGAAAGAACCATCGGCCTGCTGAAAGCACGCTTTCTCTGTTTGGCACGGCCAGGAGGAGAGATGCTCTACAGCCCACAGAAGGTTTCCAAAATCATCCTTGCCTGCTGTGTGTTACACAATATCTGTATATGTCACCGAATCCAAGCCCCCGAGGAGACAGCACTGGTGCCAGAAATCCCCAACCTGCCCGCAGATAGAAGTGAGGACACCCAGACTGGCGATGAGCTAAGGGAAAGGCTGATCACTTCTTATTTTGCGGTAAGCTAACTACCCTTCACTCTAATGCAAGTACTGCACTCCTGTTTAAATGTCTTTGACCTCCCATCCAAAAGAGCAAACAAACGCACTAAGGGGGGGTGTAAGATGACCCAAACCACTCTAAGGGGGGTGTAAGATGACCCAAACCACTCTAAGGGGGGGTGTAAGATGACCCAAACCACTCTAAGGGGGGTGTAAGATGACCCAAACCACTCTAAGGGGGGGTGTAAGATGACCCAAACCACTCTAAGGGGGGGTGTAAGATGACCCAAACCACTCTAAGGGGGGGTGTAAGATGACCCAAACCACTCTAAGGGGGGGTGTAAGATGACCCAAACCACTCTAAGGGGGGTGTAAGATGACCCAAACCACTCTAAGGGGGGGTGTAAGATGACCCAAACCACTCTAAGGGGGGGTGTAAGATGACCCAAACCACTCTAAGGGGGGGTGTAAGATGACCCAAACCACTCTAAGGGGGGGTGTAAGATGACCCAAACCACTCTAAGGGGGGGTGTAAGATGACCCAAACCACTCTAAGGGGGGTGTAAGATGACCCAAACCACTCTAAGGGGGGGTGTAAGATGACCCAAACCACTCTAAGGGGGGTGTAAGATGACCCAAACCACTCTAAGGGGGGGTGTAAGATGACCCAAACCACTCTAAGGGGGGGTGTAAGATGACCCAAACCACTCTAAGGGGGGGTGTAAGATGACCCAAACCACTCTAAGGGGGGTGTAAGACGCCAATGTTGGTTATCAAGTTATGCATTTTTTTAAAAGAAAACACAAAATAACTATAAAGATATATACTAACTGCACTTTTCTTAATTTTTCAGGCACAAAGAGATGCACCATGATCTCGACATTCCTTTTACAACCCTTTCCTGGACTTTACTTTTCTTTTGCATTTCTGCTGGACTTTTCATTTTCTATTTCATTTATGTTTTATTATTAATTTTTTGTTAGAGAAAAAATTAAAAAAAAAATAGATATATACATGTGGCTATGTGTTTAATTCTGTTGTAAGTTTCCTTTTCATTCTAATTCCTATTTTCATTTTCCTTTTCTTTCTCTGTCCTGTTTTTATTTTCCTTTTCTTTCTCTGTTCTGTTTTTATTTTCCTTTTCTATTTTCCTTTTCTTTCTCTGTTCTGTTTTTATTTTCCTTTTCTTTCTCTGTCCTGTTTTTATTTTCCTTTTCTTTCTCTGTCCTGTTTTTATTTTCCTTTTCTTTCTCTGTTCTGTTTTTATTTTCCTTTTCTATTTTCCTTTTCTTTCTCTGTTCTGTTTTTATTTTCCTTTTCTTTCTCTGTCCTGTTTTTATTTTCCTTTTCTTTCTCTGTCCTGTTTTTATTTTCCTTTTCTTTCTCTGTTCTGTTTTTATTTTCCTTTTCTTTCTCTGTTCTGTTTTTATTTTCCTTTTCTTTCTCTGTCCTGTTTTTATTTTCCTTTTCTTTCTCTGTTCTGTTTTTATTTTCCTTTTCTTTCTCTGTCCTGTTTTTATTTTCCTTTTCTTTCTCTGTTCTGTTTTTATTTTCCTTTTCTATTTTCCTTTTCTTTCTCTGTTCTGTTTTTATTTTCCTTTTCTTTCTCTGTCCTGTTTTTATTTTCCTTTTCTTTCTCTGTTCTGTTTTTATTTTCCTTTTCTTTCTCATTGGTGATTTAATTGTATTTCCTTTTTAGGTAACAAATAAAAAAAAAAAAAAAATGTGGCTATGTGTTTAATTATGTTTTATTTTCCATTTATATTCGAAGATCTGGTAGAATTTAATTTCCTTTTCAACACAAAATAAAAAAATTTTAACATTTTAAAACAAATGTGGCAATGTGTTTTATTCAGAAGGTACTGGATGGCCAGGACACAGCAAAGCTAACAGGCGCTGTGTAGAATAGCGTGGTCACACTGACTGACAGCGCCAACAAAGCTGAGGGCCAACATCATATTCAGCAATGTAGGCGTTGTTCGCAACAACGCCAGGTAGCGACTGAGGAGGCCTGCTATGGCGAATCGCTAACGCCCGCGGCTGACGCTAGCGGCGCTCATAGCGCCATACTTCAGTCGCTCATCTGTCGCTACCTGGCGCTATTGATGAATCGGCCTCCCCGTCATTTTTAGAAATTACATGTTATTGTTTTGCCGACATTAGAGGATATAGCAGAAGGTTTTATTTTAAATTGCCATTTTAGAGCAGTCAAATCACAAAATCCAATCTGTTAGGTTGGACTCCATTTTCATTTTTTTTATTCCTTTGGCAGATTAGAAGCATTTGCGTAATGTAGCAGTGAACCTACCAGCATATGCCCAATTCATTTTCACAGTGCCACCCTTCCTAACTGTGTTGCAGAAAGAGCTCCTTTGCTGGCTGCTGGCTGAACAAGAAACCAGATTTTCTCCTCTATTAGTGGTTAAGCAGACTTTCTTTTTTCTACTGGTACTATAGTAAATGTGTGTATTGATAATTCCATTCCTTTTCCTAAATTCTCTAATAAGGCAGAGGTAACTTATTTATTGTGACTGGGAAATGGCAACACATTCTGGCAAGGTTTCATTTCAGTGCCAGACTGGCATTGCTTAAAGTTATACCTGCTCCTGTTTTAGGTATATAAATAGAAGCTGATTTAACAATAGGGACGCTGCTTAGATATGGAAGTTCTAACCATATCAATTTCACTGGCTTGACAAGATTCACCAGATGTATATGTAGTAAGTTGAACATCTGCTGCTGGCTTCTATGAAAGTTTGCAAATGTCTTAAAAGAAGTAAAATAATGAAGCAATAAAGTAATGAAAGCCCCAAGCTATACACTATTTGTCAAGGGTTTTAGATTCTCTTATTTATTATGGTTATACTGATCTTTATACAGTTTAAAGTGGCACTATAGTCAAGTCAGCCAACTTCCTCATTCATTGTATAGCTACCAAACCTGAATGGTTGCTGAAGGTCAAATGACTGGTTGCCATTTGTTGCCAACATGTGAATGAGTAAGTGATGACTTGACTGTAGGGTTTCTTTTAAGAAGTGAAAACCAAAGCACCCATGGAGGAGCATGGTAGGTCTTACTCCTACCACCTAAATAGGTTGGGCATTCCCAGGCTTTCTCCCAGCAGAGCTCAGGGGTAGACAGTAATGTCCCCTTTTAACTCCTACCTATGGACTATGCCACTATTAGCATTGCCCTAATGATTGCTTGTGTCTCATGCACATACCTGATTCTTACTGCAGCCACTACAATATATACATCTGCACAGTCAACTCCAATATGGCGGCCCTTGCATATACATCCATGCACAGAGGACTGGCATTTTCACAAGGACTGAAATTCCCAGTGTATGTTGGTTAGTCTTCACAAATATGTACAACACAGAGATATTGTCAAGATGGGTCACCCACCTGCTCCTCGCTCCAGCGGTGTTCTCGGGCAGCATGCTGAGCTGATCAGTGCAGCTGCAGGTCCAGCCCTCAGTCGATATAATTTGCGCTTCTAAGACCTTGGGGGCAACCCTGTCCGGTGAGGCCTATTTGCATCCTGGCAAATGGGGGCTTGTCTAAAGGTGAAGATAGCAGCAGAGATTTGGCATTTTCAACTAACCTAGACCTGCTAACTGGTGAACCTTACATATATCTAGTGAAGAAAAGCACTGCCTAGCTGACCATGACCACTGGATATGTCTGCCTCCAGTGATGCCTCTTCCAAAGTTAGCATTGTACCCTCTGTTTTGTTATTATTATTATTGATTATTTATAAAGTGGCACCATACAAGGTAGAAATTCCAGATTTAGTAAAAACAAGTAATATACCTATAATGCTCAGAGAACACTGGAGAGGAGAGGTGGAGAAGGCAAGCAGCAGAATTCAGAATAAACTGGAGGAGTATTAGTACTGTTAGCTGGTAGACCACACATGAGAGTGTTGCAGTAGTCTAGCTGGGAAATGATCAGAGCATGCACTAGACTTTTATTAGCATCAAGGTCTGATGCGGAAGATATTTTTGAATTGATGTTGACAGAAGGTGGATAGAGAGTGCAGGTCAAGGAAGAAATGATAGTGATGGTAAAGCAGGTATTGGGTTGAAGGAGCAGTGTTCAGATAGTAGAATGCCTTCATATGACAGGATGACAGGTGAAACTTGTGTCTTGTTATGTTAAGCCAATGAAGGAAATTACTTGTTAATAATGAACAGATCATGGATGGAGGTCAATTTGCTGTGAAGTGACCATGCATTCCAGAGAGCCCAGGTAACAAAAATTTAAGTCATGTCTATAAGGTATGTGAGATCATGCAAGTGCAAGTGGGTTTGATGCAGCAGTGAGTGGGCGGTGAGTTGGGTGAGAGCAAGAAGAGCAAGAAGGAGCAGAGAGAGTGAGGGTTTTGGATTTAAAAGTGCTAAAGATTATTTTATTGGTTGCTGAGAACAAAAGATTGTTTTAGTGAAAGAGATGAGTTCATAAGCCTAGAGTTCCTCTTGACCACCTTTAGAATCCAAAGGAACCTAAAAAAGCGAAGACCGAATGCACCGTCCTTGCAATCCTTACTTTAACTAAGCATCCTTATCTAACCCCCTAACAAGTAGATACAATGTGATTAGTTACAGTAACTTCCTTGTGTATAGTTACCCATACTCAATCCATTTGTGGAAACTGGAGTTCAGTATGGACAATACTGTGTTAGCCAGGATGTTGAAGGAGAGAGATTTAGGGGTACTTATTACTGAAAGCTGCGAATTGAGTGGACAGTGTAGACAGGCAGTAGGAAAAGCAAGTTGGATGCTCGGCTGCATAGCTCGGGGCATCACAAGTAGGAAGAGGAAGGTTGTGATGCCGCTGTATAGAGCCCTGGTGAGACCACAGCTAGAATACTGTGTGCAGTTCTGGAGACCTTACCTGCAAAAAGACATTAAAATAGAATGGGTCCAAAGGCAGCCACAAAAATGGTAGAAAGTCTTACTTAAAACTCATCAGAAGAGACTTAAAGAACTTAATTTCTACAGTCTAGAGGAAAGAAGGGAGAGGGGGGGACTTAATGATAGAACAAGGGGGCACAACCTGAAGCTAGTCGGAGAGAAGATCAGGAGCAACGTTAGAAAATATTATTTTACAGAAAGAGTAGTAGAGGCTTAGATCAAATTTCCAGCAGAGGTAGTTGAAAAATCGTCAGTCAGTGAATTTAAACATGCCTGGGATAAGCACACATCTATCCTAAGAAAACATACAGTATACACATAAAGGCAGACTAGATGGACCGTATGGTCTCCTTCTGCCATCAACCTTCTATTAAAAATTTAACAAACAGTTCTTTATTATCTATTTTCTAACATTCATCTAACATTCCAAACACTAATAATCCCTCCACATTTAATGCGGGAGGGACAAAAATTGGTAATAGAAAGAATAGGATGTTAAGTGTATTTTCAATCTGTTAGCATTTTTAGCAATATGCTAGTGGTCTTTTTTAGTTTAGGAATGGGTAAGACTTGTATCTGGTTTAATTGTCTATAGCTTCAACTTTGTTTGGCTCCAGCGGCCACAAAAAAGCAACACTCAGTATCAGCACCGACGCACCTGGTCACTCAATTAAATAGTCCCATAATCTCATGAATTTATATTTATTTCATTAAAAAAGACATATTTAAACATACATTTAAAAAACATACATACATGCAACAGGGGACATGCCATCTGATCAAGAAATACCAATAAAATCTCAAATAATTTAACCAAATCATTAATGTACTCTGATAAACCTCTACAAACGTGCATAAATATATTTAGACTGTGCAAAAAATTGCTATTTATAGTGCCCAGTAGGAAATCGGGCAGTGTACAACATACAACATAGACATAGACAACATAGAAAATAATCACCGAAGTGTAAGAGATATGGAATCCCCATTGCTCCATCCAAGAGGCTTGTTTCCCACGGATTCTGTGGTCCCCTACAATGGACCACTTCCTCAAGGTGCAGAAAACCCCGCCACAGCCAATACTGACACTGAGTTCACACAAACGTCCCAACATGTGCCACGGTCCTGGCCAGATGTCCCCACACATGCAGGGGACACGTCGAGCCCCTCTCATATCTGCTGCCCTTTCCGAAGATCACCCCCCAGACCGCCCAGCCACCCACAACAACGCTGTACAACAGCGTGTGTCTATGGCAACAGACGCTGGGTGGAGAGGGCAGCCCCCAGCAGAGCGCAGCGGAGGCTGTCAATGCGGGGTCCGTATGGCACACACATCATACACTAAAACTATGACAGTCAAATGGTGAGGGATTCCGCATAGCCTACCTCTTTCTATATGCAACACATCAGCATTAAAAATGTAAACTCTAACAAATTAACTCTACCTATACCATAATATAATGTAATATATATCTTCTTATAATCAAAGTAAATAAATAGACTGATATGACTGTATTGACAGGAGCAATTAATATAATTATTTGTACTATTTAAGATAATCCAAGGGCTCTATGGTCTCATGGGTCTCACTGTCACAGTTAACTTTAACCACATAAAGACATTCTAATATATACAGCAACAAATTCCTGTACACATGAGGCCAAACTAGCATCAAACAAGTTGAAATAGTATTAATAATTTCATTAATAACAGGAAACATTAATAATGAAAACATTTAAATAATTTTACATGCATCAAAAGATGCTAAAAAGGTAACCGGTTACATAGAAACAATAAAAAAAAATGTTTAATTGTATACTCTTACTAGAGAAGTTTTTGCCATCTGGTGCAGACATTTTGAGAAAGGCTAAGGCCCTTATTCATCAAGCGATAGCGCCAGGTAGCGGCAGCTAACGGCGACTACCGACTCAAGTACGCCCGGTGGCGGTCACAATGACGCATTTATCAAGCAAAATGAGGCTAGCGCCGGCGAGAGCGACGGCTAGCGCGGCATTCATCATGAAGCCGCCTGGACCGAACAGCGCCGCTGCAAATTCCCTCACAGCGCCAGGTATGAGCTGTCGCTCCCTGGCGATGTCCAATGCATTTCAATGGAGCAATCTATAATTATTCATAATTAATTGGTATTAATTTTTTTTTTTTTTTTTTTAATGTCAAAAAATCGGAGAACACTTCTGCAATGTTAGGATTTATTTTTAAGTCAAAAAAAAAAAAAATAGAATATGTGCAGAATTGATCTAACAGGTCTGAGATTAATGTATTCATATTACAAAATGATTCTAAAAACATGTATAATGTTACATTCAAAAAATATGGTTGTTTAGGGGTTAAAAACTAGTTAATACAGATCGCCGCCAGCGCTCTGGGGTTTAAACAAGGAATGGACAGCGACAGCACATTCGGAGCGTGATTTGTTGATGAATATGAAGCTAGCCGTTCGCTCTGGCCATTCGTTGTCAGGCGCTCACATACAACGCTGGACCTGTGAAACAGCGACCCCCCAGCCCGTATTCAACATTACCGCACACCGACTGAGTCGCTGTCATCAAGCTAATGCCGGCCAAGCACAGCGAATACTGGCTGGCGCTGAAAAAATCACGCTACAGTCGCTCATCTGTCGCTACCTGGCGCTATTGATGAATCGGCCTCTAAGTAAATTTGTGTTCTATTTATATGCATACTATATATCATACTATATTATCAATATCAGCATCAACCATTTACTCATACAATTTTTAAAAGTTTTCTAAGCCATACAATATACTTAAGAATAAGAGCTTTCACTGAGTTTAGTATAGAGTTTTGAAGCCAGTGCATCTGAATTGTATTTGATAGCATAGTTTGCGGTGATTTCTGTATAAATATGTATACTGCACCATGAGGCCTTTCCTCAGAACTGTAAGTCAACCCATTTATTACTCAGCCTGAACTACACATGTAATGATAGGTGATTTTCCTGTAATTCTAACTTTACTGAATGCTTCATGAAAAAGTTGTCAATAAAGACTTCCTGCTAAGAAGCTGGATTACATATGAATACCATCTTGGAGCTTTGTCTTGCTCTAACTTTATTTTATATAAGGGAAAATATATCAGCCTTTAGGTCACTGTATGTAACAAAATGACAGAAATAGGTCATCAACCTATACACATATTCCTAAAGCTTAGAAAATTGTGTTAGGGAGACCAAAATCTGATATTTGTATTAATACAAAAACAGCAGCTAAAAAAACCTATATGCTAAGGAAAATGGTAGCAAATGCCTACTAGCTCATGTGTGCTCCAGAATGACCACCCTAAGATATGAGGCCCCCAGCTTGGTTGCCAGGGGAGCTTATTCACTCATCATTGGATGCAGGGGGTGCATTCCTGGAGTCATTAAGGGAGCGCTGAAAGCAAAAAAGCAGCATCATTTCACATTGTACATTTTACGTTGTATTGCAAGCTGTGAAGGCTGTGGGGGAAGGGAAATTAGGATCCTGATTTATCAAGCACTTAAGATTTGTAATTTTTTCAGCATCTTGCTGCACTGCAAATGTTTTAGTAAATGTGTTTCTTGCAGTGCACCAACATGCGCAAGTGTGAAAAAAAATATAAATATAAAATATATATCTAATTTGCACTGATATGGCACTGTCTAGCAGAAGTGCTGGATAAATCAGGCCCTAAGTTAGCATAGACTTTACTTACAATTACGGATGAGCGAACCGGTTCGGAAGAACCGGAATTCGCTCCGAATTTCAGGGAAAATTCGATTCGGCACGAACCCGAATTTTTTTTGGTTCGTGCCGATCGAATTTTCCCTGAAATAAAAAAAAAAAAATGCCGGCATGGTGGGAGCGGGCAGGCTGGCTACGTTGTCAGCGGGCGGCGGCCGGCCTGCCCGCTCCCACCATGCCGGTATTTTTTTAAAAAGCAAACACTTACCTGCATTGTCAGAGCGTGGAGGCCGGCGCCACTCTCAGGCGCCCTCTGATGACGCGCCCTCTGATGACGCGTCCTCTGATGACAGCTGAGAGTGGCGCAGGCCTCCACGCTCCGACCATGCAGGTAAGTGTTTGCTTTTTAAAAAAATGCCGGCATGGTGGGAGTGGGCAGGCCGGCTGCGCTGTCAGCTGTCATCAGAGGACGCGTCATCAGAGGGCGCCTGAGAGCGGCGCCGGCCTGCCCGCTCCCACCATGCCGACATTTTTTTTTTTCAGATGAGCGATTCGTGAAAGTTCGATTCGGGCGAACCCGAATTTCTTGGGGAAATTCGGCGGATCGCCCGAATCGAACTTTTAAGAAGTTCGCTCATCTCTACTTACAATCACTGTTGTACCAGTTAAAGCCTTTTCCTATTCTAGTACATTTGCCCCTTAATTTGTTGGCAATTTATTTGTAATAACCTTAAAGGGACTCTCTGGGCAAAAATAATAAAGGATAGATACTCACCAATTTTCTTGCAGAGCTGATCGGCCCTATACTGGGATTTTCAATGTTACCACTGCCAGGGATACAAACCACACCACTCCTGCTCATGACCATGCGCCTGGCTGCCTCCTTCCATCATTCACAGTGACTGGCCACACCCACTCCATTAATTTCAAAAGGAGTTTTGTAGTGAATAGAGCTGGGCCGGCCAGCCAACATACATTGGTGATTAATTGGCAATACATTCACATGCCATACTTGTGCTATCAAAACATATAACAAAAAACTTAGGGCTGTCGTTAGCACTAAAACAATTGCGATCACTTTTCCTCATAATCACCCTAGTGTCAAAAAAGCCTAGGCTCCTTCTACAGCAGTGTCTGATGCCCTGGCTCCAATGCCTTCAGTTTTCATAGGCAATATCAGGGGGCTCAATTCACCCCCATTGTGAAAGTAGCCTAAGCTCCTCCTTCAGCAATGCCTAATGGCTGAACTCCAATGCTTCTGTATTTGTATCTGTCATGGTGGGACTCAGTACCTCCAGATTAATTTCTCTCCTGGGCAGATGGAGCTTCTTTTTTCAACAAAAATGTTCAACTTCTTTGGGGAGAGGGAGTGGAACTGTAACCTTGGCTTAAATTTAGCTATGCAGTGGTGCCTTATTGGGGCAGCAAGAGCCTTGCCCCATAGCCCCTCTGAATAATGCCTGCCTGTCGTGGAGACAGTCTCTCCAAACGTTATTGAATACCGGCCAGGTAGACTGAAGAGCTCTCTAAATAAACCCATTTAATGAAATAACCTCAATTTATTGAGGCATTCCAACTTGCAATGTGAAAATGTTAGCCATTCTAATTTGCAATCATTTATTCTCCACTAATATTTTGTCATTAAAACATCATACACATGCACTCGTGCAGTTTACCAGTTAAATTACATTTGATGCTGAGTTACAAAACACAAGAAATTCTCCATAAATTGTTTCACAAAAACCATCAACTGAGTTTACTCACCACGGCAAAAAGTTAAAGGAGCGAGGTCAGATTTTTATCATGAAGCTAATTTTGCATGAAGAGCAGACAAGATGCAATATATTCCATTTCATTTGTGTGCAATTAATTGATTTTTAATTTAACTTCTTGATATGTAAAGCGGATAATGGAATCAATTCCAATTTGAAAAGAGGCCACGGTGATAATTGCATTCTTGGCTATTCATTCAGCTTTATTGTTGCTTAACAAGTTCAATGCATTTAAAAAATGCATTTAAATTGTTATTGAAAGTTTCCTAAATTAATAAACTGCATTTTGTATACAATGGAGCAGAATGTATGAAGAAAGGTTTTTGAAGCAAAGTGTATAATACAGATAAGGACTTGTGCAACAAAGCTCAACTAAACAATTCACTGGAAGCACTCCTAAGTAATGCAGATTAGAAATAGATTGCCATGTTAATATTTCGATTACTGTTTTCTATTCAGTAAGAATATGGGAAGCGTGTCCTTTCTCCTGTCTTTATTTGTAATTGTTTTTCATCACCCTCTATACACCAATGCAGGATTAACTATATGCTAATGAGTTTAGAATAATACAAAGGTATAAATGTACTATAAATGCTTCAACCTTCAAAAAAATATTCATTTAGTTCTTAGCCATCACTGACTGGCATGTCTTTACAGAAAAATTGCGTACAGTGTATGTATCAGTGGAAACATCTGTATAACCCCAGTGGCAAAGGTTCCTTTTTTCGGAATGCTACAGATTGACGGACGAGCTTGAATACTTTCTTTACTTGTTTGTCCTGCATAGCAGAGTTCTAAATATATATGTTGTAATACAGTTCAAAAGTATGCATATTGGCACCAGTGGCGGACTGGGGCTAAAAAATGGCCCGGGACATTTGGGGCACACAGGCCCTGCTGGGCTGCCTCTGGCCCAGCATAGTATCTTAACATCAAATTATATATACACTTTATTTTTCGTACACGCACCCAGGGTTTAAAGGACTAAAATAATAAAGAAAATATTCTGAACCAAATGGTGTGCTAAAATCCCCCCGTTACAGTCAGTGTGCAGAATCACTCCATTACAGGCAGTGAGTGGCATCCCTCATTACAGTGAGTGAGGAGCATCCCACAGAGGCATGTTGCGGCATCTCCCATTACAGGCAGTGAGGGGCATCCCTCATTAAAGCCAGTAAGCGGCATCCCTCATTACAGGCAGTGTGCAGCATCTCTCATCGCAGACAGTGGGGGGGCATCCCTCTTTACAGCCAGTGAGAGTCATCCCTCAGTACAGGCACTGGGGGCATCCCTCAGTACAGCCTCTTGGGGCATCCCTCAGTACAGCCACTGGGTGCATTCCTCAGTACAGCCAGTGGGGGCATTACTCATCATAGCCAGTGGGGGCATCCCTAATCACAGCGAGTGGGGGCATCCCTCATTAAACTTACAGCCAGTGGGGGCATCCCTCAGTACATCCAGTGAGCCATGCCTCAAAACAGCCAGTGGGAGCATCCCCCAGTACAGCCACTGGGGGCATCCCTCAGTACAGCCAGTGGGGCCATCCCTACATTACAGCCAGTGGGGGCATCCCTCAGTACAGACAGTGAGGGGCATCCCTCAGTACAGCCAGTGGGGCCATCCCTACATTACAGCCAGTGGGGGCATCCCTCAGTACAGACAGTGAGGGGCATCCCTCAGTACAGCCAGTGGGTTTGGGCATCCCTCAGTACAGCTAGTGGGGACATCTCTCAGTACAGCCAGTGGGTGGGGGCATCCCTCAGTACATCCAGTGGGTGGGGACATCCCTCAGTACATCCAGTGGGTGGGGACATCCCTCAGTAAAGCCAATGGGTGGGGGCATCCCTCAGTACAGCCTGTGGGGCATCGCCCTGTATAGCCAGTGGGGGAATCCCTCAATACAACCAGTGGGGGCATCACTCTTCCCACTCCCTCCCGCCAACACTGGACACTAAAAAGGCAGCAGGCAGGCAGGGTACCCAATTCATGCCCACCTGCCCGCCGCTGCTGTTACCCCCCCAGTTACCTACACACATACACACTTACGCTTGTTCTGAGTCTGTCCCTCACTGCTGTTCCCGAAGGCGGCCGCTCACACACACTCACTCACTCACACATATACACTCATGCTTACCAGCATCGGTGGCCGGGACCCATATGGCCGGCGTCCAATGAAAACAATGGACGCTGCCTATAGACGCCCACCGCGCAACAACCAGGAAGTGCTGGTAAGCGTGAGTGTGTGTGTGCTTGCGTGTGAGAGCAACCGCTGTGGTGGGAACAGCGGCCTTTCCTGGTGCTGGCCTACCAGGATTATGCCCGTAATGCCCTATAACCAGCCCGCCCCAGCCCGTTAAAGAGACTCTATAGTCACTTTGTAACTTTTTTGATGAGTAAAATCAATCAATCATATATAATATATACAAAGTTTAAAAAAATAAATAAAATAAAAAAATAATAACTAAACAAAAAGAAACAGGCCTAACAATTTGGCATATAATATATCATACTCATAATTCTATACACAACCTAACACTATACTATACACATTTCAGCAGGAAGACTAAGAGACCCCGTCACCTGTGCACACAGCCGTTCTTCAAAAATCTGTCATTGTTATAAAAAATCTACAGGTGATAAGAGACAGAAAAGCCATGAGGACTAAGGAGGCCTGATGTTCCTCCACACCTTCATCCAGGCCCCCTGTTCCCACATGTGCCCGTCCAGCACCCGGATCTTCCCAACCTCATGCAGGATGTCATGCATTACCATCAGGACAGGGAGAACTTTCTTCCTAATGCAGAGCTGGCACCATGCATTCCATGTCAAATAGCAGATCAACTAGATATAAAGTGTCCCCTCTGTTCTTGAATGCCCCATACACCCATTCAGCATAGGAAAGCTGGGAGAAGAAGGGGGCACCGAGGGCCAACCCCATCTGTTACACACCTCTACATTAAAGGGACACCAGAGCAGGAAGTGGTCCATAGTCTCAACCTCATCCTGACACTCCTCACAGAGACAAATTATCTCTGCCAGGCTGCGGCACTTCTGGATCTTAAGGTAGGGTTTTACCTGGAAGGAGAGCCAGGCTATATCCTGGAATTTCAAAGGAATGGCTCATAAAAAGCCAGACCCAGGACCTGACTCACCAGGAGCTTCCTCGGAGTAGATCTCATGTCCTCTGCTGTCAATTGCCATTGCCGAAGTATTTTCAAGCACGAGCAACATGGGCCAGGAGCTGAGCCTGGGGAACTCGAGGGATTTTCACCCTACCACCATTCTCCCAGTCTCGCAGTAAGGGCCTAAACCAGGACTGAAAAATACCCACCCAGCCAGACGGGCTCTCTGCCAACATGCTTCCAAAATTATGTTTCAGAAAAAAGAGAGAGAAAAACACGACTGGGTTGACCATCCCTAGGCCACCCTCCCGCCTGGATAGGTAGGTGACATTTTTTTTCACCACATTCAGGCGGTGTCCCCCATAACATCTAAAAAAAAACACTGTAGACCCTGGTGTAAAGACTGGCAAAACATATTTTGCCAGAATTAAAATTGGGATCAGGTAGGTCTTTACAAGGTCCAACCCTTTCCCTGAGAGACATTTTCCAGCTCTTCCAGACTGCAACCTTGGCATTGGCAATTTCCAGTTTGCGCTCACAGTTTTTATGGCCATAATCGCCAGGGCCGAAATTAATGCCAAGGATCTTAATTTCCTGCTGGGGCACTGGGAAGGCATCCAGAAGTTTGAAGCCTTCACCCTCCTTACCCTTCCAGAAAACTTCACTCTTCTCGTGATTGACCTTGGAGCCCGACGCTTCTGTATACTGTGCTATCAAAGAGGCCACCTCCTCTGCCTCATTTGTCCCAGAGACAATCACAGATACATCATCAGTGTAGGCAATGAACTTCAAAGGAGGCTCACCAGGCATACCCAGAGGAATCCCACATAACATGCTGCTCTCGACCCTCCTTATAAAGGGATTGATTGCAAACACATACAGTAGGGGACTTAGAGGGCATCCCTGGCACACACCAGAGCCAACTTCGAAAGGCCTTCCTACCCAGCCATTAACAAGAGGAAAGCGCTCAGCCCCTTCATACAGGGTTTGTAGCCAATTAATGAACACCCCCCGCAAGCCATATTTACCAAGAAGCAGCCATAGGTACTCATGATTGACCCTATCAAAAGCCTTTGCCTGATCTAATGCCAACAAGTACTTTCCCCAGCCCACTGCCCTTCATCGCTCCAAGGCTTCCCGGACAGCTAAAACTGTAGTTGCTCTGCCACTGACGACAAGCGCCACAACAAAATCTTTGCCAGTATCTTTCTATCGACATTGAGAAGGCTGATGGGGCACCATTTCTCAATCATCGAAGAGTCCTTACCTTTTGATGGAAGGGTCACAGCCGAGCGCCTCATGGAGGGAGGATAGTCACTGTAATGCCCCCAACTCCCTCCCCTGGGATGAAAGCAGGAAGGGGGGCTAAAGAATATTTCACCTGGTCTCCACATTCAGCATGTTTCTCCAGAATGCCGGTGTCAGCTTTATAGAGCAGCATCCCCAACCAGTGATCATGCACAAAGTTGCTCTGTGCATGCTCTTTAACAGCTGCCAAATTAATCATTGCGCAAGCCTAGAAAAAGCAGGATATCCCGTCTGGGAGCCTTATTCCTCGACGTCAATGAGATAATGTTTTTTGTGAAGATGGCGGCTTCTATGCAGGAAGACATTGTCCCCTTCCTAGCGACCTGGGAGGGTTGGATATCCTACTTTCATCTAAGGCACTTTGACCAAAAACTTTTGACGATTTAAGATGTAGGTAGCCCTGCGGGGCGAGGCTATGGAGGCATAGAACCCATACTTTCCTATTCCTTTCTTCATTCTCACTCTTTTTTCCTTTTCCTATCTTTTTTTCTCTTAATCTCTTCCTCCTTCCCGCATATTTAAGAGGGTTTTTGGGATTGTTGTTCCTCTTTAGCATAACAATTGTGTATGATACATCTCTGGGTAATTATAGTTGGCCTGCGGGACTGGGTGAGAATGAACCCAAAAACAATAGCA
The DNA here is from genome assembly GCA_027917425.1 of Gastrophryne carolinensis. Taxonomy (NCBI): domain Eukaryota; kingdom Metazoa; phylum Chordata; class Amphibia; order Anura; family Microhylidae; genus Gastrophryne; species Gastrophryne carolinensis. The sequence continues at coordinate 367,397,119 of CM051234.1, forward strand.
AGTTCAGGCCCGCGCCTAGGAGTACCAGAAAGGTAAGGCAGGAGTGTTGCCGGTTCTGGTGGAAAGGTTACCTTACCGATGCAGAGCAGACCGGGGAAGTGTCTCAAAGTGCGGTCGGTTTAGCGTTAAAGATGTCATTTTTATAAACAAAATGTACAAACTGCTAGTGTATCCTGTTCTAAGCTAATCCTTTTTCAATAAAAACTATTGATTTAAAAAAAAATCTTATTTAAATGGGGCCTTAATCACTGGTGGACCCATGCAGCCTCTACCACACCCCTCTTCTGCTCGCCTGACACTCACTAGCTCCTTCATATCATGGGATACGGGCTGCGATCAGCCCCCAATGATTAAGGCTGCAGCGGCTGGATGGGTTCACCTGTGCATGTGTTGGCCTGGCAGTGGGAGGCGCTGTAGGTGGTAGCAGTAGTAGCAGCATTAGCAGAGGCTGCAGCTGTTAAAGAAAACTAGGCCTTGGCACAGGAAACCTGTGGTGATTGTGTAGGCCTGGCAGTAGCAGGCAAGCCCTCAAGAAATTGTCCCACTTGTAAAGCGGGGTGATAGCTGGTTTGGTAACCTGACAATTTAGTTGAAGAAGAAGCAATGGCTTTTTGCAAGCCTTGAAAAATGTGCCCATTTTGGGCATCACCAGGTTGACTAGCATGTGTGTTAGCCTGGCAGCAGAAGAGGGTAGCAGGTTGGCAGCAGAGGCCCTGTTTATGTTAGTAGTGGCATGCTAATTAGTGGCATCAGGCAGCATCAGGGGTTTTAAAACCATCACCTATCCATGCCTGATTCATTTTTACAAAAGTTAGTTTTTCCACACTTTTGGTGGACAACCTTGTCTACTTGGGATGATGACACCACCAGCCATGCTGAAAACCCTTTCCGATGCTATGCTTGGGGGTGTTCTTGTGGGCACAATCAAGGTAGGAGTGCACCTGTTAAGGAGGCGGTGTTGCCGGCAATGAGCATCCCTTCCATGATGATGTGTGTCAGGTGGGCTTATGGGATTTAAAAACTTGTACATCATATTCTGAAGAGTGAGTCGTGTGCTGCTGCCGCCTGTTGGAGAGGTAGAGCATTGACTCGGCGGGGAGCAGAGAGTAGACACCTGGCCAGACATGCTTGTGGTTGGTGTCTGCAATTTGACAGCCATGGCTAACTGGTTGCTTGTCTTCTCTTGGTAATAATCCATTTTTGCCTTCCTCTCGGAAGGTGTAAAAAACTCCCCCATTCTGACTATACCGAGGATCTAGTGTAAAAATCCAGTACTTTTTGCTTAATGATAACAATGTGACTGTTGGTGCGCAAGCACCCGAGCATACAACTCGCTACGCCATACTGCCATGTTTGTTCATCATCAGTGTCATCACCACCACCATCATGATGGCCATCGTCATCATCATTGTCATCGTCGTGTGCCTCCTCCCCTATCCCATCCTGTGATAAGTTGGTTGTTCTCATCTCCAAATCCACCTCCTGGGGTCTGATTTCCTCCTCCTCACCCTCCTCCACCTATTGTAAATCCAAAGATCCAGGGTTCCTTCCTCCTTCCTTTACTGAATCATAACATGAGAATTTGCTCCAAAATAAATATCAGTAGCATAACATCATTCATTCCGCTGTTGTCGCTGCTGACAAATCTTATTGCCTCCTCAAAAGGCCTCAGCATGCGACACATGTCTCTGATCATCTGGAAAGGCTGGAGCTGGAAATGCTGGCTGTTTTCTGCATGAAGAAATGATTCACCACTTTGCACTGGTGGTAGAAGTGGTCCAGCATATGTAAGGTGGAATTCCAGTGTGTGGGGACATCACAGATTAAGCTGTGTTTAGGAAGACCATTCTGGCACTGCAAGTCTAGGAGAGCGTGTTTAAAGACATAGGATCAGCTATAGCAAACACATAAACCACCAACATATATTTTTAAGAAGCGTTTGATGGCCAGATTGATCATATGCGCCAAGCATGGGACATGTGTCATTGATGTGAAGACAGACAGCGGGAGATTTCCTCATGCTTGCATGGCAGCAACTCCTTGGCAGTGTGGCTTTTCTCGCTCAGGCTCAACATGTGTAATACGGCGTGGCAGTGCCACGCCTTGCAGTGATGAAAGGATGGAGGAGGTGGAGTGTAAGCTGTGCCCTGCTGTCTCCCGTCTGTTGAGGAGGAGGAGGAGGGGTACCTGGTGTTAAAATCTGAAGCGGATCAGCACAAATGTGGAGGTGTTACTAATGCCTGACCTTGTTTCTTCAGAGCATCATGTGGCACAAGGTTGACCCTGTGAGCTGTGACACACATGTATTGACCTTGGCCAGAGCTACTGCTCCAAGTATCTACTGTTGCATGCACTGTGTTGCACACTCACAGTTGCATAGACAGCCCCACTTTCTCTTCCACGTAACTGAGCAAGGCAGTGATGGCCTTGTTGGAGAAGAAATGGCAACGGGGGACACGCCACCTGGGCTGGGTGCACCTCATTAGTTTCCTAAAGGCAGTGCACTTAACCAGGTGGTATGGCAGCGTCTGAACCACCAACAACTTGGTGGATATAGATTATATTATGGATAACTGACAGGATGGAGGAGGAGAACTAGACGATGATGACAAGACTGACACTGGACTGTCTGTGAGTGAGGCCTGGCTACTAGACAGATGACAGGTTATAGGAGCAGCACTATTACCAGCAGCAGCAGCATCACCAAGAGCAATAAGGTTTTCATAGGGCATTTGCAAGTCATATTGATCCCAGGCAGCCTTGTGGACCGCTCCAAGTGCTTACATAGAGCCATGGTTCCTAGATTTGTGCCCTGGCCACAGCTAACTTCTGCTTGCAGATCACTGTGCCAGGCTTTATTCCTCTGGAAAGGTACAAATGAATTGCCACACCGCAGAGTACCATACAGAGCTAGCCTTTCCAACACCATCACCAGACTTGCCCCTCATCTCCTGCAAAAGTGCCTCCTGATTGGCCCAGCTACCTTGACCTCTTAAGATGCGACCATGTTACCCTGTCTCTCTGAAATTCGGGTCGAAACTGGGTTCTACCAGTTTGGTTCACTCATAAGCAGCAGCTATACATAGATCCCAGGAAAATGTGTAGTGAGAAAAGGGCCCCAATAACGTTATATTTTGTTAATTTTTGTTCTCTTACATCAGGTCCCTCAGTGTCTACACACATCCTTGGGGCCTTGTACACCTTCCCCTCGATTCAAAGAGCAAAAGTTAATTGATTTCGGATCTAGAATCCTAAGTTTGGGTGGGTGTTTGTCATTTTTTCCTGTTTTTTTGGCCATTTCCGACTCGCACGAGCCTACGTACGATTTCGTATATGCTCTTACGATCATCGGAAGTTCGTTCCTAAATTGTAGGATCAAAACCTAAAACTTAGGATCAAAACCTAAAACTTAGGATCAAAACCTAAAACTTAGGATAATCGGATGTGTTTACGTGTGATTCAGAGAGCAGTTTTCCAACCTCTAAATCCGTTTTAAAAGAAAGCCACTGCCGACACCTTTTAGCAGTCGGATTGCTGCTCTTGAACAGGTTTTTTGGCTATGTGGAGGAGTCTGCGCGTCTTGAGCTCCAATGAACTGCATGTATCAGCATGGCCAAGGCCATAAATTGTATGGCAATGCATACCTGATTCAATACATTTCATGTATGCCTTATAAAAGCATTTTAATGTGGACCTTAATTAGTCCTTTATTTTGCAATACATCCATATATTTGCGTTAATTAAAGAAACGTATGTCCTTTGTTATTTATTTTTAAATTGATGTACTAGTATAATATTTTTAATTTGAATTTATTGGTGTAGTTGTTTACCTTTGCTTTGTTTAATTATTTTAGCTCATCTTTGGTCAGATGCATCACACTTACTGAGGAGAGGAGAGCGGGATAAAGTGCAGGATGTGGGTTACTGCTGTATTTTGCACAGACACAGCAGAGCTGGGGGCACGGAAAGGTCAGAAATCAAAGAATGCAGAGCAACACAGTCACAAGGCCCTTTCTGTTTGCAGGCTGCCCGATAATACCTGACCCGCCATCTTGGCTGTTTCTAGACTCATAACATGCCGAAGTTGCTGGGTGTTTTTTAATTTTTGAGAGCAATCTGTATGTAGAGGGTGTGGGTAACCACACACAAAATTTTAAGTTGTACCATTTGAAGCCAAAATATTAAAATTAAATCCACAAGTAAAAAATGCAAGTTAACTAAAAATTAAACAAAGTAAGATTTACTTATGCAAATGCATTCATTAATGGTTGGTTACTACAAAATGAATGAAATAAACAAAAATAAAAAAAACAAATATTTAGAATGCACTTTAATGAGGTAAGTTTGTAGTGCGCAGCCGCAAGATCAGAAGGATTTACGTCCAGACAAAAAAGGAAAAAGGGCAAAACCAATGTTGCAACCTGAGAAATGAAACGGAAAATTCAGGATGGAAACTGACATAGGTCTGATTCGCGAACTGCCATATGAACGGACGTAAATTTTAGGATAGAAACGTATTAGCTTATAGAATCACTCGCAAGTTCATACGAGCGCACGAGCGTTCGGGAAAAATAGGATGATCGGCACCAAAATCAAAGCTGTTACATGTTTCTTTGAATCGACCCACTTATTACTGCCCACTCCATTCACTGCAATAGAAGGGGACATCCCCTTCATTGTAGTGAATGGAGTATGTGGTGACGTGATGAAGGGGGGCAGCATGGGGCGGCAAGTTATCCCTGAGCCCTTCAAACATAATGCCTACCAATTGAGAAGGAGCCCCTACCCCCAATTTATCTTTGTGTAACTAGCTAAATATTGCTCCCTCCCTATAATTAACTTCATAGTCATAACATAAATATTCATATATTCATAGGCACTTCCACGTATGTGCTTTTGAGCTCCAAACATTTCATATAACATTTCTGACATTTTAGAATGGCTGCAGAGTTTTATTTTACTTGCTGGAACCTGAGTGCAGTGTGAAAAAAGAAAGCACACTTAGCCGCAGCTAATAGCAGAACCCTATATCATTATTGTAGCTGTTGATGCAGTAATGACATTTCCAAGCAACCTGCTCCAACACTACAATTTGGAAGGTAGGAGAGTTCGTTGAGTGAAACACTTCATTTTTAGAACAATGCATATTGCTTTCAAGTGGATTTGTAGGCTTTAAACTCTAACTGATCAGCACAGGGGTTTGAGTCAAATAGAGGTGGCCCCATGTCACAAAGTTGACTTACAATACTAAAAGAGAAGTTGGTTATGAGTTCTATTCCTGAAAAGTGTATGTAATCACATAGAACATCCTGATGCTAGAGGCTGAATTAAATCAGTAAATTATGAATCAGTAAGAATGCCTGATGCAAAGAATGGTGTCGAAACGAACAGAAGCACTGGGGCAATGCTTAGCTTAGACATTATTAGAGAACGTGGCTGCCCGCATACACACCTCTTCCCACATGACCAGGAGAAGCCTATCAGGAAGGCCAGCATCCAAGCACATTACTGTTTAACCATCGGTCTTGAAAGCCTGATAGGCCACTACATGCTCATTGTGGACGGATCCCAGAAAAGGTGACTATATGGGTGGCCCCATTCTCTTGTTTAACGGTGCCGATGCACAGTAGAGGGGGGGGGGGGGGTAACCTAGGCTGCCCTGCTGCTACATAATAAAGGACATTTCTTTCAAAGGGACTACAAAGTAAAAATAGACCAGGATTAAAGATATATTTTTGGTATGAAGCTATAAATAATACAGTGCCTGTGTTATTTGAGGAAGGGAACAGGAAAACCCGAAAAATCAAATATCAAAAAAATAAATCAAGTAAATGTATTAATGCTGAAAAAAGAAGTAACGGGTTAAATAATGTATGGAAATGCTTACTCAGAAGCATTGCAGTTAAATCAGAAGGGACTCATTAAAACAAGAAGTGCATTTCATTTTTGTCTTTATTTTCCATATTATTGAAGATACCATATGTTAGCAAATCAATAGTTTAGTATAGTGGAATCATTTTAATGACTACCATAATGATAAATGCCATATGCCAGCTTCTTTTGTATTTAAAACTACAGTGATCAGAACATAGGCAGAGTCATCCAAATGATTTATAGAGTCTCTGCAATTTATTTTCATATTTTCACCTAACAGACAATAAAGAAGAAAGTATTTTTCATATCATTTTATAAGGAAAGCCCCTGTACCTGTGATGAGGCTGTGTAAAGGTGAGGTACATAGATTATTTCCAGTAAGGAAATATATATATATATATATATATATATATATATACAGCTCATATGTAATGGCATTTATACTTTTGTAAAAAAGAAAGATCTATGTAATTACAAACAATCTGTACATCATTTACAGAACTGTTCCATCTCAAAATCCAATGGGTACAAGTTAATCAACCGGGTGTTCTGATTTGGATAGGACAGTCCCACTTTGAGCCATTCAGGGCTTTATTCGTGAAGGCATAGCACCAGGTAGTGCCTGTACAGCGGCAGGTAGCGCAGGTGAACGCCAGACCCGGCACGCAATTACACATTTATGAAGTCGAATCTGGTGAGCGACTGGAACAACGTCATGTAGCGTACGATTCATCATTATCCCAGACTCAGCGTACAGCGCCGGCGTTCATTCTTGCAGAGCGCCACGTCTAACCTGCCGTTACCTGGCGCTCTCCCATACATTTCTTTTTTTTTCCCTAAAAAAAACCAAAAAAACTTCTGACATGTATTCTGGGCAAGAAAATGACATTTTTGAAAACTTTTTGGAATAATAATATTTTTATGCAGAATTGTCCTTACAAGTGTTCATGTTACAATGTAAAAACAATGTAATTCCATATGTTTTCGCTTTGTTACTAGTGGATACATCTTTAACCTCCCTGGCGTTGCGATATAGTCAAATGCAATGGCAACGAAAGCGTTGCCATTGCATTTGTCTCTCACGCACGGCTCCGCTCCCATGAGCCTCTGCGGCTCACAGAGACGGAACCCGGAAGCGGAGAGGGACGCCGCGGCTCTCACCTGCGATCGCGGCGGAGACATCGCTGGATCGCAGGGAGAAGGTAAGGAGGCTGCGCCGCCCGCTCTTGCTCCCAAATCGATGCTGAGCGTGACTCGGGGTCACCGCCACTTACAGCGCAAATTGACCCCGAGTCACGCTCGGGATCGCCGCCAAGGGGGTTAAAAACAGCCTTTAATCACACAGCCTCTGGCGCTATGGGCTACAATTGCTTGATTTTGAGCGCTGGTGATGTTTGAGGCTGGTTTTTTGATGACTGTGGTGTGAGTCAGTTGCACTGAGCTGGCGTTACAGTTCGCTCCCATATAGCGTAGTATTGCGACTCACACATGATATTCATCAATGCCGGACAGCGACTGAGGCGCTCTGAAACAATGATCCATGGCTGTGCACAGTGACTACTAGCGGTCGCTCAGAAATCCACTCTACGGACGCTCATCTGTCGCTACCTGGCGTTAGTAATGAATCAGCCTGCCCGTCGTCTCCTTAAACCATAAAGAGTGTGAAAAAACACAACGCTAAATAATAAACATCAATGCCTGTTCCCCCCCGCCAAGCTAATTTATAATAAATTTTAATAAAGAGCTAAATATATGTAAACAAATATGTACAATATTGTGCATGTGCCACTTATATATAAACCCATCCACACATGATTACTACTCATACAGAATATTTACACATATAAATGTGAAGAAAAAAGGCAGTGAAAGAACCTATTACACATAATAACTAAACTGATAAAGTGCATGTGCAGCAGCATAAGCAATCTATTGTATAACCAATAACAATGATATGTGCAGCAAGTGAAACACATTATACTGCCCTTGATAGTGCCTCAGGAGGACAGAAAGCATAATGCAGACCTCCAATAGAGAGTTCTCCCAGAACACCCATGTGTTATGTGGCTGCCCATGACACTTCGCAGGGGTGAGAATGACCATGCCCAAGTTGTGCTCCATGTTGCTGAATGGGGAGGTGCTGGAGGCAGCAAAGAGGAAGAAGAATCTCCTTTTCCTTTCAGTGAATGGAGCGACAAGACAGCATGGGCCTGACACTGCATCAGGTAAACTGCCAGGCAAATAATTTTAAAGTTTCACTGGTCAATTCCTTTATAATAAATTAATACATTTATGTAGCATATACATGCTAAGAAATTAGAGCATAGCTTTATAATTAAAAAAGACCCTAATGTCAATCATGTTTGTTCACACCTCTCTACTTGTGCTGTTGTGTTGTGCAATACAATAACAGCGTAGAACATGCTGCCCATTATTTTTAATTGGCCAGTTCACATATATGTGCTGGGTTCTACAACACATTGGAAAAACATAGCAAGTAGTATTTTAACAAACAAGCCTATAGAGGTCTAAGGCAAAGCAAGTGTTGCACATGTATGAATGCGTTGCGCTTGCATTGTCATAGACTTGTTGTGAAAAAAAAATATGTTCAAAAAATACCACGCAAACGCCTCAAAAAGGCAGCACATAATGGAATACAGTGCTCCTATGGTATACACACAACATGCATGCTCTTAGTTCAGCTGCATCCCTCCCCAGTGCTGTTCAGATTGCTGCACATAAAAGTTAATTTACCTTTCTGTAACTCCTGCAGTGGTCAATTTTAAGACCAAAATGGCGCCCTATTGAGCTGCAAAGAAGGAGTGGTGCTGGGTTTCCTGATGCTATGCATTGTGGGTTATTTTAGTTAAATCTAGGCAGCAGCACATCTGGGAAGTTGGGAAAAGAAGCCTCTGGGGTGCATCAAGATGGACGCAACTAGGAAAAAAAACGATGAGGCGGCGTTTCAGCTTTGAGTGGATGCAGGAGCATGTGCTCAAAATAATTCAGTATCATGCATGCAGATGGGACAAGTGAGTTTTGGGGAGTTTGGGGACATGTAGTGTCAGGTGAATGCCGGGGGCAGTATGTGAAAACAATGTATATGAAAGAGCTGGAACTTGGCCCCTTCATGGTAAATGGACTAAAACATATTTAAAATTAACACGATAAATGTCTATAACTGTTGATTTCAGTTATGCTGACGTTGCTTTTAAAGTCCCTGTAAGGGCAAAAATGATAAACAACACATCACCTTTAGTCCCATGCAGGTCAATTACATGATGGTGGTGGTGAAAACATTCCAATGGCCCAGAGCCTTAAGTCCATCCACTTGCATCTGTCCAGATGACTAGCCGTGCTTGCTCCTTTTAAAATCCATGTGAAATTATTGGTGTGGGTGTGGGCAGTCATCATGACCGATGCCTAGAAGAAGCAGGGAGACAGCAACACAACCACGGGCCATTATTCTGCACAAGGATGACACGGTCTGTATTGCCAGTAGATGTAAATTGCAAAGTACAGATTGTATATGGTTTATTGTTTTTGCCTGCATAGTCACTTAAAAGTAATATTTGCCCTATACATTCTAGAAAAAATATGCCCTAGTAAAAAGAAAACTTGGTTGTCACAGAACTTTACAGCTTCAAAGCCAAAAGTAGCTTTAGATCATTAAAACTAATGATAGGCTTAAGATCCAGGCAAAGCTAGATTCAACCAACATTTTTTTAATTTGGTCTAATGCTGATGCTAGATGAAGGAAGACACAGTGACAGTGAGTTTTTTGTATTTTAAAAGGGATGCCTCGACCTGATCACACTTTGTGGTGGCCGAAGCTAATGTATTTGGCATTTGAGAGTACCGAATGGCAGATACCCGGGACTATCCAGCCCAAGGGTTTCTGAACTGGATAGTCCTTGATACAGGGACAATTATTTCCATGATTTTCATTGTTATTTCTATTGTCTGTGATATAATTTGGAATTTGGCCACCAAAGATACAAAACTAATTTTAAAAAAATCTGTGGTTTTTACCTAAGCCAGGGCCAACACAAAATATAAAGCTCTTGTGCAAGTGGCTACTCCATGGTCCATGCTGTGTAACTTTTCCTTTTAATAACATTTCTGTTTGGTCATCGTAGGCAGGAATTGAGGTTGACTCTTCATAATGATGCCACAGACATCTAAAGGCCACTTCCCCACCCTTCCCTAATTTATCAAAATCTTAAATTATTTTGACTGAAGTTGGCCTTTTAACGTTTTTTTAATGATACAAGAATCTTTACTTCAGAGTGACACAATAGAAAATTTTAAGAAATCAGAAATCAAGAAGTGTTCCTCAAAGTCAAGCAACTTTAGATTCAAAAGAGTATAGTGTGCTGGTGTGGGTATAACACAAAAGAACTTAACTCTATCCTCTGTTATCCTGATTTTCTGCACTTACCCAGAACATCCAGGTCCTATTTGCCAGTACACACACCTTCCACTGAGGCAGTGCTTAGCCCATTCTTTTTGTTAATGTGAACTAAGCTGTGCACTTTACAATTCTATGATTTGGCAGCCTGTTTCTTTTTTCTGGTTCTGGCATGTTTTAGACCAGAATCTTGTTGTAAGATTACCCTCCTGACCAGATGGGCACTGCCAAATGCCATGGGTACCAATTATATTTGGATCAATTAATCCATTACACTTGGCAGTCTTCAGCAGATTCTCATTATTTTGTTGGGCTTTGCAGCTTGAATTCTTGTCTTCATAATGAAAATAAACGATGAGGCGGCGTTTCAGCTTTGAGTGGATGCAGGAGCATGTGCTCAAAATAATTCAGTATCATGCATGCAGATGGGACAAGTGAGTTTTGGTACATGTAGTGTCAGGTGAATGCCGGAGGCAGTATGTGAAAACAATATATATGAAAGTCAATCTCTTACAGCGCCATGTAGCATTGAATGTATTACTAGCTGCTGGCTCAATATGTTCAGCAGCTCAGCAGCATTACCCAATACATTTAAATTATGTTTTTTTGCTTGTGTATAAATAGGGTTTAATTAATGCTTTTTCTCAATTTTAGGTTCAAATCATTGTGTGACCTTTCCTGCCCAGCAACCAAACACTTATATTGTTATATGTTGATTTTTTTATGCAGAATTGTACTGTCAGTGTTACAATGTTAAAACAACGTAATTCCATATGTTTTCGCTCTGGTTCTGGTGTATATGTGTTGAAAAAAAGACTTTTTTTATATAGCGACTGGGGCTCAACGCTAATTTTAGAGCGCCGATGCTGGTTTTGTGTTTAATTTTCTTAAATAAGGGTTTCAGCACTGAGTGCCAGATGCTCTTAACTGGCACTACCTATCGTTCGCTGCAGCGCTGTACTGTTGTTATATGTAGCGTTGCTCTAGGCAGATTTTTTACTTGAGGCACTACATATGCATTGATTCAGGGCAGGGGTAGTGCTTCTACAGCACCCTCCAGACATCACATTTATCAATGCTGGACAGAATGCTACAGCATCTTTACGCTAGGTTATAGCGCCAGACACACCTACTTGCAGCATCCACTAGCGGACGCTCTAAGCGCCACTACATAGATGCTCAAATGGCAATACGTGGCGCTAGTCTTAAATCAGCCTCTTAATCTGGTGCTGAGTAAGAAAATTTCTGCCTCTCTCAAAAAAGCTGTAATCATTCAGAAAATGCCTATTTTCAGAAGCTTGAAGGAGAAGAGTAAGAACCGGCTTTTTGCACCATCACTGGATCTTTGGTACCAGCCCTGTTTCCTGGATATGGAGAACCCTTCAATGGGTATATATGGAGGCTGCTGATCTATCCAGATCACCTCCTGGTTAGTAAAAGTGTCCGTTTTACATTTTTACAGCCTACAGTTTCTTTTTCATCTTGTTAACCTAATGATGTCAATTTAAATTTTAGAAAACTATAAATATAAAAGAACTCTAAATAAGTATTTTTCTCTAAATGTTTTGCATCTATTTACCAGAGAAATGGATTGTACTTTTTCTACAATGTAATGTTCTCGTTTCAAAGATCTTTTTTATACAAAGAGCTATTGGTGCGTGTTTTTGTTGGATTACTAACTTGCTTTATTAACTCCCTGATTTCAAAGTCAAGGCTGTAACTCATTAATCTAATCAGTTACTGGAAATTAGTCTACACAAATTCCAGGTAATTAAATTAATGCACACTCACAGATCATATATAAAAGTCTCGAAATGTTACAATGCTCTATTATTTTATCTTCCTCCTACATAAAATGTACATTTAATCAAGCCACTCATGAATCAGTATTTTCTCTTGTGTCATGTAATGAATGGTTTAATACAATGAAACGTTGGGATGGAATCAAATAAGTTCTAATCAAATATGAAGTCTAAGTCATTAAAAGGCGTACTAACACAAATAGAGACAAGTGACCTTATTGAGCAATTAGCTCAGTTAGTACATTTGCAACTTATGATAAAGATTTTTTTTTAACCTGGTCATATGTGATGGGAGGTTTTGCTATTGATGTTGCTCTGCATTGTATCAGAAGACCAATAGGACATGTCATAAAATATACCTAACTTGTAATGCAAGCACGTATGTGGAGTTGTTATCCTGCTTAAATAAAAGAAGCATGAAAATTGGAGCCCTGCACTAAATAAAGAGCTCTCATGGGGGTTTCCTAAGGCACTCTACCCAGTCTCCTCTAGCAGGGTAGTCTTATGAAACCTATTGGTCCTACATGATGGCAGCCTGAACAGGTGTCCAAATAATTAATGGCTGAATTATACATTTCCTGTGTGAGTTAGAACTTGATCCTGCTGGAAGCCTATACAATGCCATACAAATCGCATGAGTTATAGAAGATAAGAGAATTGATAATCAAAATTGCCTCAAGAAGGAAATTCTTTTCTGGGCCTTCTGCAACAATCCTATTACGTTTTTCTCCCATTTTTAGCACCACAGCCACCTTCTAGACTAGGGCGATGGTTATCGTTATGAAGCAACAGGCCATGACACACAAGTGTGTTATGGAACCTTTCGTAATTTATCAGTGCTCACTGAACACAATGATGCATGTTACTTACTTTATGAGCGGCATTAGGTAAGTATTATATGGAGCAAAGTATCTTTCCACATGCTCTGAGATATAAATTGTGAAAAGGCAGTAGGTGTCCTGCTGTGTTACAACATAATAAAGCTGATCAGCTTCCAACTGTGTACAATCCATTATTAAAAATCAACCATTTACTGGCATAACACTAACATTTAATCACATTTAATTGCAGGAACATCGAAAGGTTCAGGCACTGGGGGTTAGCTTACAATCACCATTGCTGATGGTGTTTATTGAGTTAATTGGGTATTTATTGGGTAAAACTTAGCATAATTGCCACAGCTCATTGTAGTACTAAAGACAATAGATACCCCACTCTTAACATACCTGCCAGGGATTTGGGGTTTTAAAGAGGATGTAGTACGGTGTTTTTGGCAGCACCATAATATCTAAAAAAATCAAAGAGCTGGAACTTGGCCCCTTCATGGTAAATGGACTAAAACATATTTAAAATTAACACTATAAATGTCTATAACTGTTGATTTCAGTTATGCTGATGTTGCTTTTAAAGTCCCTGTAAGGGCAAAAATAATAAACAACACATCACCTTTAGTCCCATGCAGGTCAATTACACCATGGTGGTGGTGTAAAGCATTCCAATGGCCTAGAGCCTTAAGTCCATCCACTTGCATCTGTCCAGATGACTGGCCATGCTTGCTCCTTTTAAAATCCATTAAAAATTATTGGTGTGGGTGTGGGCAGTTATCATGACCGATGCCTAGAAGAAGCAGGGAGACAGCAACACAACCACGGGCCATTATTCTGACCAAGGATGACACGGTCTGTATTGCCAGTAGATGTAAATTGCAAAGTACAGATTGTATATGGTTTATTGTTTTTGCCTGGATAGTCACTTAAAAGTAATATTTACCCTAGGAACACCACTTATTCAATACATTCTAGAAAAAATATACCCTAGTAAAAAGAAAACTTTACACTTGGTTGTCACAGAACTTTACAGCTTCAAAGCCAAAAGTAGCTTTAGATCATTAAGACTAATGATAGGCTTAAGATCCAGGCAAAGCTATATTCAACCAACATTTTTTTAATTTGGTCTAATGCTGATGCTAGATGAAGGAAGACACAGTGACAGTGAGTTTTTTGTATTTTAAAAGGGATGCCTCGACCTGATCACACTTTGTGGTTGCCGAAGCTAATGTATTTGGCATTTGAGAGTACCGAATGGCAGATACCCGGGACTATCCAGCCCAAGGGTTTCTGAACTGGATTGTCCTTGATACAGGGACAATTATTTCCATGATTTCCATTGTTATTTCTATTGTCTGTGATATAATTTGGAATTTGGCCACCAAAGATACAAAACTAATTTAAAAAAAATCTGTGGTTTTTACCTAAGCCAGGGCCAACACAAAATATAAAGCTCTTGTGCAAGTGGCTACTCCATGGTCCATGCTGTGTAACTTTTCCTTTTACTAACATTTCTGTTTGGTCATCGTAGGCAGGAATTGAGGTTGACTCTTCATAATGATGCCACAGACATCTAAAGGCCACTTCCCCACCCTTCCCTAATTTATCAAAATCTTAAATTATTTTGACTGAAGTTGGCCTTTTAACGTTTTTTTTAATTATACAAGAATCTTTACTTAAGAGTGACACAATAGAAAATTTTAAGAAATCAGAAATCAAGAAGTGTTCCTCAAAGTGAAGCAACTTTAGATTCAAAAGAGTACAGTGTGCTGGTGTGGGTATAACACAAAAAACTCTATCCTCTGTTATCTTGATTTTCTGCACTTACCCAAAACATCCAGGTCCTATTTGCCAGTACACACACCTTCCACTGAGGCAGTGCTTAGCCCATTCTTTTTGTTAATGTGAACTAAGCTGTGCACTTTACAATTCTATGATTTGGCAGCCTGTTGTTTATTTTTTTTTCTGGTTCTGGCATGTTTTAGACTAGAATCTTGTTGTAAGATTACCCTCCTGACCAGATGGGCACTGCCAAATGCCATGGGTACCAATTATATTTGGATCAATTAATCCATTACACTTGGCAGTCTTCAGCAGATTCTCATTATTTTGTTGGGCTTTGCAGCTTGAATTCTTGTCTTCATAATGAAAATAAAGACTTAATTACATTAATTACATTAAAGTATACCAGCATTGGGCCCATGATAACCTAAATGTTGTTTTCCCCACTCAGTGTTGATCTCAGTTTATCAAGTCTAAATCATGACAGATGGCAATTTCTGTTTCTATGACGCCTATAGAGTCTATAGTTGGGGGATTTGGCTTTCGCCAGAATTTGACAAATGTTGTGTTTTACCACTTGCCTTTGTATCATTTTAGGTTATATGCTGCCCTAGAACTAGAGTAGAGTTGTGGCTGCCAAAATAGCAGACAAGGTAAAAAACAGTGTTCCTGGCCAGCAAGCTCAATAACAGGATGGAGCTTCCATTCATTGATGATGATGAGGTTGGCCTGAGGAGACCACAGTCAGGAAGCGTGGGAATGCAGGAGGCACTCAGGGTTGTGCTGTCTTGGGGCCTACAGAAAGGCTGGGCCATATCGATTCTGCAGCCCAAGCCACATTCTGGATGCTTTTCAGGACAAGGTACTGTCTGGGAATAAGCACCCAGAGACTGAGGAAGGAGCTCCAACGAGTTCCTGAGTGAAACGTCTACACTATGAGTGAGAAGCCTTGTAGGGCCATAGAGACTGACAGTTGCTGGTGAGTTCTGTTTTGTTTGTACGCTTATGCTGCAGAAAGCTGATAATCGTTTGTGACTGTTGGTGAGACATTAAACCGGCTTTGTGATAAAAGTCTTTACTGTGGTAGTGCCAAAAGGTCTTGGAGGCTTACAAAATATACCATGTTTCCCTGAAAATAAAACAGGTATTATATTAATTCTTGCTCCAAAAATAAGTGCCAGGGCTTATTTTCAGTGGATGTCTTATAGCCAGCAAGATAGTGGCGGCAGTACCAACAGCTCCAAGACAGTACATGAACAGAGCCGTCTGGCTGTGGGGGGGGGGGTTGTTCATGTGCCCAACATGTCGGCAGGCTGAGTTCGAGCCAGCAAGATCAGACATTTCAATCCTGACAGACAAGCTTACCTGTGTGACTTGATTTGTCCTCACTCTCAGCTGGATTATGAATTATAACTAGGGCTTATGTTTAGGGTAGGGCTTATATTTCATGCATTAGCAAAAAAAATTGCTGGCAAAATCTTACCAGTGCTAATTTTTGGGGTAGGTTTTATTTTTGGTGAAACAGGGTATGTACATATAGATACCATATATATATATGTACATACATGTACGGTAACAATTTACTGTTCCCAGCTTTCTTTCATGTACCATAAATGACAACATGGCTATTCATGTCATTCAGGTTTATAGCATCATTCCTCTGGATCACATCACTTTATTTCTATCAGGGTTCTGGTTGGAGTCAAAGTCACAAAAAAGGTACTGATTCCGACTGACTCCAGCTTGCATAGGTAGTTTAGAAACATTAATCCTAAATAGATTTTATGTTCTCTCAATCTAAGAATCAGAATCAGTTTATTGTTCACCAAGTACATTACATACATGGAATTTTACACATAGCCGTAGTTACTATTTGTAGGGAAGGAAGGAGTGTGGGGGGGGGGGGGTGAACCAGAGAACATAGGATAACATGGGGAAGGGAGTGAGTGCTTTTATTAACATCTTTTAACATCTAAACTAAAGTACAGCTAAATGTAATTATATACACTATAAACATTCATTTCATTAATTGGGGCATTAATGGGGTGGCTACCAACTGGACATTCATTTTCAGTGGCACCTAGCAACCATAGGTCTTGAGTATCCAAAAAACACAGGAATTTAGCAGCTTGATGGCATGTGGAAAGAAGCTGTGATTATCTCTTAATCTCGGTAGCTCGGAGACCATATGTCCTTGGTGTGATGGGTCTCTCATAATGCCCCAATCTCTGTTGTAAAGGAACTTTGTGGTTTATTCATCAAGGAATAGCGGCAGGTAGTGCCTCATAGTGGCAGGCAGCGTCTGCTGAACGCTGGGCGCTGTACGCAGTATCACATTTTTTTAAAGGTGGGTTGATCATGTTGAATGCTGAACTTAGATCCACAGCCTTCTTACATATGATCCACTTTGATTCAGGTGATTTAAGGTGTGTTGTAGAGCCAGATTGATTGCATCATCAATTGATCTGTTTTACTTGTAGACAAACTGTAGGGAGTCTATTAGATGTTCACTTTTAGCTTTCAAGTGTCCCAACACTAATCGTTCCAAAGTTTTCATTACTACAGAGATCGGTGCAACTGGTCTCTAATCATTTAGAGATGCGCTGTAGCCTTTTTTGGAACCGGTATTATAAAGGAGTGCTTAAAACAGGCAGGAACTACTCCAGTTTCCAAAGACATATGGTAGATCTTTGTGAGCATGGGGGCCAGCTGGTTCGAGCAGG